>CM023824.1:18547428-19747428 GCA_013266295.2 Branchiostoma floridae x Branchiostoma japonicum | reverse complement strand
TGAGCTAGCTGTGGCTGTACGGCCCGGGGAGTGGCCACGGGGCGAGGAAATGTGCAAACTCTGCATGTAGGCGTGTGTTTGGGGCACACTTTGGCTTTGGTGTGTTGCGTGCGACAGAATACTTTGGTAAAACTGGTCCGAATGCACCGGACAATCGATAGGTTATGTATCTAAACTGAAAGAACAAAGAGGAAAAGCTTTTCTCTGCATTAGCCAACACCGAGGCATGCCCGTTAATACACTTATGGTTGAAAACAGTCGTTTGCTTTCAAGAGCGCGCTTCAGGGAAAAGCCGTCGATCATATCGCATGGCATCTAAAGTGCATAAATCAACAAAACATTATACAGAAACCATATTTTTTGGAACTCTATTTTGGATACAGCAACTTTGTGTTATATTCAACGCAAACTGTAATCCATAATGTAAACACATCAGCATTGTTGTATCGTTCAAGCCTAGATTTTTCAAGTAAGAGAAGGATCAAATGTACAGTTACATGATTGAGATCACCGAAAATATGTACCTGTTCGGTACATTTGGAAGTTCTTTTGCCGTATGATTTACATTCGAGTGTAGGAGAGAAGGGATAATGATAAATGGCATATCATTTTCAATTCTTCATGGGATGCCTATCCTTTCACCTATAAAGGTTCGTTGAAAAGGCATCACCTAAAACTCTCAACATTTTCCCAAGCATGGGTCAAGTATTTGAAGGCTGTTTTGTCTGACAACACTACCAACTACTTTGTACAGCTCTTTCCATTCCCAGTCATTCCTGCAGCTCTTCAGAACCTGACTAGCGCCCTCTTGCGTTGTAGGTTCACACTGCAATACTACCTGTTTCGGATAGCCCATTATCTTCATTGATAAAGCAAAAGTTCCATTTCCTCTCACTATGGGAGAACGGTATGGAAAAAATGACAATATAGTAGCATTTCAACACGCCTGGTAATCCCACTCTACATGTAGATTGCGTGGCGTCAAGGCAAAAACACGATTCACTAGAAAGGCAGACATTTGCTCAAGAGCAAATGTAGCATATGGCTTCAGCACAGTGGTCCCATTATAATGTCCGCAAAAAATTAAACAGATAATATCGGAAAAATAGACAAGAAAAAAGGTTAAAATCTTACTTTAATGACAGTCCTTAGCAATAAGTATTGAATAAAAACGCTTAAATTAAAAGAAAATAAAAAAAATGAGCAAAAACAGAAAAAAGTTAAATTTTGACTTTATCATATAGACATAGACAAAAAACAAACACCCCAGGTCTTGAACCCTCGACCTCTCGCTTAGCTCCACAACATCAAGTGTTTCCATACCACCATATAGTCCCCAATACCTATACAGTGCTTTTTAGTAACAATTGTTCTCGAAACCCCCATACAGTAGATTTCAGTAAAATATTCTCAAAACCCCCATACAGTGATTTTCGGTAACAAGTATTAGTAAAGCCCTCCTGTAGTACTTTTCAATAATAGGTGTTTTCAAAACCCCCATGTAGTGCTCAAAACCCCCATACAGTGATTTTCAGTAAGAGTGTTCTCGAAATCCCCATATTAAGTTTTCAAGGATCACCCCGCCACTAGTGCAAATTTTCGTATTTTTGACAGAATCCGCACCACCCTGTATCTGCCTGAAGGCCTAGCCACCCTATATCTGCTTAAAGATAACGTACCCATGCTACCCTGTATCTGCTTGGAGATTGTAAATGTCAGGTCATTTGGCCCCAAAAGTTGAATCCATTTAACGAAATGGCGGGGGAACAAGGAGGAACATGACGAAAAACAATGTTTTTCATCCATACTTATGGTATGAATTGAAAAATAACTAACTACAGTTATTGGTAACATCCCATACATTATTGGTAATGATTTTTGTTGGCATATTGCAAACTGTTGATTTTCAAGATTGAAAAAAAAAAAACGTTTACACCCTGCATTCCAATGCCTACTATAAACTTGAATGCAGTTCCTACTGTCAATATCTACAGCTGTTCCAGGTTTTCCATGCAGTTAAACCAATTATCCCAATCAGCCAATCAGCATCAACCTATCCACCTGCATGCTAGATCCATTCTGCATTATGCTACTCACCTGATGAGAAAGTAGGTCATGTGTGCCAAATATGGTCATGCACCCATTTGTGCCAAATATGGTCATGCCTTGCCATACATAGTAAAATCCCAAATAAAACCACTTTAAAAGCCTGTATCAAAAAAAATGAAAAAAAAAAAAACGTCCGAGGGTATATTTGCCCACTGTACCTCCATACCAAATTTCAGGTCATTTGGCCCAAAAATGAAGAAACTGAATCCATTTAAAGAAATGGCAGGAGAAGGAGAAGGAGAAGGAGGAGAAGGAGAAGAAACATGAGTAAAAACAATATATGACTTCAGCACTATAGTGCTGAAGCCATATAATTATTTTATAATTAAGGTATAACAGCACTCAGTGTGCATGAGAAATGGTGTTGTGCAATATCTCATAAGGCCGCAAGATGGTTTCGGGGGCCATTAGAATAAACCAAAAGGAGATTTCAAACATAGTGATGTTCTTTTCCTATGAGGACCTCATGTGTACACATGTTACCAAAGCAAGCCTATACCACCTTGGCAAAGGTCTTCAAGTTCAAGTTGTAACGCATACGTGTTTACTTCCATCGCCTGTCTTCCTTTGTTGAATCTCACCGGAAGTTTTCTTGCCAAACTGTGCCAAGTTTCATGCTATTGTCCTTCACAAACAGTCCTTTGTTTGATCCTAAACTGGTGTGGACAAGCAAGACCTTGTCTGAGCTACCAACGGCGAAGTTGAACGTGTTGTTCATACATATTTCGCTAGGTGACTCCATTGCACGGAGGCTAGTCTGAAATGCATGAAGGTAAGTTAAAATCGATGTTTACGCAATAAGAATAGGTCACACGTGAGAGTCTTCCACGCATACGTGACTGGTGTGCATTCGAGATTAAGAGTCTAGTCGACCTGAGAGGTGGTTCTTTGGTCTGTTGCTGTCAGTAACGAAAGGAATGTGTCAGGACCGTCCAACTAATCACCGTTGAATTCAATACTTTTATATTTGTTGACATTTCACTGACTACTACATTGCGACGATTTAGCCTACTGGCCATTGACGAGGCTGATCCTGATACTAATTCACCGATAGCCGCCATAAGAAATCTAGTTAATACTTCATTGGCATTGATTAAAGTACGAATTTACAACTACATGTAATACCGTTAAAATAATTGCCAGAAAAAGCTATTTAGATTGAAGCGCTGCTCTTCAACTTTAGTCTCTCACAGTTCTTATGGCAGTTTCTAAGAACTTTCGAGATCTCCAACGATATGGTGTTATCTCCTTCCTCTGAAGGGGACCGGAGGGGAGTGCGTTCAGAAGACGGCATAGCGGAGAGACCTCCAGTTGAAGACATCTCAGAGGACCCACGAGGACACTCAATGAAGTGTCACCGCTTCTGTAAACAGTATACAGTATTTCTTACGGACGCTTGCTCTTCGTTTAGACAAGGATATCTTGCGGAAAATCTGATAAAGCCGTTTTAGTGGCATTCCACCGTGACCAGAGGGCCACCTGAGTAAGTCGCGGGTCTCTCCAGACTGACCAGACAGTCAGAGACCCATCAGATGACCGCTGTGTCTGACTGCAGAGACTGTAAAGTTGATCTCTCGGTGTTTCCACAACCGCATTGCATGATCTGTTCTGTGTACTACATGTAGTACGTTTGTGTTTGATAGGGACTGCTTGTGTTCGAATCAAGTAGAGTGGCAATGCTGAGGAATGTACCGGAATATTTGAACAAGATGATCGGGTTTGGGTGAAGTTTCACTAGTGTGCCGGATGGTCACACCTGTTGCGCAGTACACTGTTTCGCCAGTGTCCGCCTGCGCTGCTAAGCTGTTTCGTTTCTTCTTTCTTTCCTCTATCCCAACCCTAAGACCCTTCCTGGTTCGGACTTGAGCATTCACTACCGAACCGCGGGCCGCTGGTTTCTGCCAACCCGGTATCAGTGCCCACCAGATCCCGGGACACTCCAGTGGAGACCGGTGTTCTACTGTTTGATCATCACCTTGTAAAGAAGTTACAAGCTCAGGGAACAAAACAGATGACTCATAACCAAAAGGTAAGTAACGGCCGCCGAGGGCAATGGCCTCCGTGGAAAAACACCTACGCCGGGTATGGCCTAGTAAACATAACATTTGGGTCAAATACCTCCCAAAGGCACTGACACACAAGCATGTATAGTATTGCTGAGAGAGTGCGTGGGTTAAAATGAACTGTCCTCATTGAAAAACCAAAACATTGAAGACAATACAGCTGGTTGTATCAACTATAACCAGGTGCATGTACATCTTCGAAGAAAGCCTTGCTTAGTAATACTACGGCTGGGCAAGCCCTGGCAGCTCACGTGAACGCACGCACACTAGTACTCACACACGTGCACCTCATCGTCATCAAAATGCAAAAAAAAAGGGAGACATTTTCTGCAGTATTGTGCGATGTATCTTTAACTATGAATATAGATGGAGAAAGAACTCTGAATGTTTTATTTCATGGCACATAACATAACGGATGGATTAGGAACACGATTCCAGCCGGCCATCCTCCGTTGAACACCCTATGACCTTTCAAACTCAATTTTCCTCCAGTAATAGCTCTACAACGGTACTTCAACCGCTCAATATATCATCTAATAGGTCAAAGTGGCAAGAGCCGTACGTTCAACTAATTTTGATAGCCTGGAACGCCGGCTTCGTATTCTATATACGTTATACAAACAAGTGCTTCTAGTAACTGTAGCGCATAGTGTAAAGTTGCCATATTCCATCGAAGTCCTCACCATAGAAGTCTGAATCCCGAGACTACCAAGTGTACTCTAGTCAGCCAAGAATGTTAAACTGTAGAGCGGAAGTGATTAGAAAAACCGTTTGGACCAGGGTCGACTTCTAAGTGGGCGTCATTAACCCGGCACGTAATAACAGACGACAATTTGCACTTGGTTTCCGTGGTGACGGGACAGGTTGTTTGTCATGATCTGTCAGGCTGTGGGCGGCGGTGGGCGAACATGAGGATCGACTTTAGCCGTTGGAATGTAAGGCTTTGTTTTGTTCCGATGCGTTGAGACCTTGACTTTTGGTGTATGCTTCTTATGTGACTCCTCCCCCCTCCCCCTCACACACCTGTTGATATGATGGTACCATTTCTTCAGTATACAAGACATTTGCATCTACAGCTATCGGTATATTCTCAGGCCAGCTTGCTTGTTATATTATCCATACGTTTTATATTTGTAACAGATGGCGTTGTACCGTAGCATTAATTTTTAGGGAGCAAATACCTCAGGAAACGGTCACTGGAATTTATTTGCACAGCAACGATGACGTAATTGGATGGGCAACCAAGAGGAGTTCTTCACTGTTTGCTCTTACCTTTTTCTTGTGCATAGGGCGGATGAGAACGGAATGTGTGCTGATTGTAATTTATACCGAGGGAGAATAGACGAAGATGTTTCAGGGTAAATTACTGCGTGAATTGTGCGACATCCAGCCTTCCCGGTCCGTCCGCTTCTTAGACCAAGGAGGTTATAAGTTTTAACCTCCTTGCTTAGACTAATAGTGGAACTACCTTCAAGACAAAGGCTAAGCAAACGATGTATTTGCTCACCGCTCGGATTTCGTCAGATCTGTTTACCTGCGTTAACGACACCGTGGGTGTGCGTAAAGATTTGAATTTAAGTCCTGCATGCTTGACTGTACCTGCGGTGAGGTATTTATAATGCATGAGTGAGGTCGATAATCGATATGGTGTCTGTAACGCACACTTTCACCTGAATATGTCTTAAACTTCAAGCAGATGTGAGGTTTCCGCTCGTTTTTGTACGGCTTTTCGTTCCCTTTGAAGTGTATTTTGTTCACTAGTCGCCCTTTCTAACTAACTTACTAGTGCAAGGGTGGACAACATGAAATACAGCTTACAAAGAGAGCGAAAGTACTTGCAATACGAGACGAAACTAAACACATGTGGGGGATATTTAAAGTCTTTTCTGGAAACTAATAAAACATAGCCCTTTGCCCGAGACCTGAGTCTGCCTTCAGTAGCCTTTTGGAGGCTTTTTTTAATCAAAAAAGTGTCCAAAGCTTCAGTTATTCAAAAGACGCTTGTACATGTATTACTCAACATCAGAACTACACCCCCCTCGTCATCAGACCTGGGCAGCCAAATTTGTTTTATGACCTTCAACAGCAATTCATTTCAAGCAATAGCGCCGCCTGGCGGCAGTGAGGGCAAGCGCAGCGATGTCAGTGCGAATGACAAATCACATAGCCTTTGATTATTAATCACGCGAAAACCAGACGCTCACTTTGCGGAAAATGACATGGCAACTTTTCAGTGTCAGCAGCACCACGTGTACTTCACTGATCCTTTTTATCGGTTTGATACAAATACGTCTGATCATACAGGTCACTTTCAATTTGATCATGGACTTGCTTTTTAAAATTGCTAAAAAAAAATTATTTTAGTTTAAGATATGACTTTTATCTAATTGTTATAGTTCCTGTTCCAATTTCACTGATTTGTGTGCGAAATGCACGCATCCACTGCACCCAGAGATGCACCGTTATACGATTGTTCAGGGTCTCCCACGAGGGGTGCCTCCGTGCGAAAGAATAGCTCATGAATATTCATAAGCGCGCGCCCCACTTCCGTGCATGTTCCGTGTCCGTGTGTGTGTTGTGCTGGTGCATCGTGTAGGTGCATAAAGTCGGGATTTTCGGCCTTTCCGCAGGATTTTTGGGAACAGAACCAGCCAGAGTAGGTACGTACACATGTTTTCATCTCCCGATCGCCTAACTGTGAACGGAAAATGGCGACAGGCAGTCCAGGATGGGCTTTCGCCTATGAACATGACATCATCTGGGCATGTTCCCGCCGGCCGCGGAGCTTGGTCCACTTATCGGGCTAACGCCTTCCTTACTCCTAACCCTACCTCTCTAGAATGCTGTAGATCGCTGCCACATATTATACTTAGGATATTCTGAGGAAAAGTCTGCCATGGGAAGACGATATTTCTCACTCAGGAGCTAAATGTTGGGGTACAAGCGGACAAACGCGCCAGCTATGTGGATGATTGGGTCGCCATGTTTGTAGCATAGCGGTGCAAATGGCGGGCGGTAAAAATATCTCCGTGCAAAATCTGGGGAATAAAACGCCCACCGATCGGTTAGCCTACCATTAGTTAAGGATATCTGTGTGTACAGGAATCTAAAAGAGGTGAATTTGACAATCGATGGACGAAGAAGCGATGGATGTACTTGTTGGTTGGGTAGAGAGAAGCAGTCGCTAATTTGTCCCCAGGCGAGATAGGCTGGCATAAAAGTAACGGTCCCAACATTATGTACACGTTGGTCTGCAGGGTGGGAGGGACTTTTTTTCGCTAGAAAGATGCCATTTTCATTGCACGAATTTTGTATTATGACATCGCAGTGATGATTGTAGTCTGTTTTGTTATTTTAACTTCAAAATTGTGGTTTTGAAGGCTTGCCATACAAGAATTGAAGGTCGGTTTCTTAGCAGTGAAAGTGTTTTGCAGCCCCACCCCTCCCGTCAGCACCCCTTCATTGAAAAGGATGGGGGAGGGGGGCAAACGTGCATGTACGCTCTCTTTACGCCATAGCCATCGGGAATGGACAAGAACGCACGGAAATATAACTTGAAAACCGCAAGCGAAATATGTAGCACGAACAGCTGATTGCAGTTAACCTTTTGCAGTTTTGCATGACCAAAGGTGGTCATGAGTGGCCATTTTGATCTGCTACATTGGTGCTAATGTTAACAATTTATCTGACACTGTGTCAACAGAGTGTTGTAACTTTTACCCTGTAACTGTATCCACGTCAGGAAAATATACCTCCGTGTCGGATATTTCGATGTATAGTCACACAGTTATGTAAAAAGACGTGTCTGCTTTTTAATGGGGCAGCATGCTATCTGGTGCGGGGGCTGGTACAAAGTTGCCTGGGTTTGTAGATATGTGATTATTTGATGGGTGTACAATAATTTACAGGGATGCTTCCCTAACGGACTCACCCAACATATATTTTCCAGTGATCAATAAGGGTCCAATAGAGCAGGTATTGTTTTAGTTACTTGAATTGTTACGAATGAGAGTTGAACTGTTGATTTGTAGGTAGTGCTGCATACCTAAACCAATTTTCAGGTTCAGGTCCGGACTCGAGTCCAGAGGTTTAGGTTCAGGTCCGGACTTGCAAGTCCGGACCTAAACCCATGGCACGATGTAAGCAAAGCAACTTGCCTACCTAAAGCCTTGGATTAATTTGAGCTGACTGCTGAACTACAAATGCAATGTATAATATTATAGACCTAATTACTAATATGGGTGTTTCATAATCATGAGTCAATGAATACTGTATTATTATACTCAGTAGTAAACACATATTATTAAGCTACTAGTATTATACAGTGTATAATTTAAGAAAAAATCTTTTTCAGCTTTAATAGTACAATTTCTTTATAGCAACAACAGCAAAGAAGTACTTAATTTCGCCCCAAGAGATAAAATAGCGGTGGAAACGCGGTGCTAGATTTAATTTGTTTCATTATCGGCTCTCTACCGATATCTAACCCTGCACTAGGCTGCAGTCTCACCAATGTCGCTAGAGGCGTTGCGTATTCCTCGCGTGTTTTTGTGAGATCTAACGTGAGTTCGCGAGGTTTTAAGATGGCCGCTAATGTTTTCGTCCGTCCCGGCCGATCAGTGCCGCGTGTTTCGGATGAATTTTTGCGTTTATAGGCGCATTAAAGCAACTTGACTACGGACGAAACTTCTCAAGGAACATTTCTCAATGGAAAATGGGTCGTTGTTACCGCAAGCAGACCGGGGCGAGATCAAGCAGGCGGGACCGCGGCACTGTTTATTTCAGAAGCCGCTGGCCGTAAACCCAGCCGCTGTAAAAATAACTTGCGCTCCGGGCACCCTGGCTTTCGGAATAAGTCTCGCACAGAAAAAATTACTTGCGCGGCGAGACTGCGAGACCGGTTATTTTAAACACTGGAATGTATGTTAGTGCTATTTTTTTAACAAGTCCAAAACCGGTTCTCAACGTTTCGGTTTTTTTGGACTTGAACCGAAACATTCGGTCCGGTCCTGAACCGGTCCAGCGAACCGGTACGCAGCACTATTTGTAGGCATTATCACATCCTAGTAGTATCGAATTTGTATAAGTCAATAGGAAACACAGACGAGGGCCTCAAAATTATTGAAGTTAACCTTACAGCTACATGTAGACTAATGGATATGAGTTGCTCAACTTGCTGGTGGGTTTTCCCAAGGAAGAGATAGACAGATTCGAAATCGGTGCTGCCCTTGGTATCAATATTTCAAAGGTACTGGTAGTACAGTGGTAGTTTGTTCTTGCCTTCAGTGTCAGGATTATTGGCAGCTATCCAACAAAAGCTTGGGTTTGGCCTTTCTTATGGAAGAATCATGTCAACTTGAGCAAAGGCAGACAGGCAAAAGGTAGCAATCCTTCAAACAATTGTTCTCTTTCATTACAATGAAAGAGTGATGTTCAAATGCGACCTAAAGGTCGTTATGAGCCCAGGTCTTCTCCACTGCAACATGATTGTTTTATTGAAGCTATTAGTGCTCTTCTATACCAAGAATGTCTTTAAAACTGCTTCCCTTCTACTACGAAGTTCTAGTACATTTGCATTGATTTATAAGTGAAGAATGAGCACTAGGCAGTCGTTGTAGACATGACATCATCAGTCCCAAGCTGGTCCAGGCTGGCAAGGGAGTCACAAAGTCACCTACGCTCGACCCTAGGGACCACCGAGATGTCATGTACACTTAGCTTCTGTCTCAGCCAAACGTTTCGCCAAGTGTTAACTTTGGCAGTAAGTCACAAAGTCGCCCTGAGATCTTGTCCTGCTTCCAAAAGCTGCATAAACAACAAGGGGCGTGTTGTTAGCACAGGTATGGCATGTTTCTCACTTCTTAGATATTTACATCTGCATTGTTATATAAACATATAGAATTGTAGTGGGTTCCTGAATAATAAAACAAGTTTATTGCAAGTTCATGCACTAGGATAATTACAGGTGACAAAGACATGGTAACAATGAAACAACATACAAAAGAATAAAAGTGGCTAATCTACATTCCAGAAAGTGAATTGTCTAAAACTAAATAATATAATGGGAGAGATTAGGAGAATTTGAATAACATTGAATATGGTCAGAGCATTTTCATGAGCTGTATTCTGTTCTATGTAATCATTAAATCAATTCTCTTGAGACCTGAGGAAGATGTCATTATGTCATTACAAACTGTAATTATCATATATGCTCAAAATTGCATGTAATTACTTTTGCCTTCAAAGCATCATGATCTTGGATGTGCATAATCTTCAAAATAATGTGGTTATGTAACTTAGATATCTGGAATCTCTTAATTATATCTATATTTGTATTTGATTACTTGCACACAGGGTACTAAAATGAATTCTGCAATGTTATATGTGGGAATTCTGCAAATATGTGTAACTGGAATATAGATAAAATTTTAACATTGTTATACGTAACATGAAGATGGTATGAAATAAGTTGCAACTCTGTTTAAACAGGTCATGGTTTATAATCTGTGAAAATAAACAAAAACAGGATTCCTGCTGCAGGTATGTTATGGTTCCGTGAAGCAGTCTGGACCTTGCTTTGTGTTGTTGGAATTCCATTGTAACTTGAAATGTTGCACATGACTAGTATAGCTGTGTTACTGTTACAGGTAGACATTTATGACCCGATTCACACGCTGGCAAAATTCTTGCGTACGAAAATTGCGTACGCACGTGAGCGTACGATCGTTTCTTTTTACACGCTGACAGGGAGAGCCCGGGGACTCCCGCTGCGCCGGGCACACTACCGTGACCCCATATTGACCTGCCGCAATGAGCGTACTTGAGATCGCTCATCTTCTTGATGACCAGTTCATGTTGTAGTTCGGATCTAGCCTCCATTTCTCACACCTCTTGCAATGTCCTCGTAGACATCCTTCTTTCTAAACAGTCTCCATTTTGCTTTTGATCCTGTCGTTAATCCATACTCCAATTCGCGCTATTGCGCCCTTCCGACATGCCCAGGCAACAGCAAACAAGCTCATTAAACTCAAAGCAAAGAATCAAAACACAACAGGGAAAGCAAATCGAAATGAAACGCGGAGAAATGAACAAGTAAACACGGCGTGGCTGGCACAAACGCCGGAAAATAATGGAATTTGTGACAGGAAAGGGGTTGCGTACGATCAGTCGCGTTTACACGGAGGCGGGGAGGCACGCAGACACCCCGCTGGGCGATCCGGGCGATCGTACGCCTGCCCTCGAGGTCGCGTACGCAAATTGCGTACGAAAGTTGCGTACGAAAAAAATGACCGATTCACACGCTGGCAAAATGCTTGCGTACGAAAATTGCGTACGCAATCTTTTCCAAACGGAAGCGATTACAGGTCTTTATTTTATAGATACATTTAGTTTGAATGTGAGTGTACTGCCCACGTTTGTTGTCATTGATACAAACAACACAAACCACCTTTGAAGAGCTGTGTTTTCTTGGTCTTTTATGAGCTTGTTTATAAAGACGAATGGACTTGGTGATTTCTTCTAAGTCTGATTTACCATGATGACACTACCCTCTACCTTTTGTAGAAATTTTGTTTGTCTAGACAGAAATACATGTAGAGATGTTAAGGATTGGCAAACAATATAAGGAGATAAAAGAAGGGATAAGGAAAGAGAAGCAGGATCTATGGAATGTGAGACCATGATAAGATTAGAAAGATTAAGTATCTGTTTATATAGATGGTCCTTTTGTAAACACAGGTTTCAAAGCATGAACCAAAGTGCTCTGATATTTGGAGATAAAACTAGCTAATTTGTTTGATTTATGTTATTTTGAAGATTTTCCACAATTGATGTGTATGTGTAAACAAAAAGCAGTTTCTATTAATTTTTTTACTATTGACGTACTGACTTAGTGTCTAGACAGTAGTTCCAGCAACACTGTTTTTGTAGTATAATTGACTATTTCATATTTAGACAAACTGTTTGACTTTGCTATGAACATGTAAAAGTGTTACAAATATATGATTCTGATCTCAGCTTGGATACAAATTATTGGCTGTAGCAACAACAGTTTCCAACTTTCCAGGTGAGCAAAGTACACAAGTATCAGGGCAACACTTTAGTTTAAAGAAAACTTTGATTATATTCTTGACGTGACTTATTGTTCACTGTTCTGACATGTTAATCCCATAATTTCTTTTATTGTATAGCAGTCTTGTATTCAATTTGATATGAATTATGATATTTTATGGAGTAAAATTGCTTCCATTGTTTATAATTGTCATGGAACCCTTAGAAATTGATTTTAGAAATCACTGTATCGTGTAGTTTATGTCACCATGACCACGTTCATGCCTTGCAATGGGAGGGCTTGGCTGTTTGCTTCTACCTGTTAGATGTTGACACATTGATTGCTGATGCAGGTGGCATTGCATGCTGGGAATGATTAGGACCAAGAAGCAGGCGGATCAATCAGCCCAATGACCTGGGGCTGAGGGACAGGGAGGGCATCATATTAGCAGCAGGCAGCAGTTGGGTCTTTTGGGAAAAGCAGAAAAGAGTTGATGAAAGCAAAATTAATGATTGCTTCAATGTATGTACACAAGATGGTTTGAATAAAACACATGTAACATTTGTTGCTGTGTAATCTCATCTTGCATAAAACTGGGAAATTGGCATCATGTTTCAGCAGTTTCAGTAGCTAGGTAACTGTAAACACGTGAGGTGAAGACCAACCAGGGCTATTGGAGAATAATTTCTTCCCAGCGTGAATCTTGCACCAATTTCATAGGGTCATGGTTATGTCTGTAGGCCAACCTGCTAAATAGGTGGTGGACAAACGGTACTTACATTTCATTAGTGCTGGGTTAATAACTATGGAAGCGTTTCCAATTTGTCTCTGTCAAACATCTTGAGTTCAGAGTGGAATTTTTTATCCCTAAAAAGGTTTTTACCGATAAAGGTTCTATTTGTTATTGAAAGATTGATAGCATTAACTGTTGAACATAAGTTAACATGTACGTTATGAATATAAATGAATGAATAGTTATTCAGCTTACTCTTTTGATTGTTTGAATTTCTTGGTGTTTTACCTAACATCTCTCATTGTCTTGAGATACGATATTTTGGCTTTCTATTTTCTATAGCGTTGATATATATTTTGATCAATTTTTCGTCTTGAAATTCTATGAAGAAAATAGGATGATGCTATATATCTGTGTGAGTCTTAGATTAGAACAATATATGAAAGCCTAAGCTAGACTTACTTTCTGTCAAAATATTCTCATATCAGTACCAGTGGTACAGAATAAAAGTTAGAAGTCTTTGTACAAATTAAATATTTAATTTGTGAATTTAGGGAGTGGGAGCATCTGGTTGTATTGGTATTTCAGATTGAGGTGGCATGGTAGAAGTGTGCCAGTTGGCCGTGGATGACAAAGCAGTGTCCAAGGCAGCTGTGTCCTAAGATCACAGCCACAGATAACCTTTGCCAGGAAGGATGGGTGGGGAGGGCGGTGCCCTGTCGTGGTGGGAATTCCTCAATTGGACCAGCTCCCAGTGCCTGTAACTTTTGGTTCCATTTACAATCCATATTTTTGTGTTGAAGAGTGATCAGGTCATTCCCTAGAAATGGGGACAAAATAAACCAAAGGACAAAAGTTGATTGTGCATGTACATACTTTGTCCCCAATGGCCAACATATTATCATATGTCTGCCCTTTTCCAAGGTGTGTTTGTGTATACTAGATATCATGTTTAACAGCTGTCACTTGTACTTCTGTATGTGATAAAGAACATGTAATGTAAAGACGTGATGAAAAGAAGGATCATATCTTTCCTTAGAAATTGCACATTGCTAAAATTGCAGGATAAATTGATGTCAGCAATTTTGTGACAATATATTTCAGAATATTTTGCATGATTCTCAATGTGGACATTTTTATAACTGAATTAGACATGTACTGTATTCTTCTCTTACGTAGAAAATTGGTAGAGCATAAATAGGTTTGGTAACCAGGCTAGAAAATCGGGGGGGGGGGGGGTGCGTAGTTTTGTATTTACAGGCTTGGTGACAGGTTAGAAACCAAGCAAGCAAGGTTTGTGTGCAAGGCATTTTTCTGAGTAATGTCGCTAATGTCTTTTGCCACCCTATTTCAGTCTCTAGCAATGTAATGACTTTTGCAGTTGTTATGGTAGAAACACAAGGGGGAGACTAGCTGGACGTGTGTGCAATACTAATGCTGAAAGCAGCAACCATCAAAATAGCAATGCAGAAAGTTATAACATGCTGCCTCAACAAAATCATGAATCTCAGACTATTACAGATTTAATTTATGGTAATAAAATATTTCAATGTAAGAATCGCTATTCCTAATTGTGAGGGAAAGTCTTGTTAAAAAGTAAAAAAAGAGACAGTCTTCCTTTCCTATACCTCTGTCATTGTGAATTTGATAGCTATGTTTAAAATCTTGTTTACCATTTTGTCTCAGTGTATTTCAGTGTTCCCAATATTCTCCTGCTGTGAGCATTGAGTACTCTATGAATGCCTGTTTCAGTGTGTGAACATCAACTGCACAGTGACAAAGTCTCCACAGTTCTGTTCGATTGTCTCTTGTATAAATCTGCATGCAAAATTTCTAGCCAGAAAGGGCTCCATTCATTCCATGTTGCTGAATTGTGGTAGCCAGGCTTCCTCTGGCTACTTCCTTGTGGCTCTCCAGCATAGAATGCTTACAAACATGCTTCCTGTTAATCAAGATAATTATATACAACATTCAAGTGTTGAATATGTCGTAAGAGTCAGGAATCGACTGGGTAAAAGAAGAACACAATAAGCAGGAACAACTTATTTCAGGCAAGTCAGTTTGTGTGTCAGCTCCATGGGGTTGAGCAGAGGTAATCCTGGGGTGTTGTTGAACATTAACAGATTTGGAAAAGTCAAGGTGGAAGGAAATTCCCAGGTCAAGTCAACCCTAGTAATCCTCAGGCAGTGACACTGCTGAGTTCAAAGCTACAGGTCACATTCCTAAGCTGTCTGGTCTGGGAATGAGCTTCATGGCTGCAACAACATGGACATTGTCACAGGTCAAGTCCAAAACATACACGTGGCTCGCAACAGAGAACTTTTTTGGAAGTTGCCCGTTCAGAGATATGAAGATTTTTCAATGTGAAGTGCATGAGGTAACGCAAGGTCAACACAGATCAACGGTCCATAACAAACTTGAAATTGGTTTCTGTCTGCCCTTTCCTGTTCCTGCATCCCAGAGGCTAACTTGCTCCAGGCTTTGTGTTTGCTTAGGAATGTATCTTCTGACCTGCCTCTGCAAGGAGGTTTGTAAATAATAATGTCAAAGATATGTTTATGTAGACCCTCCTGTAGCTTTCTGTTACTAGTCTTGATTGTACATGTATTTGTTTGTGCTTGTTCAGAGTTGTTCAGCATGAAACGTTTAGTTCAGCTTGGAAGCTTTTAGATCCTCAGGTTTGCACATTGTTGGCTGTAATAGCTATTAGGATGTGAAAGACACATGGTGTTTTTTGGTACAGCAGAAAGGAAAGAAAATATTGAAGACCTTAGGGTCAAACGGTGGACATTCCGACAGCATCTGCTGGTTTCCATCAGCTCCCCGTAACATTCATCAGGAGAGAGATTTCAGATTACAATTGTGCATAGATAGGTTGAAATGCACTACAGAGAATGTGTTGCAAAGTCCTCAGTTCAAATCTGGCTACAAGATACATAGAAGTATGCTTGCTGTAGTTAATGACCAAAACCAATTGTCTTTCTAGATATTCACACGTACACATGTATGTACATGTATTGTGAATTACAACTACATGTAAGATGTATTACACTGACTGTTACTTTTTATTTGGTATGGGGAACTGACCTCTTTGGCAATCAGGGCTGTCTGAAATGATTGATATGCTTGAGGTTCCAGAAAGGGTAAATGAGAAAAGCTGTATTCCTACAGAATGCAGTCTTTTAAACAACAATATTTGTTCAGCACTGAAACATTTTGATGATTCAAGAACTTTTCCCATGATCAATATAAGTGGTAACTTTTTTTAGATCAATTACATGGAGTGAAAAAAGGCTATACATGTAGATTAAATGGTGTATCATTATAGTTGTTACATGTAAAGGTCAAAAGGTGATAGATGAAAGATGAAAGGAAAGAAACATCCTTTTCTTAAAATATGATTTGTCTACAATTTGTATTGATTTTTTAACTTGTAGATCACAGTTAATGTGCATATACTTCAATATCTATTGTATGATACGTGTATGTAGGTGAGTGTTTGGCACCAAAAGTTGAACTAATGTCTTTGCAATAGCCCTGGTTCAGGTGCCACCTTTGTTAAACAAATCTACATGCCTCATAGGTCTGAACTTTGTATCTACACTGCATGTTTATATTATGCGGTTGAGTTGAGGTCTGTACATGTAATGGCTCTGTGTCTTGAAACTAGTCTCTTCTACAGAGGTGTTTGTAGATACACAGTTCTTCAAACGTACTGACAACAAACATATTGTCAGTCAACACGTTTTCACATCAGGGTCTTCATTATAATCACAAGGGAACTACAAATGCCTAATTTGTGCAGGACCAGAGTAATTGGTCATTAGTTAAGAAAATAAAGTGACAATAGAAGCAATGAGCTGTGAAAGTGTATTCATCATACCTTTGCTTAGGTGCTGTTTGGAGATTATATGCAAAGGGCTGCAATAAGGAAAACCAAAATATGTTAATTTAGCTGAATCCAAGTTCTTGAAGGGGAATCATTTTAGAGACAGATAAAACACAGAACTACAACTGCGTGTGACAAAACCTTTTAAAGTGGAGGAAAACTTGTTAGAAAAGAGCTTGTATAAGTTGTAAACTTGTACCTTGTGGAAAGAGTTTTGTGTATTTACAGCTGGTGCAGGCAGGGTGGGGAGGCTGTGTTTTGTCTGTCATCTAGAGTCAATAGATATTGTGGTATTCCATCTGCCAGCTTGTTTAGGCTGTTGGCTCTTAGTTGTTGGTAAAGCAGGCAAAGTCTTCTTGTACAAGGGCTATGACAAAGTGTCTCCCCTTTGAATTTCACCTGAAAGCTTGTGTAGGTATAGTACACATCAGGGTTTCAGCACACCATGCACACACTTCATAGTAGCTTGAGAGTTTTCTTCACCCCATGATTCTTACAACTAAAGGAATAAAGTACATGTGAAGAAAGATTAGAAGTGTACGGCAAAACAATAAGAATTTGATAGAAGCTGTTGTGCTCCTTTTTTTGCTCAGCGACTGTTTATTTTGGTCTGAAGTCTTGTTGTGTTATAGTCCCTCAGTTGGGTCAGTGACCTTGACTGCCACATACCACCTTGGCAGATTTAGTCAAGCTTATCTCTTTGCCTGTTAGCCTGGCCCTAATCAATGACCATAACTTGGGTGCCAGTGATACCTAAGCTGTATTCACTGCAGAAACAGGGTGTTTGCTTTTTAATTTTTATATACTGTTAGCAAATGTTTATGATATTTTAACTAAATACGAGTACTTGTAACATATATAGCTCTTGATTTGGTGAGAATTACAGAGGTACACATTCACATTCACTGACCACACTAGTGGTAGGTCTGGCTATGGCTTGTTGACTTACAAAGAGTCCCAAATCAGCGGAACAAGGCCTGGTCACTAGCCTACTCTAATGGAATGCAAAACCAAGCTGCCTGCACTGCATGCTGATCATGATGCTGATGGCTGCTGGATAACAGGGTTTTGTGGCCTGTTGGGAAGAAACCCCCCAGGTCATACAGTAAATGGATTCTGTTGGTAGGTACAGAGGGAGTGCAGGAGGATTCAGCCAAGTCAAAATTAGGACATTCTTTTATGCACGAATTGCTGTCTGTTATACCTATTTGACAGCATTTATGGTAAAAAAAATCTTACATGGATACAGCTGGCTGACTTGCATGCAGGGTCATGCAAAATGTATTTGTAAAATTAGGAATGTTATGTAAATACTACAGTGTGGTTGGTTGTTTTAATTTCTTAGAACCTTTACACCTGTGACTATGTTTACAAACTTGCCATTATTCATGCATACTGCAAACCTTATTGCTGATTGATTTTGTCAGATACGTAGCACAAGAGACAAAATTTATTTGATTGTCCTTTCTTAAGGTGTACTGAATATGGATTTTAAAAGCATGTTTTATCCTAGTTTAGAACTTTTTGTACATAAGGCATATAAGCTATAAATCAGCTAGTCCTACCAGATTCCACACAAATGAGTATTTTCCAACTGACATGTATTTTGCCAGCAGGAAACAAAAACCAGGTGTCTGTCAATGTGAAGGAAAACAATGGCCGGATTTACACGGGGCAAAAAATCAATGTCGTACGACATTCGACGCGCGGCGCGACGCGCGGCGCGACGCAGAATGTCGTACGACATTGATTTTCATGCGTGTAAAAACGCGCGCCACCGACGCGCGGCGCCGCGCGTCGTTTTTTCTGTGGCGCATCGAGGAGGTGCCACAAGTGCGTCGCGACACTCAGCGGGGAGTCTGCGTCGCGGCTCAGCAGCGTGTAAACAGCCCTGCGTCGCGCGCAGCCAGTTTCAGGGGTCATATACAAATTTCTCTTTTTCCCGCGCTAGCCCGAACCCACGCCACGCTCGTCTACTTGTTTCTGTTCTTACTTCTAGAATTCTGAGTATCACATCACGTTCTCCTTGTTGTTTCGTCGGATTTTTGGTGCTGATTGTTTCGTAAGCATGGCGGAAGTAAACAGCAGTAGCTGGAGCAGCGCGGAAACCCGATGCTTGATCGGCGTGTGGAACTGTGACAGAATTCGCAGCAAAATGGAGACTCACAAAAAGAAGGAGGCATTCGGGCAGATTGCCGAAGCCATGCTGCAAGAAGGATACAACAGGAACGCAAAACAAGTACAGAAGAAGATCAGGGATCTTAGGTACTCCTCGCGGCGGTCAGGGTTCACCACATGTGACGCAGCGCGCCGCAGCCTGCCGCAACCATTTTGCAGTGCGCCGCAGCTGCGGCGCGCAGCGGGAGTTACAGCCAATACGTGTAAAAGCAAAAGTGTCCTAGGCGAGTGACAAACGCCGCGCGTCGAATGTCGTACGACATAGATATTTTGCCCCGTGTAAATCCGGCCAATGATCAGACTTACCATCTGCAGCATGTCCTTGGTAATGATATTGGACTCACCTGGCTTATAACTCATTCTCATTGATACAGTGTCTGTACCTATATTCTTATGTTTTTATCATTCCTAACAAGTTGGAATTACATGTACTATTCCAAATCACAATAGAGCTCACCTTGTGCAGAATGTTCTGTATCCTTTTGTACATGTTGAATTTATTGTCTGGTATGTAGAATGCTCAAGGCTGATACACAACCAAACAAACATTGACATTCATCGATCATGAGGTGACTCTTATCCACTCACTGACTGTTGTCATTGTTTGGCTGTTACTGTGTTAGTTGACTGGAGTTGCTATAGTAGATTATGGTGCTCATGATGCTGGGTTCCCAGTCTGACTGGTATAATGAGCGTGAATAAATCTTTCCACTGCTGGTATAGGTCAACAGCTACACATATTCTCTCTTACTATATAGCAGATGTATCAGTGCTTTTGTTTGATGCAAAATGTCTGTGATAGCAAGTATGGTATTACCATTCATTAACTGTTAGTATAAAAGTGAGCAATATCTGTGTTCCTCTGTCAGTCAAGTCGTATTTCCCTTAGTTCTATATGAGAGATTTATTGAGAGAGTTCCCATTGGATCTAACTGTGACTAAACTGTGACCCTTTCACTGTGTCAAGTGGTTGGGCACCCAGACATCTGTAGACACCTAGACAGAAATATGACACCACACCTTTAGACAAACAAATCACACAAAAGAGACCCCTTATCCTAAATATACAAAGGTCTTCATTCAGACTGGGGACTTTTTTGTCCCTTGAAAACCGCAAGGAGTGTGGATAGAATTTGAAACATTGCCAGGTAGGCAAAGGTACACAGAGTTACTTACCTGCCATTACAAGACTTAAGAAGCATACATATGTAGTATTATGATTATCAACTTAAGACAAGTTGAAGAAAAAGTACTTGTGTCTTGAAAATCTATTCCTAAAACAGGAAGATTCTTCCTAATACTAAAATTTTGTCCACGTGAGTAAAGATAATGTGATAATCTAAATGTAGCTTCTGATGAATTACCATTGGAGGCATTGCTGATTCAGTAAACTAAGGACACCGTTATCATGTCATTGATACAATTCCTGGCATTACGACAGAATGAGGATGTAGTCACTGATATCTGTACATGTAGGTCAGTAGACTTGCTCTTCTAACATGGCGTCTCGTGGTAAGTTTTCCATTAACGCTTTATTCTGATGACCAATACATGAATAGACAGATAATGCACCCTCAGGTCAGGATTATTCATATTTTGACTACACAAAGGCTTGGCTATAAAAGATGCCAGGTGAGCTCACGCATAGGGACTAATGGACTGACACAGGTGTGACAGGTGTATAAAGAAGAACAGGGAAAATACACCTGTCCCATAAGAGGAGCCATTTACAGTTTTGAAATTGCTGCTGGCCATTATGATTAATGACATTTTGCAAGGTCGACTGTTCTTTTAGGACTCTGGATTTTTGAAAGTTGATACCAGCTTTTAAGTATGTATGTAAATGCCATGGAGAAGTGTCAGAAAATATTTTTCACAAGGTAATGAGCATCTTAGGCTAATACACACACAGCAAAAGGAAAGTTTTTCTGTGCTGCAGCTGGAAATTTTTAGTCCAAAATTGTCTAGATGTCGGTGGTATATACACTGACACTGTCAGAGTTAACAGATCATTCCACTCCAAGGCCTTCTTTGTTGTGAATATCCTTTATGGCCACATAGGATTACAGGGCTCTTGCCATAAGTCTCTTAAAACTTGAAAAGGGTTTATTTATGTTTACCTGCAAACATAGCTGGACAAGTCACTGATAAAAGATAGTGGATGCTTCATCAGTAACTTGTCTAACTATGCCAAACTCCGTAGTTTAGAAGCCTGGTGTCCAAACTGATTTTAGCTGCCGAATCTTTTTCGTCTCTTTACTTGTGAGACGAAAGAGGCAGCTGAAATAGGTTTGGACACCAGGCTAGCAGATTAGCCCATTGATAAAAAGAAATGCAAAAAGCAATGTTTTGACAGGCTGGTTGTCTATATGTATACCGAAATGTAAAGTTAGGCTAATGTATGTGTAGCCAAACTAACTAATCTTTCAAACCATACCAACTACCACAAATCAAATGTACATGAGTGATGTTACTGACACTGTCACATGTTCTATTATTAAAGCAAGGCCATCTGTGATATTCCGTTACCAGGAGTTAATTTGGTGAAATGAAATTTAGTTTGTTGCTGCCTGCTTGATAGAGTCCTCACATACCTACATGCACAACTATTGATATTCCAAAAGTGTCAGCCACCTGTTTTATGACTGGGATTGGTATTGGTATTCATCAGCACAACCCTAAATGAGCCTTTTCTGGCCACTGCTGTCATTAGTAGAGTTGGTAGTAGTACAGTACATGTGTCAGTAAACCACATGCAATAGACTCATTACAATCCACTATAAAGTAATTGATATTTCTGGAAAAATAAGAATTCTGGTTGTAACTTTTACTCGCACATCATTTCTTTGCCACATTGATTTGAATGTGGCATTTGATTTTTTTTGCCACCTTGATTTGAATGTGGCCGTTGAGTTGTGATTTGAGGATTTCCTTCCCATGCCATCCCACCTGTCACTCAGGAAAGGGATGGGCCTGATGGGAAGCTGGGGTCCCTGGGGAAACATTTATCATGTAAGGCTGGGATGGCCTTATGGAAATGTGGCTGTTCCAGTTGGTGTCAGCATCCCTCCTAGAAACACATCTGACCATATCTTAGGATTAGGGTGCATAAAGTTATTTGATGGACTCCAGGAGTCTATTCAGTAAAATTTTTGTATCTGATTTAAAGCACATATAGATACTGCATCTGACCATCCCGGGGATATCTAGGAATGAGAATTAGTCAAGTACATACAGCTTTTAGTTTAGAGTCAAGTTAATCCTGGTCGTGAGTCATTTACATGCCACCATCATTGGTCATTTTATGTGTTTTATATAAGTTTGAGAGCTGAAAAATCTAACTAATCAAAAACAGCCTGTATGGCAAAGGAAAGCCAAAGGAGTGGAATGGAAACCTGACCATTTCTTTACTTGCAGTTAGTAATAGCAGATTTAGTTTCTTTGCTGTATGCCCCTGTTTACTTGCAAATGGGTAAAGGGCCTTGTTTTGTGTGTGTCAGGTCAGATGTCTTGAACTTTTCATCAGGACTTTGTTTTGAAAAGAAAGTAATGCTTTCAAGCTAAAGAAAGCACTACAAGGGAAAGGAAATTTATGTATCTTAAAAGCTCACAAGATCTTCAGTGTATAAATACGATGAGGAAATTTTGTCCACACCGGACTAAATTGTCTAATTATTTTGTAACTAAACTGAGGAGCATAAGGATACTACATGATGTAGCAGTGTTTGGGGTTAGACTTTGATTTTGATTTATAACTATTCATGACAAAGGCATCAGATGGACTCATGCAGTGTTAATGATCTCGTTTATAAGATGGTAAAGAGAACGGTGACAGATGATGAGGAATATGCAGAAATGTGGTTCTTCAAAAGCAAAATGAAATGATGTGAAGAACTTCAATTGTTATTGTAATGTAACCTGTAACTTAAAAAAAATGTCAGTGTACCTGGGCAGCACTGTTGCTGTTGACTGATGTTTTTGTTTCAACCCCACATCCTGCAACCCTATACTAGAGGTCACCTGAAAGGTCAGGATGATGTCATTGCTTCCTAAATGGGAGCATTGCTGGGGATGCACAGGGATTGTATGGCTGGGGCCATTTATGGTTGAAATATCTGTATTTGTAGGTCATTGCCACACAATAGAGCCCTGAGGATTACATGTCAGTCGCGCTCTCCAATTGTCCCTACAAAAGGGAATACTGCTGTACATGTAAACCTTGGTACAGTAGCTGCTGTCTTAGAAGGGGAATGTTGTGCAAGGATTTATCATCACGTTTCTGACTGGCAGACAAGCCTGAGATGTATGTATGAGGATGATGACGTGGTGTGTTACTTTTGTGTAGAATTTGGGATTGATATAAAATGGTCATGACTCGGTTGTTTTTCTAACCCTTGCCATTCAGATGGTGAGTCATATCAGACTGATTCTTGCCTTTGGTAACTTTATACTCCCACTTGACCATGGTATACTGACAGAGTTCTGAAGTAGTGTTAGTTTACACAGTTTACACAATTGACCAGTTGAAATGTTCACTAGCATGGTGTATCTTGTGTAGGTCCTGCTAAGCCATGAGGTAAAGGAATTACCTTATGTAATTATTCTAGTATTATGATCTTAATTTTCCCAAATGCTATGCACTATTTGAAATCTTCCCAGTATACTCTGTTTGAGCAGGTATGGAACATTGATAATCGTAACAATTACAACTTTTTTGCCAGCCTTATGTCTGTTGTGTATCATCCATCTCAGTTTGAAACATTATGTGCCGTTGTCATTTTGAATTGATTAGGAAGGGATGAAAGGCAACAGTTTCAAGTCTTCAGATACACTTGACCCACTGACTGCAAAGTGATAAGATCAATAACTTTTCCAAAATGTAACTAAAAGTAATTACAAATACTTGAAATAGGGAGGAAAAATTTGGTTTGACGGATTGCAAAGAACAGTATTCTTATTTGATATGTCCTTTATTGATTTGAAACATACCAGTAATGTCAAGTTCAGGGTTAGGCTGCCAAGGGGATGAGAAAATGAGTGGGAGGAAAGCTGATTTTAACAGGGGAGGAAGTCCAGTCTTCCAAATGACTGTAATATGAGTCCCCAAGGGGGTTGCTTAAGGGCTTATTTGATTCCTTTTTGCCATCCCCAAGGCCAAGTCCAACTGTGAGATTATTTTAGAGGCCTAAGATTGCAGTATATGATTTCGGACTCTGCAGCTGCTCAATAAGTTAGAACTTTTATGTTTGTTGAAAGACAAACAGCACAGTTTAGCTCAAGTTCAAACACATTGTGGAGTCCTGTTAATGTGGGTGTGGACTGTATGAGTCAGCAGTGGGGTAACTTAATTTGCCATGTACATGTATGTGACATCATTGGAACTAAAGGACTTACACTGTTCAATACTAAACTGCTTAACTGAATATGGAACAGTTGTTTGGAACATTTTTGCTGAAAGAATATCTGGCCTCTGAATGGTAACATGTTGTTCCCTAGTAAATTAGTTTAAGACCTATTTTATTACTTAAAAGTGATAATATTGTAGATTTTAGGGAACATTCTAGATTCTCTGAGGAAGGTAGCAGGTGGTTGTTTTTGCACTCTTGTTCTCATGGTATTTGTTCAGTAAAATGCAATTAGATTAGATGTTTACTTTACATGTAATTCAATTTGAGTCCGTCTGACAGACCAGGTTATAATGGAAGTACAATTCCAGCATGGGAATGTTGAGAACAGCCTTTCACCATTGACCTTCACCTATTGACAGCATAGTCAGTGGACAAAACTGTCTTTTCCACTGTTATCTGCATAGCAATGGTATCCTGTCTTCTAAATTAGAAAGTTCATTAATCTTCATGTAGTCTTGATAATATGTTAAACATTTCCTTTCCTTTGTGGTTGCAGCAGCCTAGCTGCGTAGCAGGTCAGGATGGCGGACACGGACGTCGTGTTGAACGGGCCCCCTGATGTGGGAGACGGTAAAGCATCATCTGGGGGAAGCAGCCCGCCCCAGTCCCCAGTAGCTGAGACCAAACAGAGCAAGGTGAAGCGACCAGTCGACATTCAGCAAGATGTACACGAGATGGAAAAGCGCAAGAGAGTCTCCCTGATTCTCAACTCACAAGCATTCAGGTACGTCAAACTTTGTAGTTTCTAGAATTAGTCTGTCGGACCTGTCTCCCTTTTTGGGAATTGTTGACTGTAAGTGTAAGTTAATTTGAAGTATTCCAGCTGTATTAATAACATGATATTTGCTTTTGAATGTTAACAAATGTCAGGCCTTTGAAAAGCACACTGTTAGCCAGTTCAGCCAAAGTGACAGCTGAAATCCCTACCTGTCCAAAGTAGCTCTGCTATTTTGGAAGTAGAAATAAAATTTATGATTCATGCATCTGATTTTGTACATAGCATCAAGGCACTTTATAGAAGGGAATAGTTTAATATCATGAGGTGACCTCAGCAGGGACATACACAAAAGTCTGGCAGTGTATGTAGTGGTGGCTAAGACTTACTAAAAATGCCTGCAACAAACAGACAGGTTGTTAGTGTACTGTGTCATATGTAATTAAAGAGTAATGTATTCCTTGTTGATACATCCTTTGTATTCCTGAAGGGGAGTTGACAAATTTGATGTATCCACAAACTTTCCCCAGAAAGTAAATATCTTTTGTCAAAACACGAGAAAAGAAATGACATACTTCATTTCATTCGGGGTTGTCTGTTAGTAGCAAATGGACAACATGTTAAGGTATTTTTTTTTAAATTCATACCTGTTTACATTCCATAGATGACTTTCTTGTTTATGTTTGAGAAATGAACTTTACATGTGTAATTGTTGTGCTAGAGTCTAGTGAACCAATGGGCCTCAACCTTCATGTATCAGTTTGTCACGGTGCATGCATTTATTGTCATGAGTCCTCTGTCTTATCTGTTTTTCTTGCAGTATGGTCTGTCACGGCCGATTCTGGTGGACTTGACAAATGATACACCTTACACTCAATTTGTTAGCACTATATATAAAGAACTATGAAGCCTTGTTCACGGCATTCGTCTTTACAAAGGGTCCATTAGGTCTGCATGACCTTTCCTGGGCAAACATACTCCCACCCTCCCCAAACATTGGGCAGCAGTACGGCCTGTCTGTAGACTCAAGTATAGGGTGCAAAGGACTTACAGGTGTTCTTACAAATGCAATCAAAGCACAGATTGGCATTGGCAAAGAGTCAAAGGGTGGAGAGGAGAGAAGTTTTGGTTCATGAACATGCATACATGCCCTCTCATTAAGTCATCCTTCCATTTAATAAGTGTGTATGTCCTGAGGCGTAAACATTGTTACTGTGGAAGGTTGTAAGTGAACGGATGTATTCAGCTGTGAATAATAATAAAGAAAATATTGGTCTGTTCTTCAAAGTATGACAGATAGAAAAGATCATTTACTGCATCACCTCTAAACGATGCAAACTCTTGGCTCTTGACTATAATGTTTACCACATCAAATCAACAAGTATCATTAGCATGTGAAAAAAAGTCTTACAATATGGACTTATTTTCAACATAGGATATGGACAATATTGGTGCATACAACTGATCTCCAGAGGATAACAAAAAGCTTTGGATGTACAAAATAAAGAAAATTTTTGATGATACCCACTTTGTCCTTAGTCAGTATCGATCGGATATTTCCCGCTGGAAACCACTGTAACTTAATGTAAGACTAAGATGAAACATACTGACATAGATGTGTAATATACATGTTCTCTCTTTATTGTTTTAATCATTAGATATTGCTTTTAACAAGGTTTTGAGATAAACTCTTTGTCATAATCTGTTCTCTTTACTTAATTCCATTGTTATTGTTATCATTTCTTCAAAACAGAGAGGAGCTGGAAGAAATTATTGAGTCTCAGATCAAGTCAGGCCCTCATCCGGCCAGCCTGATTGCACTGCAGCAGATCAGTGAGCTCATCCTCCCCCAGGCCAGGGTGCCCAGTTCTGTACTGTCTGGTGGGGGAATGAGAGGTAAGAAAGCATCTTCAGTACCCTGTGGTACATACAGACTTTCTGCTAAATCCATGGTACAGTCAAGACCACTTAGGGGACTGATAAAATCTGGTGAATAGTATATGGCCAGGTGGTCACTATAAACAGGATTCTTAATTCTTGCATCAATGGGAAAAATTGACTCTAAGGGACCACCAAAAAGTTGTCACATTGGACGGGTGGTCCTTATGTAGAGGTGGTCACTTGTACAGGTTTGGCTTTAATTGTTAAAGACACTTGTGTGTTTCTAAAAAAAGCCCTGTTGGTCAAAACTTGAGCTGCTCACAAATGAGTATACTTTTTATTGCAGTTCTCTGTCTATATCTGTATAGCCAGTATAACCGCCCTTTGGCGTAACACACCAGCTAGTGGAACCATCAAGTGCGTGGTTGGAACCAACAAGTTTATTTTTGACATCCTTAGCCACAGGAATCGTAATCCCCATCAACGACCTCCGCGGAGTGGACGCCATGAGCTACAGCAAGGGCGAGAAACTCCTGCGATGCAAGCTGGCCTCGCTGTACCGGCTGGTGGACATGCATGGATGGACCAACCTCATATACAACCACATCACGGTGAGTGGGTTTATTGTCAGTAAACATGTCCATGTCACACTGAAGTGCAGAGATAGCTGGAGTTGTCAAGTAGATCCAAGGTATACATTTCAATAAACAAGGATGCCTAACTATGTTTACAACCAGGTAACAACTCACTGCAATGAAAGAAGCTGCAGTGGTCTTTCATCAACATGCATCAAAATAAGAAAATATGTCATAGTTGTCATCAAATCACCAATAATAGTTGAGCATCTTCTTCATTCTCTGGCCCCAAGGCAGCCACATCTGTTGATATCATGAGTGTGCATCCATTATAGGTATCTGGTAGTCTTAATTGGGACTAGTTGTGTCTGTTGATTTTACATGTCCCCACTAAACCATGTTTGTATTTGTAGACAGGTTGTTACCATGTGGTCCTGGGATTGTCAAGCCCAAATGGGTTGTTGGAAGCAACCCAAATAATATGCTTCTTTTGGTATTTGCTCTGGAATGAGCATTTGCATCAAAGGACTGGAAAGTCATGTAACTCAAAATTGTCAGCATGTTTTGTGGTGGGAATGTGTTAACCTATAACCTCTAGACAGATAACATCATCTCACAAGACAAGGATATTACTGTAAGTTGTAATTCTGAAAAGAAAACCTTGCATACTGGTCCTCCGATTATTGGGTGGCATATTCTGTGGGGAGTATGATAAAGTGAGGTGCACATAGACATGCAAGCCTGACATGTCAGGTGCCGCTATATCTGTCAGACACATGGTGTGGTGTACCGCACATGGCTCTCATTAATCCCAAACCTGATCCACAGTTTTGGTTCAAAACAAGTAAGTAAACTGTGTTTCCTGTAAGCCTGCCTCCTGCAAGGTCTGTTGACATGTTGGATAGGGGTGATTACCATACACATGCCCCTGGTTGTTTCATGGTGATGCCCTGTCCATCTACCAGAGCAGATCAAGCATAGTGCCAAGAATACCATGGTGTCATTCATGTTCTGTAGGTTTTAGAACTTTCTCCTTTGTCGATGTGCCAAACAGAAGATCATATAAACATTCATCAAAAGATAAATGTGTAGTTCAAACATGTAACTTTACATGAAGTTGTCGGAAGGTTTTTCCCCCACAGACAAAGATGATCTATTTTGCATAATCTATCAAGACAGTCAACCTGAAAATTATCAGAAAAAAATGATTGGACAAAATTGTAGGACAATCTAATATTTGTTTGCAGCCTATCCGTGCAGTCATTCCACATTCCGCGACAATGCAGGATGTAAATGAAATAGTTGAAAAAAATGAGCTACCTATAAATCAAGAACAGTACTGTACTACATCCCCTTCCATATTTATGTGTAACCATAGCAAATGTGGTGTTGATAGTTCCTGGAGTCCTTGGCTAGATGCCATGCTAGATTAGACAACCAACATTTCCTTGTTCTGCAATAATTTATTCCACACAGACAGAGGAGAAGTCATAAAATGAGTCAAAGTAAGGATATAAATTTAGTGGATTGTCATTATGCAAAATGTCAAATGGCTATATGACAAAAGTATTTGTATGTAGAAAGACGTGTGATATTGGTATGTAAGGTTCATTGGGAAAGGCATGACTGGCTGTAAACTGTGAAGTCTGTTCTTGCTTGAAAGGTGTAGCTTTGTTTTGCATATTGTCCTCACAGCTTGTAGAGTAATGCCAACAAGTATTGAACAGCACAAGATGTGCTCTCTGAAAATGAGGAGTCAGAATTTTCATTACACACTTCATTACACAGCCAGCAGCCAGGATGGAATTCAGAATTCTGCCATTTCCCAGGGGCGGCTCCTGCAATATCAGGCACTTTTATTCCTCTTTCTCCTGTGGGATGTTTTAATTAGCACTGGTGCAGATGGAAGACAGCCCCACAGGCAGTAGAAAAGAGTATCCAATTCATGGTTTGGAAGGAAACTTTTGGATCTGTTTACCAATACCAGACACAATGGCATCTTGTTAAAGATGATATGAAACACCGGTATACCTATAAAGATACGATGGCATTTTCTAGTTATCAAATGGTGGAACGTTTTCCCACAGTCATTTAAAGTACATGTGAGTAGGCTTCTAATCTAAGTGGGTCGTCAATCTGGCTTAACTGAAGATCTATCCTCATTTCAAACACAGAAACTGTGATCTCAAGATTATCAGGCATCTAATCCAGTGTTACCCAGGGCCATGTTGTCTTGATCCTCCATTATCCTGACCTAATTCCAGTGTAATTGGGCAAGGTAGAGACCTCCTCCAGTTCCCATCATGCCATCTGGAGTTTGTCTTACAGGCAGAATGGGTTCAACCCATGCAGGGACATGCAGCAGGGTGGAAAACAAATAAAATTGGGGAGGAAAATGAGCATGACAGAGATGCTCCTTAGGGCCTGGTCACAATATGTATGGTCAATGTCTTGTTACCATAAATGCTGTCATAGATCCTTGTTGGTGGTTGGTTGGTTGGTTCTGTCACAGCCTGCTTTTAAATGATGACCTACAATGAGTGACTACCAATACTGATAGCCTAGAGAAAAGTTGTTGACTGTCCTAACCATTCCGTTTGGCAGTCTCTGAAAGTCAGGGAAAACAGACAAATTTGCATACATTTGGTGATGACATTTGTCATCCTTTTGCAAGGTTACTGGCATAATACTGATTCCAATGAGAAAAGTTGTTGGTATTTAATTTGATTTAATTGTTAGTGTTGGATGCAGAGTTTGGTGTCCGTAGGTTTCTTTCAGCATATCTAATAGCTGTAGCGTTACATGTAACTGTTGTGAAAATCTCAAAGGAAGTGCTGACTCTCATTTGAGTCAGCACTGGTGTTTGCCAACCAAATGTAGGGCACTGTTAAAACAATGTTTGATCAACCCCTGCACTTAATGCATGATATAAATCACACTGTCACACAAATATGCAAAACACTTAGTAAACTGTAAATTAGATACAGTGGTCAACATTCAGAAATGCACAAAGTGATTGAAGGCCTGATTTCAAATTGAAGCAATTCCAGAACTGTGCCATGATTGCATGTAGACCTGCTGGCCACTGTGATCTCTTAACAACCATTGGTTTCATAATTTATTACATGCACCAATATAAAATCCCTTCAGGGACTATATATTTCAATGTGGAAGAATGATCTCAGCAATTGTGAGTGCCTAAAGGCTGACTTTATCACAGAGAATTTCCAACTCCCTGGTCATGAGTAACATCTCTTGGCTGACAGTCAAACCATGTCTAGACTGACACTAATACATTTAACTTCTCACAGCACAGTTAGGCATACTTTCAGACATGATAGGTATGTTGCTGTTCAAGTGCTTGATATGTAAGTTTTGCCTAACTAAGAAAGACCCAAACTTGCAAAGGTATGTGCTGCACTGCACCATCTAGTAAGTAGCTTCGTATTATCTAAAGATGTAATCTTCATCAACACAGGATCCTTGCGTGTCAATCATGGCAGAAAAATTTGCAAACAGGATTACCTATCACTTTCATCATCTTTCTACAGATTGAAGCCATTTTATCAACCGTCCATGCTTATATGTAATTGCTGGCTTCATACTATATCATTCCATTTTCATAAAAAGTTCAACATGACCCAAGACATGCCAAACCACTGACATCAGCTTATTCCTCCCCTATGTCTGCCCAGGTTCGCATCAACCAGGAGAAGGAACACTTCCTCATCAACCCATATGGGATGATGTACAATGAGCTGACTGCCGCCTCTCTGGTCAAGGTGGACATGCAGGGACAGGTCATCGACCCCGGCATCACCACATTCGGCATCAACAAGGGTGGCTTCATGTTGCATAGTGCCGTGCACCAGTTCCGCCCCGACTGCAGATGTGTCATGCACCTGTACAACGAAGCAGTGTCTGCAGTAAGTCTGCATCTTCAGTCTCCACGTTATACTCTGCTACTTAATGCATTTAGCCCATGTTGGACATGGATATGCAATTAAGGTCATTGTCATTATACACACATCCCTTCACTCCACTTTTTCTATTTTCCTTCCTTCCTTTTCTACACCTATTCCTTTCGTTCTTGTATCATTTTGTAATCTTTTTTACATATGCCAAAAGATGTATTATTTTTTTCTTGTGAACAACAAGATGACTTGTGAAGTGAGGAAAAAAATATCAATTTTTGTGTGTTTCTTGCCCTCAGGTTTCTGCCACCAAGCAGGGCTTGATGCCCATATCCCACGAGGCCCTGTTGATCGGAGAGATTTCCTACTACGACTACCGCGGTGTTCCAGTCGACCAGAATGAAAGAGACACCATTGCTAGGAGCCTGGGACCAAAGAACAAGGTAAGCTAGGACTCATGTTTAAGGAAAAGTCCACCAGGTTTTGTATTTACCGTTATTTGTGGGCTCCCTGTCCTAAAACAATTCACCATGCAGGTCATATACCAGTAATCTAGATAATCATTACTCCTGATAAGTAATGAAAGTTGTGGAATGTTCATTTAGAATTAGAGTCCCAGAAGTGTAATTGTTATTCCAGAGCCATTTCATGTTGTATACAATCATGTATAATGTGTCTGCGACATTGCACTAGCAGATGTTTCAAACATTCAAATTGTGTCTCTTTTGTGAATAAAGATTATATTGTTGGCATCATGTAAAGCTGTATTCGATTTTTCAATGAATCTTTTCCACTTAACACAACAATGTGTATTGCGTTGTTATGTCCGTAGGTGCTGATACTGAGAAACCATGGTGTACTGGTGTGTGCAGAGACAATGGAGGAAGCTTGGTACCTTGCATACAACACTGTGAAGGCTTGTGAGATACAGGTATGAATAGAATACATTACTAGCATTGCTGTCACTTTTTGTATCCAAACGCAATATGCTACACACGAGCAGTAATAAACGATTTGTACTTGTAGCTGCTTTTTACCTGCTGAAATATCTGTTTTGGAAGTATGTGTGGCATGGAGGCACCTTTGAACATTTCCTGTCCTGTGGCAACTTTTGTTCTGTTCAATTGCAAACGTGTTGGCAGCCACTCTCAGAGTATGGCAAGGCCACATTGTAGTCAGTCAGTCCTTTTGTTGCCAAGCTTTTCTGGCTCTACTGCTTGCCTCAGCAGCAGCTATTCTTTCATTTTCAGACACTGCTATCATGTCCTGTTTAATTACAAATAGAAAGGCTATAATGTGCACAGATTAACACTGTAGAAACCTAAATTTCAGAACATAAAACATTTCTCTAAGTTGCAAGCGTGTTTGTGTTTGTGCTGCTGTAGTTGAAGGCGAAGATACTATGGTAATCTAAACTGCAGAAACTTTTGACATTTCCCTCAGTTGTAACCCTGTTTGTGTTCGTGCTGCTGTAGTTGAAGGCGATGCCTGCGGGACTGGATAACCTGATCGTCCTGGACCGTTCAGCGCTGCGGGAGGAGCCACGAGAGGAACAGAAGGGCGGTGGGGACACGGCACACTACAAGGCCACTGAGGAGCGGCATTACAAGTGGAAAAAGGGAGAGCTAGAGTTTGAGGCACTAATGAGACAGATGGACAATTCGGTAAGTACCGGAAGAATAACATATGCATGTACACATCAAGCAAGAATAGCTCATTTGTAGTACATTTGTCATCTGTTATAGACAGTACATACAGTCAGCCATTTTTGTTTGCCCTGGAAAGTGCTGACGAATTATCACTCTTTTTGAAGTCATTGAAGCTCGTAATAGAAAAAGAATGTAAGGATAGAATTTTGAATTTTGTCTCACAATGTATCCCAAATGTATAGAGGTAGTTGAAGGTAAAAACCTGAAGTTTGGGGAAAGTCTAGATGCTGCCATAATCCTCTGGTAATGTCATAGGCAAGCTAGACATCCTCAGTCTTAGTTGATGAAGTGCCTAACAGATTTGCTGGTATTTGCAGGGCTACAAGACTGGGTACATCTACCACCAGCCGGTTGTGCGCCACCTGCCCAGTACAGGCAAGAGCAATGATGAGGTCGCCATTCCTCCATCGGCCTCGGGATTCACGGAAACAGCAGGACACGACGACGACCTGGGCTTCCTCTCGCCTGCGCGCCGAGCCATGGACCGGAAACAGGGCGAGAAGACCAAGTGGCTGCACTCCCCCAACGTGTACACCAAGGTACAGGTGCAGGTGGAGCAGAACGGGGATGGAGAGGAACCAAAAACAGTGACCAGGGTGAGTTCTCAAACAAAAGGCATCTTGGTGAAGTATTTACAGGTGCCTGTGTGATTCTGTAAATTTGTTCTGAAGACAATTTTCAAAGAATCATAGCCAGCCACAACCTCTCCCTCAATTAGGTATTTGCTGCAGTTATGCATGTAGCTGCAAACCATTAACATTTTGGGACTACCTTTGTTGCACTTGCTGAAAAACGTGATGTTAAACTGGCTTAATGATTTTGTGACTGGTTTTTCTTCGTTTTGCGACAGTGGGTGTCGGAGGACTCCCCCAGCAAAGGTACCATCATCAAAGTGGACCCCAACGCCTTTGTTCCCACAGGGATACCTGAAGAGGATGTGCGCAACAAGGTCAAAGTGGTAAGTGTGCTGAAGGTTCTTTACAGTGCAACTTTTGCTCAGTGTATTGCTGTTTGTTAGACCAGGGATGCGGTTGAAATCTGACGAGCATGTTTCACGTTGGAATCTGACAATAATGTTTCAATTGTGACTTGGTTAGCCATCTTTCTCATGCAACATTTGTGTTTATTGTTTATTCCAGCTGAAGGACAAGCGAGTTGCAGACAAACTAACGTCAGGCCCTCAGTCGAATATTCTGCACGGCATGCCCTGGGCAACCACTGCTTCTGTAAGTCTGTTTATTCATCTCTGCAGTTTGGGATTTTTCAGGGAGGTCATATCATGCACATGGATGTATGTTGTAAAGCAGCCTTGATGCATTACAACTGCATAAGGCCATTCCTTATTCTTCAGTTGCTTATAAGTTAAGAGAGTTGACTTTCTCCTGCTATCTTTCAAAATGATCATAAAGTGTCTCCCTTTGTTTGTCCTCAATGTAAGTAATACAAAGATGGAAGTAGACACCATAGAACAGCCAAATATGCTCACTGTGTTGTGGTTCTTGACTTGTTACAGGGTGACCAGGTTGTTGTTCATGCGGGGTCAAAGGGTATAATTCAGCAGGAGTTCCAGGATGAATTTGTGTTCCCAATGCTACAAAGTCCAAATCCATTTGAGAAGATGTCAGAGAAGGAGCTGGAAGAGTATCGCAAGGAAGTGGAGAAGAAGCAGAGAGGTAAGTTCTACTCAGGGTCTCATTTATCTGTGTTGCTACACGCTTGTCTTTGCAAGATGTTTTGTCCATGTTAACATCTGTGGCTTGGAATAGGACATTTGGTACTCTCCAAACCTAGTTCACATCGTTCCCTTTTTATAATCAAAAGGACTTATGATGCAGTACCTATGAGAATTGATAGGTGTTGCTCTTTTACAATTTTAAGCTGAGCTAAATTGGGCCCCAACCAGAAGCTTAGTTAACCCTACTTTGTTTACTCAAAAAGTCCTGTTCAGGAAAGATAACAAACATAAAACGTACCAATTCCTAGTGGCAGACATAATGTCCTATTTCAAGCCCTTCTGCACCAGTTGATTGATTCATGCTGAAGCCTGTGGTTTGCCACCTGCTGCATGATCTTGCTTGCATGTGACACGGCTGCGTGTGTGCTGCAGGTGTGGGGGATGAGGAGATCACCACGACGACCGTGGAGACCGTGGTGATCGATGGCCAGGTGAAGACGGTACAGAAGGAGACCGTCCTGACGGTGGTCAAGTCCGGGGAGGGCGAAGACGCAGAGATACATGAGAAACTCATGGAAGGTCAGCATGGCAGGGAAAACACTGCTCGGCTTCTCTTGCTGTTGCTGTTCGACAATGTTACAAGAATGTAGTTGAAGGAACATGAGGTGGAGCATTTTGGAGAATGTCAGTTCATCAAATGGTTGTCACCAATACTAACAGCATGGGAATTAGAGTGGGCCATGGGGAGGCTGCAGAATATTTATTAACTCAAAACCGAGTATCCATCTTGATTGCAAGCCTTCTTTGTTAGATTTTATACGTAACTGTTCATCTTATTCCACCCATGCAGACTAAAAAAATCATCCCAACAGAGCTGGATACCTAGAGAAAGTAACTTTGTTGACTATGAAATAAACCCATGTAGTTCTAGAGCAGTAGTAAATTGTGACTAGGAACAAACATCTGATGTACACATAATATTTACAGACTGAATAGCAGACTGAAAAATGTAGACATATATTCAGAATTTTTTCTAGAGACTACAGTATTTTGAAAAATTGTAGGGCTGTATTCTTTCCACACATACAAGTAAATGAGGCACAATTCAGGCATGCTACAGGTACGTGTAGTTAAAAAGCAGTAAGTCACTGTCTGCAATATGCCTACAAGCTATAACATCTCCTAATTCTTATCTAGAGTTACGAGCCAGCGTCAAACGCAAAACGCCTACCAAACGTCACTCATCCTCGTCTCACGGCTCTCAGGAGGAGAGCGTGGTAAACAGACCTGCCGGCTCGACTGAAGAGCCAGAATATAAACCCTCCATACAGCCCGTCTCTGAACCTCCTACAGAGGCACCAGTAAAACAGGGTAACGGTCACAAAACACTCAAACCCAAATCAAGACAGCATAACTGATGAGTGAACAAAGTTGATTACAAGTCAATAAATCTAATTGATCACAGAACAGAATTGATTATTTAAGTAATCAAGCACCACTCATAATCAATGGGAAATTAGATTAAACTACAACTTGAATTAAGCTCCAATCATTGCTAATTGACAAATGAGACAAATTGATTGCAAGTTGATGATACCATCTGTAAATCTATCAGTTGGGGTTATCTTACCAATTGACCAACCTTAAGTCTTTTGATTGGTTGCAACGTGATATCATATTACTGATTGGTTTGTTTTGACCCTTGTGCAAAATGTCATTTCAACCAGTGGATAAAGAAAAATCAAGGATTGTAATGGAATAAAAGTGTCCTTTGTTATCAAGTGTGCTTCATATAATGGAAACTGTTTACAAAACCTAATTTCAAACACACAACAAGCACTATGAGTATGACAGTATAATGCTGTTTGTTGAACAGTAGAAATTCATAATCTGGTAGATTTGATTAACTTCACCTGAAAAGATTTATTCATGGCAACAACAAAAAAAAGATTTGCAAAAATGGCCTTCACAGTATTTATATCGGGGGAAGTAAATTGTTTCAATTTCATTGGTATTAGTTTGTAACATATTTGATTTTCAGCCGTGATTCTCAGAAAGTCTTCAAAATGTGTGCTGTTATGAAATCCTGTAATTAGAATTTCTTTTTCCACATTCTGATGAAAATATGTAATCAAAAGATGAACAGAAAGTTTGAATTGCTGTATAACAAAGTGCTTTATTCACAACCAAAGGTTTTACAAGCCTTGGTTGTGAATAAAGCACTTTGATAATATACATTCATTTACCAACCTGATAAAATCATTCAAAGATTAAGATTATTGTCTGCCTGTGATTTTAACTGTTCCTCCGTTTCTGTTCAGAAATCAAAGCGGCGAGCCCGAAGCGGCTGTCGCCTGCCTCCCCAGGGTCTCCAGCGGGCAGCCCGGTGAACGGACAGGGAGCCCCAGCAGGCGGGTCGCCGGAGAAGGCGGCAGAGGCCGGGGAGTCGTCAGAGGGAACACCCAACGCCAGCGGCAAGGAGTCCTCACCAACTAAGGTACTGGCTAGCTATAAGGATTCATCCAGAAGTTTCCTTCGTTCTTCCTAGATTTAAAAAGGTGTCCTTCAGCATTTCATGTTTCATTTTCACCACTGAGTGGTCAAGGTGTCCAACTATTTACCTCCATTCACATTGCCCACTTCATTGCAGCACACACTCTCACACTACAAAAACTTGCATGCAGATTCTCTGTTCAAACTACCTTCTGAATACTGAAGTGGAAACTGATTTTTTTTTCAATTTGGGTCGTCCCAGGGTGACACTCAACTCTTCACTCAGTCTTATTGGAGTTGGAATGATTTTCCCCTTTTACATTATTTGGTTCTACTTACCTCTCATCTGTGATGTCTTCTCATAGTTGTGTAGGTCTATCTTTTGTGGGTGTGTCACCCCAGGTAAGCATGTCAGTCTCTGGTATTGCCACAAGCCACACGGTTCTTTACACCTTACTCTGTGTTGTAGTGGCATGGCAGCAAAATATTTTTCATGCTTGTAATGTAAAACAGCCTTGTATGTGCTTCCAAATAATGGTCTTGTTATTTTTTGTGCATTTCTGAATGGCTATTGAAACAGACCTTGAAATGTAAAGCTTAGTAATCCTCTGGCAATATCATATACTGACAGCTTTGTCATCTACTATTCAGAAGTTTCTTCGTGAGATGTCTCCATCTCTGGCCAAGTCTTTACATTTTTTTTACAGCAGGAAGGCTGAGCAGCCTGTTGAAGTGTTTGCAAAACAAAAGGAAAATGGAAAATCATAAAGACTCTTTAATCAGACAGTTTAGCACACATTAGCAGAAATAGCATATTTTTAATGCTTTCTTTTTGTACATGTGAAAAGCAGTAGCTACACTACTTTTTGAGTTCCTCTCAACATCTGGTTTTTGTTAAGATTTTCGTGAGTTGCTTTATTTGCAACAGTCGCAGATGACACATCTATAGAATAAGAACATTTTATACAAAGCTTTTCCATGTTTGTGTGTTTGATGCAAAGCTTTTTCATGTTTGTTTGACGATTGCATAACATTCACCCAGCTGATAGTGGGTCAGGCAAGTCCTCAATATTTCACCAGGACGAAAAAAGTATCAATTTTTATGTGTATGATGATTATGACTCTCTTAACGTGCAGGAGACATCCCCAACCAAGAAGAAAAAGAAACTCCGAACACCGTCCTTCCTCAAGAGCAAGAAGAAGGACAAGAAGAAAGACAAGGAATAAGCAAGGATACACCCACCAAGAAATGAAACTTTAGAAGAATTACTATGTTGGGTGCTACAATACATAACAGCCTACAAAGTGGAATAAGAGGCTTTTGGGGGGGTTTAGCTGCTGTAGGGGGTATTGCAGCCCCTGAAGTGGAGTGCATTGGCAAGATGGGGTAGGCTGTGAAGGGGGTACTTCTCTTTGTTACGCGGAGCTGCATGCTCAAGACAATTAACTGCTGGTAGTACTCGTAATCAATTGTGAATTCAAGTATTGTGCATCCATGGGTCAGCAATGATTTGCCATAAGGAAACCACTAGCCATCTCAATCTGGGAGGGTGGACAGGACTGTTGTTGGACTACATGTATATCGTATATACTACCAAGGTTTAACCCTATAGAATTGGTACATGTATTCCACTACCAACAAGGAAGGTATATGATGTCACCTTGCATCGACTTTTTAAATTGTCTTTAGGGTTTTGAAAGGACTTTGTACATGTTTTGGATTTCTTCAGTTTTTCTCTTCAAAGGGGATGAGAACATTCCTAAGTCTGCTCAAATAGCCCAAACACAGGCATCTAAGGAAGACATAATTTTTCCCTTTCTTCATTCAAGTATGACTACATCTGATGTCCATGTTAGTGGTCTTGTTGTCAGTATCTTCCACTGATTTTGCATTTATATACAGGTTGGCAATAGTGTATGTTGAATGAAGAGTTTTTCACCTTAAAAAAGTATTGAGTAGCAAAATCTAACTATTACTACCAAGAACTTTTCAGTTATAGGGCTATGTGTTGTATACTGTATACAGTATAGCTACGCGTTCAGTATGTAAGCAAGACGTTCTGTTCAGACGTACCTTGATCAAGCTAAAACCGGGCTTGTGAAGAATTTGCCAAAGTCATCCATGTTACCATAATGTACTACATGTAGCTTAGAAAAAAATTGTTCTAGCCACAAAAGGCAAAAAAAAATTGTCTACCCTGCACACAGTCAGGGTGGTCTAACTCTACATATGGTAAAAAAAAAAACAAAAAAAAACTTACTTTTAATTACAGGTGGAACATCACATCAAGTATCCCTTGCCCTCTCATCAGACAGGCAGGGATGGATGTTCAGTGATTTTTCTCATTGTGTACAGTGTGGAAATTACATGTATGTGCAAGGCATACTGCAATTGATTTGTTGCTTCTGTACATGTAGCTTTTCAGAGTTCAATTGCTTCATGCAAGTTACAGGAAAAATGGTACATGTAGATGTCACACCACTAGCTGTAGACTTGTTTGATGTGTGCGTGAGTGTTGGGAGAATGAGGCAAACTCACACAACTTGGTGAGTTGATTTTGAGGAAGGACAGAGTTTTGGCATACTGTTTTTACAATCAAAAGAAAGACACCAGGATTTCTTCATCAGGTCATCGGAGTGGCTCTGACGCTCTTTGTTGACCCATTTTGTATTTTTAAAAATCACAGCATGTGATTTCAGATGAGCAGCATCCAAGAAAAGCCAGTCATGCATGGCTTTATGTGTGCACTGTGTTTGAAAAGCATAGCACTATGGGTATGACAACAGGTTGTCCAGGCCAAGGTGACCTTGGGGTCATGTAGGGAGGTCAAGGATGAGGGCAAAGGTCGTGAGACTGGAGTTTGTCAAGAGAAAAAGACAGGAGTGGCTACATCTTGATGATTGTAGAGAGGTCTGCATATTTGTGGTGCTACACGAGTTCTGCAGCATTGATAGTACACATAGAGACCAAACACGTGTTTTGTAGCAAATACTTGCAATATTGAACTTTTGAAGCTAGTTTTATTAGAGTCATCACAACTGCCATAAAAGAAGTGTTTTACCACCAAGCTTGTTGCTTATGTTGTAGACTCTTCCTGTTGGTGTGAGATTTGAGGATAGATGTCTGTACTAGACCTAGGATGATTTGATTGGCTCCTGACTCGTTTGACCCTGTATAACCCTAGTGACTTCACATTTTCACATCGGCTACCAATAACAACTGCTGCCTTCAGCTGAACTAACTACTGTATACTGATCAGTCAAAATATTCTCAGTCCTAGAGTGAGTGTGTTGTATATGAGTGAGCAAACTGAATTCTTGTCAACTTATATCACCCTTGCTTTGCTTATGGTGTCTGTCTGCAAAATTACATTATGTCTTGCACTAGAGGATGTATGGAAATACGGATAACTATTGAAGATGAGCTTGATGTCACTGTTGTAAACTCATTTTTCAAGAAACAAATGTTGAAGTTCTACATTGCAATGGTAGAGTACAATGACCACCAACATGATTATAGTTGTATGTAGGTTGTGCAATGTAAATCCCTGAGTGTGGAGAATAGGTTGATGAACACTTTTAGCCATGCAGCTGTGAAATGTTTTAACCCACTGCTTTTGCATTTTTTTTGTTGTTTCAAATGATGTACCTCTGCCAAAGTGCACCAAACACATAAAACAGCACATGTTGTGTCAGGTTCTGTTATAATTGCACCTTAGTACTTGTGACTAAAATTTGGGATTGAATATGTGGATCTGTAGTTAGTGCTGTGTATGTGTGAGTGAGATGATGCATGACAATGAAGACATGTAATGCATAGAATTTCAATCATGTCATAGTGTAGCCTAGAGGCATGACTGTAGTTAAGATTTTACCTTACCTTTCGATGAATCTTTAAACATGTCAAGATGAGATGTTTCTGTGTTGCCTGTCGACATCTCTGATTGGAGAACCTTAGTGAGTCAAGACCTACGATTGGTTGGTTGTTGCAGCTGGTAGTATTGTGTATTAAGCACCACTGAGAGAGCCTTGCTAATCTTATGATCTATGACCTCTGACCACTTCAGCCCTCTTCACCATGCATTTCAAGTATAAATCTGGATTCTAACATTGCACTAACAAGAGGGCTGACAAGTGATGGTTGTCAGAGGTCATAGTGGCAATGTGCCAAATGCTTAACTGGCACACTCCCTTGGGCTCTATAGGTTCACCCAGCCCAAGAGAGGTGTAAAATTACATGTATAATTTGTGAATACTGAATTCTGCAAAGCTAATTAAAGTGATAAGTTTTTAACAGAACAACTAGCTCAAAGCTTTAACTTTCTGAGTTGTCTTTTTTTTATTGTGTTAAATTTTTTTTGACAATTTTACACCAAGTAGTTGCGAAAAAGGATGGTGTCAACTTCTCACAGGATTTATGGACAGCGAGCAATTTTTTGTGTAGTGTAGTATGACAGACACAGGAGTCTTACTGGTCACATCCATGTATTACCTTACAGAGCGAGGTGCTATCAGTTTTGTTGGATGATACCAGCTTGATCAGATCTGTATGACCAAAGACCCAGGACGGACAGAAGGACTATATACCAGGATTTCTTATGTTGTCTAAGAGTTGACAAACAAGACTTTTTATCACCACAGACTTTACAAGAAGTAACACTGTTTGTTTTCCTCCTGGAATGATGGCCTGTATACATGACCATGATGTGCAGCTATTGTAGCTAACGTGTCACTGTGAAATAAATCTGCAAGAAACTTAATGCCTCTTGGGTTTGTGTGTTTTTTATGTTCTAAGTATCTACATCTACCTGTAATTCTAAAAATGCCTTTCTTGTGATTAAATTTCAATTCGAAGAAGACTTCATTTGTGTGGAATACTCTGATTATACTTTATTAGGTGTAATCCATTACTTGTTGCTGTAATGATACAAATGGATGCATGCAAAAATGTAAAACACAAGCTTTCATGTTGTTTGACACCGTTGCTTATGGCATGTACATTTAGCACACACACCCTAAAACTGGATCCTGAGTGAAGCAAGTTCTGCCAAACATACAATCATTTAATATATATTCCAGGAATTTAGTGGGCTGATGAGGTGCTGAAAAGGGTTGCTCTGATTGGCAGCAGTTTTGAATGACACCCATAAGCTACATGGTAACCATGTCTATCACACACTTTGTCTCAAGTGAAGAACCCAAGTTGGGTTGGGTTGAGGCTATTTTACTTTAGATAATGATTAATGAAGATTTGGCTGCATTCAATTCCATTGTACCAATGGTGAAAAACTATAAGAGTTGAACAGTGTCTTCTTTGGTAAGAGATGTACCAATACTGGAAGAATAAGGATGGGTATTTCTATATTACTGGTCCCAACAGGTCTATAATTACTATGGAATGATGGTAATCTTAATCAAGTTCACCAATTGATGCATCAAGACAGTCCTAAAATATTCCCTTCAAACCTGGTAGTATACATGGAAGTCGCAATATAAGTTTGTGAATGAGGTCATTTGATAGTTGCATTGTAAGTCATGGCACAAAAATAGTGACATTTTTCTCCCTGACTTGAATCTAGTACATGTCCCTGGCGACCCTTACCATACAAGGCTTCAGACTAGTTTTCATGTAACAAAATATTCACCTCTAAAGATATCTATACAAGCCACTTTTCAGATTGAAATGTAAAGGCACATGGAGGTTTCTTCACAAACTCTGAAACTAGTTTGTTGTAAAACTCCCTTGTCCAAATCCTTTATCTGGGAAAGCAAACGAGCATCAAAATGTTTGTTCAGATTGCCCCAAGCCCATAAATGCATGATAGGATATGAATTTTAGCTAGCACTTTAATATCACATACATTTTGAAATACTGCTACTACATTGTACAAGTACCTTGAAAATCACCTTGAAAATCACCCCATAATTGCATTGATATTTGGTGATGATATACACTTTGTACTCTATACCTTTCTCACCCGATAATGACATATGATTTTCCACTAATGATCACTTGTTATACAAGGTAAGGCCACACCAATTTAATTTGTTGGTTCTTGGATTTGCCTCTTCATTTTTTGATTTGCCAAAAAAAAAAAGATTCTGGTTCTGAATCAACTCAAAAATGCTCATATCTTGCCCCCAACAGTTGAAGAAAGTTGAAAATTGTTAACATGGCTCCTATCTTAGCATTTGGGGCTATAATAGGATGCCCAGGCCTGCTTTTATTTATTTTCACCCTGTCGCTTCATATTTTTTCTGAAAAAATCCGAGAACCAACAAATTGAATTGGTGTGGTTAACTGGGGAAAAAAAATCAGGGTTACTTCAATTTGAAAAAAAAAGATAGTTATAACAGCTTCAAGATTTGCCAGCCAGACGACAGGCCACAGCAGTGACGAGAGCCGCTCCTTTCCCACTGCCGTCCTCCGACAACATCAGCTTCACGTCACAGTGGGTCAGCTTGTCGATGGTCTGTGTCATGAGCTCCTTGAAATGGGGGTGATACTTGTAGACTGAGCCATCTACACCAACTACAGGGAAATAAGAGAATAGTATAGTAAGTAAACTGCTTCTGAAAAATGTTAACAAAAAAGTTTTTAATCTACATTTATATTACTGTTATCTCAATCCATTAACAATAACCTGGTCGATCATAACCTTTCCAAGACCAATAAAGTTGTACTAGACGATTCTTCATGATCAGCAGAATAAGAGTTACATCTTCATACAGCAGTTTTAATGTACATGTACATGTTGCATTCTTGACATACCAAACTAAACCATGAATGCTCCTTTCTGCAACCCGTATTGTAGTCTCAGGGCTAATCACTAACGTGTAAACTGTAGAAAAGTACATCTTGTCCACATGAATGTTGTACGTATGCAGTACTAACCTGCTACCCTCTCCCTGCCCATCTTGTTGACAATAGCAGAAATCCCAGCAGACACCAGGTGGGCAGCACGGGTTGACACGGCGCGGCAGACTTCCCTCACGGTCCCGCAGTCCGTCTCCGTCGCGTGCTTCAGACCCAGGCTATGCAGGATTTTCATCGTTGGACCCATGTCTCCAATAGGTTCCCTAGAATTAAAGTCATAGATTTTCATTCTCAGAGTTGTGAAAAAAACTGATTCTGCTGCGTGAAGCCTACTGAGCCAAAGCTGCCACATTTCAGTAATAAGAGAAAGAGAGATAGTTTGATACTTCATTGGAATATCCATCAGTAACACAGTAACATTATACAGGATTATTAGATGGACTTTGTTGGACAATTGGACATAGCAAGAATAACAAAGTGGATTTCAGAAAGGGTGCAATTGTGTTATGTGCACGTGAAGAAGAAATTGGCGATAACTTCAAAGCTGCATCCACTGATAAAAAACCTGGAAAATAATTAGTGAAGTACTCAATACTAGAAGACAGCCAACAAATTTCGTGATGTACATATCTGATCCACAAGAAATAGGCAACCGATTCAATGCTTCATTAACATTGGTGCTATGCCTGCAAAAAAGAACTGACTGATTGTTCCCACATGGTACATCAAAAAAATTTTTATCCATTAGATTCTTTTGAGAAGCACAGCCAGCAGAGATTCATGATATTATTATCAATTGAAAGAATGGCCCAGCAAATGATGAAACAAGTGCACATTATTTTAAAGCAGAACAATTCCATGATAAATATGTGCAATGCAAACAATTTTTGTGTGTCTTTTGATTGGTGAAAACTTGACATGGAAAAAACATATTGATGAAGATTGTAGGTATCAAACTTCATGATACCGCTATTTTAACTTTCTGTAACACTGTGTGGGACATCTCTTAATCACTGTTTATGCTTCAGAAATGTTATATCAGAATAGATTCAAAAGTTTCTTTCACTACCTTGTGCATCACTATTTAAAATCCAAAGAATTCTAAAAATATATCACATTAATTGCAAACTAGCTATAGCTTTTGATTTACAATGTGTTACACAAACGTTCCTCATACCATGCAGGAAATCAATATGATGCATTTAAACTCACCTCAGATATGTACACCTACGACGCAAAGCAAAAAAAAAAGACAAAGCAATAATATGAAACCAATAAGAGCAAAATCCAACATATGACAGTTTTTATCCCGGGGACCACAGATTTGGAATAGTCTGTCCCAAACATTTAGAATTTACAAATTTACATGTCATATGTGATAGAGATGTTTTGTTGATTTAGGTTATTTGACATGTAGACATATTTTTATTTCGTTTTGTAATGATAAGCATTTTTTTTGTAAATGCATTTTGATGTTCTTTCATTTGCATTAAGTTGCATTACATTATTTGTTAATTATGTGTAAATTTTGACATGCATGTGCAGTTAAGTTAGCTTAATTCGTTATTTCTGGGTAGCCTTTGTTTTTTATTAACTTGATTTCCTATTATTATGTTTTTTTTTACATCAAAATTGTTCAATTCATGTTTCTTAATTTTTTTAGTTATATCAGTTTGAGGGATGCCGACATTTAACCCATCTTGCACCATTTCCTTTATTTTTCATTAATTATACTTTTGTGATTTCCAATGTGCTAACAAACCATAGATGGTATATGGAAACGGTGGTAACTGTTACAAAAACCACTTACTCTTCAATCTCTGAGACATATTTGGTTTGAAATGTTCCTCGTGTCTCCAGCTCTGTCGAGGTGCGACCGCCGAACACCAGCATCTGTTTGGTCATCTCCAGCAGCACAAGTCGCACCAGTTCACCCATGTACATGCCACTGATCATCTTCTCATAGCTGTAGTACATGTGTATATGTGAAAAAATAAGCAATGAAATTTAGTGAGCCATAAGCTCAGTGATTCTGTTCTTTGCAAATGCCAGAGCTTTAGATTAACAACAAATGTTAGCAGTCGTTCTCTTCTACACTAAGTTATGATATTGACAGATTATAAACATGAAGCCAGTCCATCCTACATGTATGTATGCTGTTAAATGGTGCATGTTAGTTAAGGTTCTCCACATCAGCATACTTGTTTTGTATGTTAAGCCCCTGTCATACACTCAGGTCCTTTCCACAACTTTACTCACACCCTGTACCAACAAGGGTAGCTCCAGTTCACTCCCCTGATTGTATCTACCGGTAAGCAGAATATGACTTTCCCAACCTTTGATTTTTTTTAAAATTAACGATTGGCTGGAGAAGACAACTTTAAAAGACTAGTAGGCAACCTCGCCAACCAACTCCCAACCACAGGTATACCTTGCTCACAACTAACTCCCAAACATGTTCTGGAGAAGGTCGGGAGGCTATGGTTGGCTATTTGTTCACGACAGGGGTTTTAGCCTTACACAAATACGTGTACAACAGTTAACAATTAAAAGAGCCAGTGCTCACATTTGCTGGCCCTTGTTGATGGAGTGTTCATCAATCTCTCTGTCATACGGAGTGCGTAGGTCATCGAGCGCTCCGTCCTCTCCGAACGCGCCCCACTCCATGTTGACCACGACCTGGTTGGGCTCCCCCCGCTCCCCCTCCCAGATCTCCACATTGTCCAGTTTCTCCATGTAGCAGGCATTGCTGCCAGTGCCTGGCCAGGGGAAAAAACAACACAAGCTGTAGTTGTCAAACATGACTTCAACTGCATCAGTCCATTCCATAACTTTTCTATGACACATTTTAAGAGGTTGAAGTAATTCCTGATCAGGCCACACCAATTTAATTTGTTGCTTCTCGGATTCGCCTCTTCATTTTTTTCTGATTTGCAAAAAAAAAAAAAAATAATTCTGGTTCTAAATCAACTCAAAAATGCTCATAGTTTGCCTCCAGCAGGTGAAGAAAGTCCTTTTCTTCCTAGTTGTTACAGTTGTTACATCTACCAATGCAGTAGTTTGATTAAAAGTTCAAAATTCATTGTTTAAATTTTAACCCAGTCTTTTGTGTTGACTTCATGGCACCTATTCTAGCATTTGGGGCTATAAAAGGATGCCCAGGCCTGTTTTTATTTTTTTATTTTTTTCGCCCTGTCGCTTCATATTTTTTCTGAAAAAATCCGAGAAGCAACAAATAAAATTGGTGTGGCCTCATATTTTTAAATCTAATGTGATATCCCAACTATTAAAAAACTACTAGTATGCTGTTGCCAAAAAATTAATGTCCAGTCCCGAGCCTAGCAAAGAAATTCATAAACCACCAACTCACCTACAATGAGCCCTATGAGACAGTCATGGTCAGCCAGACCACATGCCATCATGGTCCCCACAGTGTCATTCACTACAGCAACCACATCTGTGTCAAAGTCCTGCAGTCAAAAATAACCATATCTGATTCTGTCTTCCTTCAGAATTATGATACTTCAAGTTACATTTGATGTAATGGATTTAATGTGCCTTTCAACAAATATATGTATGTCAGCTTCCCCCTAGCAGCAGTTCCAATCACTGCACTTCTGATCACTCTACCGCATGTTTACAACTCACCCCACGCCTCTTGATCGCATCCCGGAGCAGTCGCACCACGTCTTCACCCTCTACGCCCGCAGCACTGAAGCCTTTGGTCCACTTGATCAGGGAGGCACAGTCCAGCCCTCGTTGTTTGCAGGGGAAGGAGAACGTGAACCCAAGTGCCATCTTCCTCTCCTTCATCCCGATTTTCTCCAAGAACTTAGCCATGCAGTCAGCTATGTAGTCAAAGAGCTGTGCAGGTGGCAAAGGAAAGTGGGAAATGCTAAAACCTTTAGCACACTGCAGTAGCCATTTGGCTACCATTTCTCTACTTGATTATGGTGTTAGGCACAACCTGAGGCAACATTCCATTAATTAATATGAAACTTAGCTTTCCATTTATTCAATGGAAAATATTACAAGAAGTATGTGACTGTCAACTTCTGTGGTTACCTGCTCTCCAGGGCCAGTCATGATGTTTTCTGGAATGGCGTAGGAGTCACTCTGTAGGCGAACGTCTTTGGCACCCTTCTCGATGTGGACATGCAGCACACGGAAGTTACTCCCACCAAGATCCAGGGAGAGGAAATCTCCTGACTCTGGATGGAAAATACATGGTTATCCTTCAGGACTCTATGGCAGTATGGGTACCACTTCCCATATCTATTGGTTGGTAGTACAAACAAGAAATCAGATATTCAGACTTCCGGGAAGCTTGCAATCCCTAGCTTCCTGAATTCCCCCAATGCCAACCTCTCAATATCCCTGCTGGCTCTCAGCCAGATTCTGACCTGTCATTGTGTCTGTCAATCTTCCCCCACCCCTGTGCTGTCAACCTACTCTGTCTGGACAAACAGATACACAAAACCACAACTCAGCCACCCAAAACTATACTTCCGCACCAGAAATAACTAGAACCCTGTCCAAGTGAATACATGTATATAACATTGCATACTTTATATGACCTTTATAAGATGTGATTACCTGTCCCATCTGGTACAGCTCGTACATACGTAGCCAGCATTTTGACAGTTGCGTCTGGGTTAGTCTCCTTTTTCAGCCCCTTCTCCATCTCCTTGTGGAGCCTTCCCATGATGTCATTTAGGGTGTCATTGTCATAACGGAATGGCCTGAGGATCAGATCAATCTGTGGGAACAGCAGGGCCTATATGGTTACAAGGCAGATGCATTTCTTTCTGAAAAAGTGTGATACTGAATATAACAAGAAATATTCCATTCGTAGTTCTGAAATACAATGGGTGCAGATCTTAAATGAAGATGAAATACCTAGTAGAAGACTGAAGGCACAATGTTCTGATGATCATGTGTTTTGTGAACATGAACTCAACAACCTTTTTTTTATGTGTTTATTGCGCATTATATGTTACATGTACATAATGAAATAAAAACATATATGTAGTACATGCCACAACACATTTACACATTGTTAGCACAGCCATTTCCATTGGCTTTTTGGCGAGGGGTGCTTCATCAACTCAACAATCTTTTGCATTACCATACAAAAGGCACCAGCCAGACTGAACCCAGCTGTACCTTCTGCACCCTAGCAACAGAAAAATGGGACTTTCTCTGCTGGCCATAGACTTTGGCATGACACGCCCCTCAAGTAAGGTCAGCCTATTTGCAGCACCATGCCTACATTGTAGACAGCTCAACAAACACAGATAAAAGTGATTAAAGACAAAGAAATGACCTCAATATTCAATGAAAGTTACTTTGTTCGTAACCCTAAAGCCCAAGACAATGTATGATTTCATATAAAAATGTTGAAATGTATGGTTTTTGAGTATCATGTACATTTGTCCAGTTACATAATTTTCCAGGTCACTCAAACAATAGCAGGTTATAGCAGTACAGGTGTGTGCGGTTTAATCTTTAACATGGCCTAAAAGGCTGTGGTGTTTAAAGACCACACAAATCATCTTTGATACGCAGTACAAACCAGCTTTGATATGTAGTATACTAGTACCATTAGACATGTAACCATAAAGAAAGAATTTTAGTGATACTGTACTAGTACTTGCATAAGTTGCTTTCTAATTCAACTGTCCAGAAAGGCTTTAATGGCTATCCGATATCACAAATACACCTGTAGCTAGGTTCATAGCAATGTGTTAGAACAAAACAATTGTCCATGTCTATAACGATATATACAAACTGTAACTCTTAATCGGGATGTCAGTGTTCCTTGTACATTGTACTTAGTACAGCTACAGGTCATACATTCTCATTCTCCACGAAACTCTCTGCAAAAGCTTACAGTATTTTCAAAGTTTTGATTGATTCGAAGTCACGGCCAGGTAATCAAGGCAGTCTCATTGTAACTTGCTTTGCGCTTGAACTTTGAACATTGGTTTAAGATCAGCTCACTGATAAGAAATGCAAAACAAGACGCCATAGGCGACAATTCTCCGTGAAATTTTATAATTTGCAGATTGAGAGGTGGTATTGGCACTGGCATGCCTGCAGACGACGTATAAAATTGCATGCCGATTGAACAAAGGGGACCGTGGGTTTTAGCTGCGAACACGGAAAAAACGGGTACCGCTCAAGTCAACGTTAACTGCTTAACAAAACAACATGATTACAACAGCAACGGTTAGCACAGTTGCACACGGAAAACACCGTCCCACATAACCGCTACGGTAAAAACAAAGACACGTACACAAAGTCAACTGCGCAACTGGCGGTCAGTCTAAAACCACGTCAACAATTTTAACACTTGCCGCTCAAGTCAACTGCTTAACAAAACAACATGATCACCGTTAGCACAGTTGCACACGGAAACAACACATATCTTGGCGCATTCTCCGCGCTCCGACCAATTTCAGGTCGCTATATTATAAGCTATAAATAGTACAGTGTGTGAGCTCTACCGAACAACTATGATATTAACATCTTGCCAGACAATAGACCTGACCTTAGGTGCAAACCATAAGTCACAATCCCAACAGATACTCACAAATGAATATACACAACAAGTCAACAACCACCTAATATCTGCTTAGAGAACCTCGCCTACCACATATCTACTTAACCTACGGCCTATTCCACAGGATTATAAAAATAGGGGTGATTTTGAAATATCAAATTTACCTCGATATAAAAACCGCTACGGTGAAAACAAAGACACGTGCATCAACACGGACATAACGGCACACCACATGCCAAAATTCATAGAAATACAACGTACACAAACATGACTTTCACGTGCGAACACATTTCACAATTCCGGCCATCCATAAACCATTACGGTCCGCATCTGGTCTGCATTAAAAACCGCCCCGCGCATCTGCATTAAGGATGCTCGACCCCCCCGCTATTCAAAACAACGGGTTTTTCGCGGGCGGTCCCATTTGCCCCTAAATGTAGGGGTGCTTTTTGAATATTATCTTGACCGCGAAAACACCTACGGTAAATATTGATATACGTGCATCATCACTGGCATGCCTGCAGACGACGTATAAAATTACATGCCGATTGAACAAGGGGAACCGTGAGTTTTAGCTGCGAATACGAAAAACCGGCTGACCCGAATACTCCTGCAGGAGGTATGCCTCCTTCACGGAGTAATAAGAGGTACATGTATGGTCGGTCATTGTTCTGTGCTAGATTTAAACACAAATCCTAAAGTTGTTCCACCTTCGATGAACTTTTTGATCAGAATTTTGCAGACGTGGTGAATCCAGTACTGTTGTGAAGTTACAATGACTGTTATGTGTATTAGTGTAACCCCTGCAATGTTACACCTAGTAGGCTACATCAATCATTACTCTGTGCCAGGAGGTTTAAACCTACTTGCTCTGTGCAGAGTGGGTAGGAAATAATGTATGGGTCATGTATTGCAAACTTGGTCGTGACTGCAACCTAAGATTAGCATTGGAGGAATAATAAGTCAGCATTTTCAACAATAACTTAACATTTTCCATACTCCAAGGTCCTAATCATGAGTTGAGAACATATATCACAAGGAAACGGAAACAGGAGGGTTTATTATTTGTGGTTAACTTCCGTGTTGGTCTAAAAGAGAAAAGCAGGTCACGATTTGTGCCAGTTTGATTCTCGTCTCAGTTTTCTAGTGTTGGTGTGACAACATAAACATTGATCATGTTAGCTACCACAGATGGGATTTAAGGGTCTTTAAATCATCATAAAACGCTCAAAATAACTGAATAACGTTCAGGCACTAAATTACCGTCATGGAGCTTGCCTTCTTGGTATCAGTCAATAAATATGAGTGAGATATTTTATGCGAGACTAATCATAATACAATGTTCTGCATCACATTTTATTAGCCCCATGTACACCTGCTAGCCTGTCCCATGCCCCTCCCCCTTCACAAATAACACAGTACGTGTCAACATACGAGTATTGATTTATCAAAACTGAGGAGCAAACACAGGCCTGCCTGACATTGCCTGAACAGGCTTAAGGTTACCCACCTTCTCCTCTTTACTCGCCATGGCTGCTAAGCGTTATGTAGAGCAGACTGGAGGTTAGTGCGGTGAGTAAGAAGGAGTTACAGTGCTCTGAATGCGCCGGTGGTGATCGTGCTGACGATCTCGTGATGACGGTACACGTGAGGCAGGTGCGTGCAGTACGGAAGTCTCCCCGCTGGGGCTGGGAATCAAGCTGCGGCACGCTACCCTGGGAACGAGAAGATCACCAGCACACGCAAAAAGTATTTATCAGTATATTGCTGTTATGATTGTTGCCGTTAATAATCAAATTCAACCATTAAGATCAATAAATGATGATAATTTTTTTCAGGTATACTATTTAATGTAAAATTTACATCTTTATATTTTTGTAATGGATTTTTTTCTTATGGTTGGAAGGGGCGTGGCAGCGAAGTCAGCTTAGAAAAGGGATTTTTGGTAACATTAAGAACATTAGCATTAAAGACCCAATTAAATAAAGTAGCAGCAAACGTTGCAGTGATTTCTTTTCTTAGCCGGCTTTACGTCCAGCAAGGCTGGTTGGATATACGGTGATGTCTGGATATGAAAGCCCACTTCGACAAAACCACCGCTTCACCCCAGGCCAGGCCAATGCTCCTGAGACTAATCCTAAGGCTGTCCTTGGTGCTGAACAACATTCAAATTCAAACACATCACATGACATACTGCTGGCTAACATTTAAACTGCGACATGGCTTGTGCCTATGGGACTAACAACAATTCCCTTTCCTCTTACCCCAAAAACTGCAACTGCTAACGTTAACGTTAATGTTAACGTTTGAGTAATCTTCAATTCAAGCAGATCTTTTGGTGGCTGCAAGACAGCATCAAATTGGCAAGACAGTTAAAAAGAGAGCCCGATAAAATCAGGTCAAAAATAAGCATAAGCATAAACCTCTGCTTGCAGAGTAAACTTTGAGCGCTGCGATTTCATCTTATTGGTTTTCTGCGCTGCCGAGTACGGAGATAGAGGCGTTGCCAAAAAAGTAGGACGCTTGACCTCTTGGCAGTCTCGTTCCCAGGTTATTGGTCCAAGATGGCGGCGGTTCGTTTGGGCGGAAGTGTCTTCTCTGCTCTCAGTTTTCAACAAGTTTGCAGCCACTCTGATCAGGTAAGGAACAACGTTTGCTTCTGTATACACACAGAAGCTCTTTGCCACCCTATTTGTGTTTTTACCTGTGAATAAAGCCTGCCTGTCTTCACACACGAAGTTCTTGCATAAACCTGGCATGCAGCCGATTTCTTCCTCAATTATCAAAGATGTGGCTGCTGTGGCTGCATAACGTGTCAAAGTCATTGATCAATGTCATGAAAGAGTAGTACACACATCATGTTGATGGTCTGAAACCTGTAGTCATGTAGGACTGGGTGCCACATGTTGTATAATAAAGTTGCATTGGACAATCCTTTCAGCCAAATTTTATGCTGATGGACGTACTGTATGTGTTGCATAATTGGCACTTGAAGAACCATTATGAAGTTGATGTGATCATGATTTCTACCTAATAAGATCTTGAGGCCGGTCTGTTTGTTGAAATCAAAAGCAAAAAGTCAGCAGTAATCTTAATGTTGCATCACTAGTAACATTGTTGGTTGGTTGCCATTCCATATCAGTGTATCACGCTTATTTATAAAACTAAAAGGCACGTATGACTGCTCATTTTGTTCAATTGTTGTATAGTATAACTTTGGTGTAAAATATAGCAAGGCTTTGACATAAATTGCATGATAAACGTTCAAGAAATGATAACCAAGATAAATAACAGTAAGCTAGAAACGACATCACCTCTCACAGCTAGGCAATCAGTGTCTCATTAAAGTTTCATAAGGTGTGGGCAGTTTGGGCCACAGTATCATCTACGCTAATCTACACCAGCTGTCAGATAATGATTCACCACCCATCCCCCACTACCATGGGTTGTGGCCATATATATTATGATCTGCTGATGAACTGTTGTCGCCACAATTCCTAAGAAGTGCTGTGATTCAATTATCATGCTTAAATATAATCGTCTGTCTTCTGCTGTTTCCTCCCCAGGTGGGCTTGCTGTTCGGTGAAGTCAGTGTCCGGGTCAAGGACTCCATTAGTGACTCACAGATCAACTCCAAGACAACAGAGAAAACCATTTGTGAGTCAAGCATCCTAAGTTTTGATCCATTCATTTCCAGGCAACAGTATATCATCATATGGCTCATTCCAGCTATGGATTGGCATTGGTTTTTGTTTGGGAACTGGTCGATGTTAGTTAAAATGAAATACACTTTTCACAGACATTGCCCTTCCCTTGATAGGTGTATTTACATGTAACAGTTCTCAACAAGTCACCTCATTACAGATCTCGACAGGCAGATATCACATGCTAAGGGCATGTCTTGCCTTGTGTGCCACAGCCACTCATGGTGATTTGACATTTCCAATAAGATTGCATTGTAAGCACCTTTGTTCAGATCAGGACTTGTGCATCTCATAGCTTTGTATTGCTATTTGGGGCTATCTGGCAGTAAGGTATAGTAAGTATATAGTTTCCCACATATGAATCTAGTTTGATCGACAAGTTCCTGTATGTCAGACAGAAATGTCAAATAATTAACTTTGTACACTTAACCTTTGTATGAATCAAGAGACAAGAAATGTTTAGGTTAATTCATACCTGTTTGTGTTCCAATCTTCTGCAGGTGTGCTGTCTCACCTGCCTTGTCACCTGCCCCTCAGGTGAGAACTACTGTCCATGATTTTTTTCTTCACAACTAACTAAACATCAATGCACAGTTTTGATTGATCAATGTGATCTTCTATTATAAGAATATTTACTCAAGTTTGTTACCATGAATGCTCATGCTGTAAACCTTATCAAAGAAAGATATTTGAATGTAAAAGTCAAATGTAGACCGTTAATGTTATTATTGTTGTCTTTTTTTCATTACAGTTCCAATCTGACAACAGAAAGTATCAGCAAGGCTATAACTGAAGTGGCTTGCGACAGAGAAAAGGTATTACTATTACAAGTAAAAAAAAGTTGAAATCCTTTTTAAAAAGACTACCTGTAGACTACCTAGATATATGATGTGGATCATTGCATTGCCTTTTTCATAAAACTGTATGATACTCTAATCATGTTATCTTTCCGTCTGATATACAGCTTATAGTCGGATGGTACAGGTTTCGCCGGAACTCTTCACCAGAGCCATCATTATGGGAGCGTATTGTCCACAAAAAGCTGTCAGAGACGCTGAAAGCCCAGGAAAACATGCTGTTCTGGCTGTTTACTTACCAATCCAGCGGGACAGTGTCAACACATGTTACAGACTATACTTTGTACCAGCAGAAAGATAGGTGAGAGGACCATTCGCATCTTATCAATATAGTAAAGGCTATGACATAGAGGTACATGTATTAAGTAACTGTAATTCGTATCAAAGACATCACGTGTAATTGGTATTGTAATAGTTATTAGCAAAAAGGGTGTATTTTCTGTGCACTGCCCATGTGTCCTTTTATCATCCTTGTGAAGACTGCTTGTCTCACTATGTAATTTCTTCTCTCTTGGTACAACATCAGTGTGAAGCCAAGGTGTTACGAAAAGTTTAAGATTGTTCTTCAGTTTGATAAGTTAAACATACATGTTTCTGGTTGTAGGAGATTGCAGGCCATTCCCCACGCTGTGGTGAACCTTGGGGACACGTCACATGATCACTATCGAATGAGCTCGGCAGGAGCACTCAGCGCGGATTTAGGCATGCTCGGAGTGTTTCAAAAATACAGGTTTGTCAGTCACTTCATTATTCGTCGTCCACTCTACATACTGCTTTCTCTGCTGAGCACTCAGCATTTGGGAAAGAGTATGGGAGTTGAACACACACACCACTACCAGCGGCCTTGCCCCCTGCTGTAGTGATTGCACTGCTGTGTGGCCCAGGGCAACTGAAAACGGAGATGGGCGCCACCCTATGCATCACCTGATGCGGGAAGGCACTTTAACTTTAACTAGGCCTGTTGGGTGGGGTAATTATAAGCTGTTGCACAATTGCACTCCACAGCGATCTGTTAGCCATGGTTGTCAGTCACTTAGTGCTAGTGTTATCATGCAGCTGGAAAGTTACTAGTAGCTTCTTGGTTTTGGTTTCTGGTCCTTCTATCAGATTTGTTAATCGTTGACTTGTTATTATTTTCTATGTCTATGCATGCATACAGTTACTAGCATTCCATACCATACAAACTTTTCACTTTGATTTGAATACTGGGATCACGAAAACTTATCTTAGAGTAATGATGCAGAGGGAGGCATTTGTTCATACTTAACTATGAGGTGTTGTAAGAATTTCATTTGGTTTTTATTCCTTAGGGATCGTCTTGTGGATGGTGAGGGCCAGCTTTGTGAAGTCTCCATCATCAACCAGATGAACTCAGCTCTTCAGGCGCAGCTCATGGTAAGACTTTAACATTCACTGTGCTCTACTCTTAATTATGATTAAACAAAGTGGAGAATTTTCTTCAGATTTCTATGCATAAGGTTTAACAGCACCTGCAAGATCTACTGTTGTTATTGTGAGGCAGTTTTTTAGGCTCTTATGAGACAAAGAAAATAGGAGATGTTGCTGTTCTAGATCTGAGACCTTTGCTTTCTTTTAGGAGCCCTCAGATTACTGTGTACGTGTATGTATGTAATGCTATATAGAATACAACATGCAATGGATTGAGCTCTAAAGTTATCCTTAATTTTGTTTCCCACAGGGTCTATGTGATTCAGTGCACCAGGGGGAAAAGGAGGCAAGTGTTCTAGAAGAAGAGGTAGCTCAGTTGCAAAGTGTTTTGAGGGAAGCAATGGAACAAAAAGTACAGCAAGAACCAAGTGTGCTTATCCCAGAAAAGGTTGATATTAGCAAAACAGAACAGCAGCAAGCAGGGGATGTGGCAGCTGATGGGAAAGATGTTGCCATGGAAACAGAGGAGGACAACAGCCCATTTGCTGTTCAGTTGAGGAAAATAGCAGAGCAAGCAAAAGGTGTTACAACGGAAGACAAGAAAACTCCAAAGATGGACAGAAAGGAGGTTAAGAAGGAGTCGGAACCAAGAACAAAAAGGAAAAGTAGGAAGAGCAGTGAGACAGAGAAGGGGGAGGAGGGCGACCTCTTTAGCAACCTTGTGTCAGAGATGAGGTCAAAGGTGCAGACACCGGGTAACCAACGGCAACACAGCAGGCAGAGAGGCAGTCGTCAGATCCAGGAGGAGGAACCAATGGAGTCCAGTATGTCTGACAACATAGACAGTGGAACTGACATTGAGACAGAAAACTCACAGAAAAGCTCGCAGTCAACCATAAAAGAGGAGGATGTGCAAGTTGTGTCAAGTGATGATGAGACAGACATGGAGCTAGGACCGTCTAGTTCACCTGTATTTTAAGATTTTGTAAAAAAAGGTTTTAAGTATGCTTGAACGTAAGTTATACAATATATGATATCAAGGCTACAGTTAAGATACAGACTGACTTGGGGTTCCAGTTGAAGACTTTCAATTTTGTACATAAAGCAATCATGGTGTGTGTTAGTTACATCATGGGTGTCATGCAGTCGTGTCCAATTGTCCAGGAAATTTTGCAAAGTTTAATACTAATAGTCCTGGATTATCATGTCAGTGGCATCGTGGGGATCCTGTGCAACATGAGTCACCTAGTCTCTACTGTACTGTGAATTCTAATAAGGGAATCAAGTTATAGAGGTTCAGCCATGAAGTAAACCATGAATATGCTGTCGGCCACAGATGCCAATATTACATGTAAATGTGTGATCAAGGTTGTTCCAGGGTATATGTTGGAAAAGAGGGCCTCCTGCATTCCACTGTGTGCGCTACATTATAGCATCCCATGGTTGTAGTAAGAGCTAGGGCATTATTGAGATTGATTCTACTCAGAAGTACTGTTTGATTGGAAGTCATTAACAGAACATAGAACACCAAAAAAAGATGTCTCAGCATGCTAACATAAAGGTACATCAGGTACAAGACTAGGTAAAAGCTGAAGCATTGTTGATAAATGTGAAATGAAAGCCTGATGGTGCTTTAAATTTGTATTTTACTTACTTTCACCCTCTTTGTACTTAATTACATGTAGGCATCTGAATGAGACATGTTTGGGGTCACATTGGAAAGGGGCAAAATACATTAGGAAGAGTTTGTGATACTTTTTAAGGACATTTAGGAAAGTATTGGTAACTTATCATGTATTATATTGTACCTAGATACAGGATTGTCATGGTTGAGTCATAGAAGACCCTTCTAATGCATATACGACTTGGGTAAATTAATATTTATGTTCATATATCAATACTGGTCCTGAATGATCCATTGTGGAAAATGAGGACCTGTATGTAGACTCCAACTATTTCAGAAACTAGGAGGTTTGTGTCTTTTTCCTTACTGGTCCGGACAGAATATGTTGATATATCTAACTGTGCCATGTGCCTTTTATGTCCACAGACATGTAATCTGCAAAGAACAAGGTGCTTTCTTTGTGGCCATATGGCCAGCAGTTGTACTTAGAACTGATTTGTCACCATATGCAAAGCTGTTACAGAGTTATTTTCATATTTGAAGTATGTTTTATATGAAATATTCAACAAGTTTTCATCTTATGATAATGTTCATGTAGAGTTTACATCATAAATCGTATGGCAGTTTAGTTGAAATAAAACATCCCAAAGTTGAGTCATGATGTGAAATGATGTCTACAAATACTTTGCCATGACAACCTTTCTATAAGGCCACACCTATTTAATTTCTTGGCCTCAGGCCAATACCCTAGACTCATACCTTCTTAACCCATACCTTAACTCCTTTTGCCCAAGGGTCAGTCAGCATATTGTTCATGCACCAACTCCACACATACACCTATTAACCAATTGGTCACACCATATGCATATGGTTATTAGTGAAAAAAATGACTTCAAGAAAATTACTGCTGAATAGCCTGGAAATGTTTTATTTCTTTCTTAAAGCTCAACCATGTTTTGGACAATATTTTACATTAAAACACTGAGTCCATCTTTTAGATTTTACTGGAATACTTGGTAAATCTGCGGGGGTTATAACTCAGTAGCAATCAGTGTAAAAATCACATGTTCAACATAGCTCAGGTGGACAAAGTTCTGTCCACAGTATTGTTTCCAGACTTGCGACCAGTACAATGTAACATTACATTAATTTTTGTACCTAATGTTATGGCAGCAATGGGTCTGTGTGACTGTGTTCTCCGTTCTGATAGATACTGTAAAATCTTATCTTGAAAGTTCATCTGCGTTGGTAGAAGTCATTATGAACGAGTTTCCAACACAAGGAACATAATGACTGTAAAATCTTGTTTATCCCTTTAAAAACTCCAGGTAAAATCTATACCAGCCTCTTTTTTTTCAACAGTTGTCAATATTTCTTGTGTGTCAAACATGCAAGAAAATATGTGACTTTTGCATTGAGTTATGGCACTGTTTCTGAATACATGTGTATAATTACTGAATACAAAAATTAGATGAAGTTCATATACCTGGTGATGCATTAATGCAGCTTACGGTTAAACTGATGTGGATACATTACCCATTCTTTATCAACAATGTACATGATTGTATTGCTATGTTATCTACATCAAAACTTATAATTACGTGCACACAGGTGTGTATATACAGACACTAGTGCTCAGTGCAGTATTGTGATCACATCCTTGGGAACCAAAAAGGTTATGCAAAGATGCAAATAGATCAGCCTAGATTACCAAATAAATGACAAGATAAAAGAGCACAACATGATGTAACATACATCATGGTACCTATTGCAAAGCTTCTAAAAGCACATTGGCATAGACACATTATTTCATGGTTTAGGTATACGTAGAGAGCCTTCTTGTCTTTTCTTCATTTCAATTCTTCAAATAATTTAAGAACCATAGAGTTAAACTTATCTGGCCCGAATTACATATATAATCACAATTTTGTTGACAAGGGAAACATACAAAAATTCAGAGCTGACAAATGACAGATTAAAAAGTATGCATTACAAAATATTTTTAAGAGTTTAAAAGTTTTTATACTTTTGGAGAGTCTCCAATTCTCCATTCAAAGGCACTTGGTTACACATACCAACCTGAACAACCATGATATACAATGATCATGCATGAAATTCTGTTTAAGTTCAGGAAATTAGTTAAAGAACAGGAAAACATACCAAATTACCAAAGTTCTACTCCTAGCATAATCTAGGCTATAGCTGTTAGTACTGTTATGTTCAACAATGTGTCTGACAAATTAAGGTATACCAACATATGATAAAATTGTCTATATACAAGTAGTCAACTATGTCTATTACAGGTACAAGTGCCTGAAAGACATGTATCAAATTGTCGTCATCTTTGAAAAATATATCTATCAATGTGTTAAAGTAGAACATGGGGGTATGAAATTTGGTCCCTTGGGTAAAAAATACTGGGTATGCAGTGTTTCAATGACTGCCCTTGCAAATCACTCTTCAAAGAATGTGGGAAGTTTAGTACTTTGTACACAAGTCCTGATCACCAAAACTCTGACTCTAGGAATACCATACTCTAGCATCCAAATCAAGTCTCATTTTAGTTTGTAAAATGAGACCTAACTTCAACTTCACATGTACATTATGACGTCATCAGAGCATGCCGGTCTTATCCCAACAACCAATGATTTTAACTCTGCGAACAAACACTTCTAATGTCATCTGAGAGGATGTCTATACTTCAGGCCAAAGTACTAACATTAACTATTTCTGAAAGGTAGGGAATGATTGTCACACATGTACAGTGCACTATGAATTTAGTGCAGTTGCTTTCATCATTACTTTGCATTTTAGTGACTAATAGGCAGTCAGCGTGGAGAGCTCTGGACTTCAGGCAGTTCAGACAGAAGTATCTAACATGTTTTGTCCTAAATTCTATCTACAAGCTGCCACATCTACCCAATCCCCATCCAAAATTGGATCACAAAAGAAAGGCACTGGGACACATCTAAACCTGTCCAGAATGCTACATGGGGAAGTTCAGGCTTCCTTTTTGACATATTTTCGGTGACGTTGTAGACAGCCCTTATTCGTCTGTGCTTTAATCCTCATGTTTTGGTCAGTAATTCTTGAACACGGCTTCTGTCAGCTTAGTTTTCCCTCCTTGTGACAGCAGGATGTCATGTGTTTGGTGGAAATCAATCAGGTCTGGAACACTGTAGAAGGTCTGGGGATACAGAACCAAAGGGTTTAACAAAGAAGTTGAAATCTACATCTTCTGTCTTATTTTACATATTGCCCATAGCTCATCTTACATAGAAAATACATAGTGAGCAAACAAAAGTCATGGTTAAAGAGTATTAAGAGATTAAAGCAGATTTGGACACTACTTACATCTTCATCCTCCTTCTCAGTGCCCAGGGCATACTTCTGGTCTGGCCGGTAGCGGATCTGAACTTTCTTTATTGCCTTCTGGTAAATAAGAGCCAAAGTGTACGGTCTAGTGGGGTCCTTTGTGCTCTTTCTGATCAGGAATGCACCATCCTATAAAGACATGGTAATGTTACTTGCATATTAAATGTGCATTATATATGAACAAAATAATATCATACCTGTAAGATTATGAAATACCATGAATCTGCAGTTTTTGCCAACATGATTCACAGATTTTACAAATGCTTCCCTATCTTTGTGACAGAATGATCGGCAAGACGATAGTGGTCGTTTCAACAGGAAGAGGAAAAGGATCTTGTATCATGTTGTTCTTGTACATGTGTATGTCCAACTAAGCAATGAGTCCACATTTAGTAGTACATGTACATACACTTGCTCAAGGCACACTTGAATACTGTACATGCTTTTGTAAATACATTTACCTTGAAGTTCACAGTGGTTATATTACATGGTAGGAGGGAAAAGGAGGTTTTCGCATTGTTTGAGGTTCATGGTAGAATCAATTCTGTAGTACAGCAAGAACTATAAAACACGTATTTGCGGTGTTAGGATTGTGTGGTAGAGGTCACGGCAAAACCTGGGAAGATAAAACCACCATGAAAGTATTCAGACAGTTCAGACTATACCTAGAATTGAGCAGCATGTATGTTTGACTGACCTTCCCATGTTCCCTCAGTGCAGCACTAGCCTGCTTCTGCTCCACCTCCCCATGGTACCATGGGAACTCGTACAGCCCCCCCTGGAGAGGCTCAGGGTCAGGCTCGGGGAGTGGGACACTGGGGACTGGCTTCTTGGCCTGGGGTGGAGGAGGGGGGCCACGCCCTCCAGCCGGGGGTGTGGCAGGCAACTGCCTACTTCTCATGTCTGTAAAATAAAGTTCATGTATGACATGTTCACAATATTATTGAATATCATATGAATTTTCACAAGAACTTTGTAGGGTCAAGCAGGTGTTTCATTACCCTGGAATCCATCCGTGAACGCTGTGTATCCACTTCGTTCCTCTGCTCTGCCTGAGGAATGGAGCGAATACACAGCATTCAAGGATGGATTCCAGGCTAGTGTTTCATACAATGCCACATTTGCTGATGTCCCAGGTAGTAACCACATCTTCCACAGGAACAAAGAAAATCATTCAAAAAGGTTATGCTAACTTTGATTTATATTCTTTGGAAATCTCTTTAAAATTGTTTTGAACCTCACATTTGACACATTGACATGTACATGTACTGTAGTCATATTGAATACAAATGTGTAACAAAATGCAAAATGTCATTAACTGTACACAGAAATGTCCGCCTAGTTATCTCCTCATTCAATTCTCTCCACCAGAAAACATAGAATTTGTGGAATCATGTTGTAAATATTCAAGTTAAAACACAGAAAATATGAAAGGTGTGCCAACCTCTTGTCTTTGCCTTAGTACTGGGGATAGATGTTATAGGTGGTGGGGGTGGGGGTGCCCCAGACTTCCCTCTGTTGGGGAGGGGAGGAACTCCCCCTGGGCCCCCTGGTCTCTGTCCAGGGAGGAGCTCGTCGTGTATGGAGTCTCCAGACGCAGAAGATGCAGAGGAATGCGATGCTCTCTTGTCTAAGTCTGCAGAGGATGATGATGTGTAAGAGAAGTACATGACTGTACAATGCCAATTGTCAGAGAGATGGAAAGAAAGAGTTTTCTGCGAATGATACAAAACTTCAGTCAGAGTTCTTTTGAATTCATACTTTAATCCTTATATGAGGCATAGTGTACATATGTAGTTAAATCTTCTTTAATATCATTAGGACTGAAAAAAGTTTTTCTGTTCTCAAAGATTTTATTCTTTACCTGAAGATGCAGCTGAGCTGGACGAGGTTGTAGATGCAACAGACAACGTGGACGTCCGAGGAGATCGGTCTGAAAAAAAAAAATATTTTGCCATTTTTGTCGACTGAATCTTTGAGGTTTCTCATACAACTTGTATCCTTTGAAAAAATTCTTGTTTCAGTGTTACCGTACGTTAATTACATGTGTATGTGTACCTGTCCAGTAATTTTTCTTGAGATGATAATGCCATGAGATAATCTGATATCACAAGTTAATTGAAAAGTTTGAACCAGTCTTTTAAATGTGGCCTTGGGATATTCCCTTATATAATATCTCCTCAAGGTCAGTAGCTAAAAGTAATAGGCACTTACGAGAACTTTTGGTGCCTCCAAGCGGTGGCGACGAGGCAGGACTGAGGTGCAAGTTCTGCTTCTCAAACATGCTGGTCAGTCCAGACACTTTGCTTTTTGCTAGTCCAGGAGATTTTGGTGGGGTGAGTTCTTGTTTTGCCTCAAACTTCGATGCTATGCTGCTCACCCCTGCTGGCTTGGTCTGAGATGGCACAGCAGGTGGGGTTTGCTTCCATTTTGGAAGCAAAGGCTGCGGTGGGGACGACGTTTGAAGCGGCTTGCCTACGTTCTTCAACTGTGACGGTCGGACATTTGATGATTCGTCAGATTTCTTCAACTGTGACGGTCGGACATTTGATGACTCATCAGCTGGCGGCCATTTGGTCCCAGATTTTTGCCCAGAAGCAAGAGGAGATGTTACTTGTGGCTTCTTTGTGGGAAACTGCGGGGGTCCACCAGTAAAGGGAGACTCTGGTTTTGTGCTGGGGCTGGGGAGAGGTGGAGGTTTTGCTGATTTGGCACTAGTTGGGACTTTGGGAGCCTGCCTTGAGTCAGGTGTTGGACCTGGAAGGACTTTGTTCATAGCAGATATATGGGAAGTCGGGCCAGGCTTGGTTGGCTTTGGAGGGAGAGCCGGTGGAGGTTCCTCATCTGGTGGAGGTGGCAGAGGCTTCCTACCCAGAACAGGAGGCCCTGTACTCGGAGGTAGGCGACCAGATGGGAAAGATTCTAAAACATAAAAAAGGGAAACATTTAACTCAATAGGTGCCTTATTTGCAGGCAGCTGTTATTTTTGTAGCCACTTCTGCACTTCAATCAACATTTTAACATAGTTTCTTCACGTTCTAAGAACTTAAAACCCTTTATACATTGGTTTTTGAACTCAGTTAATTCATATATGTTATTTTATCTTATGACTAATATTTACATGAGATAGGTCACCTGGGCTTTTTTTCAGAATGACACCTCAGTTATATATTTCTGACATAACTGCCTTTCAACTGACAATCGAATTAGTCCAGATGATTGAAAGGTATAGAAAGACTTTCGAAACATCCCTTTTTAAAACAGCCTTTGTTGCATCAAATGCATCTTAACTATGTACTTAAAATTACTGCTCTAAAAAAGAGGGGGAATGCACAGACTACTTTTGTTTATTCTTCAAGATGAGAACAAATCAACTTGAGGTTTTGAGAAAGATGTATCTGAGTAAAGCAGACCTGCAAGATGAAGGAATGGACTTACCACTGTCAGGTACTTCATATTCCTCTTCAGGTCCCTGGAAAAAGAAAGATCCAATGAGTTTCAATGCATACATGTTACTTGTATGTCCCACCATCATCACAAAACAACAAAATTCTCCAAAACTGTGATGCTATGCGACCTATTGATAATGATTTCAGGAAGAGGTAAACATACATTCATGTACCACTAACTCCATCATGTTTTCTAAACTTTACAGTACATTGAAAGGGAATAAGAAGAAGAAATACTTACCCCTTGCCCCTCTACTGGCATTTCATACTCTTCCTCTGGGCCTGCATTCTCAGCAAATTCCTCATACATGTCTTCAGGCTGGCTGGCCTAAAGCATAAGATGGTGATACAGGTATTCATACATTTGGCTACAGAAACATTTTGAATTGAGGCATGAATGTAGTACATGAATACCAGGAACTGCAATGTATGACATACACACTACACCATACTTAAAGTATTCTAAGATATTGAAATTGTAACATAAATTTGTACAAGGAATCAACACATTTGTAACTGTGGGTCTCTAGAGCTCAATATATCAACTTTTATCTGTAGTAAATTCCTGTTGAATCGACGACATAATTGTAAACTACTGTACAAACGGAATAGCAGTGACTTAATACTGTTGATCACTACAGTCTGTGTAGCCTGAAATGTAGTGGTAAGAACACTAACCGGTGCAGGCTTCAGTTGCCGACCAGGAAGAGGTGGCATTCTGAGAAAAACACAACAGAAGAAACAATGCAGTGTTAGGGCATGTCAGCATTCTCCAGCTTTTCAGGTTACTATCACATTTGAAATGATCTTTCTTGTTACCTCTTCAAAACATGATGTGATGCGCTGTAAGATCTACCGAGAGCTATGGAGGACAGAGAGAGATGGAGGAAGCGAGTTATTTTTTTATTATGAGCGTCCTTGAAACCATCACAACCCAATGCTGCTGCTTTGAATTTGAGTTATCATAAAGTTACATATAGGAGTAACTTTTAAGATCACAAAAAATACAATGCATCTGTCACGTTATGCTACATATTCAGCAATGAAAGTGACATACCTTCTGTCCACCACATTTACGTTGAAGTTATTGGCCTAAGTGGGAGGAGAAAAAAAACAGAATAATTATCAAAATGAAACAAATCATAATTAAAGCATGAACAGTACTAGTGTATACCCCCATGAATAATTTCATCAGGTCGGTGAATGATTGAATAGCAAAGTTCTTTATTCACAACCACTTGTCGGCTATTGAAAAACAAGTGGTTATGAATAAAGAACTTTGATATTCAATCAACAGTGTATATATTGACATAGGAATATCATTATTGTGGTGAGGTCATGCCAGGTGAAATGTTAAATCTACAAGATGTCAAAATATGTCTCACTGCCTAGTACTGAAAACTTGTACTGTTCTTATCAACTCAAAATGTTGAGAGAGTCTTACTCTAACAGGTGTCCTGGTCTGCTGAGCAGGAGTCTTAACCTGATGAGGTCTATGGGGCAGTACAGGTGCTGTCAGAAAGATGCAGTAAAACAGTTATTAGAAAACATAAGAAACCTTCAAAAAAGGCATGAACTACTATTGTTATAGAAGATGCCTCTTTGAACTAATTAGTGCTAATAAATAAGCTGTAAATACATTAACATAAACTATTATCTAGGGAGAGTTACATGTATACACTGTATGCCATACAAATCACTCAATACAACACAGGCAAAATCACCATTTGAACTAGGGTGAATTTTGACACTGTGAAAGAAGTAAAGGTGGCTATTGGTTAGCACTTGATGATAACAGTAATTTTTCCCCTTACGTTGTTGGTCTTCTACTGGTTCTTCATAGTCAGACCCTCCGGACTCATCTGCGAAAACAAAAAGCATGGAAAAGCTGTAGTTAGATACGTGTATTCTTAAAGCAATGTTTCTTTGCAGTTCCTGCATTTTTATTGCAGCTTGAGTTGAATTCTGATCTAAAAATTGTGATCTAAGTATAATAGGCATTCAATATAAAATTGCAGACTGCAAATCAAACTGATTTTCTTGACTGTTACAATGTAGTAATGCATACGAATGACAGGTGAGTGACTCACCGTCGTGATCTGGAATTTCATACGTGTCTTGGTCTGTAGACTCGGTGGGAAGTGGCATGGGTTGCTGTATATCGGAGCAAAGAAAAGAATTGCTAATGTTGCACAACATGTTTTTAAACATTAATTTAAAAAGACATAAAATGAACTATTTTGAAAGTTACTACAAACTAATATCTAACATAATTACACAAGCACATCTTTGGATTGAGCTTATTGGCATGTCTTTTAATGAAAGAAAAACAAGTCCCTACCCTGCGATGTGGTGGCTGAGTGTGTTTAGGGCTCACATCGTCTGGTGGGGGTTCATAGTCATTAATACCATCCTCCTCCTCTTCAAACTCCAGGGTACCGGACTCCACCGGGTTGAACTTGTCTGGTCTGTCCCAACTTGTCTCTGAGAGGTTTAGAAAAGTTTAGAAAAAGCAATAATCACTTTTTTTAGTAGTGTGCACCAAAGGGGTGGTACTCTGGCAATTTAGTGTGCCAAATATTTTATTGACAGGAAGCTGACAGGCTTCTGTATCTTCAATACAAAATGCATTATGTTTCACACTGCATTCTAAAAATTTCTCTCCAAATTTGGTAAAACTTTGCAATTGCACATAAAAGCAGACAAGGCATATTGAAGGAAAGCCTAAAGAATCCAAGCAGTTCAACAGAAGCAACCTTTGCCAGACAGAACTTCTTAAAGTGTACCTCATTGCGATACAAGCTGTCCAATTGTCTTACCATTTGTTGTAATGTTCCAGTAGTACCTGAAGCCATTGTCATCTAAACATTCCTGCCATTCAATTGTGCTTCCTGCTGTCAACTGTGGAATACAGGTACATAGAAATTTGATCATATTAAAGTAGCTATGATAATATGAATGTGATTTGACTAACAGCTTTAAATGATATTCAATTTGTAGCAAGTGTAACAGTAAAATTTAATGTAAGATCAGAGCTCGAAATACCCGGTGGCGCACTGGCGCGGCGCCACCTGATTTTGCTTGGCGCGACTTATTCCTAAACTCAGGTGGCGCAGCGCGCCACCTATAATTTACGGTAGGGACGTCACTGCTGCGACACCGCTCTTCCCCAGCTGCTACATGTAACATTATCCTTGCGCAAACGAAGAACATGGCGCACGTAACACCACCCGCATAAGTGTGCCGCCATGTAGAGGCGTGGCATTCCCACGGCGGCAGCCCTGTGATGTTGCGCCTGGATCGCGTGTACTTGTATTCAATCCATTTTTACGAGTTTGGGGCACATTTTTGCGGCCTTGAACAAGGAAATATGTAGCGCTCGGCACGCAAGTAAACAAAGTCGGCCATCTTGTATTTCAAAATCTCCCGATATCTCGCGATATTCCATGAGAACTGAGCCCACACTGCAGTGTATTCAAATTTCGCTAGGTGGCCAAGGTAGAATTCTGGGTGCAAGATTAAACATTGATTCATTGAATTTCGCTAGGTGGCCAAGGTAGAATTCTGGGTGCAAGATTAAACATTGATTCATTGAATATCGCGATGTTACTTGTTTTTTGTACAAGATTAGAAATTGTTGGCAGCATTTTTGTTGAGCTAAAAATTTGAATTTTTATCTTAATTTTTATTTCAATTTTGATTTAAACTTTAATTCTGATTTTTAGTTCTTTTTTTTACATAATCACATTTTTATTTGTTTAGCTGGGTTAATATGTGATTTTGTTTGGGAATTGGTGAAATATGATTGGGTAGGTACTAGCTTAGGTTTAGTTTTTAATATATTAATATCAGTAACACCTTTGGAATACTTGCTCCAAGTTCCAGGTAGAAAATGCGTGTACAGCTTTTGTGTTCTTTACATTACTTTATTTTATAACATAAAACTTAAGTAGTTATTTAATAACTAGAAGAAAACGTAATAGATATAAGTAGCAGATTTGAAGAAAATGATAACTTGGAAGTGTTGCCACTTGAATACTGATGGCGCCACCTGGCTTTTGACACAGGTGGCAACATGCGCCACCTGGCTGAAAAAAGTATTTCGAGCCCTGTAAGATAATCTGTGATATTGATACCTACAGTGTCATCAAACTCATCAGATGCCCAACCGTCATCATCATCAGGGCTCGCTGAAGACATACAAGAAGAAAATTAAATAAATAAAAAAAGAGGAAGCTGGTCATCAAAGTGAGCTAACTTGGTTCTAAGCTGGATGGTACATTCAGATCATTTTTCTCTGAAAAATCTTAGCAATTGTTGCAATTGACAGTTTTTAATTTGTTGGCTCAAACATACAATATCACACAGCACATATGAACAGAGCATGAGCAGAAAAATTAGTACTCACTTGGCTCATGGTGATAGTCCCTGCTGGGTAACTCCGGTTGTTTCTTTGAAAATAGGCTACAAGTATGGAGAATACAAACTAGATAAAACTACATGTACCTGCAAAGTACTACTATAGCTAAGACTGCTGGAATCATTCATTAGCTTACGGAACATGATACAATGTTAAAGACAGAAAACAGTACAGTTGTTTGACAAAAATTTTATCTATATTCATGTCACCACAAAAAGATACAGCTGAAAACGAAAGCAAAATTCTCAATTTCTCTTACCTGAATTTGGATTTCTTTTCTTGTTTCCTTGACTTCAAGGTTTCTATCTGTTTTGCAACATCTCTGAAGAGAAAAATGGTAATACAGAAATTGCTTGAACTGCACATGATTCTAAATAGAAAGCTCCAGATTTGGGTGAAAAAGAGACAAATTCACACCATATCTAGAGAGGCAGGACTACAGCGACTGTCAAATGCACACAGCATGAATTCTATACAAAAGCTAGTGGCAGGATATTAAATCCTGCTACATGTGTACCTACCTTCTCATCTTAATGGGAAGGTCCTGCCATCTGAACAGGGCAGATTCATCCAGGGTCTGGAGGATGGGAGAAGTCATAAAACATTAATATATTAAGATAAAGGTTATTGCAAATACATGCCCAAGGGCTAATTGCATGTACAAACAACAGGTATGAAAAAAGGAAAATACAATGATACAGTATGAGAGACTACGTCCAACGTTATACTTCATAAATATAATAATATGAATATAAATACATTTTGTACATGTACATGTATAATAATATAAATTTGTGTTAGGTCAGAAGGGTCAGAAAAGGAAGGGGTGCCAAAAGGACCATGCAGGAAAGAATGTACAAATGTACTGGGAATAGATTTGAACTACAAAACCTTTGGTGTACATGTGTTGACAGGAAATTAAAAGTGAAATTTACTACTCGAGCCTTACCAGCAGTTCTGCCCCAGTGACATTTCTGGCTTGGAAAAAACGCACACAATCCTCAAGACCAACCTGAAATGAATAAAAAAGAATTTCTGTTAATACCAGTATTATGTATGATGTTTATCTATAATGCTGTACATCTGAGCCTTCACTGATGATATCAGCCATTATCTTTTAACTTTCTAGTGGGCATAATGGGCTACCCTTAAGCATGATGTCATCAGTTGTGAACTTCAACAAACTTAGTCATCATCAATTTATACATCTGTCCCCTATTCATGAACAGTTTCCCTACAAATAATATACCAGCACTTACTTCATTTGTTCCTAATTCTACATTCACTGTTCATTATACGCCCATTCTCCGTTAACGTGTGCAATTGGGGGTAGAAAATGGTGAAAAATAAAGTTCTTCCAAATACCTAACAAATGTGCTGAACTTGTTACCAGTATTGTCGACTATCTTTTGCCAATTTTGTACGGTGCTACCACCTATACTTTTCGAGATATTACGTTTTTTGTCTGTAGATATGGTAATCTCCGTAACAAACCACCAAAGACACCACCAAATAGCCAAAAGAAGCTCACGTGCTACATGTACATCTGCTTGGAGATTAAAGCAGGGAGAGTAAACCTTCTGTACTATGATTTTCTAGCAAGATAAGGCCAACTACAGTATTGTTACAGTTGATAAAATGCTCTTAATCGAACTTTGCATCGTATCCTTTTCCTGTAAATTCGATAACACAGTGAAGAAAAAAATGATAACGTAGGTTAGACGATAACGTAGGTTAGAATTATGCTTATGATGATCAATACAATCCAAGCCGTCAGCCCTTACACTATAAAATTTACATGCAAATGTATATCTGATGACCCTCTTTCTGATGAATGGAAGTATAAGTATCTGTCTCTAATCTCAATGGAATTTAACCATGATAACGTAGGTTAGAATTGAAAATTGACAAACGGCCTGACGCTGTTTGTTGTTGTCATTTTTCCGATACTCGTGTTTTGTTCTCCCTGCCATGGATTTGTTTCGCAAAAAACACAGTCTAGCGGATAAGACAGTATGAAAATTATTGTGAAATGTCTTTTCGTGGGCGAATTATACCCGTCTATCTTTCCATAACGTAGGTTAGACAAAACCTTGCGACAAAACTAAAACGGCATCAGATTTAGTATGGACGCTAGCTGGACAAGTTCATCCACCTGTGGCAAGACAGTTTGGTGGATAGGTGTAGATTATGACTGAAAATTAAGTCAACTCACACGTTTTCATTCTTTGAACCCGACGTTTTGTGCGTTACTAGTGGTTGCGACAGGTGATTTTAGCGTGTTTCTTAGCAAAATCTTTGCCTGGACGACCCGAAGGCAGCTGACAGTTGCGGTAAAACATAACTTAGTATATTACTATCATGTACGTATACTGATAACAGGAAAGCACAAGATACGCAGTTATTGCTTCTTTTAAAAACTTGGTGGCCCGCTACTATCATGCGACAGCAATTGCACACGTTAACGAAGAATGGGCCTATAACATTGCTATATTCATTGTGATCTAATGTCCTTGCTATATTCTAAAACTAACATTTAGACTTACTTTATATGTAGCAAAATATAATATTACTTGTGTTGTTGAATCTACCTAATAAAAAAAGAATTTTATCATCACTTTTTATCATCGCTTCCTGAATAGTGCACTAAAATCTGTAATTTTTTCAACCTTGTTTGTTCTGTGCAGGAGTTTCATGCTTCACTAGTAACAATTGTCAATACATGTAATCATTGGAAGGGAGGGGTCATGTAATTTTTTTTTAATCTGGGGGAGGACCAAGAAAAATATTAAAACCCTATTAGGAACTCTATTAGGAAACAGGGACCTCCCATTTCCAACCCTTCCCCCTGTATTAGATCTTATACTCCCTTCAATGGGCCTTATCTTTTGAAGATACCAAAGGTTTACTTTGGTTAGTCACTCAAGGAAGTTATGTGAATAATTCTACTTCTATTTCATTAAAGACTTGATAGCGTGACATGTTCGGGAAAACGTCACTTTAGGTGGAAAAATTCGTTCTAATGTGTAATCAGGAAACGTGTTCCAAAAACAGAGAGCTGAAGACCTTACGTTTTGAGTCGGTTGGGAGTCAATCACCTTAATTAAGAATGACATATGGGCAACCTGTGGTACTTGTGAAGCAGGAAATGGTCACCAGTAACGTTTAAACATGTTTGGAAAGGCAAAGAAAACGGTATGAGCAAACAGAACCAACAATATTTTGTTCATTTTTAACAACGACCAGATCGACCAGTTTAACAGTTTAACAGGTAGTTAAGTTTAACAGTTGTAAAACTTCTAACCTGTGCCAGCCATTCTGCCACTTCACCTGGTCCCCACCGTTGTACCTCGTCTGCCGAAGGGTTTTTAGACACCATAACAGTCGTTGAGTGATACGAGGATGTCAATAGGTAATGAATTAAACTACAAACGTGCCATACTTAGAGACAAAACTTTTACTGCCACACTTCCTGCAAGTTTTTCACACTTCCTGGTTTGAGGTTCCCGACAGCCTTAGCGAAAGGATTGTACCAATCTAGATGTACAGGGGTGATAACTTTTTATTTGTTCAAGTCGCACAATTTCAGTGAATTTTTATTTCACCAAATGTGAAAACTACAATGTAAATCCAATCTAAATCCAATGCGTAAATGTTTTGAAAAATGGATCTTTCTTGCCTTTCTGTATCAAAATGAGATGAACACATACTAGCTGTAAGAATATGTAATATTTATTTCAATCGCCAGAGGTCCCTGTTGCACGGTCAAAGCATTGCTGCACTGCTAATATTTCCGCCAAGTGGCGCTTCTGAGCGTGGTTCCAACCCGTCTGCAGTGGGAGTCGCCAAAAATATGGCTTTCCGTGACCGTGAACAGGAACGGCAACGGCAAATTTCACTCGGAAGGAAGCTTGTGGAGGCTTCAAGGAAGGGAGAAGGTTCAGTCATCAGAAATCTACTGAAAGTAGGCGCGTCTGTGGATGCAGAAGAATTCAACAGGTCGCATTTTATTTGTCAAAACATCGTCTTTGAATGGCTTCAAGGGGAGGGGGGCGACTTACGGAAACCCATACGAAGTCTTGCTGCGGGGGCGTGACTCCTTTTCAATCGTTCAGCTGTATATTGAATGAGATTTGAGCCGTATACCAACGCTTGTTTTCAGTAAGATCGTTGCGAGATGCGTTGCTTGGGACATAGCGCGTATGCAACTTGAGGTCACATTGTGATGGAAAATTCCATTTGCTCGTGATACGTCTGTCTGCATCAGATGTCCTGAAGTTCAACAACACATCCAAAAATCCCAGGCAGAACTTTTCTTTTCTTTTTTGTAATGTGATATGTATAGTTGGCATTGATAAAAACTGTTGATTCATTTAGATACTGAAGCCATTGATGAAAAATGTATGAATAGTGAATACTGACAATTATTTGTCGCCGCAAATTTGCTTCGATTTTACCATTGATTTTACGTTGACTTTGCTACAGTCAGTGGAAACTATGATTTATGCATCTCTCCAACATTCTCTAAACAGTATCATTACATATTGAGGAATTGGAATCATTGCCTTTCACCAAAATAGTTTTCAACTTCCATGCATGCACCAGGGAGATTTTACACTGTGTATTTACTTGTCCATTGATAGTCATTAGGTATTGTTGTAATATCTCTGGAACCTTTGTTATCATGTTTGTACATCATGAATTTGAATGGCTTCCTGTGAACAGAGGAGGCATAGTGTTACTTGGTGTTACTTTATGCAAGGAGGTTATATCTCCGTATAACCTTCTTGCTTTATGTTCATTTGTATTTTTCATTTCTGAATGTCCAGTTGACTATAGTATTTGAGAATGAGAAACCACTGAAACTCTCTATACGTAACAGCAAATTCTATTTACTTTATTTTCACAGCCATATTACATAAATCCCCAAAGCACATTTGTACGCATGTATGAGGGTAGCAATTGCATGCCTAATCTGACTGTATGCTTATGCATGTATTACATAGACAATATCAACAGAATGATCAGCTGTATCATCATGCCTGTATGTGGGATCTAGTATGACCTGACGGTGTTGTGATTTGTCCTGTTGTACAGAACTCTGTTCTACGCATCTCAGAACTACCTGACTCCCCTACAAGAGGCTGCAAAGTACGGACACGCGGACTGTGTCAGGGTACTCATACAACACGCAGGTAGGTGTACCACCTATCCACAGGTACATGTATCTGTCATCATGTTTGAATGATCCAAGCTCATGCCAAGAAGTACTCTGTAACTGTTAGTGCAAAATATGGAACTGTAAGATGTGTGTATGAGCTTCCCTGGTGTTACCCTGGGAGCCAGACTGGATATTGGGCCCTCAGCCTGTTCCTTCCTCAGCCCAAGGCAGTAAGCCCGCTGATCTAAATTAGCGCTACGGAGGAGTTACAGCCCAAGGGAGTTGGCCCTCCCTTTACTGGTGTAAACAAGTATTACATAAAGATGCAATATAAGCTCTCATGAGAGAGAATAAACCAGATATATATATATAACTTTTTTTTTAGTGTAGTAGCAGAGTGGAGGATGTATCCAGTCAATATTTGAGTGTAATGTCATTCTGTTCCTGCCTTTCCAGGGCAAACAAACTGCAATAAGTGAATTTTTGTTATTTCAATAGTATTTTTAATGTTTTGTCTAGCTTCTAACTACATGTACTTGTGTATGGTATACTACAGACTTTCACCTTCTGTAATGACAGAGTAATTCCATCAGCTGCAGGCCAGTGAATTCTTGAATATTCTATAGCAACTGTTTCCTTCCAGCTGATGTGAACACTTGCGACCGATTTGACGTGACAGCTGTGCACCTGGCAGGGGAAGGCGGACATGTGCAATGTCTGCACGCCCTGTTGGAGGCAGGAGCTGACCCCAACAAAGGAACCAAGTACTCCAAACCCGGGGCCTACACAGGTGAGACAGATACTACATTCCTGTACAAACTCAGGCCATGTAAAACTATAGGTGAAGCAAATACAGCAAAATGAAGTTGTTTTTTTTTTCTTATAAGAATAAAGGGTTTTCTTGGTACATTTCTTATGATAGTAATTTCTGATCACGAATACAGCAAAAGACACGGCTATGAACATGCTGCATAAGGTTGACCATGTACACAATGTTTTATATGGCCAGGAACTAGCATGACGTATGGCTGTGAAATTCCCATTTTTAACGAGCTGTGGGAAAACCCATGCAGTATTAGGCCGGATTTACACGGGGCAAAAAAAAATGTCGTACGACATTCGACGCGCGGCGCAACGCGCGGCGCGACGCAGGAATGTTGTACGACAGATATTTTCATGCGTGTAAAAACGAGCGCCACCGACGCGCGGCGCCGCACGGCGTTTTTTCTGTGGCGCATCGAGGAGGTGCCACAAGTGCGTCGCGACACTCAGCGGGGAGTCTGCGTCGCGGCCCAGCAGCGTGTAAACAGCCCTGCGTCGCGCGCAGCCCATTTCTGCGTTGCAGTAGGTCAGGGGTCATATGCAAATTTCTCACGCCACGCTCGCAGCGGGAGTCGCAGTCAATACGTGTAAAACCAAAAGTGTCCTAGGCGATTGACAAACGCCGCGCGTCGAATGTCGTACGACATTTTTTTTTTGCCCCGTGTAAATCCGGCCTAAGCTTGACATTTGGGAACACCACAGTTCGAGGAACGCCCATTTAGCACTAGGGTAATGTTTATGTTTGTTAACAGCGTACCCACACCCTGGCGGCACCACACCCCTGCATCTGGCAGCGACAAACGACCACGTGGACTGCATCCGCGAGCTGATCATCAACGGCGCGGACTACAACTCGCAGGACGAGCTGGGCAGGACCAGTCTGTACATCTCCAGCTACAGGCAGAGCGAGAAGGGAGTACTCACACACCTACAGAACGCCATGGGCAGGGACATCCTATCACTACCTGTGTACCAGACAGGTAAGATGAGCATACCTTACACACTGTTAGAGTGGTACTAAACACCTATCAGGATGAACGCAGTCTGAAATGACAAGACATTGCTTAGCATTGCTAAGGTTTACAGCTGTTGTTTTCCACACACAAGTTTGTAGCAACAATGTAAGCAAAAATTTATTTTATACAATACATATAGTACAAATTTGTCCTGTAGCAAGAGTTAATGTTTTTGGCGATGCCTCAGGGGCAGAGGCATTTTCCCCCATTCCACCAAATGCTGCCAATCAAAATGAACAAAAATGCTTCCATTTCAGAGGAGACACCGCTTCACGAGAGTGTGAGACACGGGATGACGGACGCAGTGCGTGCTCTGCTGAGGCACGGCTCTGACGCCAACGCCATGAACTCCTCGGGTCACTCGCCGTTCCACTGTGCAGTGTTCCACACCGACAAGTTCTCCATGGCGATGGTCAAGGACATGCTGACCCTGGGGTACAGCACAGATGTCAACCTGCCTACAACTGCAGGTACTGTCAATACACTCACATTGTATTTTAATGTTTTCTGTTATGTGGATTTATTCTCCAAGCAGAAGTTAGGCCTGTTGTGGACTTTTTTCTTAGCTTTTTTAGGCATTTTGTCCGGCTTTCTATTTTGTCAGCTTTTCTTTGGGTCTCCTGGCCTATCCAGGCACCAAAGAAAAGCTGACAAAATAGAAAGCCGGACAAAATACCTAAAAAAGCTAAGAAAAAATGACCCAAACAGGCCTAACTTGCCATGCTACATTAATCCCTCTTGCATTGAATTCCACGTAGTATTTTACAGGTAATATTATGACATGCTCTGCAATACTTTCACCCCGTCCGCAGGTGCGTACCCTTTGTTCTTTGCCTGTTTCACGGACGGCTTCCGTGGCCAGCGACGCCCGGAGCTGGGAGAGCTGCTGATCGCGTACGGAGCCAAGCCTGAGCTGCTGCACAAAAAGAGCGGTCCTCTCATCACCTCAGAACTGAAGAGTCGAGACACTGACATGACCATACTACAGGTATGTGTGGATAAATTCAAGAAGAAAATGATTGTTTGAGCCAGTGGGGTAAACAAACACACTAAAAAACAAGTGTTTTTAAAAAGCACTAGAATCAAATATGGATGTGATTGATTTATGGTGTTATCTGTTAATTGTAAGTATGGTTGACCATTGAATGGTTGAAAGCACAAGCTTGACTACATTAAGCTTCTAGCAGCCCATTCGCTGGTCAGGCCCCTAGACTAGAGGGGAGGAGGCCCAATCAGCTTGACTGTGTAACACAGGTTACAACCTGCACACCCCTTTTTTGTCGTATAATGAATCTCCCCTAACTTCCTCACCTGTTTTCCTCTCAGTCCGTAGCCGACACCCAGCCAATGATCTCCCGGAAATACCTGGCGCCAGACTTCTTTGCCCCGCCCATCCCTGCACAGAAGAGGGTGTGGCTGGAGGACATGACGCGGTCGCCCCGCAACCTACAGCATCTCGCTCGCTGTGTGATCCGCTCGGCACTCGGGCAGTTTGGCCTGCGGAGAGTCTCAGAACTCCCCATCCCTTCTACACTGAAGGACTATTTGTTACTTCAAACGTAACAGTTTGAAATGTTTGAGGTCAAGAGATATGAACGAACTGTTGCACCCATTAGTTTTTCTTTCCCAGTGTCTAACTCAAAGCTAGATAATTGAAATTTTGCAATATAATTGATTCATCTGATCTGTTTACCCCATCTAGTGCTCAAAAATTTATCAGTGGTCCTGTTATCAACTGTTACAAGAGGGTAATAATCTGCAAAAAGAGGTACAGTATTATCCCTGTGTGTAAAAAATATGTGGAAATTTGTGAACAAAAGTGTTCAACATAGGCTAATACTACTTGGGTAAAAGAGGTGAGCTGTATGTTGGTCTTGTGCAATTATATTTATCTATTTATTTTTCTGGCATGTTCTCTCCAAGTTAGAAATAAAACTAGTGTATGTCCCTTTCCCAGAAACATTTAGATGTATGTACAGACCGAAAGTAGGTCCAACAAGAATGTAAAATGATGTAAAGACTGCATGGTCCACATGTCCATTGTTGAGGAATAATCCTTCATTAAAAAAGAAAATTGGCAAGTCGATAAACTGTGGACATCAGAATGTTGAACAAAGTCAAAAGATATACATTGTATTAGCTTTCTTCACAAAACAGTTTTATAACATTTAGGACATTTCTTTTTCTTCCTACATGTACTCCCTGCAAGCTTGCCTTTGCGATGCAATATATGAATTTAGTTCACTTGTCAACAGTATTGAACATGACAAGCACTGTATGTTATACCCCATTCTTAGCAGGGTGTTGTTGTATATTGTATATTTGTACAAAACTTTGCTGTAATATTGCTTCTGCTGTTCATTTATAACAATAGATAGTATTTAAGATAGGACCTGAGTAAGGCATACTCTACCCTTGTATGAAATACTAGTTGATATGCTACACCAATTTGTTCTCTTGGTGATCTCTCTAAATGGCTCTAAACACACAAAAAAATTAAAATTATTTTAGAAAGTGGCCATTCTGTTAGTAAAGGGTATGGTCATGAGAACCAAGAAGTAAGTTGGTGATACCAGAGGGGACATTAGTCTTATCTACTGTGGCAATGATGGGAGAGTTGAAGATCTACTTTCAACAGAGGATTGCAGGTTGTCAGGATGAAAACCTCCATTGAAGGACTACTGGATAAAACTTGCCTCTTAGATTTATCATGTAGACAGTGTTGTTTACCAGATCATGTCACCAACAGGCATAGCTAGATGTTGTTTTTTTCTCCTTCTACCTCCAATATCTACTGTCCATTTACTGCACTAATATCAGAGGATCTGTTACACCAGATATAGGCACATCTTGTAATAGTGCAGGTATGAAGTATGGCAATTAACAAGTATGTCACTTAGCTAATGTACAGTTTGTTACTGTTGATATTTTCTCCAGTACCATTACTACATCAAAATGTAAAGGAAGCTCCAAAGCTCTGTTAAACTATTGTCTACAAACTTCAAAGTATGTGTACTGATGTCTGTAAACACCAAGTCCTTGCACAGTTTTTCTTATTCAAATTCTTTGTCACGTTTGAAATTGAATCAATGAGAGATCCTAAACGTGATGATACAGTACCATTTTACCATATTCTAGACCTTTACTACTGTTGACCTCGTATTTCTACACTTGTACTACAGAACAGATTGTACAAATGTACCAACTGCAGTTCTTACGTCTTTATTGATGTGACTGGTGAAAAGTGACTGGAGCAAATCTTGTATGTGCAAATACATTCCAGTAGTATTGAGTTTTGTAGTGTGTAGCTCTGTACAAATATAAGGTTTAGGTTATGTCTTGTGTACGTGGTCTTTTTGTGTGTCAATTTTTGGTCAGTCCTGGGAAAAAAAAGTACTTTTAATACGCATATTATTATGTACGGCTTTTTATGTACATCAAGATGTGTATGTAACCCTTACAATTTTTTTTTCAATGATTTATTTTGACATGCAAGGAAAATTGGAGCAAACGTGCCCTATGTCATCATTTTGAAGGAGCAATACCGGGGAATATCCTAGTACAGGGGCTGATCACTTAGTCCTTACATGTTTGTATTATTAGCATCCAGACCAGCAGAATCCAGCGGATAAATATTATACATTGTACATCAAAAACATTCCTCTTCCAATATATCAGGGTGCTCTTCCCAGAACACGTCCCCGATAATGTCTGTATGGAGAGGCACGACTTTCTTCCTCAGTTTGGTGACTTCCCTCTGACGTTCTACCGGGTCCTCGGCAGTCCGACACGTCCTCATTACAGTCTCCTCCACCTGAGGGGTGGCACAGAAAGGTATCACACCTGTGTTAGGGTATCATATAAGTGTTCCAGTGAGTAGCGAGTGCAAAGCCCATAGGCATAGAAGCTCTAGCTAATCAACCAAACCAGGAACATGTAAGAAATCTTCAATCCATGCCCAAGGCCCTACATGCCTATGTCTAAAAACATTTCTGAGAAAAGAAAACCCTTAAACATGGGAAAGTCCCACAACTCACCTTTTTCCAAAGCAGAACAGTGCCTTTCTTGTACATCTCTGGCTCATTGTTGTAATTGATGCCAAACTCAGAGAACAAAATCTCATTCTTGTCAGCAGAGAAAGTGTGCTGCAAAACAAAGTACATGTTAAATCTTGAGATGTGTTCCTGTAAGTGTGCTGAATTGAATACATCAATTGGATTGATGTTACTGAAATATGTCAAATTTGGTACTGTTGTGTACTTACTTCCCATGTTCTCCTGTGTGTACTTCAGCACATTTGGAACATAACACTAACAACACAACAGGACAAAATGCACCATTACAAGTAATTTTGCCTTCATCAGTTACCCGTATTCTTTCCTCCGCCTGGGTATTTGTCATCCCTCCTTGCTGCACTAGTGCCCAGAAACAGGTGTTGTACAAGTTGTTAATGTGGCCTGCAAGAAAGACAAAAATCAAACATGTGATCAAACTACATGTATCTTAAGTGTTTGTTGTAGGTCTAGCATTATCTAAACTACATGTAAACTACATGTATCTTAAGTGTTTGTTGTAGGTCTAGCATTATCTTGCACAATGACGTATAATTTATATCCACTCTACAAAGTAAAATACATTATCTAATTTGGAAAAACAGAAGGGGTAATCAAACAATATTGGCATTGTCAGGTAAATGTTATGTCAGAACCACCATTAAAACAAGACGAGTACTCACAGTCTGCCTGTCTCCAGCTGAGGTAGTCCCTGAGGTTCTTGTTGCTAGGATACAGGATGACACGCCCATCAAAGCCGGGTGGGTACTGCAGGGGCTGATCAGGGAAGTGTTGAGCCCAGTGGAACACGTATGACGATGAGAACTGGGACACGATGTGAGTCATCAGCTTACTGCAGAGGAATAGATACCAGTATGTTGTATTGACAACATAACTAAGGAGAAGCATTGAAAATCATTATCACACACACCAATGAGGTTGATTTAAACCTCCTTGCACACACAAAACATTTTTTTTAGTGAACATCAGCTAAACCAGAAAAACAGCTACATCTTTATGTATATCCACAAGATTACAGAGAGGTAAGTTGTTAATGTACTGACATGGCTGCAAGGACCGAATACTCACCTTGCCCTTCTGCTGTACAGCATTGTGGATTTCTTCAGTACAAAACTAAACTCGTCACTCTGCCCATAAGAAATGACAATGTCCCTGAAATCATTCATGACTGTCTCGGCAGCTTTGGTCATCAGGTGTAGAGCTCGCTCATCATTCGGCTTGGTGAAGCCATGATCTGTGGAAAATCTGTGGAAAACACAAACCACACCATGTAAGCGACCATAAATACACTTTTGCAATGCAATGAATGACCCCCTTGGAAGGTATTTTGGGGTGACCCAGTGTACTTGGCGATAAACACCATATTGAAGCAGCATTGCACTATCTCAAGCATTAAGTGTCCAGGTCAACAGAAAGAAAGACGAACATACAGGTGACATCCAAAAAGACCAGGTACAGTTTGGGAAAATGTTGGCACAATCTTTTTGTAGCAACAGTTTGATGTCAATCAACACATTCCTCTGTTGTTTTGCCTTTTTGGTACACTGTCTTCTACAAGATTTTTGTGATCTTCCCAATACAACTTCCTGGTCTGTCTCTAAGGGTCTATTTGAGATTGAAGAACTTGTTCTTGTGCCACTCTGCTTACCTGTGAAAATTCCGACCATCCAGTCGGATCACAATCCAGGTGTTCGGGAGACAAGGATCTTGTGTCTCAAACTGACGAACATACTCAAATTTGCTCTTTGCCATCACTGATGTTGAGAAACAAAAATGTTTCAATACTTGGAGGCAACTTGTTAGCCTCTTACCTCTCTGTATTGCAAAAGGAAGGATGCTGTTTTTGTTCGTCCTTTGTGTAAAGCTACAGTTTGCGTGTAATGGTAGACATCTGGTGTTTGTTCTTAGCTGCAGGAACAGATCTAGAGCATTTGCTGGTATGTTTAGGGGTGTGTGCGAAGAAAAGGCTGTAACAGTTGAAAGATTTTGTAGAATCCTCAAGTTTCTCATGAAGATGACAAAAATCAGACAGAAAGTTCGTGTTGAAATCTGTGACAAAACTGCGATCTGGTTGCAACTTGAGTTTGATCCTCACAAATATCAAATCGACCGGAGTGCCTGAGATGTTAGCTGAATTATAAGAGAGAGAGATAAATTATAAGTAAGGGGGAGGGGGGCGAAGAAGATAAAACTGGAACCGTCCTCTCCACCGCAAACTTGAAAGCCACACGTCAAAAAATGGTCCCAAAATACTACAATTAGTTCTCTTAGTTTGGACTGCAGCGCCTGTGTAACATGGATCTCGCCTGATCGCCTAAAAGTACTAAAACTGAATCCGATTTTTGAAACAACCTAAAAACAGATGGGCGCAGCCATTTTGTCCAAAGAATGATGGGAATTAAAAAAGCAACCAATCACAACTGCATTAACAGAGCCACGGTAAATATTTTCCAGACGTTATTTGTGACAGCAGTTCTCATTGGTTATTTGAGCAATTGACCTGGGGTCAAAGGTAAACAGGTCATGTGTGAGATGTTTATGTTTGTCAAGAAGAGTTTCTCCGTAAGATTTGTTGATTTGGTGGCATTTTCCAGCTGATTAAGTTGATATGGTCGAAAGGTACCGACTCCATTTCTTCGAGCATGCTAGTAAGTCCCCCAGCATAGTTTCAATGGTTTAGTAAATGATCGAGCAAAAATAGTTCTGCAAATTAAAAATTTGCCAAGTCTCCGAGGACAAAGTCAAATGTAGTACTAGTTGGGTGTGATCGCTGGAATCCACCTTTGATCGTGACTGTGCCGCTGACTGTAGCGGAACATGGCGGGCAGCAGGGTGGACTGTAAGGTCGTGCTGCTCGGGAAGGCATACGGAGGCAAAACCTCGCTCGTGGAGCGGTACCTGCACGACAGATTCAACGCGGAAATGCCTTACCAAAACGTGAGTTACAATCAAACTACTTACTATAATTTAGGCCCATATGTGTATTAATCCTTAATAATGATTCCTTATGTATATCCTAATGCTATTTGTTGACTTTTCTCGTTAAGGAGCTGTTATCGGTTTTGATTTCACTTATTTCATGACATTTGAATAATTTTCTTAATATGTGACAAGCAACATTTTCCAACATTAAAATTCACATTAAAATTTACCTTTACAGGGGCATTTAATGACACCCATGTGAAAAATGCAGCACTCCAGGATAATGTTATTACAACAAATAAGTTGAAAACCACAAGGGTGATGCAAAATACAATGAACTTTTAAACAAACATTGTGGGTGTGAAAACAAAACAGAAGCAGTACTAGATACATGTATACAGTAACAGAAACATGTGCTTGATAGGCCTGGGAGCTGACCTGTGCCAACAGTTATTGTAGTAATGACACAACAGATTGGTTTTCTTATTGGTCTAGATGGGAGCGGTGGTGTTCTTTTTGCGTTATCTCATTAACAGACGATCGCCCAATTTATTCAGAACCCCAGATTTGATTACTATCGTTAGTGCCATACAATTCAGCCCAGGGCAGTTCAAGGGCCGACCTTGGTTCTGCATTCTTTTTCATTGAAATAACATTACAATATGCATGTGCTGTATCTGTATGTCACCGGGAGGAAAGACATGTTGCATTATGCAATGGTATAGGAAGAATCTTTGATTTTCAAATGAATTCAACGTCCTAGCTCCAATGCAACGTACACAAAGCCACTATTACACATAATTTGGAATCAAATATTAGTGTTATAATTTTTGTTATGATTAATTTTTTATCTCACTATTTAACATTTTGGAGATATGTAATATTTGTAATATTGTTACCCTAGACTATAGGTGCAGCTTTCGGAGCCAAGAGAGTAGAGGTTGATGGGAAGCTTGTGACACTAGGGATTTGGGTAAGTTTAGTTTCTGACTTGTTTTAATTGTTTCATTTAAATTGAAGCAATGATAGATAAAACCAAAGCATCAACAATTAGCATGCAGGTGAAAAAATGATCAAAATGATCAAAATAAACCATTCATTCATTCATTCATTCATTCATTCAAAAAACACTCCCAAAAATGTCAGGCTGTGGGAGTCTCTCTACCAAAGCCTGTCCTTGCTAACTTTTTATCCATTTCCTTTGTCAAGAATCTAATGAAATATGCAGTGTAGAGAAAGTCATGTTAACTATTATACATGTAGTGTATTACATTTGTCCTATTCTCTATCTAGGACACAGCAGGTTCTGAGAGATATGAGGCCATGAGTAAAATTTACTACCGTGGAGCAAAGGCTGCTGTTGTCTGCTATGGTAAGTCATGGCTGGCCTTTACACCAGAGGAAAGGGTTCATGGAGTTTCTGTAGATATTCAAAATCTAATTGATATTTGCAAATATTATTTTCCTTTCATAATTAGAACAGGTCAAGGTTGAGTAGCTGTAAAGACTATTAGAAAGGTGTATAAAATATGACAGCCTTTAGCTTTTTCATCTACCATAAATCTGACTTCATTACAGATCTGACAGATGATGCCAGTTTTGAAAGAACGAAGTTCTGGGTAAAGGAACTTAACGACAATGAGGAGGTAGGAGAAATATTCAGATGTTATAGTAATGGGATTGTGCAACTAAGATAAGGCCAGACATATAAGGTTATAATACATGTAGAAGTGAAAATTTTACTTTGTGTTTGCCAACAAGACACAGTACAGTGCCTGATGTTGTATATGTCACAGGGGATTCTGGAATTCTGCTAGAGGAGACTGGAATTCTAGTCTGCCCTAGGGAAGACTGGAGAGTTGGAAGGGTGGGGGAGGGAGGAAGAGTCGAAGTGGGGAAAAGTGGGAGTTGGAAGGGTGGGGGAGGGAGTAGTAGGTTTCTAATCTCCCAGATTGGAATTCCAGTCTCCCCATTGTTCTCCTAGGGTTGCAAAGTTTACCTCTGTGGAACAAAGCTAGATTTGGTGCAAGAAAACAGAAAAGCCAGGAAAGTAGACTACCACATGACAACTGACTATGCTGATGGTAAGTATCCTGCTGTTTTCTGCATTTGCAGTCAGGATTGGATCATTTTTAAAACATTTTTGTATCGTATCTGCTTGTATTTTCTTTGGACTGTCGGATATCTTTTTTCAAAGTGCTGTAACTGTTAATTTGATTACTTCTCAAAATGTGTAGTGTAGCAACTGGCAATATTGGTTTGTTAATGCCAAGAAGAGCTAGTTTGTTTTGCAATAATGACCAAATTGTAGTGTAACAGGCAGGAGTATTTTAAACATGATTGTTCATGCTATGTGATGGCCTCATTAAGCTTCCTTGCCTTGATATACAACTTTCTTCCTTCCACAATTCCAATTTCCACACAGAAATCCATGCAGAGGTCATAGAAACATCCAGTAAAACAGGCTTTAATGTCAGTAAGTATACTGTTACCTACATGATCGTATATATCCATCCAGGACTGATTCGTTCCCCAAATGTTGGTCTTATCTATATTTGCATTAACAATAACTTTGACAATGTGTAAGGGGGGAAAAAAGCACTGCAGCAACAAATTTTTATGGTGGCAGCACTGGGCAAAAGTATGTTCCATGTATGCTGCAGTGATATTTGTTTAAAAAATACATGTAGCTACAAACTAAAATGATTCATCAAAGTCTGCCTGCAGGTATTGTAACCCATTATTCACCAGTACATGGTAGTTCAGATCACATGCCTTTCACCACTACTTCTATATTGAAAGTATTTTACCACTTTTTTTCTTTTACTTGGTAGTTTTTGCATCAATATTGTATTTCCTTTATCAGAGTAGATTAGTACCTATTGCATGTGTACATTATAGTTGTTGTGTTGACTTTTACTTGATAAGGACATGTTTCTCATGAAAGTTCATCTGAGTTGGTATAGACTTATGTTAGGACTAAACTGTTATCCAACTCAAAATAAAAGACTCACCAGGAATTTTCGACTGTATCACACAGTCTTCTTCAGCTCTAATGACCCGAGTGCTGTGAACACACGCTTTTGTAGACGTGTGACGTAAGCACCGGGTCAAAGGTTGTTGGAAGTCGGTATCGCCCCCCGTCCCCCGTCCCCGTCCTAGATTCCGAGAAGGATTATTTCGCTAGAGGCGTCAAAGAGGCGATCTACATTAGAGCACATCAACCTTCCCTCAACCAGGACGGGGGGCGATACCGACTTCCAACAACCTTTGACCCGGTGCTTACGTCACACGTCTACAAAAGCGTGTGTTCACAGCACTCGGGTCATTAGAGCTGAAGAAGACTGTGTGATACAGTCGAAAATTCCTGGTGAGTCTTTTATTTTGAGTTGGATAACAGTTTAGTCCTAACATAAGGACATGTTTCTGTCAACAGGTGAACTGTTTGAAAAAGTAGCAGAGGGGTTTGCCAGGGACCCTGCCAACAGACAAACAGTACAAAGTTAGTATTGCACCACACTTTTGCTTTGATTGAATGAGACATCTCTTATTTTGACTTGTATGATAAATCAAAGTCTTTGTTTATTATCATTTAATCCAATACTTCTAAGCCTTGTGTTTTCAGCACTAACAACATGGTTTGCTTCTGTGTGCATACAAAACATATATGTTGTAGTTTCTTGCTAGTATCTATGTTCTACTCCCTTCCTGCATGACTTTTGTTTATATTCAGTTTCCAGCAGTGTCCCACAATACCCTTCTACTTCCCTTAACAAAGGTGAGTCCAGTAAAAATTAGGTTTGGTATAAAGACTCACTCAATGCATTGCCACATTCCTACACTGCCTTGGCATCTTTGCCTCTTTTCAGCATTTTGTTTTATTTGTTTGCATTGTTTGTTTTTTATCTTGCAAACTTTCAAAGTTCATTGTATGGTGATTTCAACATTCTTCATACCAGGCTTAATTAGTCAATGAACTCTGAGTGTCAATCAAAGCTTGTAGAACAAACTGACATCACTCAATGTGATACTGATGTAGGCCTGACAAATCAACACATATCCAGCAACCTGCAAATGGATCAACATAAGCCATAACCTGCACGTATATTACACTCAAACAGCACTGTTTATGCAATATAGTCCAATTCAGTGGTGTCTACATTACAGTGATGACTATATTACACATTTCTATATCATGTAAAGTTGTCGTTGTATCTATTGTAGGTGCCGCGAACTTCCAAGTAACGGAGCAAGGCAAGTCCAGAGGAGGCTGCTGTTCATAGGAGGTCTCCTAGTACAACTCATTAGTTTAGTCCTACACAGATGGTCTTAAGTTGTAGCCTAGAGTCCATCCCTCTTAGCTTTAGTTTGGTCCCCAAGATTGTGTTAGTAGATCTTGGGGAAGGAAACAAGGCTAGACTCCAGGCTACATATGTTATAGCGCTGGTAGCAAAAGATGTCTTCAGGACTGACCATTCAGCTTTTGAATGGTTTATATCTTCAGCTATCTTCATATCTGATTTGGAATCATTGCTAGAATGCTTCCTTTTAGATAACATTCAGTAAAACACCCTTAAATATTGGATGATTTAAGAAGCCACTGCCCTTTTTGTTGCCTGTAATGATGTCAAAAATGCCTTCTATTCACATGTAAACTCTCTTTTTATATTGAATACTGGATTAATGGCCTTTTATAAGCCAATGCCTTTTCTGCTACCTCTAACACAGCAAAGCTTTGTAGATTTATTCTCTAAGTTCAGATATTCTTTATTATCCTGTACTGTTGAAACCATGGGTGGCAAATCATTGCTGTTAAACTGTCTGTTGTTTGTAAATTAGTAAAATTTAAGAGGTGCTCTAATTCCATTTTATTTAAAATTTTGTCTGTAAAAAGTATTCTATGTTGGATAAAAAGATGTTCCCCTAATAGCCTAGGTTCAGAATCAAAATCTTTGTTGCAAAATCATAATTATGATTATATATATCAGGATGAAATACTTACGATCGGTAACCTTTTTGTTAATTTTTAGTAGTCTTTTGAGGAAACCAATACCGGTAACATAGTTGATGCTGTTTGGGAACTGTAAAGCCTATGTATTTGTATAAAAAGATGTTTTAGTTTCCCACTGAAACCTGACATATATCTGTGTACAGGTAGATTAAACTAGACTAATAACATTTGTCATCACATGCCTTCTCAAAGTTGTTCTTACCAATTAACTCTTCTAACTGCATAATGTTGGAACTGGAAATGTTGCCACCTTCAAAGAGAACATGAGATGGAGGCCTGTGAACTGCTGTGGATATAAAATGACATGTTTGCAAATGTTATACTTTGATGTAAAGTCTGTGTTATACCTGAACACCAGAAGAAATGATTATGACTTACATATACTACCAGTATTGAAATTCTTGGACAGAGACATTCTTACTTGAATTTGATTGATTGAAACAGTTACAAGAAGCAGATGCACAGAGATCCTTGTCAAATTACTCGTGATCTTTGAAGCCATCCTGTTGCTAAAGCCTCAGTCACGTAAAATGACATGAACCTACAATGATTTTTTGCCATGATGAGTGTGCCGTACATTATAGGTTTGAGAAGAAATAGTTCAATTTTTAAACTATTGCACTCGTTTCTTCTCAAATCACAAAACACACAGCACTATCATTGCAAAAAAAACCTCCATTGATGCGTGTGACTGGAGCTCAAGTTAGGTGTTTGTCTAATAGGGTGACTATGAAGTACGTTTTGCTGCTGTGTGCATCCAACTTATACTAACATCCTAAGTCAAGCTCAGTGAGTTAGACAGTGTTATACAACTTAATGTAGGTATAATCACATGTACATGTAGTCCTGTATGGACATGTTCTTGTTGCAAACTGTCAGTAACCATTCAGGTGATGTTACAGCATAGGTCAGTTTCAGAAGAAATGCTGCTGTTGTATTCAAGGGCTTGTAATTACTGTAACACTACTTTTGGTTTTAATAAGCAAGACATATTTTATGTGAATCTGCAAAATTATACATCATCGAGTAAGCTTGAATGTACGTATTAAGGGTTCATAACAGGGACTGCATGTTTCTCATCATTACAGGTAGCAGAACTGCTTTGATTCATCTTGTCTTTTAGATCATGGATGTTTTTTGTGGAGCTGGGTGTGTGATCTATATGGAAACACAAGATGCTGCTGTATTTGTGGATGCAATGTAAAAGTTGAAAACATTTGATTTGGTAAAAGCTGCCATATTTTAGTTTCACATTTAACGTTATGTACATTTTATGCTTTGTGAATCAGCAACCTTGCAAAGAGTTGAACTTGTTCTTTTTGCATATCTTTGGCCAGTAAGATTTAAGAAGACTAAGATGTCACGTAATACTGTATACCAGCAGCTTTGCTTTTATTCTTTCAAAGATATGTACATATTGTTCATGGCTAATGTGAAATGGAATTAACACTTTTAATGTATTGATATGACCAATATGATGAAGTTATCCTAATGTTGATGGGCTTCCATATGTCTGTGTTCTTGTGTGCTCAATCTACTAGTAAATACCAATAGTGTCACAGTGACTTATAAACTAGTGGCGTCCTTGCAACATAACCAGTCTGAGTATCATATGCAGATGGTACATCTCAGGTAACTTAAAGGGCTTACAAAAGTTTCAGCCTCAGGGAGGGGAAAACAATGGATGAAAGAATACCATACACACACAGGCAACCCACTTGTCCTTGGTTCTGAACACCTTCCACATACAAACACACCTGTCCTTGGTTCTAAACACCTTCCACATACAAACACACCTGTCCTTGGTTCTGAACACCTTCCACATACAAACACACCTGTCCTTGGTGCTGAACACCATCCATACACAAACGCATCTATCCTTGTTGCTGAACACCTTACACACACACACACACACACACCTGTGGCAATATGATATAAAAAAAATACAAATGCGCAAGAAAAACACACAGAGACCTTTTGATTAAATAGCATTTATATTTTCTTGTTATCAAAAGCCAGAGCCAAAAATAGATCTGTATGTACCAGAAGACTGTTTGATGGCCAGACCCTTTAACTGCACATGTTGGGACCAGATAAACCCTGCAATTTTGAAATACCCAGGCAACCACATACAAACTTAGTGCTCCACAGCACCTGTAGAGTTCTAAAGTTGAAAAAAAAAAACTTTTTCCATATGTACCGATGGGAGGTTAGTTTACTACATAACAGCATCAATTTGACCGTAAACTGGATACCTTAAATTCCCTGCCAATAAGTGATGTTAATTCAATCAAGTCAAGTAAAAATATACATCCACTGTTATTAGCTTCCAGGCAACTACATTTGTACTACAATCAGTTTGTGCAGCAAAGGCTTAAATGTCAACAGAAAAAATATCAGATTGCTGACAAGCAACTGCTTATCTATACATGTGTATATAACATAATCAGTGCAATGTCAACACTAGCAAGTTATGAGTTTAGTTTCACCTTTACTGTTACAAATTTCATATCTGGCATTCTTTACTGCATCCTTTCAAAAAAAAATGTCCCTCTGAAACCCAAACAATTTCAAGCATTAAATACTGTACAATAGAATACATATAGTTGGAGATTATATCTAGGTAGTACTAAAAGAAGCTTCACTCTATCAGCTTAACTTGTGTCTTCACTGTGTTCCCATCATAAACAGAAAAATGAAGGACACAACAGGTACCTGCACCACAATTACATAGCAATCACTTTCCCTCTAACTGACTGAAAATCCAAAACATACCAGTACCTACAGTTAAAAAAGCTTTTAGCAAACATATTTAGCTAAATTACATCAGAGTTCCATCTATTTCACATTAATATGACCACCAGATAACAGTGTAATAATGTGTCTGATAGCTGGAGCTAAAATGTCTCTGGCAATGAAATATTGGGATAAAACAAGTGCATCAACAAAGGTAAAAGTGTTCCGATTTAATTGGTGATTCGTGGCATCCTGTTATCCCAAATGGTTTACACCAGTTTACAATTTCATCTCATCCAATCTTTCAATCCTACCACCCTACGACAAGAACCATTAAAATATCTTGTGTACATTTTATTTACATGTCATTAATATATAACTTTTATTACCGAAAACTGAAACCAAACTATATTCCATGGAGGGACTGCAGGCAGCACCACCTATTGCCAACTTGACAGAAGCACTCTCAACATTTTCCTCATCAGGAATATTTTTGGTAGCCTGAAGTGTCCTACTAGTCTACTTTGCTCTTTGGAGAATATCAGTGTTTATCACAGTAAGCAAAATATATGATAGTCTTTTTTTTAAAGAGTATAATTGCACTTAAGTTCACAAGACCACAGCAGCATGGCTTCCGTTTCCACAGAATCTGTTCCCACCTACAGAACTACATACTGTTCCCATACTATTAACCACAAAGCTAACCAAGAAATCAGAGATTTCAGACCTCTGGGAAGTATGCAATCCTCGGCTTCCTGAATTCCCCCATGTTGACCACTAATTCCTGCTGACTCCCGGCCAGATTCTGAGACCTTCATGTTCATCCCATTTCCTGAGTCTGACCTTTTGACCTCCTGCCATTCTGCTTGTCAATTTCCCCCCACCTACATGCTGTCAATCTACTTTCTGGACAAACATACTACACAAACCCACAGCTCAGCCAAGCTGTTCCTACTGTAACATACCATGGAGCCTGCGAGAGTAGAAATGCATTTCTTTGCACCAATCCTAGAAAAATCTATGTCACAGAAAAATAGCACTGCACATGTTCTCCACTCAAGTTGTGGTGTCAAAAAAATTGTGGTAAATCTCATACATGGCTCAAAATCCTGTATACTGAAAGCTTATTCTTGGGCAAGTATACATGGTCAACCTTCTACCAGTCAGATTGGCAGCTGAATTTGAACAACTAGTTGTAGAATCAATGTTTGAAGACTTTACACTGATGGCACATCGTGGTCTTTACATGTTGAAAGATCAATGGCACAAGCGTCTATATTTTTCTTCAGCTATTCTTGAAAATTGAAAGTTATCCAGTATTTTCACACAATGCATAATATTGCCCCCCCTCAGAAAATTTGGCAGTTCATACATCAACATGGAATTGAGTTTTGGAGGCATGTTTTAAATCAGACTGTTTGAGATCTCCAGCATGCATAAAGTACAGCCTCTGAACACAAGGTCCTTTACATAGTATGATTATCTTCGACAAAAAGATTGTTCTTCGAAAAATCAGATTTTCAGTCCATTAGTACCTCTTTCTACTACCAATCCTAAATGTATTCCTATATTAGCTACTGCTGGATTAAAACCTCTTAAAATACCCATAGAGAACCTTATGACTACAACATTTCTTCTGATTGTTCTGTTTGTATCATGCAATACACGACACCAGGCCCATGGTGGTGATGCCTGCTATCATCATCGCCACCTGTTTGAAGGACTCCCAGCCCGATGTTTCCTCCAGCAGGTCCGGCACCACCGTAACCAAGGCAACGTAGATGAACCCGCCGGACGTGAAGGGTAGGATCCAGGCCGTGGTGTCCCCTGCACAGCACAACATCATGGCAACATTAATGGTATCATCTGGGTATAGAACTCAATAGTAGTAATTCTATGACTGTGATACTGCCAACAGTTACTTCAGTACAGGCCTGTATTACAATACATAGAACTCATAAAGAAGTATCTTTATAAAGATGTCACCATACTCCCTCCTGCTGTGTGTTTTATGTAATGAAGCAGCTCATAGCAACCTACCGGCTCCCTCGGCCGACTCAGCCAACAGTGCCGTTGCAGTCCCAAACATCCCACCAGACGCTGTGATGATCTGCGCCTTGGCTGCCCGCCATCTCGAGAAGCCGGCGCGCATCAGGATGGCAAAGTCCCCGATCTCGTGCGGAATCTCGTGGAGAAGAATGGCCAGCGTGGTCAGCACACCAACCTGAGAACCAGACAGTGGACATTTCTTCATGTATTGTTGCTTTATAACAAACAGTTATATGGATCATTGCCAAATGTTACCATGGTAGTGAAATGTTGCCGGCTGACTCTCGCCAGCCATGTAGTCTCCTGTTTTGGACTCCTGACACAGATTGGTGAGGATTGGTTGACAGGTCGTCCAATCACAACACTAAAGAAAATCATAGAAACAGAAACTAATTTAGATCTTTTCTCAGCAACGAACGACAGCAGTTCTGGAGGCTCAACTTCTCTTGCTGCCCCTTGTCACGAGGGGGACTGATGATGACGAATGAATATATCACCTAATGGTATGAGGAATTTCGAATCTTCCAAACAAGTTTTCCAATGTACCACATGCTTATTTCAATTGAACGCATTGTATGGCAAAGTACGGCTTTCAAATCTAAGGAGACTCAGCTGACAGGTGTTGATCTACAGCCCAGAAGTAACACCAGATGTCAAATCTGGAATAGATCTCAAATCTTTATGCGAAGACCAATACATTTTCCATGGAATGTTGTTATTTCTACCTAGGCCTGTATCATGATCTGAAAACTACTGTTAAAATGTGTAGGTGATAATGCACATCAAGAAATCTAGCAGCCATCAGCAAAAGTACCCACCTTTGTACTGACAAGAAAGCTCCCTCCCACTGCCAGCCCATGGGTGAAGTTGTCTATACAGTTGGCCAGCAGGTTCAGGTACCCAGAGATCTATGTGGCAACAGAAGCTGTTCTGTGAGCTGTAATATAATCATCTTATAACCTAATGATGGGGTATTCAAGCCTTTCTTTTCAATTGCAACCTTCTTGTGCATAAAATTTCTTGACTCCCGACACTCCAATTTTCCATCATAAAGATCAAACTGCATTCTGTGCATGCCTTAAACATTGTATTCCTTGACTTGGTTTCTTTTCCCTTGCATATGTCATGTTCAACTAAGAAGTTAATGACAATTATTTCACTTTAACAAGAATGCAAATGATTGAACTGTATATAGCTAGGGAACACTCAGAAGCCTAGAATCTCCTCTTTATTCTGTTCACAAGTGTTGCATCATCAGCAAATGTGGTCCCTAACATGTTCCAGTCAAAACAAATGGAGGTCTCCAAAACACCCGGATTAACAAAATAAACATTCCAGAGGCCACCACTTAAACGAAAAAAACAAACATCCATCTCGTTTCTTGAAATGAATGGTAACTCTAGTCCTAAAATTTCATATTACGTGTACATAATATTTGCACTTGAAGTAAAAATGAGTCCACTGACCTGGATGTGTTGACTAGGCTGATCGTCTCTATCATTTCTGCTATTCTCGCTCAGGTGCGCTGGTCCGTTCTCCTGCTTCAGTTCCCCATTGGCCGCTGCTTTAGATGAACTTATGGCACCATTTTTAAAAACCTCGCCATTAGCACTCCCACTGCTGTCCTTGTCGTGGAGACTCCGCCTCCTGAGTTGACTGACATCTTGGTGAGGAGACAAACTGCCATTTTCCTGTTGGAAATAGGGTTTGTCTTTAGACTAACAGGTATCTAAATGTGACATTTATGTGAATTTGATGGAAAAACTGTAAATAATGTAATATAATGTGACTACAGAAAATATTGAAAGAGCGATATTTCCAAATTTGTGGAAAATGTGAAATCATGTGGGCATGCCAAAATTGGGCAATTATCTGAAAACTGGGGTAGAATGATTTTTGATTGACGGAAAAGGGGTCAGACAGAGTACAGAGACAATAGGACAATACATGTATACAGTGTCCTTAAGTGCACAGTTAAGTGGATAAATGGATGGTGAGCAAATAGGGCAATGACACGTATATAAAGATGCCAAAATGGCATCTGAAAACTGGGGTAGAATGATTTTTGATTGACGGAAAAGGGGTCAGACAGAGTACAGAGACAATAGGACGTTATATTGTGTCCTTGCACAGTTTCATGGATAGTGAGCAAATAGGGTAATGACATGTAAGTCCTAATCCTGTTAGGCTGGCTGTTACAAATCTACATCCAGACTAAGTTAATTAACAATTAAAGAGAGTTCAGAAGTTCACTTTGTTTCTTTTGCTGAAACTTGTCGTTGCACATTGGGTCAGACTTAGGTTTGGTATCCTCCAGTAAAAAATTGTCAACAGCACATGTATCTAGCCAACATGTCTTCCCACCAAATTATCAGCTTGTGACAAGAAACACCTGGGGAAACATCCATGGGCCTCGGGTAATGAGTTAACAAATACCATGCAATATCTAATTATTAAATAATAAGTTTGACAGGCATACATGCACATGTATACATATAAAGGTTTCACAGACTAAGCATACTGGTTTATCAAATAAAGGTGACAGAAAGACTTAAACTTGGACTGTAGGGAGTGAATTAAATCATCATCTCTATTTTTATCCACACTAGTGTCCATATTGATTATCATTTCACAGCCAAACCAAACTTTTGTTTTGCCTTGACATATCTTGACTCTTTTTGCTGACACTAAACAGACACATGGGGAACAAACTGGAAATTTTGTAGTAGTTGTGTGCCTGCCAGTTCCATTTTGATGAAATAGTTCACCTGATGGGGTGTGTGCCTGTGGTCTTCAGATGTCTCCTGTGAGTCAGCCTTGCCGTCCCCCGCTGTGTCTGTGAAGGTTTTCTCCATGATGAGGAAGGACATGATGCCAGCGATCGTCCACAACCCCACCCAGTTGTGACCATGTTTCTCCTCTCCTGGGAACCAAAGCAGCAAATGTTTGAACCATAACAAACAAACAAACAAACGTTCTACAATATAGATTTTTTTAAACCTACATGAAACACCTGCAAAACTATATATAGAAATACCTGACCTTCTTAAAAAAAGACTCAAATCTTTTTTGTGCTCTTTTTCTTCATTGTCTCCTTTCTATGACACAGTAATGACGTATTAACTTTTTGGTCAATGCTACTTGGACCCATATAGCACAAGCCAAACATGGATTTGCATAGGCTGACATTTTATGAATGGAAGCTGTGGTAATAGCAAACATCAACCCAGCTCCCAGCCTTGATGGGGGTCTGATTATTTACTTGCTAACTACTGGGCTAAGGAAAGATATACAAGACTTCCTTTTTTGGGGACATGTGTTTGGTCAACAGAACGTTGGAACAGACAAACACACAGAAAACAATACCTCTGTTTCAGTACTAACTAATGGCTAAAAAATATCATGATGTAGAACATGTACAGATATGGTGAGAAGCATGTCAGTACCTGGATCCCCCATGTGCAGCCATGCCTCCGGCAGCAGGTGTAGGAACACGTCTCCTAGTAGTGCCCCCACTGCAAAACTCAGCATCAACTTCAACCTGCCTGCATGGGCTGCAGGGAACAGCAACAAACATTTTAGTTCATACAGTTACAATATCTTCTGATTTGGAAAAGCCTACCCACATCAAAGTGAAACAAACCTACCTAGGTCTAATATAAAGAGAGGGGGAGTATCCTTTATCATGTAAGAATATTGATTCATAATATACATGTACATGAAGGGAAACAAGTCTTGTTTAAATAATTCATGCTAACACAAGTCAACACAGGACTGAGTCAAACATACCTTCCACATATACCTGAACTTGACCTATGACCTGAAGCTCTGGGTGGGCTATGTACTCTTGACTGTTAGTTCTATTTTGTTGCTTTTGTTTATTTACACTACTAATGAGTTTTAGGTATCAAGAATGTCCCCAAAAAATTAAATACTCTGCCAGCTTTTAAACAACTATTACTAATCAAGAAATGCAAACAAATCCTTACACAAGCTTGGCATCACGTCAATGATATTTGGAAGACTGTAGATTTAGCCACCATGATAGCAGAGCTACATGTAGAACATTATGTTTATGTTTTTTTTATTTCTTGCTTTCTAAACTTTAGAAAAGTATCAGTAATGTACAAACTTTTTTGGAAAAGGTGAGGCTTGGAATCAACAGTTGTTGAAGTAGTGTCATAGGCAATGTTTAATGTTTGTGCTTTAATTCAAATAAACCAAAGGTCAAAACAAAACTGCTTGTCCTTGCAGGCAGGGTCACACGTTTATGACATGTGCAGGTAATGGCTAAGGCTTTGATACAATAAACATTATCAATTGATGCAATGATGCCGGCGAAGTTGACTTTGCTTTGGAGTTATGTTTATATGTTACTCATGGGTGGTTTAATAATAATATCATAGGATATTGAACTGATCAATCTAATACTGTAAATTCATATACTAGTACTTTTGCAGTGGTTTTATTTTGCGGTAGAAGGGAAAGGGTCTAGGAGGTTTTCACTGTGTTTTATAGTTGCAGTTGCATGAAACAATTCTCTAGTACAGTAGCCATAGCCATGGGAGACATATCCATGTCATGAATATGTGGTGGACAGGTCACCATTAAAACCACAAAAATTACACCACAGTGACAGTTTCAACATTCACAGTAATGTTACCAGTCTAAACAGGATTTGTTTCCTCTTCCCTGGAAGTGCCAGACCTGATTAGACTGACCATGCTACTTCATGTGTTTACAACACAAACTTCTTGGGCTCACGTTTCGCACCAATCCTTTTTCCATCAAAACTTCCCCTTACTTTTCCACAACAACAGAAATCCCCCTGACCTACGATTCACCACCTTCCATACAGCCAAATGATGAAAGTGAACATGTCCCCTGACATGCCTGAATGACAAGGAAGGTTTTCCAGCTTGTGAACTTGAGTCCTGCCCACCTAAGAAATCTCGAGCTGGCCCACAGCCAACCAATCACAGGAACTTACTAAGTCCTTCTGGAAAGGTCTAGACACTTATGTAGGGACCATTCAGTGACATCAGTTTAAACAGTTTGTCCTGATCATGACCTTATGTGAAAGATAAATCACAAGCATCTGCAGTTGGCTTACCAGATAAACTAGGTCTAGACATCCAGTACTTCCCATAGTCAACATAGGTGTGGATTTCAAGACCTATTCAGTTTCAAGTTTACTGTTTACATCAATTTAGATGAGGTGTGTTGATGTTAAATTCAATAGCCTACTGTGGTAAAAGCACACCTGGTTTGTACAGGTGTTCATGGGAATAGGACATAAGTCTTCAGTTTACAGATGTTTGAACCTGTACGACATTGGATAGTGAAAGCACATCACAAGACTTCTGAGACTATCATCTGTTTATAAGTCTATTTTCACTATGGAGGCGACAATATAGACCTGGGTAAAATCCAAATGTGCATTAATTTTGTTGTCACATGCCTGTATGTGCACAACATATGGCAGAATCGTGACCAATTATGCAATTATGCAGTCATAATAGCCCCAGACCTATGAACCAAAGTAGTATAGATGTTATATTTACATTTGGTTCACAATAGCACGTACACATTCACACATGGGAGGGTAAACAAGTGATCATGACTGGTGTTCACAAAAACCACTTGTCCTTTACTTGACTATGTATGTTGAGCTGCTCTCATATTCTAGGAAACATTGGAAGCAACAACAAAAAAACACTAGTTGCATTCTGCTACCAAATCTTACTTTTAAGTTTCCCAGCTACATTGAGACATGCCAGGGTTTCTGTAAAACCAAGGACTTGCCCAAGGACTACTAGTATTTGTGATGTTGGCAAAATAAAGTTAAACTTAAATTAAAGTAAATCTTGATGGACAATTGGACATCTGCAGCACTTTCACTGTACTTGTTTTTATTTTCACAGTTTTCGCTCTTCTATACCATGAAATCATGATACTGCAAACTGCATTTCAATTGTGTGCCTTTACTGTGCTACAGAATTGTTTCAACTGCGAATGCTGCAAAAACTCATTTTTCCCTCCTGCTGCAAAATAAAACCACCGCAAAGTTTAAATGAATTTACAGTAGTTCTCCAACAGGAAGAACAGCTTTGGGTATGTGATAATTATTCAACTGGTTGTCTGTTAATCTGTTAATGGTGCATGCACCAATTCTTCCATGATAGGGGTATCTGGCTGAAAAGTGAAAGAAATGGTGTTTTGGGGTGAAAATTGATTTTGGCCCTAACCTTACTTACACTTTCATGTATTCTTCCGGGTCAAAACTTTCAAAAGCGATTTGCCTGTTTGACCCAGATTGAGCTCTGTGGTGTCATGTAAGCAAAAATTTTTGGAACAGCCTGCACTGTGGATGTCATTTAATCACCCGTATTCCAGTTTTAATGCCTTAATTTCTTTCAGCATGTCGGACTAAATTGAGCCCTGGGATCTCACATTGTACAGGCTACATCTGATTCTCGGTACACACTGTGCAGACCATACTATCATCTGGCAGACCATACTATCATCTGGGTCCTGCTAATTATGAAGCAAACATACAGTGGGACAATTTTAGCTGGTGTGTTATGCCAAAGGGCGATTATACCGCCTATACAGATACAGACACAGAATTCATCAACTTTCTTAAGCACTGCCTGCGACGTTCATTCAATTACAGTAGAGCAAATTTCGTTCTTGTTTGTTGTGTCCTGACAAGTCACTCTTACTGTTATGATTAGCCTGGCTCTAAATAGCTGCAGGGCATGGTTTCCATTCTTGATGGTGTTTTTGAACCACAAGTTTCCGGATAATCTGGGTGAAATCTATGAGATTACTGTTTTGCGTGGCTTTAAAACTTCTGCAAAACTTAGTTGCTTCCAGAATGAAAATGTATCCATATAAATTGCAGCACCCAGATAGTATATGAGTCATTAGAAGCTCTTGAAACCTCATTTCGGGGGATACCTGGCCTACATATAACGTTACAATCTGATCATGATTATGACGTTTTTAAATTTTCTCTCGTTGACAAAAGTTATGACTGATGTTATAGTGAACCCACCTCCTTTCCTTAGCGCTGGACCAGCTTCTAACGGGATGACAAGTAATGGGAAGACACCACACATTCCTACTGCTACAGACCCCAGGAAGGAATACAGCCAGACGTGCTCTGGTCTTCCCCCGTCTTCACTCTCCGGCAAGCCTTGTCTGGTGGACTCAAGCTGAGCCCGCTGCGGTCTCTGTGGCTTGGCCCTGTGAATCTCGGCTTGACAGCCAACAGTGGCGACTATCAGGAGTACAAACACAAGTCTGGCTGAGAACGCTTCCATGATCGGTGTAAATATGCCGCGGGACTCTCTCTGGAATCTGAACGTAGGCACTTAATCTTTGGATTCTTCTACCCTACGTCTACGACTACCTTCGGACCAGATCGACGAGTTGGCGCGTTTCACCGTCTTGACGCTCCTTCCTCGCGCCGTTGTCTTACCCTGAAGACGAACGGGGACAAAGTTCGTCAGCCTTCAGGTAAGATCGCCGCCCCACTTCCTGATGGCTTCTCTGGAATTTTCCGAGCCCGCTGCCAAAATTACCCTCCGCCTACTCTCCACTCGCTGCAGCTGTTTGCCTACGCTGAGAACGAACAGCAATCACAGTGCCGTCCTGAACTTTTGCCGACAAAAACGATGGCAAACTTCACACGAGACCGCATCGTTACATCACTGAACTCTGATCTTTGTCAACAAGTTATCGTTTCCTTCTACAGACTGTACTTCTGCCACCTCACTTGTTTTTCTGACGTGACCTTTGGCCCGACGATCTCGTGTCCAGGACATTGCACGCGCTTAGAACAATTACTTTTTCATCTCGGCCTAAAATCTTTCAGGTAGATAATGATTTTACAAGATATTGTATTCTACATGATGTAACACGAGCAAAACTGATGAAAAAATTCAATAATTCACCGAGGGAGAGAGTTGGTTGATAACTCTCGCGAGACCATATGGTACACTCTCGTGCCCAGAACAGAGATGAAGCTGCACAAGCATAGGAATCTGCTAGAGGGCGCTTCTGAGTGGCACGCTCTGTAGGACACAGCAGTCACTGTTGTGATATGAGTTCATATGAGTTCAAATACCTTTCGTGGATGACTTCAGTGTACACTAGCTGGACTAGAAGGGAAACACGCTTCCTTTCCAACATGAAGTACTAAGTATCACAGGATGCCATAAAACATTTGCTCAACTACAAATGTATTATAAAACCAGGCAATACATTTGGTCTTGGTATCTAAGAATGTTTATATGTCGACTTTATCCATGAACATGAGTCAGCGGCAGCTCACGAAGCCATGGCCAACGCGCCCTAACCGCTAGGACAAGAGGTCCGGACACGTCAGACCAAGGTACTATTTACTAAAGTAGCTAACTTTCACATGAAGCAGCTTGAAGGATGGGGAAAGTAGTCCATAAATTCTTTCTTTAGCTTGTGTAACAGTGGGGTTTCAAGCGCCACCAACTGACTCGTCTGACAAGGGTTCTTGATAGTACCATATTTCAAGAGATGAAGGCAGATACATAAGGCAGATACATAACGTTAAAGAGGTTTCCCGGTCCCGGCCCCTAGCCAAATCATCTTGAGTACTAGTTACTATTCTCCTACCAAAATCTTTTCCACCCCTTCGCTTTTCTTGAAGAAATCACTCTAGTCTTTAACCAGTATAAAGTCCTCTGTTATAGTACACAGTGTACTTGTATCATGGTCTTGTTTCCAGCTAGCCTCTACCAGGCTTTGGAAGGCGGCTGGAAAGAGTAGAAATTGGCCAAATATACAGATAACATGCCAGGGGAGTTGTTCCGCGAGAGAGTACAGTTTGCCGCACCCGAAAACTGTACTCTCTCGCGGACGTCCGGACCAACTCCCCTGGCATGTTATCTGTCTACTCTTTCGGCAGCCGCCTCTGAAGCCTGGTAGAGGCTAGTTTTCCAGCGGCTGAGCACTCTGGTTGAAAAGGCTAACGTCCTGCCGGACAAGCATTATGGTCCTTGATAGTAAAATCAAAGACATGAGACTATTTTGATTCAAACCAAACCTGGACCTGATGGCTACCTGAAAGTCTTCAGACGGACCGAACCCGTCTGAAAGTCGGCTTTTGCAACCAGAAAATACAGTAAAAATGTTGCAGATGCCCACCAACAGAAGGGCATTGAGTGAAGGCAATGTACAGACAAAGTAGGAATAGTTCGGATAACCATGCCCCCCCGTCGCGTCCCATATGTCACTCAGCACGAGGTGTATTCAGGTACTAATAATTCAGGTGATTAACTACTAGTTAGGTAAAACAGTCGACCCAAGTAAAGGTGTTTGTGTGTCCGTCATGCCTTGGGCGACTTACCTTCCTGCACTACTTTCGTTAAAAACACACCTGCGAGTCAACATCCTTGATATAATCAATACTAAAGGACAGCACCATGATACAACTATAGTATTACTAAGGTTGAAAACATCATTTCCGTTAGTTACTGTGACACATACGATCTAAGGGGCTATAAAACAACTTTGTACTGAAAGCGATGCTACATATGAAAGGAAGATATATTTCTCTTCATATTCCGCCTTGAAGGCCAGATTACTTGCAGCCTTTTCGCTCCCTGTTGTTTTGACAATACAACAAAGTCTTTTACTGCAGTTCTTTTGAGACGTTTACACGAAATAACTTCTTTTCTATAGACATTTCTCTGTCAGGTGAAAAAGTCATAGATATCAATCATTTCTCCCGGTTTGACAGTATATACTTACCATTCCACGGGATAAAATATGGGCGTCCCTTTACTTCTGTTTGTTGGCTTTTCTTGTTTAACCGATCATTATGTGACAATCTACATTCTTCCTATGGTGATACAACAAACAGCACTTAACATTGCATTTCTGATGTGGAACGAGAGAAAATTAATTAACTTAAAAAAACATATCCTGTTTTTAAACTGCATATAGAACCTTCAGTAGAACTGTTTGCTGGGCAAAAGTCTCCTAGATCCTGAAAAATCTTCCATTGATCTTCTACTGCCAAGTTCTCATTCTCTTTGCTGTAAAATCTTTTTGTGCAATTTTACTTTTCCTATTTAGCTACCGTCCTGGTGCAGATGTTTTAGTTTAAGGCACCACGACCGCAAGTATGGGTACTGTGGCCAGCCTGCTATCTCACTACAATTGAATTACATGCCGAAGGCATTGCAATTGAGTCCAGGAGTCAGCCCCGTGGCCCCGGATCTTTTAGTCCCGGTTAAAATAAAGGTACCACTAATGCATGACACAGTCAACTTTCTGCTCAAGCATGCAACAACTGATGTGGTTAAAAGGGAACAGGATTAATCCTTCGGCGACACAAAGTAAAGGAGATCTCCACTAAGTGTTTGAGATTAGTCTTATCTTATTCATGGGATTATTAGGAATACCGTGCGATAACTAAGATTTCTAGTATAGATTCATGCGTCCAATGTTTTAAAATGTTCATCATGGTGTAGTTATATGATGTGTAGGTTTTTCTACTGATATTTTTTTTTATTAAGTGTGTAAAATCGCGTACAACGATGAGAGACAATAGGACGTTTGAGAAAGGGGACCAAAAGTACGTGTACTCGCCTTTTGTCTCTTATCTGCCATTGATGAATTTTCAGAATCATGCTTTTGTATCATTTTACTGTTTGCATTTCTTTCCATTTCGGCTCATCTTGTATTTGTCTCTGCTGGATTCTTACAGAATAAGTCATGCATGAGGATATCATAACTCCATATGAACACAGTTCTCCAACGTTATCTTCTCGCACGATCGAAGTACTGGCATGTTGATGTAGCACCCAGTAGACTCCGATTCGTTGGTGCACACGCGTGGTATTTTCGGTACTATTCCCCTGAAACAATAGTAAGATTGCAGATGGCTTTAGCGTATTAGGAATGGAGAGCGTCGGGTTAATCCCTGCCAAGGGGGATCACACGAATTCCTTCATACAGACGGAAAGAAGAAAAGAATATTACCCGGGGATTTCTGTAATGAGCTGTTCAATTAGCCAGGGTACCGTGCTGTGTTTTAGCTTACACTGTTCGGTATGAGCGAGTGTTAATCTCGAAGCAGATCTTTCGGTGGCTGCAAAACAGTATCAAATTGGCCAGGCAGTATCCATTTGCCAGACAGTTACCATTTGCCACCCATTGGGCTGGTATAAAAATCTTACCAGTCCAAAAAAAGAAAGCCCGATAGAAACGCCTAAAAACACGTCAAAAATAAGCCGAAGCCTAAACCTCTGCTTGGAGAGTATATGATGGCCAGGTATTGTATCCATTTTGCCTTGCCCCCGAAGTATAGGAGCCAGTGTATACTGGAACAGGGTGATACCCAGGCTAGTACCCAATTGCCTACAAAAAACGTAAATGTCATGTAATGTAACAGCCGGGGCTAGTTTGTACGGACAGTTGTCGGACAGACGGCGCTTTAACTCCATAGGACAATATATGGGACCAAATTCAAATCTTGTCTCTGAGAAGTTTTCGTCGGCAATTCGAGGAGTAATGGGCGTACGCTTATGACGTTGAGTGCGTGTGGGGCTGTTCAAGATGATATTACAGGGAGGAAGGTAGTCACAGTTCTTTTATACTACATTAACGGCAATATATAGACATGACAGGAATAGCTTGGGTGACCATGCCTCCGCCGCGTCCCATATATCAATCAGAGTAACGTTTCTCTGTTTAATGCCAGACAAACGTTACTGTTATTGGCCTGAATTGGCTGGTAAAAAGAAAAACATAGTTTTAAGACGTGGACAATGATTCTGAGTTTAAGCTGTATATCCACAGTTAAGTATTGTCGGCAACGTGTTTTTTTTTTATTGTTGTTGATTCTTCGGCAGTGACAAATGTGAACCAGGTGTGTACTTTTGTGCAACATCTGACACGGGAGGATGAGAAATGGAGCCAGACTCTTTCATCTGTACAGTAATTACCTTACAATGCAATCGGCAAACTTTGATCTGAAGAAAAACCTCCACAGGAATCATCCTTAATCCCTCCTCCTGGCAGAGATGTGTTAGAACAATGGCAGGGTACCTTTATAGACCTATTTATCAAGGCAGGAGTTTACTGCGTCCGATCATCTGGCGGTTCAACGTTACAAAAAGTCGTCAAAGGATTAACGTGTCGCTTTTGTGTATTAAACACAACAAAGGAATAAAATTGAATGTGCACGCGACATGTTTGGTCCAATCAGATAGTCTTTTGCCAGACTGTAAAATTGCCAGAGCAGTTAGTTGTGGGTTGCAAAATGTACACCTATGGTCTGCTAACTCATCGGGCATATTACTCAGTCTATTTGGCCAATTTCTACTGTTTTCCCGCAAACTATTGAAGCCTGGTAGAGACGAAAACCAGACACTCTTTCATTGATTTGCAGGTTGAACTTTCCCCCAGAGAAGTTGAATCCACAGTTCGTGTCCTTTGCAAAACGCAGGGTCATGTGACTAATCAGGTGAAATTAAGGCCAGTCTTTTATATTTATGTGGTTGGGTGGAATCCTTCGCGTGGGTCTCCGCGGAATGCTTGTGATGTGTACATCACACTGGTCAACCGTATAACAACGCTGACAGTTGACATATCTTCTTACGTGCCAATGAAAACACTCCAAATGGCAGGGTTGAGGAACAAACAGGAAACTGATAGCAACTAAAACAAATTAAAGTGTGTCCATGAAATAACGTAGCCTGGGTGCCATCCTCTTTGTATACTGAGGCTCCCATCAGCGAGTAGTACTCGCTTGAGCGACGATAGGAGACGGGTATACAAATAGGATGACACCCAGTCTTGAAACAAAGTACCTATCAGGACTTAAGTAATCGAACAACTAGCAATATATCAGTATCGATATGTATCTGTAGTGTTCAATTGCTGTAACAATCCTTAGGCATACCAGGCCGGCTAGCAGGCTGGAAGTTATCATTATTGCTGGAATCATACAATCACACGGGTATGATCCTTTTGAATTCTGGGTGATGCCATTCAATTAAGTTAAATGAGGCAAGCCTCGTGTCTCTCATTCCCACCTTCCGAATACGGCCTAACGATGGGAACTTACGGTTTACGACTTATTAGTTAAGTGTCCTTTTTTGTTGTGACCAAAGTTTAAAACACAAAAGTGGCAAAATTGGCAAATTTACGTAATGACATCGCTCCGAGCCACCGGCGGTCGACAACCTGGCTGAAAGTTGATACCTCGGACTCCGAATCTGCCACGGTTGGTCGGTTCGGAGATGCCCTGCGGGCCCTGCCGCGCCTCTGTGTTGAGGCTACCCGCTCCCTGTTTGACGCGTGTTATCTACTCAACCAGAGCTTTATCTACGTGCCCCTTGTGACAATTTGGACATCAGATAACGACTTGCGGGAGGTGGAGACGGACGGGTCTGTGACGCGGAGCGACCGCGCACACCTGTTCCCGCCTCCCCTGGCGCGGACGGGGCCGCCTGGACCACCACGGCTCTCCAAGAACGTAGAATTCTCTAGAACTCCACGTCCCTGGAGTGGAGGCTCAATCCCTACTTTATTGCCTCCTGTTTTCTTTAGTTCTGAGTTCGTGCTGTGAGAAAGAGGTCTTGGAAGATAGAGGGCGTCCCGCGCTGCTTGACATACAGGTGTTCAAACAGGTGGTCGGAGGAAACTGCACAAAGGAACGTCCCACGGCTATCTAGCCTCGCATCGTTTGGAAGTTCGCAGGTAGGCTCTTTGAATCTTCAGATATTTCATTTCCTTGTTTTCTCTTACAGACCTTATAAGTTATTGTATGATTTGTACACCATTCCGTGGCATTTTTGTTCACTGCCCCGCCTCTGCAAGCCCAAAGGAATACATCACGTACGTTGTTGAACATGTTGAAAACAGCTTACTGTCCAAGCAGAGGTTTAGGCTTTAGCTTATTTTTGGTGTGTTTTTAGGCGTTTTTATCGGGCTTCCTTTTTTGTACTGGTATCTTTTTTACTCACTTGGCGTACTGGATACTGCCTGGCCAATTTGATACTGTCTTGCTAATTCGATACTGTATTGCAGCCACCGAAAGATCTGCTTGAGATTAAAAACATCTCTCCATTTGGCAAAGGTACGCCGAACAGGGGAAGTTCCAATACAGTAAGTCGGTGACATAAGAGTTCAGACGACACACGACTGACAAGCGTGAAGTGTCTGGGAAAGTGTAACGTTGCACTTCTGCGTGACGTTTCCGTTTGGTACCGCAGGTGATTTAGATGAAGGCAAGGGAAGTAACCTAGCCTCCACCAGGCCTTCCTACGGGGGTACAAATCGTTGAATTCGGCAAAAGAAGGGAATAGCTGGCCAGTAGAGTCGGTCCGCGGGAGGGTTAGTTTCCCCCCTCTAAATAGCGCGGCCAGTCAACCTCAAGGCGGTCAGACTCCCTTAGCAAATATCTCCCTATTATAGCCCGCGCAGTTAGTCTGGTAAATAGCGCGACCAGTCAACATCAAGGCGGCCCGACTACCCTAGCAAATATCTCCCTATTATAGCCCGCGCAGTTAGTCTGGTAGAGACTAGAAGTAACCCCAGCGTCTAAAACATTCTCCAGAATGAATGAACTGTTAAGTTTCCGCATACCTGCGAACTGTAATGTCTATTAAACGGGGAAAATGGCAAATCTGTCGTCCTTTCCTTGTTTTTGTCTGAAAGTAGACAAATTGCAACGGCAATCTCCTATAATATCATCGATTGCTAGCATGCTCTGTTTAAAAATGTCCCCAAATAGGACATATCAATCTTTTTTTATAGTTTACTTCCATGCATATCTCTGTCCACATCACTTGATCTGTCATCCAAACTGTCATTTACACATAGCAGCCGTTAGTTTTGTCAATCTTCAATTACGTCGCCTTCAGTGAATAAAAATGAAATGGCCCCAAATCCCTACTTTTCCCATAAGAAGGCTAATTTTACTCCTAATCCATTCTTGTAGACTGTATGATCCTTGCCACTTAGGTAAGTTTAAAGCAAGCACCTTACCAAATACGATTATACGCTTACAGACTTTCACGTCGACTTTGCTTGATATCTTCTGTGTCTGTGATCGTATGTCTTCTTGACAACGCGTCTAATCATGGCTTAGTAGGAATTCCATATCTAAACCGTGTAAGTCCCAAATTTTCCTAATTATCTGATAACATCTGTCTGTCCTGACGTATATATCGGTCCGTGGGAGAAATGACAAGACGACCACCTGTACAATGTACGTACGCAGGTGGGTGGACTTGCGAAAATGTGCGAGCAAAAAAGAGATACACGTATTCTTCAGTAGGTTTTGTAGGTTCTCTTAGCATGATCGCGGATAGTTGAATCCCAAACACAACGAGGAAGCCAGAGAAGTTCTCTGGTGACGACTTTGAGTATTTACTCATACGTGTTATGACGAGATGTGTTTACTACGTGCGTCGTCATGACAACGGCCATAAACCTGTCTTTTGCGTCGTGAGATCAAAGAAGAAGGGAATGTCCGCAACATAACAGCGGTATAACTACATGGGAAAAAAGCGAAAAACGAGATATTATCAGTAAATTTCCCACATCCTACCTCACAGTGTAAACAGCGCTGACGACATCTTCCACAACACAGAGCGAGGCTACAAACTTATCATGGATAGGAAGCGGGTATTTACACGTTTAGTGAGTGGGCAAAATAAAGTTGCTTGTGCTGGGTGTGAGGGTTTTGGAGAATAGTTTGTCAAACACCTGGTAAATGGTGTGTATGTGTCCAACAGGTTTGTCAGAGGGACAACGGCGAATGTTCGGGAAAGCACACCACACTCCACCCCAGGCCCCTTCAGTCAACGTTTCAGGATCCCACAGGATAGTAAGTATTCGCCGTGGGTTATCGTGAGATTTTAATGCATTAACATACAGGTAGCTTTTTCCGTAACAAGACAGCTAAATTTTTGCAGGACAAATGCACGACTGTCTCAAGAATTCCCACAGTTTGCGTTCATAAGACGGTGTTTTGTTTTAAAACTGCTTCATTCGTCAGACAGTGGTGATTGCACGTACGTATATACCCACCTACTCAGGAACGAACTGCCATAAACGGGTAGCGGATTTAAGATACCATGGTCATGAAAGTTCGACAAGGTATAAACCAACTATATGGAAATAAATCACACATGAAGGCTGAAAACACACGCAAAGAAGTTATGACAGACGATAATGCATCGTGGCGTCTTTAGACTGAACGTTTTAATTTATGACGTACTTTGACAAAATATTTACAACATGTATCTCCGTTACTATAGCTATGTAGCCTAAAGGCCCTAGCAGCGAGATATGACGAACAATCGAACCATTTGGTCTCCATGGGGATGTTCCGAACTTTCGCTACAAAAAGATATACAGTGTACGTTATTTTATGGCAAAGGGGAAACACCTGTTAAGTTGCCGCCACTGGTCGATAAGATCTCGTGCATAATTTGAAGATATGTGCAAATAGATTGCCTCTGAAATATGATAGAAGGGAAGATTTAAAGAAAGTTAAATGCCAGTGTCTATGCATCCTTTTAAGCTCACAAAAAAGCTACCACATAAAACCGTTTGTGCTTATCTACTTGATTCACTTTTTGTCTGCTCCCCCGTGGATACAGTAACAAGTAGGTCAAGGAAGATCAGGTATCCAGTTTGCCCGGAGGATATCCGACTTAATCCTCTGGCCATCCGTCAATCGATCTAAATTGTGTAATTTCGCCATGATATGACATGAATTACCCGCGGCGTCAACCTTACAAAAATGAAAGTCGACAAAAAACGAAGAAGAAATCAGTTTTCAAACCTCCAGGAAGTAGTTAGAGTTTTTGTGAATTTATTGGCACAACCAAAGAGATGGTCTGCCGTACTTCCAACGGGCCTAGCAGGAACCTTGCAGGCTGAGAGCTTGTTGTGACACCCCTTAGTGGGTACTAGTATACCCCTAGTAACTGTATGCAAGTGGACTCACTTCCTTCCAGACTTCCAACTTCAATCTACGGTACCCCCTTCCTGCCACTCTACTGCATGCAAATACCTACGGACACAAGCAACCATGCACACACACATTGTCTGTCTATCACTATGAATCAAATAAGAGAACACACCAATTCATTATCCAGGCAAACTCAAATTTGTCTTTATTTTTTCCTCTTCTAGATCTGCTTCCAACTATCGACGTGAAGATGGAGAAATGCCACGGTGCTGTGCTGCACTGACTGTGACGACGGTGAAGAGTTATATCTATCAGCTACATAGTTTTTGAAAAATATAGATGGCTGTAGAAACTGCATCTAAATTGTACGTCTATGAATAGTACACTTTGGCTGTCATGAATAAGTTAGTATAGACTCAACAATCTGAACGTTACTATCGTTTACATCGTTTCGAGTTCGAGCTGGCTTATCACGGTAGGAGGAACAGTGGATTGCAACGCCCGTGATTGTGCAGGTAGCCCAAACGGCTGAGGGACTAGACATTGCCAGCACGCTGTTTGGATTCAAAACATTTGGTCTGAAAAAAAAGGAACTCGCCTGTGAGATTAGGATCTGTTAACGTTGTTGTGTACAGTAATGTGTGAGTAGCATACCGAGCAGAGGCACTGGGCAGAAATTGATGGGCAAGAAGATAGAATCTTAGATATATAATCGCCAACTTCTACTGCCATACCTTTCGCACTTAAACGTGCTCCTGCACAGACACAAGAATGTGGCGGTACGTGTCGGCCAACACGGTCTCAATGTCAGAAAATCTCCCTCATTTCCAGGGTATTTGTCTGGGTATTATCGGATAAACACCGTCTTCACTTGAACAGCGCCCTTCACCTTATACTGATCATGCCAGCGCACCAAGTATTCGCCATTTGTACACACAGAGCTGTAGTTTCTATGCGGTACTTTAACAAATGTACTTTTGTACGTGATAAGTATGTTTTTGAATGGCCGGGCAGGCGCTGGGGGGATAGACAAATTCATCCGCACACTGAGATAGGTAATGCTCAGAAATGATACGTCAGGTGTTTTTATTGGAAAGTTGTCCAAACAAGTTTACTCGCGGTATTAGTTTTAATCCGTCACCTGCAGCCGGCAGACGCCTGTTGTTTTGCTAGGCTGGAGGCTATCTGTAGGTTAGGATTAGTTTACAACTCGCTATGCTAAATATCCGTTGATACTCGTGGAGGTCAAGGAGGCCCTTGGTTGAGCACACCTCTCAGACAGCCGTTTTAACACATGACAGCATACTTAGAATGAGTTCAGCAATGAGGGTGGTAGTTGTGTAAGTGGTTTGCATATTCTTAAACATGTCAAACATCTAGCGATAGTTAAGAAAGACTAAGGTTGAAACAAACTGTACAAACAGTGGATAAAAAAAAACGAGTCGCTCATCGGACAAACTGTAAAAATGTAACTTCATGATATGATAGTACATGGAAGCTGTATATATAGGTAGCTATGACATATTTAATCAATGGGGCTGCCGCTTTATATATATATATATATACTAGTATATATATATATATATTCTTAGGATAGGCAAAGTCTAGAAATAAGATAGATTGTTTGAGCCCTTATCAAACTCCGTCCAAACTGTATACGTTGTATAGTTGTATAAGTCATTATATTTAGTTGTATCTAGTTACCATAGTGTTTAATGTCAGACGAATTATGCTTGTATCTACAGTATATGCAATGTTTGTAGTGAGGTAACAACTGAAAACGATGTATGCTGCAGCTTTGTGTCATGACAGAGGACTGTACAGTAGTTAGATGCGGCATCTAGCGATCATAGTGATTATCGCATGCATATGAACTAATCTCGCTCAAGGCAAAGCTAGCAATAAAACTGACTATTCAGTATATCCACGTTTGTACGTAAAATGCCTCATCAATGTTTGTACATAGCGTGAGTTCTTTCATCATGTACTAGTATTTCGTAGGATACTTCCTACATGTGTTTGTACCTCCCCTCCCCACCTTCGCCATATTCCGCACATACTTTCACAGGACACATAATAGCCGGGGACAAAGAACGACACTTGAAACCTGTAATCGAATAAACACCCAGTGTAAACATGTTACAGAGGCCGTCTGTTTATGGCCATGGAGTACCAGCCATGTTCTGGCTATTGAGAGAGAACGCACACTTTTACTGCAGCAATTCTGGTACGATCGGAACACGAAGTCTTTTTTTGTGTGTGAAAATTATGACATTACAAGCCACTCTAGCTTTCTACGTCTTATGTGGCGTTTTGTTAAGTCCCCCTGTGACTAGCACAGACCACGTAGACTAGCTTGCACATTTTTCTGACAAGTGTGGAAGTGCGTTGAGGATTGTGGTTAAACAACCTTGGCTGTACTGTCAGGTTTTTACTTGTAATGTGTCCTTTTCCCTGTGAGACATCCTGTAGCTCAAAGGATCATGCATAACATTAGCTCAATAGAAAAACCATAATCCTTTGAGAACCTTACAACCAATTCCTCTACGTGTCTCGAATGACTTATGATCCTACCACTCCATGTGGATAGCCATCGCCAAATGTCATTAAGCTTTTCTTTACTTGTTATGGCGGCACTTTTATGAAAGCTGTTCTGTGAGCACGAACCTTTTATGAAAAGCTGAACTGTGAACACGAATGAAACAAGGATCCGTCAGGTAACGTCAGATCCAGCTCAAGCTTTTTAACCCAATCGTGGTGGCGGCGTGGGTCATTTGTCACCATATAAATCAGCGCTTAGCACAGCGAACCTCAGCCGATAGTTTTGTGGGCCACATTGTTTAACTAATAACCGGGCAGCTAACCTGGGCCCACCGCGCCAAGAGTCGCCATAGTTACAAGAGCTCCTTTGTCCAGCTATAAAGCAGGGCTGGTTAGAAACCGTGTTCTCGGGTTGTCGTCCGGTTGATTTGCTGTGTAAAGCACGGCTTGTGTGACGGGTGTGTGTTTCAGGGTAGTTTATGGTACCGGTGGAGTGGGCGGCCGCCAACGGAAAACCATCCTTACCGCTGCTACCTGGACACGACGTGTTGTTTCTTACCAAAGACGCAGTCGGACTTTAGAACACATCGAGGTCCGCAAGGCGCTATCTGGTGCGGAGGAATGGAAGGATTGGGGAGAGACATTTAGCAGGAGAAAGCGTGTTTCTGTACAGCAGGTGTGGATATCACATGAACAGGTGTTGTTAAGGCACCAAACGGAGACGCAAAGGTCAACGCTCGACACCAGACCTTCACATTGACGTGTGAGTCTGCATGTGGAGTAGACGGCTGACGTTGACGCACAGGATAAACCCAGATCATCGGTGTATGTAATAACATCGGGATCTCATTAATGCAGCAGCACCCGGACTATCGGCCTTGTCGGATTAACGACTTACGCGTACATGCGTCAGAAAGGCAGCGTCGATTCACGTGTTGTGAGGCGTAGTTCAATAAGGCCGCGGCCGATGGTCACAGTCTTGGACGAGGAGGACGAATTGGTCCCTGAGCACCCATAATCGGCAACGTACTCAGCTAAAGGACTTGACGTCAAGGTCTATCGGGGTAAGATCACTTACTTGTCGGACCTTGAACCACATTTAGGTTGCCGCTCGAGCAGCAACAGTTACTTCTATGAAGTCTTATACTCAGAGTGACTTCAAGGCGAGCGTATTCACGACAAGGATATTGTCTCCTGGCGACGGGGAGGCAACTTTGCCTGGCTGACCGGCAGGATTTTGAGGTTTAAACCAACTTAGGCGTAAATTGGATCACCTGGCCGAGTTTTATTACATAGCTTATCGTATCGACAAAGCGGTACCGAGAGTGGAGTACAGGGCACAAAGGACCACACAACGGGTACTTGTCATCATTTGTGCTGTCAAACAATCAAGAGATTTTTCCCTATCTTGGTGACACGGGAATGCTTTCTTTCGTTGCCGTGACGACAGCACTAACTACATCTCGGTAACGTTTATTAAATAGTTTCCGATACAAAAGTCGACACCTCTGAAACACGTCAGACATTTACCAGGAGCGAGAACATAAAACTTCTTGAACGTTAACGGAACTGCACCAGTCCTTCATGGTGTTGCACGCCGGTGCTGACGCAGGTCTGGCCGTGCAGAAACGTCCGAACGTCCGTTCGTCTGTCAGGGACTCGGTGGTCGACCTCATCGCCCGCGGGGTTTGCAATCGCACCCACCACAGTGTCAAACACGGCCGCAACCGGGCCGAGGACAGGCCAAGGGATAGGCTGCCGTCCTTCCGACCCACCATGAAGGGTTTAGAACAAAGCTTGACCACCATGTCTCTACCCCGGCGTACCCCGGCTACTCTTCACCAACTCTCCCCCTCAACTCTCCTCCTAGGCAGCTCCACCCTCCCCATGCCGGCCATGGCGAACCTGTGGACTCGGGAAGAAAGCAGTCAGAAACTGCCCGTCATTCAAGAAAGGCTAAGAACTCCTTCAAGGAACCAAAGGTCTCGTTCCATACCCATGCTGCCCCCGCCCACTAAAGAACAGAACACTCCAAGGTAACACTGACTTCTTTATGTCCCTGGTTTTCTTGTACATATGTACGTTGGGATAAACTTAATTGGCCTAGAAAAATTAATTTGAATTACTTGATAAATGTTTGGACTCCGAATGTGTCTTTTGCATGAAGGTGTTCTGAGGTTAAGAGAACTTTCATACACATTGGTAGATGGTTCAGCTGTCACTTGTAGCACGTGACATGTACTTGCATATGAGTGATGCACATGATATATTCTAATTTTATCTTTGACAGCGAATTGGGAGAATATTTCAGCTGCATGTATTTAGTTAGACCATAAAAGCTGATCTAACAGTATCATAAGCTGCCGCCGCGCCGCGTGCCTACCAAGCGGTTATACCGGCTATACAGATACAGGAAGTTCTTCTCTCTCAATGTTTCCTTAAAACACCATTCCCAAATCAGCATTGGCTGTTCTCCAGAGAAAGTAACGACAATGTTGTAATCATTCTCAGACAGATACTGAAATTTTCTGGCGCTATGGATACTACATTACATATTAATTTATCTATCTACAGACGGTCCTATAGTGAGGACCACGGTAGGATGATCCCTATCAAGCCCAGCACGGCAGAAATCATGTTTCCGGAAAAGATGCCGGACTCCCTGACGCCGGATTCCGGAAGAAAATCCACCATCTTGAAGCCAGGAGGTCAATCCCAGAGACCGGTGACGACAAACGTGGACAGGTCTGCGGAGAAGAGGGTTCACTTTCAGATCACTCTACCCAGAGAAAAAGAGGTAAATGGTCTTAGTTAGACATTTCATTGTACAGTACGTTCCATCATGGTATCAGTTGGCATCTTGATGACAATTCCTGTCTGACAATAGACTGTAAAACTTATGTTGGCTGTAACTAAAGACCATGGCAATGTATGTGCCCGAAGTATCAAAATACAACTTTGTTTCTAAGATTCTATGTTTTACAAGCTTCAATAACAAAATAAGATATAACAAAATTGCGATTTCAGCATCAAATTGGGCTGTCATTGCCTTTCATGTTCGACAGCTGAATACTTTTCTCACATTTATCATTCAACTTTATCTTCAGGTCACATTCAGGGTGCCCACGCGGAAAGGCAGTGGTTCCTCGCGGGCGGTCAGCGAAGTCAGTCCCGAGAACAACTCCACCGTCACGCCGGTCTTCAAGGTCATGGTCACCACGAAGAACAACGTCGAAGCAAAGCCGTCCACAGCGGACAACGAAAAGGCGAAAATCGTAGCTTCACCAGCAGAGGCGTTGTGCCGTACTTTCATAGACACTCACAAACTCGGTGCTCCATCTACACCTAAACTAAGGACTTCCTCTCTAACCGTGGACCATTTCAGTGCTATAGACTCCTATGCAGGGCATGTCAACTACTGCGACCACAAGAAGACGGACCAGATTGTGAAATGGCTTGAGGACGTGAACGAACAGCAAAACATAGACGCCAAAGTCAGAAGAAGTTTGTCATCCGGTTCGTCCGAGAAGATCAGTGTATGATGGTTTAGTGTAGATTATGAAGGGAGTCTCTACCTCTTGTGTACAGCTTAGGGTAAAAACTGTTCATCACAAAGCCGTTGTGACAGGCCAGGAAGGATTGTTAAATCTGTGTGAAAACAACGGAAATTTTCGAGAAAAGTGTACGACACCAGAAGGCAAAATATTAGTAATCAGAAGACAATATTTTCAAACACACCAAATCCCTCCTGGTCTGTCCCAAAGGGTTGTGTATCGGGGGGTGTCACAAATGTACTCATTTGAGTTCATGCTACATTTTTCATTCAGTTCAAAGAGACAAAAACAACTTCTGTGACAATAATCCACAACTAGTGGTTAGGCGCAGAACAAAACATTTAGAGAGTCGACAATGTCAAACCTTATTTGACAAAGGAAGTCCTTGCAGGGTTAGATAGAAATGAGTATGGTCTGTTGTACCCATTAGGACACTACTGCCGCGAGACTCTGCTTAACAATATTTGTTCGAGATAACCGGGTGTTATTAGGTTAATCCCTCATTGTTATTTCGTGATAATACCTGCCATTGGTCCAAATTAATGCGACACAAATTTGTTTTTATCACAAGCACTTGTACAGCTGTTGATCAGGATCTGGATATCTTCGTTGCATTTGTGCTCAAAAGTCTACTTATATTAGGGGTGTGTCAATATTCAACATTATGCTTTATGTTGAAAAACAGTTTTTTATGTTGGTTCATTTCTCAGAGAAGGTTTTGTGATTATGTCGTTTATGATTTGTTTGGGTTTATTTTCTTTTTGTACATTTTGTTTTTGTATAAATTCTGTCCCGCGAAACTTCAGAATGTCATGCTGATATGAGTCGTATCGATCTCGCTAGTACGGTCATTCGTTTCAAAGTTCGCTTTTAAACGTCGCCATCAAAGAAGACAAATTGGAAAATGATCTTGTCGGCATGGAAGCAAATTGCGGTTGTCAACAGTTGTGTGTCACCTCTGGTGTTATACCTTAATTATACTGCTTTTAAAAAAGAACTGTTCAAGGTTTCACAACAACTGCAATCGACCGTGCTTAGTGTGCAAATAAACAATATTTCAGTGGCAATCAAATTGGTGCAGTGTTACGTAAATAATGCCTCTTACCAATCAAAACAAAAATATTCTATTTCTACATGTAGACGGGTATGTTGTAGTTAGACCTGGATGTAGATACGCCATGTGAGCTGTGACTCTTTGAAGGAACATTTTTCTCCGACACGTTGAACATGGAGTTTGTGTAGATTTTATTCTCGTAACGTTCTGTGAAATACTACATTTAGATGCATGTTTCCACGGATGGGAAAACAGGTGCTTTTATCCAGTTGTATAGTATGTTCTGGCTGAATGAATCAGCAAGAGTTCAGTTTGAATAGAACACTGCAAGGGTTGGATATACAAGGTAACAATGCGGGCAGGAGCGGGGTTTAGGTAAGGTTTTGTTTCCAGCAGGCCGGGTGCTATTATGTTCTGTTTGCTCTGGTGAAAGGGTCGCGGTGTCACGTTTAAGTTTCTTTCTCTCTCCGTTTTCAAGGTACATGCCGGAACGCATTCAGACCACTTCTAAAGACCGCGAGAAGGCTCAGCGACTCGCGTTTCAAAAACGGTAAATCATGGCACTTCCATTCTGATTGGCAGTCATTGAAGTGTAGTTGCCCCATAACGGTCAATACCTGTTGCTGAGAAACCAAGTTTCTCGGTCGTCTGACGTTGCACCTACTGGCGAACATACTCTGACCTTGACAATAAAGATTTTCGCCAAGAACAAGGCCCTCCTTTTGTCACTTTTGGATTGATTTTCTTCTTGTCAAGACAGCAAAGAAATACAGTACTGTAAGTCTTGATTTCAAGTTTATCTCTTGGGAGATAATCATCTCCCTTAAATCAATCTTGGACAATGCCTTAAACAAACTCTACACTTCCTGTTGCTTTAGTCAAATAAGGTCGACCGATGCCGAGACAAACTTGTGGTTTTGACTGCAAATATTTACACAAAGACTGCCTTCTCTAGGAATAATTTTTAAATATGTCTACAGGGTCAGATCATAGTTGACGTGTAAAAGTGATTTACGCAGAAATCCTACCATGAAAAAAATTAGATACTAGTCTCAGCTACATTCGCCTACGCTCTCATGAAGAGTAAGTGAGGAGGCAAAGGAAAGAGAATGGGGGAAGACGAAAGGAGAAAAAGAAGGGCAGAACGAACGAACGAACGAAAGAAAGAAAGAGAAGTTACAAATAAAAGAAAACTTTCATTCCTGACACAACTGTTGCACTTTGTTGCTTAAGGGCATTGACTTAGTCGTGGCGGGGTGGGTGTCTACGTGCGGCTGAGCAGTATCGTGTCTCTTTCTTAAGGAGGTGTTTCTCCAAGGTTACCTAAGGTTACAGGTCTGTAAATTTGCAGAGTAAGACAGTACGCAGAGCAGTCACGTGACAAGGTTTAGCGCAGGATCCAACTCACGATGGAATAGCTTGCTGTTCTAGTTTATCTCGCCAGACGGCGCTTACTGTACTGTAGACCTTACATAGTCTGTTGTTTTGGAGAACACTTTCATGATTATCCTCTAATGCCACATTTTGTTTGATCCTCCAGAACGACGCAGGGTCCTAAGAATAGAAACCTGGGGAGTGATGTTGTAAACAGACTTGAAGTTGCACGTCAATAACCTATCAGTGACGTTACATGAAAGCGGGCGGAACAACATGAGCTCTGCTGTTGTCCCGTGCACATGACCCAAATCCCACCATTGTGGAGCCTTTTGTTCGCGGAAACACTGAACTTGAAACAGAATAGCGTGTTTTGAACACACGTTATACATGCATACGGGACATTTAAAACTGCAGTGACTGCGCATGTAAATGATTTTATGTTATGTTATCTATAAGCTGGGCCGGGGTGTGTTTTTAATGAAAACATCGAGAAAAGTGTTTGGTACAGGTGTGTACGTGAGCGTAGGTGGGTGGGTGGGTGCACGTGGGTGTGTTTCTCCGCTTCTTCACAAAGAAAGAAACAGCGGTTTTCAGACATATTATGTTTTTCGTTACATCATAAGTCTGAGCTGCACTGACATTCGAGATCGACTATCAGCAACTTCTACTTTTCTTATAAGCAGTTGCTATGCTGTGAAGTGCTCTTTGTCATACTGGAAAACATGCACGACTTACTCAATTATTTTTATTTGTAGAGACACAAAGTCCTTGAACGTTTGCGTGGTGCTTCAGAAACACTCGAAGAGTTCTCCAGGGCTGAGACAGTCACAGAACTGGATTAAAGAACCTTTGCCGAGACGTACGGCTTAGCGGTTAAGGAGATATAATCTTTCCCCACTTCAAGAGGTCTCCACCTGAAGATACTGTATCTTATTCTTTTGTCTGCAGGGTGACAGTGGTTCATTCTTCTGAAATACCAGCACCGTTATTCAATACTTCTGACCTGCTGCGCGATCACGCGGTGGCCACGTGAAAATTTAGTTGGCGGAAAGGTTATACAAAACATTACATGCGTAGACATTCAAACAACTTTAAATAAGATACAATTTCATAAAAGCAAAACGCATTGCTAGCAGGTTTTCTTCTATTTATTCTCCTTGGTTTTACTAAAGGTGGGGTTTGGCCACTTGCTTGGCTGAAAAGGATCTGGTAACTAGGGATAAGAACTCTGTGGTAAGAACTAGTCACCCGTACAGGAGAGACGCAACGCCGCGTAACGCAGACTATTGACTCCCAGACCCGTGACAAAGGCGTTGTAATCACTGTTTGGTAAACTGGTAAGGGAGAGAAGATTATAAAGGTGTGTGTAGATACGTGAGTCAAATTATCGGTCACTACTGATAGGTTTTGTCCTCGCTTGCAGATAAGACAGCTAGTGGGCAACTAGGAAAATAGTGTCAGCAAGTCAGTTCTATATAGGTTGAATAAACAGAATAAACAGGCCAGAATCAGATGAGGGCGACTGCTTATATAAACCACACTCACTATTTGTACAAAGACATACATCTTGTATTTTCTGTTCCAAATATCAGCTTCATGTCTGAACCTTTAAACGTAAAAACCAGAATTACCGGGAGGTATCCATTTCTTCAATATTACCTTCGTACCCTAATCAATATCTGGTTTTGTTTTGATAACATTTATGTATAGATTTGCACTTTGTTACATCAGACAACGTGAGACAGGTTCACCAGATTCTGCCATTAGGTTGTTATGGATTTTATTGACGCTATGACAGCTGTGCCCGCCTTTATAAACAACTAACATGTGATATAAGCAAGCTGAGCCTCCGAGAAAGAGAGACCTGGCACCGATAGGCACCTTTCACTTAAAATAGCCACCCTTAAACCCGTCTGCTTTACTTGGGAGATTCTTTAGATAGAGGGAAAGCGTACATAATCCAGCCGAAACATGCGATAAAACCTCAGTTAATATGTAAAAGCGTGGGGACAATTTCAGATAATTCTGGGATGAACCTTCTCTAATACCAAACTCAACGGCTGTCAATCCCATGAAATGATCTTTAAGATTGTTTAAACATGCCCTACCTGCAAAGGGACGGAAATCCCTGCACTTAGGTCTTTTTACAGTAAAGCTTTGATCACATCTTTGTGTACGTGAGATGGTCCGTACTGATGTCAATCCAAACAAGTCGAATGAAATATACGAAGTTAAGTTTAACACTCATTTCTAAGGTTTTCAACTGGGCAACAAATAAACAGCGATTTTACATCTTGTGCTAGAAGATAAAGATTCGCCCGAGGAGAAAACTTTGGGTGACCCTAGTCATCTACATGTAGTTGTCACGGCGACGACCCCTGCTGTCACAATAGGAGTTGTCAATGGCGCGTCAAACGACACCTGCCACACGAGACCACAGCGCGAGCGCGACAGACGACAGCGAGGACAGCGTTCTGTAAACAACTCTGTCAGGAACTTCCGAATTTTCCTCAGTTATTCCTCAGAGCAACGCACAAATTCGGCTAACGGAGAAATATGAGAGAACCGGGTGACTTCTAGGAAGACAGCAAAGGGTGGCAACCATGAAACTTCGACGGAGTATGTGTGGGACGGAGGGAGGAGTACTATTGCAAGGTGGGTGAGCGACACCATGTTCGATATGCTTGTAGGTAAACACAAACGTCCGCCCTTGGTACGAACAAAAGGCGGGCGATAGCTCTTTTCTAAACAAGTCTAAGGTGTTCATATACCCTGAAGTCAGGTTTAGTCTGTTGTTAGAGGTCTTCTTCACCGGTTTCACCACCGGAAAGACGACAAGAACGGTGTACACAAGGAAATTCCGCTGACACCTGTCACGGCCAAACAAAGGCTCTCGTGTGCCCGGGTCAAGGTGTGAAAACATATCGACAAAGTTTGTCTAAAAGCAATCGATTATCCTGAATAGGAGAAAGTTGCCACTACGGTGGGCTCAATGTCAAGTACCAAATACCCGCTGTCTTCTTGCATGACATTTTTGTTATCGAAGGAAAGCTAAGATAAAGCATACATAAAATTGTCTGCGAGTCTCCAAGGTAAATTATTGATTAAGCTTCCCTCCCCAGAGAACTATAAAATAAGCCAATTTGTCAGTTGTCGCTAATAGAAGATGTTCATTTCTTCGGAGATACACAATTGTTCCATATATTAAATCATAGCGACTCGTGTCTACCCTGCCAAGTGTTGTTACAACAGGGAGACCATTTCTTACCATATCTTCCAAACAAATCTTCATGAAGTTAACAGTATCAGCATAAAAAGGTACGGTTGAATTATTGATATTCTGTTGACAGCAAGATTTCATGTGACATAGCTAGCTGTCTTGTACTCTCCAAGCAGAGGTTTAGGCTTCGGCTTATTTTTGACCGTGTTTTAGTCATTTTCATCGAGCTTTCTTTTTCGTACTGGTAACTTTTTTTTTACACCAGCAAATGGATACTGTCCTGCCAAATTGATACTGTCTTCCCAACTTGATACTACCTTACAGCCACCAAAAGATCTGCTTGGAGATTAACTGTATTGCTTCTGTTGTTGTCGATACAAAACAGAACACCCTTTAACTCGAAGTTGGGTTCAGAGTTATTATTTTCATGAATGACCACAAAGTAAACCTACTCGCGAACAGATAAAGCCAACCACTCTGCCATACGTAATATGCTGTTAACGCATTTGCTCTGGAATACTAGTACACGTAAAAGACTTCACACATAATTGTGCGATATGTATGGAAGGTATATAAGGACTTGTATGTAAGGAAGTGACAGGTATACGAAGGATTAGTCAAGTTTTGTTCAAAGTCCATGCTGGCTACCAATAGTGCCCCAGGCCTCAGTCACTATGACAACAGACTTAAGAAACATACCGCCTAAGACTGCGCATGTACAACATACCACACTTGTTTTGGGGGGCAATTTAACATTTCAAAGATGACAGGGGTTTTGTGTTCAAGCATCCAGCACAAACAGCACGCCTGGTCCGTTTTCTCAGTATATGAAGAGTTCTGTCTGTTGGTGGTAACGGATGTCTTACGCAAACACTGCTCTGGGAAATGTCTGTATAAACACACCTTCCCTGGAAGACTGTCGTGTGAACACCTAACCTCACCTCATAGCTTTTATTTCTCACCTGGTCCCCAAGAGCCGTTTTTGCATAGACCATAAACAAAATCAAAAGAAACTTACCCCCTCCCTGAAACCCGTTCTTCCTAACGTGACCAATTGGAGGCCATAATTGCCCTGTAATTAAGCATGCGTGTTACTATTATGTCGTGGGAACGAAGGCCGTATATCCAGTGTATAATCTGCATTGAGGTACCGCTCCAATTGTTACGCCTGCCTTTAGTTTGTTAGCTTGATCGTTTGTTTTCAAGTTTTGGTGAACTTCTACAACAATCTGACATTCAGAACCCGTTTCCCTCTATCTGCACATCCAAATGTACAAAATTCATACAAAGACACAATTTTCCATTGCTCAATTGAATCATTAAATCAATTGTCAATTGAAGAAGTAAAATCAATTGTTATAAATCGATTTTATATTATATGCTGTCATAAACTGATTTTATGTAATATGACAAGAATTGGCGAGGAGACAATTAGTCTCCAAGCAGATCTTCCCGTGGCAAAATTGTAACTGCCGGCCAAGAGTAGGTCCATGGGCCATCAGTCTTGGCTGGAAGTTACGAAGCAGCCACGGGAAGATCTGCTTGGAGACTATAGACAGTGACTACTCGGGAGCAGGCATACCTCGTACTGACTGATTATTGACACAGAGAACGTCTTGTGTACTCTTTCTTATTGTTCCACTTAACTTAAAAGCCGCCGGGTGCACTTGTTGTTCTTGTAACGTTATACTTCCTTCATTGAATTCACAGTTTTCTATACTGAATAGCGAGGCCCTTTATGCCTTTATTCTAGTTTTGTTTACCATAAAACTGACGGCATGTCCTACATAGATAAGCAGGCTGAGTCATCAAAAAGAATCGATGATTTTTTTAAAACATTTTTCTTTGATATTTATTTTTCAAAGGTAGCATTTAGGTCGATAACGTACATGTAGCTGGTGTGATATCTGTATCTGTGTAGCCGGTATAACCGCCCTTCGGTGTAACACACCAGCTTCTGACGAGGAGACAGTGACTATAGACTACTCAGGTGTACCTTGTATCAAGTGATTGGAAACACAGAAAACGCATTGGATACTCTTACTGTTCCACTTAACTTAAAGGCCGCCGGGTGCACTTGTTGTTTTTGTAACGTTATGCTTTATGGATTTAGGAAACATTTAGATGCCAAAAAAGTTTTATCATTTTTTTTCTGAAATGTTAGAGACTCTTCAGACTCATATACATTTTTTTCAGTCCGCCAAGAGGTTTGGTAGAAGCTGATTGACGACCATTAATTACAACATTTGTATTGAAGCGTTGAACGTATAACCTTTTTAGTTTGTCGCTACAAGGCGACTGTACCTTCGTTAAGTCTACTTTCCCTTTGTAGTTGCAAATCGTATTTTTCCAACATCCATTGATTTGTTTTTCATCTGAACAGTACCAGGATTGGTTATCAGTGTCACCAGCACAATTGTTTAAACAGGCTCTAATTTGTTAATCTCCAAGCAGAGTCTCGGGGGCTAACTGATTACAGGCGACCAATAGACTCCCCTTGCCCCCGAGAATCTGCTTGGAGATTAGTAATTTGTACCACGGGAGAAAAGGGTAAGACAGCTTGTCAGGATGCATCCAGGATGCATGTCATCCTCACTTAGAAGCGCGTTCGTTTAGAAACATTTCTTTGAGTTAAACAAGAAAATAGACGCAATAATAACCCCCTCTCATCAGCGTCTTTGCAGCTTCAATGCTAATTTTACGTTCAAACTACGTCATTCACATTCGGCTGCGTCATAGCTTTTCCTTTCTTTGCAACACGCCCTTTCGGTAGAAGCTGCGACCACTGAGTAACAAAATATTTGACAGATCGCTCAACGAACTTCACAGACAAAGAAGTTTTTTTCCCTTCTGTGTGTTTTTTGTCTTTCAACTACTATTTTTGCATCGTTCATCATATTCAAATCATAAAATCAAGGGTCGCACAAATCCAATTTTGGTCGCTCAACGGTCGCTCAGCGATCGCCGTCCAGTGGAAAAGTGGCCTTAGTTGTACTACAGGTCGCTTGCGGACGATTCTTTTGTGCCCATCCCTGACGTGATAGATGAGAAGGTCGCAGCCCCTGTTGTCTATGGAGTTGTATGAACCATATTGTTTATGTTGTAATATCCTACCATGGCCTGCAGCGATTGGAAGACCTATATTTAGGCCATCGCGTCTTTCACCCTTCTTTTCTTGAAGTTGATTCAAGATTTTGACTCTTGACATCAGTGAAAGATTTTGACACACTTTCTTGTGGGCATCCGTAATCTGTGGGGTTTTGCTACTTTCTGTCGTAAAGCTCTTGAGAGATACCATGGAGATACTATTGCGTCAACCTACTTTCAGGCGGAGTGGTTTATCTTGTAAACGTACCGGCGTTCTCCGGTTGCCCTGTCTTACATCTGTGTCGGTGATGCGGAGAATCAGAGAATGGGCAAGTGGGTGGCTTACATAAGGTCCCCATCTCCCCCACGGAGAGAGATTCCCACAGTTGAACGGTCCGGTAGTACGTCAGAAGAGCACGGAATAATCCCGAAGCTCAGTCAACAAGGCAGAGGACAGGAAAGAGAAGCCGAATGCCGAGCGAGAACGTCTTAGACTTTGAGCTTTTAGACTCAGGTTGGTAGATACCGTTACATGTTGTTCATCTGTGCAGTTGACAAACGCGCAGGTGTGTTAGTTTGCAAGAAATTGCTTCCTGACTAGGCGAGACCTTTGGCAAAGTTTTGAGATGCCATATGCTGTGTCACGACTAACTTTGCCCTGATTCTATAGCACACTATTTGTTGTTTCACGTAAACTATCATCTACATTTAAACTGTCATATATAGTGACGACTAAGAGTACCTGCACTGTACATGTCATGAGTTCAGATATCTTAAGTGTGATGTGTGTGAGACATCGCTTTCCTGTATTCAGCAGAGGATTGGTCATACATGCGCAGCAAAATTCAACTATTGCACGTTTCTGGGCTACTCCCCGGTCTGCGTTTACGGTACTGTCGCTCTCGCTGTGGACAAAATTAGACGAGATGTTGATGGAAAAACGTTGACTTCTATGATATACTGTATCGCCATCATGAGTCACCTACTTGTCGATGTGTCTTGGTTACATGTAGTTCACACATGATAAAGCCACTGTAGCCTAGCTAGTATATCCGATGCAACTTCGGTCGCCAACCTTAAAGAGGCTGACCTGGAAGGATCACAGTCTTTGGTGTGACAATCTCGGTGCACATTTTGCTGTTTAAAGTACTATAATGTTAACATACTATATGTGCAATTCTTATAGTCCATTTTCATACGGTCCACCCCTTGACGCTTCCTGGTCCGTCCCTAATAACAGGACCGACTGAACGGCGACAGCCACCAATAAATACCTGGTAGATCAGAGGTTCAGTACTTAATAGCTTAAAATGCCATGCTCCCTTGAAATCCATATCATTTCTGCACTTAGTTCCTGTAAAATCGGCACCCATGCATTACCGGGTCATGTTTCCGAGTAACATTCAACCGAGTTTAGTGTAAACTGTCTACACATCAGAAGAACAGCTTTGTTACAGTTTACAAAACCCTCAAACGTGTTCAAAAATCACGATCTGACCTAAAAACCTTTACATGCTGTTTACAATTTCCCTAAAATCGCAAATATCATGGAGTACGTCAGGTTTCTCTGTATCCTGACGTCAAACGGACCAGCGATGACATTTGGCGCACTTACGTTGCTATGGTAGCAGACGGCAGGGGATCAAATAAATTGCTGCCCCAGACCTCCCTGTGATCACATCAGTAGTGCGTGTGCGGATGTGGGTGTGTGGTTTGTGCCTGGCGGACTCTCCACAGTTGTAGATGCACACAGGTAAATTGTTAAGCATCGTTATAAATCTAGATTGCTGCTCCTTAAAGATGTATCTCAGAGATGTGCATTTACTAGTCGTTCGAAGGTTAATGTTACACCCATGCATATTGTCCAGCTTAGGTGTCCCAGTTCAAATATTGAATATTATATTGTATTCATTGTTTGATATCATCGTTTAGTGCCTGTGCTCCCGTCCACGCTATTTCTTTCTTTTTTTTTTGTACTCACTGATTTTACTAAAAGTATGATGCATCGACTGCTAAGGATTAAAAAATGAGCCGTATTTTTCATATGCAATGTTCAGTACGTAGTAGCAATACTGTTATGGTTTGCCCTGGCAATCTAGTTACAATATACAACATAAACGACGCCATCTTTCCTTGGCTATGGAATAACAAGTCACCAACCTTTTTGACACCTCCGAGTGTACATGTACCTGGTTCTTGAGATGGATATTCTAGCATTCTGGTTATCTATCCGTTATTTACACATACACTGGAGAGAACAATTACATATCAATAATCAATATTGACTCAGCGCATGACGCGCGCATTCGATCGATATGAACCGAAGAAGATAAGACTGCACGTCGGTGAACCTAAGATGTTAGGAACAAAGCACTAAGATCTCATACATTGACAAGTCAATAAATATTATTCCGTCCAAGCTCTCTTAACCCCTTTCAGGTCAGATTTGTACCAAACTCCGTCTGCACGAAGCTCATTAATCAGCACTTAGCAGTAAAACACGCCTGACCTTTGTTCGGGACAGGTATTTGATCTTAGTTGTTGAACTTTGTGCCGCGGGAGGAGCTCTCTGTCACGGTGGGTACATGTACAATGTACTTTGTTTACACGGAAACGACACATGCATAAAATAACGCGGTGAGAAACTTCTGTTCAGTAGCAGGGCTGACAGGTGGCGAGCACTTTGGTAGTCTTGCTTCTTCAAGGTATGTAAATAGAGCACATCTTCATCGTACTAGCTCGAAGCATTCCTACTGAATTCTGAGAAAAATTTTGCCGAATCGTTTGCGATAGGTCAACATTTTGAGCTGTAAACAACAACATTGCGAAGTTAAGAGCCACAGGTATGTGAACTGGTGTGTTGGCGGTATGTAATATGTTTCGTAGTCACGAAAATGCGCCATCTTATACGATCTTTGTAAACGGACTTGAATATGTATGTGCGTGCTATTTCCGTTTCAAATACCCGCGGGACTGGGACTGCATATTTGCTCGAGGACTTTTGATACGTGTTAAGTGAACATGGGGTACAATATGTAACAAACTAGGGTACCATTTCTGTTAGTCTCCAAGCCTTTTGGAGGCCAACCTAGTCTGACCACCGTTGTTTGCCAATAATCTTCTGTAGAAGTGTCGAATTGTCTAAATAGTTTAATTTCTACAATGTAAAAACCATTCTGTCCCGTATGCGCACAAGCATATACATTGTCATATTCTTTTAGTATTTTGATATGTACATGTACAGACAGTAGCGAGTCAGTACTGCATTTCCGTCAATTTCACAAGTATCCTTTTTTGTATCAAGACTTTCACTGGGTGACCTCTTCTTTCACAGACATTATTTTACAAGTTGTTCCTAATTTCTGTATCCGGGAGTTATGTAATATCATAAAACGCTGCCAGGGGAAGTCCCCTCATTTCTCAGTGAAACCAAGGAGGTTCAAAAACTTCCTTTTTGAACCTCCTTGGTGAAACGTATTTCCTCATAGTCATAGGCCTGTTTGTTACTTTCACTTCTGATCGAACCTGCATGTTGGTGTTATTTTCAGCTCCAGGGGGATTTTCACGGGGAAATGCGGAATAACGTTGCTATTCATTTCCTGATGGAGACTTGTGACATATGTTATTTGGGTAGACACAAATACATGTACTACCATGTATACATTATACAAATTCGGGACCAATTTGCATAATGATGCTACAATTAAACGGAAACTCTTCTATTACCTTTGTGATAAATGATAGGGTTTTCATTTTCATGTCATACGTAAGTTAGAAAAGAAGCCAAACGGTAAGAACTACATTTTACTTCCTACCGCACATATACCTAACTCTTGATGCGGTCTACAGGCGCTAGGCAATAGTGACATAGTCTAACATTTTAGTCCTACTGTTCTTGTCTGCTTACTCACCTATTTCGACAGCCACCACCGAAAGCTTGTGGTAAAAAGTATGAATAATTCCCCACGTATAAAAATAATTTCTGTCACCAGGCGGGCTTTACAGCAATAGAATATTGATTGGCGGTAACTGCCAGAAGTTCAGGCAGGAAAGTCGGAAACTTTTATATCGATTTTGTGTAGAGGTTGTGGGACAAAACCATACGGTTGTAAGCTAGATTACATTTAAGACATCTAGTGTCAGCAAAAGCACAATGGCCTCTCGGAAAATGTTCTGACATCTACGTAATAGTTATGTAAACTTGAAGGTCAATGCCCGCGCGACTAGACTTCGGCATTGGGGTACGTTTCACGCAGTCAGCACGTTTTTGACACGTGCAGACGACAACCTGTGAGAATAGAATGACCTGAATAACTAACGAAGCATCCTTAATGAACATGGTCAGGTTCCCCCTACCGACGATAGAGTTACAAAGTATAATGAAGAACGTAATCACGTTTAACGTGCGGTACAAAAGGCCAACTGTGAGCTGTCTAGCTTGTTCCAGACAAAATCTGATAAAATTTCAGACTTCTTAGGCTAGCGGTATTGTTCGGACGTCCTTTGCAATGTGTTTAAGGCAAAAACCTTCCAACAATGTTTTCTGATATTGGGATTTTCTTATACACCACCAGGGATTCTCTCACCTTGCTTACGTTTGTGACACCTTCCTCAGAGCTTCGCTGCTATATGTAGCCGATGTAGGTGGCGCTTTTGCGGCGAGAACTCAAACCCAAACGATCGTGCGAATGTGACCAGGCCATAAGTAGGCACATATACATCAAATGCTTATCAGCAAAATATACCTGTCCGGACGTCCGTGTAAGCTATTCAAAGTGGTATTCTCGAGTAACTTCGCCATGATAGAGTAGATATTTTTATCTGATAGTGCTTCATGGGTGTTCCTCTGCACGTTAACTAGACCCGAGCTTGTTGGGTCAAGTTGGTGCCTGGGTGTCCTAGGAACCATTTGATATTGTTTTGACCGGCATTACACTGCAGCGGTTTTTCATCATACGGTATTTCGATATTTTCTCTCTGGGTGGAGAAGTACGTTACAAGTACAATGACAATGACAATGTCATCTCTTCTGTACATATGATATCATACGGTTTTGCCTGTCTGCCGTGGGGTAGCTGTGCTGTGTGACTTATTAAGTCCATAGGGCAGGCTGATTACGACAGATAACAAGAGTTCACGTAAAAGGTTACGGTGGGTAGGTGCAGTTGCATACCTGCCTGGCAGACGGCGCTATTGACAACGTCAATGTGCTTCATTGTGCCCTTTAACATCATTACCTTGTCCTACAAGTGTTTTTAGTGAGAAGCTTTTAGCTGTTGATTTGAACAATTTAGCGATATTACGTTACAACTGGACAATGAGTCAGTCTGTGTATCTGCCCATATGCATGTTCCATAATCATGAATGCTTCAATCTTCTGATCCATTTGAAACAGTTTTACATATACAGCAATCCAGATCGTTTGGTAAGTATCAGTACTGCCAACCTAAAAACATGCCTAATGACCAGTTATACATCAACCAGCGTCACACAACTATACTATAAAATGTTTCAAGTCTAATCTTGTTTCTTATCTCTTTATTTATTTATTTTCCAGACCTCCGCATAGGTTCAAGAGGAAAAGCTGACCTACCGAAATCGAAGACTCCCGTTCGCCACTGCACTTACAAACCGCCCAAGTGGGGCTTCCGAGCGGACTCCCCTGCACTTCCGTCCCAATCTCGCCAGGTGGTGTCCCAGCCTGAGGAAGACAAACTTTTCATGATGGCGTACGGCACGCAGGTGAAGATGCACATCTTTCACGGGGAGGGAGGCCGCAGTACCAGCAGCTCCATCCTGAGATCTATCAACCAAACCCCGCGACTCGGCGGGAAGAAAGTCCGCTTCGCTGAAATCACCAACTCCCTGGACAGAGTCCAAACAAGAATCGGCCGTCCCACCACCAGGGGAAACAATTTCTTCCGCGCCGACGAAGTCTGGACACTGGAGGAGAACAATAACGACTTCGCCAAGGAAGGCGGACTTCTTCCTAACATTGAAAACAACTCGTCCGACTCGAAAGACAATTTGGACGTCGGGATGCAGAACTCCAGAAATCTGTTTGGGATGCTGAAGAACGGAGAGTACGAGGAGAGCACGCCGAGCTCGCGCAACCACGGCGTGTGGCACAACGTCCCGCCTCCCACTCCGCAGAGCACGCGGATGACCTACGATCTGAAGCTGGCGCGTGCGCAGAAGGAGACGAGGACGAGGGAAGGCCTGCCAGGTGTGCTGATCTCACAGACGCACCGGCCTCACCTGGTGACGAAGGATAGGTCATATGTCATGGACAGGTACGAACTACCTGCCACATCCATATCCTCCCCCGATACCTCTTTCTTCAATGCGAGTTGATTGTATCAGACAGATTATGTGTATCCTTTACTTTTTTCATCAAAATGCTTCACCTCTACAGTAAGAGGAAGAATAATTTGCAATAAACTTATTATTATTATTTTTATTGATTACTAGTATCTCTAGTCACATTAACATAACACCAGCCACTAGTCAATGGACCTTTCCTGACTGTCCATCACAATTATCAGTTCAACCAATGATAACATGGCAATTAGCGGTTCGACCAATGAGAGAGTGGCTGCATGTCGGTCAAATATTGGCTCCTAACATATCCATAACACTTTAGTGTTTTATTTCCGTACAGGTGGGCTGAGAAACAAGGCCTGGCACCAGCAGTACAGAAAGCACCCGTGGTTTACGGCAAGGGTCGCCAGGTCCGTATTGGAGCGCCCTCTATGGAACATGAAATGGTACTGCAGGAACTGGACGGCGGCGGCACTCATGATCACATAGACAGTGGAGTGGATGTCGGCAACTCTCGGGAGGGGAACGGAGTGACCGCCGACGCCAGCCCGAGGGACAACCCCGATCAACCCGCGACCAAGAACTTGTACTCCGTGTTCGGGGATCACGATGTGGAAAAGACGGACATGATTTGCCGCTGGTTGGAACGGTGTACGTACCTGGACGGTGAGGAGAAAGAGGAGGAAGAGCAGGGAGTGACGACGGACATTATCGTTCTCCCGTCCATCCTGCAGGACAGGACTTCTTAGTGTCGCCCCTCTAAACGAAAAACATCAGAAAGAGTTTGCAATTGATGACAGAAAATGACGCGAAATGGCGCTATTGGAGAAATGGATCCGTACGAAAATCCGCTCATCTATTTTGCTATATAGTATATAATCCTTTATTGTTGACAATTTGTTGCTGTAAATTGCACCGAGTGTGCATCGGTCCCTCCATCGTCTACCCGTCCATCTATCAGCAACACAACTAAAGACTACGCCTCTGGGGCGTCGCCAAAAATAAATCATTCTGAAGGATTTCTCATATCGAGGAAACAATGCAGACTCGTCACGTCTCTGACATAATTCTATTGACACCATCTACGAACCCTCCAACTTCTATCCATCAGTCCGAGTCATGATTTTCCGAATTCGAAGTTGTTGAACCACTGAGTTGAAGCACGGCGAATTACACCAGATTTTTTTAGTAATATTGATTATGTGGATTTGTTGGTAATTTGTTGTTCCTAGGAATGTCAGCATGTACAATTGTGTGACAGTGTCCATAAGAGGTACCAAGTTTGAGCACTGCAGAACACAAGTGGTGATTAAAAGTGCCCGGAGACCAAAAATATGCATTTGCTATTTTGTTTTGACATTTCATTCCAGTTTCTCGAGTGGCTGAGTGGCTGTTGCTATTAATATCAATATAGATTTGTAAGGTATATCAGAACATTGTAAAAAGAAAATATCGAAGTGCTGTACAATATCTTTGCCACACGGAGAGACAGAGTAGTAGACAAAAATTCCGGTATGTATTAGCCCAACAGGGTACATTCACTGATTCGACAAGACGATTGTGCTTAAAATCTTTTGAAACAATTCGACAAAAAAGAAACAATTCGACAAAAGCAAAGTTCCCAAATGGCCCAAATCATTGTGCTGTGACCGGCATGTGGTCAAAGCATCACGCTTCGGTAAAGTCGTGTGGGATACCTGACGTGTTTTCTGGATAATACGGCCAACGTAAACACGCATAAATGGGATTTTCTGGCAGAAAGTTGAAAGAGTCCTTTGTTCTGACGAAGTCTGGAATAATATCTGAAGGCCCGGAGCCTCCACCGAGCAAATTGAGCCACACAATGTAATCATGATAGATTCGGCTAGGGAATGTTCACTGTTGATGTTGGCGGTGGGTGACCTTTGTCGTAACTTTGTCGGGCGTTGGCGAACAAGAGTCGCCCTTGATGCTTGGCGCTGCGCTGTAAAAACGTAAGACAATTAGTGGTGCAACCAAGGACATTACACTGTGTAATGTCCTTGGTGCAACCAATTATAGCATGGCAATTAGCGGTTCGACCATGAGAGAGGGTCTGCATGTCCGTGAAATATTTGTATTTCTAGGTTTTTATTTTGCATTTCTATGACCTTTTGACGGAGGTGGTCTTGACTATGGGGTCGGTCTATTTCTCCTCATATTATTCCGGTCTTAATAGTAAATGGATGATCCGTAGTTGTGAAAAAAAAAAACACTCAGTGTTCCATGAACCCCAGATTCATCCACTCCTGCCCAGTAGGACACACATGCTTCCCATCACTGACGTCATCGGACTGGAATGCGACTACAACAGCTTCCCGTGCCCGGGGACAAACCGTTAATTGAGCCAGGTTTGGTAGATGGCCAATCTGGGACACAAATATTACTGACATTTAATATAAACTGGTTTATTAGTATAATAACCATTGGTTTAAGTCGATAACAGTTTGTATCATAATGAATCTGTAGATTGCACCGTTAGTCCAACTCGATGATGCCTGACGATAAAACGCAAAAGAAAGAAACAAAGAGAGGTAGACCGTTTACATTTGTTTTAAACAAGTTAGACATGTTTCGTTAACAGTTAAGTGAATGTTTCGCCACGTTATTGGCAAAACATTGCCAGGAGTTGTGATTTATGGAAGTACATGACCAAACATCATTAAATCTCCATTGAGGACAATAAACGTCCCTATCGCGCACCTTGGTTTATTGTGCGTTATATGCCAGGATCAACTCTCTGGGCTCTCTTATGGCAGCAACAAATAAACCTGTCGTTACGCAATGTTGACTGTAACAACGGATGATTCACTTCTGTACACGAGAGGTAGTGTTTGTACCATAATGTTCAGAAAACAGACAAAGATTGTTGGTTCTCAATGAGTGACGTTCCAGTCACTTTATCAAAGTAAATCGACGATAACGTGGGGTTGTTATACAAAGCTCGGCCGGATTTTGCCCCGTCCAGGCTTATTATTCACCAGAGTTTACAGTGTTAATTATCGTGCCAGAATCACCCGGACAAACCCAGAGTACACACCACCAATAATTCTGCTACTATAAACTCTCCGTGGACTTTAGTCCCGTAGCGCGGGCTCGAGGCAGGAACAAGTGTATCCGTCCTTAGAGGTACACAAACATGTGCTACCTTTGTAGCCGCACTAATACTATGTACTTCTTTTACAGCAGGAAAGGCGTATTGCTTGAAAGACGTACAAAACATTGCAATTGAAGATTTATTGAAACAACCAAGAAGGTTAAGAACAACCAAGTCGCACGATTGCATGGAAATCGCACACATCGTCGATTGGGCCGGAGTACATTGATAGTGGCCGACACAAAACTTGATACTTAACATATTACAAAACCACCAATGCATAACAAGTAATGAAACTTTATTGACAAGGATTACTACTTTGTTATTTTACTTAGTTGATAAAGGAATCATCGTTCTCAAAGATATCGACCGTGTGTTTAAATATGTTTTCGTGGATAGCAACCTACGATGTGATTTCAACATGCCCAATATGTACTTGCCTTCATAGGTCAACTCGCGGAGGGAGGGCGAACATATTTTCTTGAAGAACGACCAGACCGTGCCTCATACTTGATGAATGATACGTGGTCAATCCGTGCCAGACTTTTTCTTCAACATCGGGACTTCTAAGGATAGCTTTGTGTATGTGGCGTAGTTAGGCAAGTGGTCATACAGTCAGCCCAATCAATTAGTGTGCGTAGATTGCTACACCGCCGTTGTCAGACTTGGAAGTAACCTGAGACGTTTTCCCAGAGCAGTGTGTCTGAGAAAAACAGCATGGCGTGGACTATGGCGTTGTGTTGAGACCGATGTAAAGTTCTTTTGTACAGTTTGGGCTAGGACTACCGCAGTGGTGTGCTGTCTGACGGAGACAAGATGTGACTGAGTACCCAGGTGAGCTAAATATACTTCGTTTTGTCCGACACGTGATAGTGCATGTCTGATGGACGTTTAGATGGTTGGAAGGCCATGATGGAAACTGCAGAGCAGTTAGTTGGCAGTGACAAGAGAAACACCACTAGACAGAACAAATAATCTTTGAATAAGATGATGAACCAACAAATTGGATTACTCTTAGCGTATGATGAAGTTCATGTATAATTTCTATGTGTTGTCATATTGTACTAAGAAAACATATGTTGTTATGTTGTTATATTGGACTTAGAAAAACTCACTGTGTGAACTTTGCCAACCAAAATATCAAACTGTCGTGACTTTTTTGGCATCAACTATCCTCCAGGCCAAGCCTGTAAGATTTAAAAGGAAACCAGATTCAAGCCACTGTAGCGTTGATAATTCTCTGTAAATGTTTGAAACCTGCACAGATGGGAGTTTGTAAATTGCATAATATAATATGTGATGTAGCGTCCATGTTGACCTTTCTGCAGCAATTAAATATCCCGCAACTTCCAACAGTTTTTCCTAGTAGAAGCCATATTTTGACATCTTACGCCCCCACAAACGAATCACTGCCAAAAGCCTGTTTGCTCCATGTGTTGGGTGTTTGCGGAGTAAATCAAATTGAGCTGCCAGGCTTGGTTCTTCGTGTTGTCTTAATTGGATAAACGTCGCTGGTGATGTTTTTAGGGTTCGTGTAAAAGGGACCACCATTGTCCAGAAAGTACAATGCAAGTGAAAGTGAGTGTGGAGACTGGAGAGTGGCATTCAGTGCTCTTGAAAACCTAACATGGTGTTCACATTTCGGGTATGACGTAGTTCTGTCCCAAATGTTTATCACATGAATGATCCCAGAACTAAAGGTCAGCGTTTCCGAGAGGATTTAACTCAGGGGACCGTTCGTTAATTTCCCGGTGTAGGAGCGACAGGATCGTCTAGGTTTTGTTTTCATGCCTCTGGCTTGCTATAAACTGAAGTGTGTAACTGTTACAAGTTACTAAGTTATCGCAGATTCTTGCTGATATTTAGAAGCAAAACTAAACGGCTGTATCATAATGCTGGTTACACTGTACTTGGTTTATCAATATAAAGTCGGCTGTCGTATTTGTTGGACACAAATGAAGAGCTCGGGGAATGCTAACATCCGTTGCTGTATGTCTTGGTCATCAAAGGGATTGGGACGTTTATTTAGTGTCTTTATTCAAGTTCATGGTCTTTTCAGCACTGTCGTTTCAGTGCTATTTTCTAAGGAAACGAGACAGCTGGTTCTGAGATGTGTAACCTCGGACAATGGAGTCTGTGGACTGGAAACGTTGAAGAGTCAGGTGCTTTGGGAAAAGGAGGTGAAAATGTTGAGAAAGGAAATGTCGAAGGGAATTTGTAACACAAACACGCCTAGAATGCCACTATTTTTATTTGGACATAGCCGGTCGTCATATAAGGTATGCCAAGAAAGAACGTAAAATTCAGAGACTTGTTGAACTTGAAGGCTAAAGTACACTCGGTAACACCTCTTTTGAAGTCCAACTTCAGTTCAGACCAGGTGCAGGACATGTAATACTGTAGGGATACTCGTTCATTCCTGTCGTAGCCTTGGCCTCAATGGGGTAACCAACCTTAACCTTGTCTTGGAAACCTGTAAGTGTAAGGTCAAGCGTTGTCCCAAGAAGTTATGTTTATTGGGCGCCCTCTCCCATCGACTGTTTATTACTATTAGCATACGCCATACGCCACCCTACATCAGAATCATTGCAATAACGTTTGGGGCACTTTTGAAAGCAAGATGAACTTTCCAAAAGTCACATTCATATTTTAATGACGTACACACGGTCACCTCAGTACAGATTGGAAAGCTGTTACAAGGCGGACCGTTTCTAAGACCGTGCATAACCCCCTTGTAGATACTCGGCGTTCAGCAGCGAGCGACCCAGTTTTGTTAGCACCATTCGGAGGTTTCCAAGCGTGTAAGGACTCCTCGAGCTCGTGGAAGGGCTGTTGTTCGGCTTCGTTCGGAACCTTTCGGGTAGCGGGGAAGATCCGTACGTAAGTTACGACGGCTTGTAAGTGTTTTCCTCCCTTATGATATGATAGAAGTGTACGGTGCTATCATTTTCAACTTGCAAAACTCATCTTAGTCAAGGTTTATTTTTATCTAATCGCGCAGAGTCAGTGCAAGTTTCATTAATGCACACCTGCACTGTGACATGTTCATTGCGACGATACGAAATATGGTCATTCAAATGCAAGATCTATTCAATCCTTGTTAGTGTTGGCTTGCTTCCCGACTCAGTAAAAGGTCGCATATCTACAACAGTATGGTACACAATTGTCTACAAGAAACGTGTGGATAGCTTGCCTTTCTTGTGTTCTATCGGCATTCCCTCTCAGGACGTCTACCGGTTTGTCCCTAATTATTTTCGTCATGCATCATACCAGAAAGGATTGTAGCTTGGACCTTGTTAGCTCGAATCCTTAGTGTTAGGTTTGAAAACATTTCCACGCGCCATGCGCTCAACAACTTCGGCCCCGCTCCACCCCTCCACCGCCCACATCACAATACGAGCTGGGTCTGTACAGACCTCTAATGTTACCTTCACTTTCTTCATGCTCTTGTATTTTAGGCACGTTCAAGCGACCTTGAAATCATTTCTTTGCAGATGGATTAAGCGCGAGGTTGTGGGCGATTGTTGGTGTTGTGCAGGGGGAGGGACAGTTCGGTGCCGGGGATGATTCCATTGTTTACACCTGAGATAAACAGCACATACTTGGAGCGATCATGAAACGGACGGACTGCGTTGTCGAGTTTATCTGTGGTTTTTGTGAGACAGTAGTCGTGTGTTTGTCACTCAAGTGTTGTGGGTTCTAATCTATAGGAAGAAGCACTTTGAAGATGTCTTACCTTTCCCGGAGTCTTGGTAACTTCACCAACAACCCCCTCATTCAAATTATGCTAATGTACAACAAAATGATCGTCGTGCAGCCATGTACTTTTTCGATAGAAGCTAAGTAAGTACCTCGTGTGCATCGATGAACCGGGAGCAAATACCAATGCCGGGCCATACATTACCTGGATTTTCCATTTCATACAAGGCATTGATCACCACTCTTAAGAAGGATAGATTATCTGATATCCCTGTTTCTAACAGTGATATTGTGGTTTTGTTTTTGTTTTTACAGGACTATTTCAGTGGAAAGGACCACGCGGAGGATCACTGTACGCTTTATTGCACATCCGATTACTTATTGAAGCGTCACTACACGGATTACCACCAACATATTCTGGGGATGATTCTGTCGTAACTTTTGGGTAGCAGACACACCATAAGACCGTCTCACCGTCTTAGCTGTTTTTATGTTTTTGGAAGCGTCCTTTGGCCTGTCAAGTTCAGCTGTTTATGTTCTCTTTTACTTCAAGGCTGGTTGTCGTGACTGTCGTCACAAATACCTCACCTGTCCGATTGCGGACTGTTTTGACAACGTTGTGTGCGAGGGATCCCGATGCTTTGGTGAACCTAACACAGCCAGCATGGCTGTGCAGTCTCAGACCGCGCCAGGCCCCAGTTTGTTTGGTCGACTGTTTGGGAAGGGGATAAGCGCTACCCAAGCGGAAAGTTTGTCTGGGAGAGAGTCCGGGCAGGAGCACCCCGCCCAAAGGGGACCCAAACTGTCCTTCCTCAGACGATGTAGATCAGAAACGGAACAGACACTCTCACCAAAAATAGATTCGATAAATAGTCGGAAAGATTCATCGAAAGCTAAGAAAAGTCTGTCGTGGCCTGCTTTGAATGTAAGAGAGGACGCCAAGACACCTTCGGCCATTTCTCAGACTCACAGAAGACATGGAGAGAAACAGGGAAGGATTTCCTATCGGGTTACAAGCAAAGTCGATCAAGGATCTCATGGATCGAGGACATTTTGTGCGCCGCCAAACGAGACGATTAGGAACTGCACTAATAAGTCTCAACTGTACACACCCTCCCGCATGTGTGAGGTGCCCGTGCAATACTACCGAGACCTTCAGCGTGGTCTGCCGCCCGGACTCTACATGAGGCCGCCGAAGCCGCCCTCTTGGCACGGCCCAGGCCTGGAAAACGATAGCGCGAGTACAAGAGCCACCAGTCCTACAGATAGCACCTCTGGACAATCGCACAGACACAGTGACTTAGACTTTCATGGTACAAGAGGAAAAGTGACACACGGCCAGGGGAGCAGAACTAAATTAGAACAAAGTGCCGGGAAGTCGAGACTAGAACTGGGGGCCAGACCGAAAACGTCAGCGGACCCTGTTAGAAAGTTGCCCCCTCAGCACAGACTGGTACACCGTGCTCGCATCCGGCGCACGCGCAGTGAGTTCCTGAATGAGACAGATCTTCCCGACGGAGAATTCACCGTCAGTTTGTCCGAGCTGGAACCCTCTGACTTTCGGCCACAGATCACTGCGCATGCCCAGCAGGACGTGCGCGTGTACTGGGACGAGAACAAGCGCCGCTGTCGGCAGTGGCTGGCGGAGGTCAGTGCGCAGGCGTCAGTGCTGGAGGACGTACAGGAAGTAGAGGTGGAGGAGGACGGAGATGAGAACTGGTCACTTCCGCCGATATCCTCATCATCATCTACATCGTCCTGATCCGTGTGGTTTTAACATACATGTACAGACAATTCTTTGCATCTATTAATGCACCAGATCACACCAATGTCACGTGAATATATACTCTCCAAGCAGAGGTTGGTAAAGAAGATTGTGACTTTTCTATCATTCATATGACCAGTTTTCTATCGCTACTCTCTACATTGGTGGAGAGTAGCGACAGAAAACGAAGCATATGATAGAAATGTCACAATCTTCTCCACCAACCTCTGCTTGGAAAGTAGAGAAGATATAGTAGAGTTTAGATAATATCTGTACGCTGAAGTGTTATGTAAATTGTACATGTTCCTAAAGATTTCTTGCTTTCATGAAGTAAGATGCAGGTATAACATTGTTCACACGCTGTTCCACTTATAAAGTGATCACATGGCAATACATGTATGTTACAGTCTCCTTATGTGTTGTTAACTACAAGAAGGGCACACACTTTGGACTGTCGACTAAAAGAATGAAAGCAAACAAAAAAGTGCCGGAAAGTCAATAATCAACCATCATTGCACACCGTTGTTGGGACTGCCCAAAAAATTCCACAAACAATTGCACACATCACTACCGCACAGCAAACGCTCATGGCGAAAATAAATGAGACTAACTAAGAAAGTACTCACTACTAGTAGGGACTGCCAATAAGTGGCCACAGTGGCCAAATAGTCCTTTTTAATATGCAGAGGGGTCACTGGTATAGGTTTGAATATTCTTCAAAATTTGTTGTATATGAGACTGCTGTTAAGGCCAGGCTCGAAGCCGTCAGTCCCATAGCTGAGTGGGTAGAAAAAGCCTGAGCTGCAGCGCCTGGTCTGTATCGAGGCTAGGGAAGAAGCGTAGTCCCGTCAGCAGCTCGATATCTCTCACTCGGGCAACATGTGTCTGCAGCAGACTATTTGCGTCCTGTAAGGAAGACGTTCGAATAAGCATCTATAGCAGAGATGTAGAATACGGTAAAACTGGTAGAATTGGCGAAAAACGGAAACGTTCTCTATGATGCATATTTATTTGATAGTTACTTCGTTGGTGCACTATTTCAAACACGGCGACGACTTCTATCTCCAAAAACGGCTAGAGAATCCCTACATATGGCGGCCATAACATAAACTAGTCAATTAGTTCAAGAGGATATTATGGTCGTGCACGCTAGCTGTAGCTATCTATATTGTATTTATCAGCCCACAGTAGACAGCTACAGTATCGTGAAATTACAAGATTAGTAATTTTCTTGCAAAACTAAATTCAAGATTGGTGTTCATCCTGGTTTGTACCGTTTTCAAAAACAGTTTCGCCACACGTCCTCGCATACCAAGCTGGTTTATTGTGGTTTATTGTGGATGGTTGGCAGCTAACTGTAGCGTGTAATACCTGTTAACACAAGATAGCTGTAGGCCTAATAGATGACGATGTGATTACCTGGCAGCCCCGTTCCACCGACAAGTATCTATCTCTGTGTGGCAAAATAAAGGAAATGACGTCGACTTTTCCACCCTGACAGGCGGAAGTGATGTCACCACCGTCCAAACATCTCGTGACGATCTTGTAATAGTGAGTGGGGATGGGTGCTGGAGTATTCGGTAGATATCTAAGGAAGATATGCAAAAATTGTCACGCAAGAAAACCACGTCGACGAAAGCATTGAGCATTTTGTTGCTATCTATGATTTTTTTTTTTAAAGTAAAATAGATGCTATACTGACTGTGTGTTATTGGTCCCCCTCTCGTCCCTTGTGCCGTCCAAGTTCCAGTCAAAAATGGGCCCGGAAATGACGTTGACGCCGCTGTAAGTTCCCGCCCAACGCGAAACCTTCTCCTCTGCCGGACGCCACAGGGCTGATGGGAAACAAAATGGCGGGCAAAGTGTCAATGTCCTTGGTACTGAAACAGTATCCGATTGACACTGTTTGTGTGTGCGAGGTGTAAAACGGATACAAATGTGTAGTGAGACCACATGGACATTTTAGTGGTGGTAGGACCTACAATACATGACCAACACAAATGACAGTTACTACATCAACGTTAGTTCTTCGCCTGGCATTTCGCACTTAGTGCTTTACATATACTGATCACGTTAAAAAATGCCTTGATATCGCTGGTACAAAAATTCGCATACTTGATGCGAAGTTCCTGTGTTGTGGAACCATGTTACTCGTCACCAGGGCACTCATCCAGCTGCTCTCGTCCCCAGCCTTTTGATCTACGAGGATAAGAGAAGCAAAAGAGCATGCTATTTTACTAAAGGGGCATAATGATACAAAGGATACGTTGAAAATTTGTGATTTTGACCATGTGTTACCAATGTTACACTGTCTTCATCAACACCAGTGCAGTGCTATATTACGTGGAAATACGCCCTGCGAAATGACTCCAAGTGACAGACTTACACGGTGAGTACAGGTAGCCGATGTCCAGGTCGTCAAACTCCGTACAGTTTAAAGAGTCGGTAACAGGGACTCTGACGTCATGCCGCCGACATAGTGACGTCACATCTCCTGATGACATTTGTGTGTCCTAGAGGTGAAAATCAGTTATGCCATCACACAAAAGAATTCGTATATTCTCCGATGTCGAAAACTCGCAGTTCATAATTCACAGTCGAAATGTTTTCAACAGACTTCAAGAAATTCTGTACATTCTTTTAAAATGTATCTATATATGTCCCATTTGCCATTAGCATGCGTTTTAGTTAGACTTGTAGTTAAATTGATGTGTTGACAGATGTGATCCTGGGCATGACCGTTACTTAACTTAACGTTACCTCAGACAGAGTGGTAGCAGACCAAAGCGGCATGAACGTGTCCCTGTTGTAGGCGGCTACATAATCCTTCTGCGTAAGATGGCAATATCCCGTAGGAAAAGTGACGGATGGGGCGCCGAATGGGAGATGTTGCGACTGATACATGGACTCTACAAGACAAAAGCATGATGACATGTTAGGATCTATCTGTCGCCCAGTATTTCATGATGGTTTACATGGAACTTCAGAAAACAAACGGGTAATACGGTTCCCATTCAAAATCTTACCAGTAGACTTCTGTATTCTGTTAATGTGTCCCAAAATTCTTTTATACCACCTGCCCAACTTAAATGGGATGGTATATTCCCCAATTTAAATTGGAGCAGAGTTTGGAAGGCCCAAACACTTACTATAAAAGAAAACAAACTTAGAGAATTTAATTTTAAGATATTACACCGAATACTTCCTTGCAAATTTTTGTTAAATAAATGGAAAATAACTAATACCACAGGAAATGTTTATAGTGCTCAGTGTGAAATCTGTAACGAGGATGAAAATCATATTCATATGTTTATTGATTGTCGCAGACTGAACGGCTATTGGAACAGAATTAAAGAAGAACTGTCTCAACTTGGTATAAATATAGAAATCAACTCAGCATCTATACTCTTGGGGGATTGTAATCACTTGTACGTATCCCTAGCAAAATATGCTATATTCTTATCTTGGGTTAAGTTTAAAGATACCCCCACTCTGTTAGAAAAACACGACATTCTGCAATTTTTTCATGTACTTTGTAGAAACAGATGTATAAGTTGAAGTCTGTAACCTTGTGATCTTTAACAGACACTACTGAAATACTGTACTGATTATCTAACTACAAGAATGTTCTTTTGTCACGAATGTACAAATATGCTTGTTGGAATAAAGCTGGGTTTTAAAAAAAATAAAAAATAAAAAATAAAAAAAAGGTAATACTTGAATGGCTTACCCTGTCCAGGGGTCAAGTTCAGTTCATTGTCGAAGTCTTCAACTGTTGCAGAATTCTGTAGAGAATGGTCAGGTTCACAAACCAAGTTCACAAAATACACTATAACGTTACATAAACAAGCAAAATTCCATACAGAGAAACGTCGGTGGATTTGATTAATTGGGAATGAAAGATAACATATCATTATTAAAGCTGGCGTGACAATCCTTACAGCAAATCCGGTACAGGACGACCCTGGTGCTGATGTGCAGTCCTGGTTCTGTGAAACAGTGGTATAGTCCGCGGGAAAGGGGCAGGACCCGGCTGCAGTGGGCGGGGGCTCGGACGGTACCGGCAGGGGCTGCCGAAGGATGTGGTTCAGACTGCCGCCTGTGCCGTTGTTCGGGGCCGGGGTCACTCCAATCAGATCTTTGTTAGAAGAAATGGGTGGTAGCCGTCATGTGCATCGACCAAGTTTTCATGAACAAGAGGCGGTTGTTGCAACTCCGCACGACAGGAATTTGGTACATGCAAGCCGCATGCACGGCCTACGTGCTTGCTGAAGCTGGTGTGTTACGCCGAAGGGCGGTTATACCGGCAATACAGATACAGATACAGACATAACGAAAATTGGGAAACTGCTTTAATTTATTTCAAGCCAAGACATTCAAGTGCGCATGCATTCAAGTGCTAAATCTGCCATCATTTTGAAAGTTACGCAAACAGGCGAGGTTTTCGTCGTTTTTATTTCCATGTAACTACAGAAGAAACCCTCACCTGCCATAAGGTCGTACAATTCGATGTTTTGGAAAGGCGGCGATTCTGTGTTCTGTTTGAAGGCAGGACCGTGCGCCACAAACAGAGCCTACAACACAGGAAATGTTGTCTAGTTTTCATCAGTCATTATGAAAAGTCATCAATTCAATCAGAAGGATGAAGTCAATTAGATAAAGTACGTACATGCATGCTACGGTACTCGTTGTCGTACCCGTGGGTTCCACCAGCGCATCTCTCAGTGGCATAGTGGTCTTCGGCACTCCTGTATGTAGTAATACACCAGCGGATGTACAAAATGTATCTCAAAATTCACCTTTAGCACGCACGGTGTTCTCCGTATGTCAAAACGTTCCCAAGAAGACCACTCAGGGAACCGATAAAATATGAGCTACGTGGGCAGGTGGTCATTATTATAGACAGGATGCTCGTGTCAATGGGAAATATTATCAAAGGGACCACCAAATAGTGCTCACATGGTCAGATGGTCCTTACGTAGAGGTGGCCACTCTTACAAGTTTGACAGTCCTCATTAGAGAAATCAATAGGTTACAAAAGTTTTGTCCATTTAATGTCATGCGACTTCTTCACGGTATTTCTGTAACATGTCACTAGACAGGTTCTTGAGAAGTACCGCTCCCCATGCAAGGGTAGTGACGAGAGAACGTGTGTCATACCTGGCCACAAGCCACTTGTCTTCCACACTGATCACAACATCTTCTATCCGGCGGTTGTTGGCGAAGTGGAGCCGTTTGGGAAGGTCTTGTTTGTTGTAAACAGTCATGTGAGGACTTGCACACTAGAGAAAAGTACAGCCGACAATGAACGGGAAACACATTCATTGGTGAGATTGAATAAAACTAGACTACGACTGCAAATAATCACCACTTATTCATTCTCTAAACTACTTACGACAGAGAATTGTTAAGATCGAGACCCCTGTCACCCACATGCGGTTATACTAAATGAGAGTAGTAGATTGGACACTGATCTGGAATAGCTCACCGTTAAACTGTCTGCAACTGCAATGGGGTCGACTGTAATGAAGAACAAAATTGTAATGTTTACTTTGTGCTTGGTTTGATAAGCAAACAACTACTTGTAATCCCGACAAAAAGTTTGCACAGTTACCACTTGGTCGTTGAGTCCAAGGAGATTTTATCAAATGCAAATCCGACAAACCCTGTGCTTCTTTTATATATTTTTTCTCTTTCCGTTACAATTTGTAATGAGGATAGTATTGAATGCTGCACATTTTTATTTCCTTCTTCTTTCTTGACTTCGCTTATTTTACTGAAAATGACACGATGAAAATGAAACGGAGTAAAAACTCACATGTATTGTCTAAATCAGGCCTCATGGGGCGGATTCTCCCCACCGACCCTGAGTAAATGTACATCCCGCTGGTGTCGGTCAGCTGCGGAAGAAGTCACAAGTCAAAGGCAAACCCGTGAATCATTGTTTTCTGTGATGCCGAAGTAGTCATGAATCTACTTTACGCGGTAATGGAAGATACTGGTATTTTGCAACGAATGCTGTAGTGCTTTAGTTGGTGTGTTACGCCGAAGGGCGGTTATACTGGCTATACTGTCTGATACAGAAATGTTCTGGGTGCGACAGAATTCGGAGTTCGGTTTTATACAAAAAAAGCACATCTTATTGACTGTTAAAACCATCGACTGACAACAAAATATCACAATCACAAGGAAAGGTGTTAGTTATATGAGGAGTAGAAACGGACTTCATGTGCAACTTCGGCATTGTGCATGCGCAGATTGAGCAAAACAGCATGAGTACGCGTATACGAGATATTGAGGTTTTGATTCTTACACTTTGTCGCTGTTTTCAGAGAATGTATGTAGACAACATCACTTTTTCATGTTAATGCCTCGCTACGTTGTACTATCGTCGGAAGTGTGTAATAAGCTAGGCGTTTATATAAGATACACAATGTAGACGGCACGCCGGTTGTGACGACTCTCACAGGTGATTCCTTCCGTGGCAGGCTGAAGGCCTGCCTGTAATCTCCAAGCAGATCATACGGTGGCAAAGCAGTATCTATTGGCCACAGCAGTGTCCATTAGGTAGCTAAAGGGCACTGATCTGGCCAATGAATACTGCCTTGCCACCGTATGATCTGCTTGGAGATTAGCCTGCCTGACCTCAACTCCCCCTACTTTGTCCCTGGTGGGGTCAAATGCCGGGGGTTAATTCTGACGCAAGTGATTAGCGTGGGATTGTAGTCATATGTAAATTTCTGTATTTATTCAAATACGCACGTTTCATTTAAAAAAACAACTCGCCGAGCGAGCTTACAGACAACTTTGTACGAAGAGAAGAGAACCCTTTGGTCTGATTTCCAGTATTGTACTCGACACAACGACGTACGACACTATGGCAACGATTATAAGACCGAACGTGAAGAGGAACTGTTTGACACTGAGACAGAAAATCGAGGTCATCAGAGAGCATGAGAAGAGCGGCAGAGGATCGAGGAGTCTGGCGAAGCAGTTCGGTTGTGGGAAGAGTCAGATAGAAAACATCGTCAAGAGAAAGAGAGAATACCTGGACGACTTCGCGAACGACGTGCCAGAAACCAAGAAGAGGAATTGCACCACGGGGTACGAGGAAATCAATGAGCTATGTTGGGAATACTACCGTGACAGAATATCACGCAAGAAGTCCTGTAATGGGCCAATGTTACAAGGAGCAGCTTTGACCTTCGCGAAAGACCTGGGTCTGACTGATTTCAAGGCATCGAACGGGTGGCTGGATTGTTTCAAGAAGCGCCACAACATCAGTGCTAGCAGTAAGCCGAGCAGCAGTGGTCGGGTGGACAAGGCGGTGGTCCGGATGAGGCCAAGGGTTCCCAGTACCACAAATGGACACATATCTCCGGACCTTCCTGATGTTGACGATTGTAACACAGAGAACTCAGAGCGTCAAGACATCGATCTAAGCAGTAAATCAACAGACAGCTACAATGTAGACGATGTTTTGGTGGCAGACCGTGACGAGAAAGAGCCCGTAGTCACTAATGAGCCCGCAACTCCGGACATTTCTGTAAACAACAGTGTAAGCAACAGTAACGTCGAGAACATTGCAACGGCCGAGAAAGACCATGCTAACGGGGGAGAGGAAGGCGACCTACAAACCACAACACTACCAGACGCGGCAATGGTGAAAAATGAACCAGAAGAGAGTGAAAAGGAAGCGGAGAAGGACAACAGTGATGAAGATATACGTACTGGTCCCATTAAGAACCTCAGCGAGGCGATAAAGGCTGTGAACGAGCTGAAACTCTTCTGTTTGAATGAAGGTCTGGGTTCTGAACTGTTTACGCTTTACGAACTAGAAAATCGCTTCATCTCCATGTGGATGGAAAGACGGACATCGGCTGCTGCGACATAGGGCAAGATGGAGGACTTCTTTAAGAAAGGGCGACTGAAAACAATGCACAATGAACACAGAAAAAGACGCAACTGTGTACCCTACCAACAGCCCCCCTCCCCTAACTTGTCAGAAAATATGTTGTTTATCGTACCTTGTCAAGTCGGACGACTCTATCACAGCTTGTATCTGCCATTCCTGTAATCCATAGGGCAATATGTACGTAGTTAAAGGGGTGAACAAAAAAATCAAATACACAATAAATTAAAACCGTGTTTTCTGTATAAAACTTCACTTATTTAGTTATAGCTGTGGGAACGGACGAGGAAGGATCGTCGGGACTGCAAAAATGGGGACTTCTTTTTCCTGTGTGTTAATTTTTGTCTTCGTAAAGCACACGTGTACAACCCATACAGCTATCCTTCCTGGTCTGTTATATCCAAGGTTTGAATGTTTGCATGCCTTACCATGATCTGCCACTGTGATGATGTTAATGCAGCCGAGAAGGTCTCTCTCCGCCAGCCCGTCCATGAGCTGTGCCATCGTGCAGTCGATCTCTTTAAGAGTTTCCCTGATCTGACATAGGGAGGGAGAAAAGAGGTTTTGAGCAGAAGTTTATCATAAGTAGGGGCGTTTGTTGACTAATTCGCGTATTCTGATGTCGTCACTAATTTGAAAACTTGAAGAAGTCAATTTTGATCAGTGATAATACATCCAAATTAGCTTAAAACGCTGCTTTTAGACGTTAGGCTACAACTGTTATTTGAATGTTTGCAATAAACATTTTTTGAAATGAATATAAGGATTTCATACTTCTTTGGAGTTGGGTCCATATCTGTGCCCTATCGAGTCCACCGCTGAGAAGTACAGCGTCAGGAAGGACGGCCTAGCAATGTGGGAGAAAAAGACGCCCGTTATCACTACCAGCTGTACAAATGTGACTTTTATGTGAATTTCGAATTCATGGAAAAACTGAAAAATATGTAATACAATGTGACTACAGTGGAAAATATTGTCACTTGTTTTGGAATTGTGTACCATGAACTCATATGGATAATGGCTGAAAAGTGGAGCGGAATGATTTTTGATTTTTAAAAAAGAGGACTTCGATTTCTCAGAAGTCGACGGAACCTCTTTTGATGAAGGAATAGTGAGCAAATTGGCCAGCGGGCATTGGCACATATAAAGATACAAAATTGTGGCTGTTTAGTATCCCCATGTCACGAGTCACATTTATTAAATCCCCCTTTCACATATCTTTATCTGTCAGTCACATCATTTCACATTTCTTGAAGTTTATCTGCCAAATTCACATAAAGATCAAATTTATACCCCTGGTAGTATATTGTTATTCGTTGTGGGCCTTACAATCGTTGAGGCTTAATCGTAAGGATCTGGAGCGGCTACCATTCGGCGCTAACGCAGGCGACTTTAATACGACCCCAGGTGCGGCCGTAGGAGTGTAAGGTTTGAACCACTCACACCGGGCGGGAAGGACCCGTACTCTTTTCGAAAAGTGTGGTGAGTTCTTTAACGTGTTTGAGGTGTGGCTCTCCGGCAAACCGTTGACGGGACCTCCATTTAACGTTCTATCCGAGGGACGCTCCTAACCGAAGCTAGCTACACATTTCCACCTGAGTGAAGTCAGTCATATCGCCGTTACATCACGGCCTTACCGACATTTAAAGAGTAAGTGCCCTCCGGGTTCTAATGACAAAACAAAACCACAGTAGTGAAGCATGGTCGTCTGGATCAATTTATGCAAATTTATGCAGAGGTCAACATCAAGGTCAATGTCAAGTTCAAGTTTAATCATATGCAAATTTATGCAAAATCATGCAAATTTATGTAAATTTATGCAGGTTAAGCTAAGTGATAATGTATGCAAATTTATGTAATTTTTTTTATTTTTTATTTTTTTAGATTTATTCATAACAATGACTCAATTTATTCATAACTATGATTTAATTCATTCATGACCGATATATACTTAATTTATTAAAAATATGACTTAAAAAGTATAATGAGATGCAATGCTGACCTTTACCGATAAAATCGTTTTCAATGCGGGTCCAGTTACCCTTGACAACTTTTGTGGTGATGTCATGGAGATGGTACATCACCAATCTGCGAACGAACAAACAGGGCGTAGTGTTTGTCGTGTACCTATGAATATCGTTGTGTGACTCTGCTACAGAAATAGTAATAAACGGAGTAAAATATTACTGCGGAGTAAGTATTACTCTGTTTTGGAGTAAAATACTACTCCGGAGTAAGTGTATTTTGTAGTATGAAACGTATATTCGTCACGGTAGACGTATCGCATATCTTTACAATTGTCATGTGTAGATATATAATATATATACATATAGAACCTTTGGAGTAAATAATCACTCTGGAGTACATGTATCTTTTTACTCCGGAGTAAGGATTACTCCGTTTTGGAGTAAAATACTTACTCCAGAGTAAGTGTATTTGTAGAATGAAACGTATATTTGTCACGGTAGACCGTGTTGCACATCTTTACAATCGTCATGTGTAGATATATGATATATGTATATACATATACATATACATATACATATATATATACATATACATATACATATATATACATATAGAACCTTTGGAGTAAATAATTACTCTGGAGTAAATGTATTTGTAGTGAGAAACGTAAATGTATGTGTGCGTAACATGTGTGCATACATCGACACAACGACACAAAAGACAGTTTCGCAACACTTTATTGATCACTTGTCGGTCAACAGAATGTATTGACAAACGCACAGGCCAGCACACGTCTGATCTTATGTCCTTGCTTATAGGAGTAGATGTTACATTTGGAAAGGTTGTACTCTCAGTTGGCGTCATGACGACGTTGTATTACTTCAGGACGAGGTAACCATACTTTTTCATCAATGTCTGTTCTGAGACCCAGTTCTTGCTGTGCACGATCTCGTTGCTGTAACGAGGCAAGGCTGCGAACTCTACTAGATAGAACTTTTTGCCAGCGCGTTTTGTCTCTTTGATCACACGTTGCGGGACATCGCCTGGATGGTGAGTTAGTGGAATGGTCCAGTCTCGATAGAGCGTCCACTCCTCCTCGTCATCACTGTCGTAGTCGTACTCTTCACTTTCGGCATCCGAAGAAGCCGGGTCGGAAGACGCGTCCGAGCTTGCATCACTCTCAGAACCACTTTGATCGCTGTTGGTTTCTGTCGTTGACTCGGACTCATCTTTGTCTGAGACTTCGTCTTGTGGCTCGATCGAGTCCTCACCTTTGTCATCTTTGTCTTCTTCATCTTCCTCGGCGGCCGATGAATCAAGGGCGTCCGTATCATGTTTACAAGACATGTTGGAGTCGTCGTCAAAAACATCGCGCTGTCGGTAAGAACCCGTCTCGGGGTCTAAGACGATTTCACCCGAGGCTACAGCTGACTCGTCTCGGTGTTTCCTTTCTTGATGACGATCAAGGTTGAACTTACGACGAAACTCTTTATCGCAGACCTCGCAGACGAAAGACATGCTTCCTTCCTCCTAGGTGGACAACTGAGAGATGTTCATGTGCACGCAGTGATATAGCATGCAAACGATGACTCATGACATCGTGTTTCTTGATACATTATTGACCGACAAATGATCAAAAAAGTCATGTACAACCATTGCAAATTCACGTTACTTGCTTCAAATACACTTACTCAGGAGTCATATTTTACTCCAAATTATTACTCCGGAGTAATATTTTACTCCGAAACGAAGTATTTTGCTCCGGAGCAACACGTACACATATATTTATAGACACACACATATATAGATAGAGAGAGATAAATATATATGTACGTGTTGCTCCGGAGCAAAATACTTCGTTTCGGAGTAAAATATTACTCCGGAGTAATAATTTGGAGTAAAATATGACTCCTGAGTAAGTGTATTTGAAGCAAGTAACGTGAATTTGCAATGGTTGTACATGACTTTTTTGATCATTTGTCGGTCAATAATGTATCAAGAAACACGATGTCATGAGTCATCGTTTGCATGCTATATCACTGCGTGCACATGAACATCTCCTCATTTCTCAGTTGTCCACCTAGGAGGAAGGAAGCATGTCTTTCGTCTGCGAGGTCTGCGATAAAGAGTTTCGTCGTAAGTTCAACCTTGATCGTCATCAAGAAAGGAAACACCGAGACGAGTCAGCTGTAGCCTCGGGTGAAATCGTCTTAGACCCCGAGACGGGTTCTTACCGACAGCGCGATGTTTTTGACGACGACTCCAACATGTCTTGTAAACATGATACGGACGCCCTTGATTCATCGGCCGACGAGGAAGATGAAGAAGACAAAGATGACAAAGGTGAGGACTCGATCGAGCCACAAGACGAAGTCTCAGACAAAGATGAGTCCGAGTCAACGACAGAAACCAACAGCGATCAAAGTGGTTCTGAGAGTGATGCAAGCTCGGACGCGTCTTCCGACCCGGCTTCTTCGGATGCCGAAAGTGAAGAGTACGACTACGACAGTGATGACGAGGAGGAGTGGACGCTCTATCGAGACTGGACCATTCCACTAACTCACCATCCAGGCGATGTCCCGCAACGTGTGATCAAAGAGACAAAACGCGCTGGCAAAAAGTTCTATCTAGTAGAGTTCGCAGCCTTGCCTCGTTACAGCAACGAGATCGTGCACAGCAAGAACTGGGTCTCAGAACAGACATTGATGAAAAAGTATGGTTACCTCGTCCTGAAGTAATACAACGTCGTCATGACGCCAACTGAGAGTACAACCTTTCCAAATGTAACATCTACTCCTATAAGCAAGGACATAAGATCAGACGTGTGCTGGCCTGTGCGTTTGTCAATACATTCTGTTGACCGACAAGTGATCAATAAAGTGTTGCGAAACTGTCTTTTGTGTCGTTGTGTCGATGTATGCACACATGTTACGCACACATACATTTACGTTTCTCACTACAAATACATTTACTCCAGAGTAATTATTTACTCCAAAGGTTCTATATGTATATATATGTATATGTATATGTATATATATATGTATATGTATATGTATATGTATATACATATATCATATATCTACACATGACGATTGTAAAGATGTGCAACACGGTCTACCGTGACAAATATACGTTTCATTCTACAAATACACTTACTCTGGAGTAAGTATTTTACTCCAAAACGGAGTAATCCTTACTCCGGAGTAAAAAGATACATGTACTCCAGAGTGATTATTTACTCCAAAGGTTCTATATGTATATATATTATATATCTACACATGACAATTGTAAAGATATGCGATACGTCTACCGTGACGAATATACGTTTCATACTACAAAATACACTTACTCCGGAGTAGTATTTTACTCCAAAACAGAGTAATACTTACTCCGCAGTAATATTTTACTCCGTTTATTACTATTTCTGTAGCAGAGTCACACAACGATATTCATAGGTACACGACAAACACTACGCCCTGTTTGTTCGTTCGCAGATTGGTGATGTACCATCTCCATGACATCACCACAAAAGTTGTCAAGGGTAACTGGACCCGCATTGAAAACGATTTTATCGGTAAAGGTCAGCATTGCATCTCATTATACTTTTTAAGTCATATTTTTAATAAATTAAGTATATATCGGTCATGAATGAATTAAATCATAGTTATGAATAAATTGAGTCATTGTTATGAATAAATCTAAAAAAATAAAAAATAAAAAAAATTACATAAATTTGCATACATTATCACTTAGCTTAACCTGCATAAATTTACATAAATTTGCATGATTTTGCATAAATTTGCATATGATTAAACTTGAACTTGACATTGACCTTGATGTTGACCTCTGCATAAATTTGCATAAATTGATCCAGACGACCATGCTTCACTACTAACCACACTGTACCTTGTGTTCTCTGGTAGATCTAACCACTCTAAGACCTGGTTGACCTGGTCCTCGTAAGGTATGCTCCTGTGGGATATAAACAAACGGATCATTAGTGTGTGTAATCAGGCTTTTCCAAATAAAATGCCAGCCCTCTGGCTCTGTCAGTTCTGAGAATCCCTTACACAGGGAGACTGACATTCTGCGAGTAGTTGCGTTTATTTTGCCCCCATTGTTTGAATGTCAACATTTACAAGACATGCAACACCAAGAAAATAGAAGTACAGGTAGTAGAACTGGACTTAAGAGTAGAGGACGCTTCGTCTTGTACATGAATGTATTCTCAACACTTCCTCAGATCTGTCTGTCCCTTGGGAGAACTTTCTCAATATAAGCTGGTGTGTTGCGCCGAAGGGCGGTTATACCGCGCCGGCTATACAGATACAGATACAGATACAGATACAGAAGGAAGTTAAAAGGAAGAAGACTACCTGATCTAAAGGAGCCTTTGGAAACAGCCAAATAAGTCCGAAGTGATTTTCTTTTTTCGTTTCTTACCGTAGCTATCCAGATTCATGTACAGTCAAACCTGTCCAAGTGACCACCTCTACAAAAGGGCCACCTGACCAATGTGACCACTTCTTGGTGACCCTTTAAATGATTTTTCCAATTGACACAATCATTAACAAGACGCCATAGGCGACAATTCTCCGTGAAATTTTATAATTTGCAGATTGAGAGGTGGTATTGGCACTGGCATGCCTGCAGACGACGTATAAAATTGCATGCCGATTGAACAAAGGGGACCGTGGGTTTTAGCTGCAAACACGGAAAAACGGGTACCGCTCAAGTCAACGTTAACTCCAGGACTGTCTACAGGGAACACTCGCATATTAGCGCGACTGGCCATACACCGCGACTGGCCAAGCCCAGACCCTGCAATTAGTAACAGTTGCACATCAATCCGGCCGAAAGCATTGCGTAACACAGGCTACTTCTTCCTATATTCAGCGCCGTGTTTCGAGAGAATAATACTGGGAAACGATTACTTTTCTTGTTTTGAACGCATAAACATAGATGTACGCTAATCTAGTATACCTGCCATGGCCAGATTATCTAAAGATGTGTGTATTCTGTGTACAATCTACAGAAATGTACATCAGGTCCAATCATCCGATTTTCACGTTTCAGTTTTTTGGACTCGGTCATCGGTATTAACATTAAATTTTTCCTAATGTTGACCTCTGACCACCCCACATATTCGTCCCCATCAGCCCCGCCCCGACTTACTACCGGTGACATAAACGGACGACAACATTTCAACGACATGGGGATGTTTCGAAAATAACTATTTACTCCAATATCAAAACAGCTACGGTAAAAATAAAAAGACGTGCATCATCCCGGACATAATGCAACACCACATGCGAAATTACACAGAAATGCGACGTACGGAAGAATGCGTTTTGGCTGCGACCATCTTCCAAAAAACTTGGCATCTCTTAACCATGGGCAAAAACATCTGGAACCACTTATAAAAACCACCCCGTATCTGCATGAAGTTCCACCCCCCCCCCCCCCCCCCCCACTGCTATTCCAAACAACGCGTTTTTCTGGACCATTCCAATTCGCCTCGTAATTGTAGGGGTGCGTTTGCAATATTACATTGACCGCGAAAGCAGCAACGGCAAAAATACACATTCGTGCATCAACACGGGCATGCCCGCAGACGGCGTATAAAATTGCGTGCCGATTACACAAAGAGAACCCAGTGTTTTGACTGCGAACATGAAAAATCAGCCGATTACAACACTCCGTCCGGAGGTCCTGACCTCCTTCACGGAGTAACAATCCTGTCGACATGTCTGTAGTGTCCACTTCTTGGTGACCCCTTAAATGATTTTTCCCATTGACACAATCATTAAGAATCCTGTCGATAGTCTCCACCTGTTCACATAGACCAGATTTCATTGGTCCTCTGAGTGGTCTTCTTGGGCAGTTTTCACTGTACTTGAATAAAAAATTAAACATTTCGTTACACATTCAAGGACGAATGAATGTTTAAGCATTGTGTGCTGGCGTTGGAACCGAGCTATCCTAACACATCAGACCTCATACCCGTTGTATCGCAGGTAGTAGTCTGGGTACATGCCATCAACGTTGACGTCGGAGCCTGGCCAGAAGAACGTCCCTGACCGCTTACCCTGCTTCTTCACTGTGTTCCACAACTGGAAAATACAGGTCAGTCCAGGACAAGCGGATATACAGAGTTCAAAACTGCTGATATCTCCTTCTGACTAGGGCGATTCGGTTGCTTTACATCTGATTCAGTGGATCTGAAAAGTGTGTGGTGGACTTCACCATTGTATTGATAAGTGGCCAAAGCTAATAACTTCAATGCCCACACTTAAATCTACATTACCGTTTGCAGACAATGAATTCATGGCAGAAACATCAATACGTACAGGAGTTTGCCAACATATGCCTTTGGCGACACCTAAGGGGTTTCAGCACAGGCCTGTCCCTGGTGCTGAACGCTATCCGCATACAGAAATATACGCCACATCGCCGTTCTACTTACCGGCTCTCCTCCCCACCAGGCAGGGACGAAAGACTCGGCACAGCCTAGGCAGAATGACGTGTTGAAGACAGGATCGTACATGTTGTTTTCAGTAATTCCACTGGACTCGCCATACAGCCCCTGAAAATCGGCCGTGACAATCAGTCACTGATTGCGCGTTAGCCTACGACCAGTTGAGGTAGGTTTATGGAAACAATACAAACATTGAACGTGGATGATAAAGAATTTTCATATTTTCATTAAGTACTTTTGTCGTTAGAATGACAGGTCCTCTGATTTTGTAAAATACATACTTGTGACGTTTCTAGCTGAACAGACATACCAAATTGGTATTTTTTCTACGTGGAATTCAAGTTTACTTATTAAGTTAAACGTTCACAGACTACAGGACTCCAAGATTGATCTGTGATGACCGAGAAATTGCTGATGAAGCACGCTTACCGTGACGATGGTGTAGTGGTTAGAGAATGTCACAGTTGGGAACTGGGAGTACATGTAGGGTGCATGGACGCCACATTTAGCTGGGGTGAACATAAAGAAAATTAACATCATCAACTAAAGTTGGTCAAAGTGACATTGCACAAATGAAATGTCATTATGGTTTGTTTTCTACATTAATATTATATTTCAAGTTTGAGATCGCAACGCTTCAGCCTAGCTTAGTAGTCATAAGTTTAGGGGTGATCCAAAGTTTTCTAGTTAGTTCATTCATATAGACACGTGTATCTGCTTCTCTCTCTCTCTCTAACCTCCCTGCTGCATGTAATGAAAGATAGTAAGCCATACCCACCCATTCTACCAATGGTCGGGGTGATGTCCCGGAGGAGATATTCTGCCTTGAAACCATCGAGAGAGATCAGGAGAACTGGCGGCTCGGAGTAACTGTGGCAGAAAAGAAAGAAAAGAAACTAAATGCTGTGGAAGTGTACTTAAATGAAAGGTTTGATCATTGCGCCCTTGTTGTTCAAACTGGCACTACAGTTCAATGTCCCGGATCATGATGGTGTTGTTATACTGTATCCAAAGCTGGTCCATGTTGGACCGTCGAGAAATGAGCATCCGTTTCTCTGATACACTGATGACAGCGTGCCCAAAATACGTGTACCATGCTCTCCAAGCAGATGTTAAGGCTTCGGCTTATTTTTGACGTGTTTTTAGGCGATTTTATCGTGCTTTATTTTTGTCCTGGTATCTTTTTTTCGCCAGCCAATACTGCCTTGCGTATTTGATACTGTCTTGCAAATTTCATGTCTTGCAGCCACCGAAAGATCTGCTTAGAGATCAAATGTAACGGAGTCCTTACCCGGCCGGACAACTTGGACCGGCGGTGCTGATGCACGGCTCCTCCAGCCATTTCCCACGGTTACACTGGAAGCCACCTGTAGATGACAAGCACATAAGATCATCATCAGCATTGTACATAGCACAGGAGATGACACATCATCGTGCAATTTACAAGACTAAACTTCAATCAATCAATACATGTATCAGAAGATATTTTGGAGGGGTCTGTTTAGTTGAAACTAGCTCTGTAACGTTACTCGACAAAGAAGAATTAATGTTGTTGAAGCCAGCAGTCTGGTCTGTTACCCGCCATTTTCCTCACCTGATTTTCGAAGCCCAAGGCCTAGTCCAAGTCCAAGTGCTATACCTAGGACAGACACCTACAAACAAAAAGGACTGTTACGAATGATCATACTACTTCTGGTTTCTACATTCTATTCTATACCAATAAGTCTATCATCCAGCAAAATCTGCGCTAATGACTGCTGCATTATTAGTTATATACCTACAGCATACATGTACAGCATGGCATATACTAGTATACATTACGCACTTGATCTAATAACAAAATCGATAGCGTACAGAATGATTTTGGGGCGTTCGGTAAATGGAATGACCACATGTCCACTCACCACTATCAGTCCAGCAATAAGTCCCTTTCTTACAGCCGTCTTCTTTGGTCTATTTTTATCACTGGATGCCTGGGACTCCACAAATTGGTCCTTCATATCCTTTTTTGTCTGAAACAACAACAACGAAAGGCGATGTGTCTGTCTGTGTCACGACAACTGTAAAATGTACATGTTCATTTATACCAGGAGAGAAGCTGCATAACGTTCTTTTAAAAACTTCACCTACGAACTGAGTAAACTAACCTTGAAAATTGTTCATGGGCGAAAGGTCGTTCTACAGTCATGTTCAATGGTCAAGTTTGTAGTTGGCGGGATCAGATACATTTGTACAGTGATGACAGTAAACGTAGACGCAAGTAGACATGGGGATCCTCGATTTTAGCCGTGCTTTTGACACGGTGCCACATGAGAGACTCCTTAGTAAACTCGCACACTATGGTATTAGAGGTCCCATCCACCAATGGATTAGATCGTTCCTCCAAGACAGGTCTATGTGGGTTGTAGTGGACGGCGAACACTCACCAGCAACACGTGTTGCCTCTGGGGTTCCTCAAGGAACAGTACTCGGCCCACTTCTGTTTCTGGTGTATATAAATGACTTGCCGTCCTGTTTGACGCCAGGAACTACCGTTAGGCTTTTTGCCGACGACTGTCTTGTGTACCGAGAGATCCATGGACAGGATGATCAAGTCATCCTACAGAGAGACCTCATAGCATTACAAGATTGGGCAACCACATGGGGTATGAAGTTCAACCCAAAGAAGTGCAACACCATGTCCATTACGCGGAACAAAAACCCCCTCACTAGGATGTACGAGATGTGTGGCGAGTTCATCCACCAGACAGAACAAGCCAAGTATCTGGGAGTTACCATCAGCCACGACTTGAAATGGTCAGCACATATTAATACTGCAGCGAAACGAGCCAATCACACACGATTTCCTTAGTCGTAACCTCCGCTACTGTCCCCGGAAAGTGCGAGAGACTGCATACTTCAGTCTTGTCCGCTCTACCATAGAGTATGGAGCAGTCATCTGGGACCCCTACCGGAGGAAAGACATTGACACCCTTGAAATGGTTAACAGACGAGCAGCTCGCTTCGTGACCAGCAATCATAGACGGTCTGACGTCAGCGTTACAGCCCTCCTAGAAGACCTGGGATGGCCGTCACTCCAGTCGCCCCGTCGGGATTCACGGCTGACCATGATGTATAAAATTACCAACGGCCTTGTAGCCATCCCACCCACTCGTCTCATCCCAGCGTTTACGCGTACCCGCGCCAACCATTCCCAGAAATACAAGACACTGCGGCCGAACTGTGACACTGCCAAATATGCATATTACGCTAGAACCATCCCTGAGTGGAATAACCTCTCAGCATACATAGTGGACAGCCCCTCGCTGGACTCTTTCAAGAGCAGGCTGTCATCCCGTCCGTAGTCCAGACGCTGCGCCTCCCCCGTCTGCGTGATGTCCCGACTAGGGAATTTGCAGACTATTGAACTTGAACTTGAACAGTTGCCCAGTAGCGAGGGCGCCTTCAGTTATTTCAATTACAGGGACGCATCGTTTATGTACCAGAAATGAGAATTGGGGAGGGGAAGGGGTGTAATATCGATGATTCTTTTTGGTCAATAGATTTTGCATGTTCCCGTTGTTTATATGACCTGACAACTTTTCGGCGTTTTTTTCTCCAATCAAGGACATTATACAGACGCATAATGTCCTTGCTCCATATAATGTCCTTGCTGTGTGTATTTTTCATGCACACACACTCATTTACAATCATTCCTGCTTAGTCTCTTAATACATACTAAGGGGAACAATACTGCTTTGTGCCTAGTTTATGCGTAAAGAAAGTGATTAGATTTCACTTTATCGTTACAGTGTATACATAGTGACCAAAGACATCAAGACTACGCCCTCACTAGTTTGCGTTAAGCTGTCAATGCGAAATTTATAGCACAGTAAGAGCAAAAGTGCATCTAAAGTTCCTTTGTCAGTTGTGCTAAGTGCTAAATCCGGATCCATTCATTCACTGTTGCTTTCTTTACGAAGGGCGTGGGTCAACAGTTGAATGAATGACCAGCTCTGATTCAATTGGTTCCTATAAACATTTACCCAACTGTGGTGTGTTTCAAGCACATCAGCACACAAGTGTGTCCTTATGACCCTTACAACAGTAGCCCGAGAAATGTTTGGAACAACTGGTGGAACATTAACATTTAAGCTTATGTAATACTTCTTCAACATAAAGCGTTAATCAACAACTATGGAAAAGGTATGTTTGGTAGGTTTGACTTGAAGCAGTGCAACCAAAAGGGCATTAAGAAATCTTGTCAATTTGATTCACACCCTTTCAGTACGCATTACATATACATGGACTTTCTCACTTTCCATCAAATTCTCTGCCAATGAACTGTCCTGTAATCGTAATTAAAGTGTTTGAAATTTCTGCTACCAGAAGCAACCAGTCGTCGATCTTTTCAAACTCTTTTGTCTACTCAGACATTGGTTTTGAAGTCAAAGGAAAGACAGACCATCAGCAGCAAGGAAACGATGTTGAGAAACAACTAAGGACATGATTGTCAAGTAAAGAGCGGACGAGAAGTTCCATCTGTCCAGCTCCGTGTTTTCTCTCTTAGTCCTAAATCTCTATTGACATTCCTGGTGACTTGATCAACGGGCAAACCGGCAGTGTTAACGATCTATAGTATTGTTTGAGATCAAGGAATGCATTGAAATAACTTGAAGCAAACAACGATAATGTATGAACGCGGAGACGTTGTAAGGATATATATTCATGTACTTTGACCCACTCTTAGGACCCGGACGCATACTTCGTGCGAGCGTCCTGCGATCGCAAACTGGGGGCATTCTTGAGACAGTCTTGCATGTGTCCTTCAGCTGTCTTGGTACGGAAAAGCTGTCTTAGATCCTTGACTATTAGTTCTGTTACATCTGGCTTGAAAATTCCACGGCATCAAAATCGTACGATGACCTACGAAGAATTTGACAGCGGCGTTACTTAAGTACTTCACACTCTGGCAAACAGTACTTCAGATCGAGTGACCCACGGGGTAATAAATACATGCATCCACACCATAAAGATAACCATATCCTTACCTTGGCAGGCTCGTACAATAGTGGTCAAGTAAACAGGGACTCGAAGGATCTGCCGCCGGAAATAGTCTGATTACTCTGATATGGCCAGAGAAAAGGTGAGCTCAGCCAAGAAGTTGGCAAACAAGGAAACAGCAAGTGGGGACGTTTCATTACGTACTGTCGATATGTGGAGAAGTGATATAAAACCATACTTAATGGTAGTGACAATTCAAACAGTTTGTACACCTTTCTCAGGTTCCAAACTCATCACGATTCCTGTCTTTATAAGACATGGTGCATCGCGAGAAGCCAGACGTACAGACTCAACCATCAGTGGTTCATCCCTGATTACGTGCAGGTCTTGCCGCCTGCAGTAGGTTCAACCATATGCATTTGAGTGGTGAACGACATGCCATAGGGCCACGGGTATGTTTACATCAGCTGGTGTGTTGGCTCACCTGCTCACCCGGCCGCCTGTAGACCTTCTGGTCTGTCAGTCGTCAGCCTCAGGGTCAGGTCCCTCCATGCTGCCCTGTCTGGTGTGTTGTGTTTTTGGTGTGTTGGCATTACGTAATATTTTTGGTGTGTTGGCATTACGTAATATGTTTCGTAGTCACGAAAATGCGCGATTGATAATGCGATCGTAACCGTGGTGCGTGGAAGTCTCGTGATTTCTAATATGGCCTGTGTTAGAAACGTTCAATCATTACGTATATATTGGCGACAACAAAAATAAGATACCAGAGTAGCTAAAATACCGGAGTTATGAAGTAGTATTCCGTGTTGCATTGCAGTTTTGAACTGTCTTGATGAGACACTGTACGTTACGACAGTCACCTGAAGCAATAAAGGCACACATGGTCTAACGGTGAAGAGTGCACGGTAACATCGTGTTTTCTGGTCCAGACTGCCCGGGCGTAGTCTTTACAAGACTCATTGAAACTGGTAAATGATTTCTAGAAATAATGAACGGTACAATATAATGGTAGATCAACAGGTGGGAATTGGAGAGGGCCTGAGATAGCATTTGTAAGGACTGAAGTCTCTCACTCCTTGTATACATTTGATTCACCAGGTCTTTCTTCTTTTTCTTGGAGATTCAGACTAACAACCACTTAATTATTCCACCATAAAACCTTGGTAGTTGCTTTATTATCGGCAATTTAGACATGTCTACTTCATTCTTATCTATCCAAATTTGTAATTATCAAAAGGAAAAGTCAAAAGGGCTACTGTGTGTGGCCTCACCTTTCAAATGGCTCCCTGGCAATATGAAATGGCACATTGCCAGGGATATGACCTGCCATATGACATGTAAGTGGACACATGAAAACAAGACAATGTTTGATTTGGACGCTGTACTTTGAACTCAGTGGTTGAAATGAATATACAAAACATTCTATGATTTTTTTATTTTCAAATGTGACTTAATGGTTTTAAGAAGTTGAACCATTATGGTTGTGGTTACAGATAACAATGTATTTCTTGTCTCTTTGGTGAAAATCATAAAGAAATACTTCTTGGTAAACTATTAACTTCACGTCACATAAATCTCCACTCAAACAATGAAGTAAACATGTTTACACTAGGCTAATGGATGTCAAGAGCACTTTAAAGCAGTTTGTGTGGTTGTGTAAGCAACAAAACTACGTTTGTACAAAACTAGGCTAGACTAGGTAGAGCGTTACATAATGCAAAATAAATCAAGCAACTGGATAAATTCTCTGAGAACCTCTGAGAATTTATCCAGTTGCTTGATTTATTTTGTATTATGTATGTTACTACATGCACAGAACTGCCTTCGGGCAGATTGACCTTCATTACCTCAATATAAGTACACATACATGTTTACTATGTTACATGTTACTACTGGTACTGTTAGCAAGGTAAGTAAACAGAGTAGTAGTGTTGGGATAAGATTCAAAATAGCCTTTCCCTTCATGGAGTACTTGTGTCTAAACTTTATTGTGAATCATACACTTCTACACACATTGTTGTAAACTACAATTAATTATTTCTTTTAAACTTGAACTTCTTGGGTAGATTCTTGAGGGGAAAGTCCACCGACTCGTCACTCATGTTTGCGACCCCTGTGTCTTGTAAAGCAGGGGCAGAGAAGATCTTGGGATCCTTCCAGTAGATAGGGTCTTTGTGCATCACAGGGAGGAAACCTGGAAGAAATAAGAGCTATGGTAAAACAAGTTCCTTTCATTTGTAACACTGGTGTACAATGTATTTGGGATTGGAGGTAACAATAAATGAAACAGTAAAAGAAAAGACAAGAGACAAGATGCTCACCAAGGTACTGAGCATTCCTGATTTGCCTCTCCACCTCCGCTTGTTTTTTGTCACACAGCCCTGTGATGTGGTGGCCGTAGATACGTCCCGTGTATGGAGACAGAAACTGGGACAGAAGCTGGGGGTTCTGGAAGTGCAAACAAAGGCCAAAGAAGTTAATTACCCGTTATTTGGATGGACCACTTCTGCTGGTTTGAATATTTCAGTTTCCAAAATAATTTCATCAGGTTGGAAGATACATAGGGTATAGAATTTTCTTCTTACACAACCAGTAAGGTTCTCACCTGCTTACGTTTCGAGCTGAGGAAGGTGTCTGATAGACATCGAAACGTAAGCAGGTGAGAACCTTACTGGTTGTGTAAGAAGAAAATTCTATACCCTATGAATATTTCAGTTTTTCTTTCTTTCTACTTTGGCATTTTTGTTGCTGTTCTGCTAAGAAAATATTTTCTACCAGTAATCAAAATGTACAGAAAAGTTTGTACAGCATGTTGTAACTTCATATAGATAGTTCAATAAGAAAACTAACCTTGTATGAGAGTTCAACATTACATAGGATACACCTCTTCACTTCTTCCTTGTAAGGATCCTCCATTTTTCTCTGAGGCTGGAAGAACAGAAGAGTTTGGCAAAATAATACACACCAACTTTATCAACTGCACACACATATACAGATATTTACCTTTGTTGTACATTTTACTGTCTGTACTGCTCAAATAAGGTTTTAGCTGCCATCTGTTAAGGACATCCTGTATAATGTCTTCGCATCTGTTTATCAACACACATATTATGGAGCTGATTATTAGATGTTGCATTGACATCATCTGATGTCCTTGGATCTTTCTTCCAATTTTTCAGCCAACAGGGTGTTTCTTACATACATCCTAACTCTCCAGTGTATCAACATTTGTTGGTACTGTATGTCACCGAGGCTCCACAGTGCTTAGTTATATTACTACTGGTAAGTAAAAGATAATCAGCTGACCAGAGTACCAGTCTTCTTTTCCTCAGTTTTGTCTGCTCATGACTGAGGCTGGCTAAAGCTAGCAACAAAACTTGTAATTTGCCTAGCAAAATATCAAAAGTTCCTTTTTTCATACCTATTTCATGGTAAACTTTTACAGTAAAAAAAACCTCTACCATATCTGTGTCTTCTGTCTCATTTGTGCTATCAGCTGAGGTCTGGTGTGGCGTGTCTGTACTGAGACGGTGATGTGGAAGCTGGAGACATCCTGGAAGACACGTGAATAGAAAAATTTATATTACATTAGAAAGATACAACAAAGTATTGCTATGTATTTCTATAGTTCTTTCCAAAGCAAGTCAGGCGAACTTTGCACTATGTTGACAAAGCTCACACAGGGTAAACATGTTCAACTTTTAATTCTCTTCACTGGAACTGTATCATATTCAAACTGTGTGAAAAATAGTTTCAATTCCATGTAACATGAATATCGACAAAAGCCAGAGACGTCTCCCAAAGGAGTCTAACAGACAAATAAAATCCTATACTTAATTGTGTAAACTTGCTCAAAAATGCAATGTTGGTAAAAGTCCTATAAACCGTGAAATTTTGATGAACGTTGAAAATGTGACGGAGTACAGGAGTAGTGAGGAAGGTCGACGTCGATGAAGACCTTGGACGGTTTGCGGGTGCCTACTTTTTCTCATTCAAACACGTACCCTTCGACTGGATAACGTTCCTTTTCTCTTCCTTCGTATGTTTATCTTCGACGCTAGCATATCATTGCACCCTTACCTTGTCCTTGAGCGCTAGAAATTGCGGTGAAACTTTTCCTACCGCTGAACGCGGCTCGCCTCACCACGACGGCAGCCATGTTGATGACCTCTGGGTCACGGAAGGTGAAAGGTCAGTGAATGTTTTCAAAATGGCTCCGGCTTGAAACCGTTTTGTGGTGAGTTGCTTCGCTATAGCTTCTTTTTCTCGTTAGATGTGCAATAGAAACTACTAATAACGCTACCTTCTGTTAAAGTGGTACAATACATGTACGTGATTTGAATCTTGACAACTGAGGTAACAGACGTAGTGATTTTTCAGCATGAGCAAAAATTAGGTTCCAGCTTGCAGCTTCAACTTCAAGTTATGCTAACAGGTGTCATCATCCTTTAGATTAACGTTATATACTTAATGTCCAACATTCACCACATGTATGTTTTATTGCACCAGTTGCAGCTGCACTCTTTGAAGATGACTGAAGTTGAGAAAACAGTGGCTGCGGTAAGAAAGACTACATAGGCCATGATAGGCTGTTTACACATTGTTCTTTTTCAACTTCCAAATTTTTCATCAGAATCGTTGCAGAGCAATTACACTATGTTGTAGCATTGTTGACTTTCTTGATAAAGTTGTTAACAGTGTGCTTGAATATAGTATTATTATATTTACTGGCCCAGTTGCATAATACACACTTCTGTTATTGTTTTCTGCTGCGACGTTTATGTCGTTACTTTGTTACTTTGTTCATGTTTATCACTTTCTTTTTGGTAAATATCAAGGAGGTTGAAATTACTGAATAAAGGTTATTATTAACAAAAAAAATACTACTGTTATGACTACACATTCATATAGAATGCCCCAGCACCCAATACACTGACTGGCTCTGCTGCACTTCACCCTGGAAAATCACCTGTGAGTATAACAGTACGACTAGTATAAATTGTGCGCAATGTAGCCATGGTGTCTGTTGCAGTGCTTCTCTTGCTTACAGTCTGATTATAAAGCCTGTACTGGCTATATCATAAGACTATGGACAAGAGAAGTCCTGCAACAGTCACCACGGGTAGCGCTCAGTCAATGCTGCACTGTCTGTTTTATTACTTTGAGCCTTAGCCTCTAACATGCTTTTAATACTTAATATGACGTATATATAAGCCGTTATGTGCTAAATGCAGACTTGTATGAGCTTATATATAGGTTCTATTAAGTATCTGTGTTAGTATGCAGGACTTGGTGTGTACTTCTAACATTTATGTCTGGTGTGTAGTATAATTCAACTAGGCAGTTGGTCTTATAGCTATCTTATAACATATTAACAGTTTGTTATTATTTGTTATTACCATTTCAGTGGTTAAGCTTTGATCTTAATGAGAAATGCTTTTCAGTTAAGGATGAAGAAGTAATTTTGTTTTCCAGCTGATGGTTCTTCAGGCAAACGGTCTTCTGACTGACTTCAACAAACCAGCCCAGGAGAGAGGTGAGGAAAATTTCTCTTTTACTAAAAGTTTTAGACTAAAAACAGTGACATTGAATCAACCCTCCAGACTAAATTTTTAGCTTAGGAGCGCATGCGCTCCTAGCCTCAAAAAGTTAGGCGCGCAGGCAAACATTTGGGCGCGCAATGCGCGACCAGAGTAAAAAGTTTAGTCGCATTTCGTAATTTTTGGTCGCACGGTCGCAGTCTGGAGGGTTGCATTGCAGAACTAGATGTGACAGGCATATTACACAATTTCTTGTCGTTACACTTACAGTTATTTAGTTTTACTTGAAGTAAAACACTGCTGTTGTTTTTGTAGAGGTGAGTGAAGATGTTCTACGGGCACAGGAGGAGTGGGATGCTGTGGAGACAGTTCAGCCTGGTAGGGAGCTTTTTATCATAGATTAGTGACATACAGTCTGTTACTTATCAGACCTATGTTTACAGAAATAGTTGCAAAACTAAGTCTACTTGGACTGTGGTGTTCCCTCCAAAAGTTGTCTTTCAAACTCAAGAACATAAGAGCTTAGGTCCATTCATCTCAGTCATATTACTATTGTTGACTGTAGTGTTGCCCTATTTACACAAAAACATTATTTGTATATTCTAAGTGTAAGAAATAAGCACAAAAAGTTTTTTATTCTCTTTTTTACAACTCTTCTGTCATGATACTGATCTTGTCAATACTCAATACAATTAAGTATATACAATAAGCATGTATGTACATTTAGGATAACCATGTTTTAAACAGAACTTTCCTGATTAATTATCTTCCTTTGGTATGAAAGATGAATATGCAAGGACTAACCACTAACATTCCTCTTCCTTCTGACCTGCTACATGATGTGTGCTACAGAAAACCAGAGTGAAGGTATCACAAGCCCTTGGTTGAGTAGCATAGCCGTGTGTGTCACGTAATTCAGCAAAATACTAGTATGCCACCCTAACCGATCTGCTAGTTTCATAGATGCAGCCTGTAGTCAGATCTGTTATATGTTGGCTGGCTTTAGCATGTGCATTATATGAGTGAAAATTGGCTGTGTTGGTACAGTGTACTGTGTACTATGTCATAGTGCTGGCTGTTGATAGGTAAGCTACACTGCCTTTTCACTGTCTCTTGTACCATTTTCATCAGTACGTAGCATTAGCATTTAGGCAATTAGGCTTACACTACAGCTGTTATCTTGCATCAAATCACTTGTTGGAGTGTTGGTTTCTCCTTTCTCTATTCACGTCTCACAGCGCTACGATGCTAACAATCCTATTTTGTGTTCTAACAGACTTATGTTACAATTTGACATGCAGGAAGATAAGAGTATGATAGTGTCCTACCTTCAGTCATGGTGACGGCTCTTTGGCAGTGATATTGTATCAAGGTCGGCAATGAATGGCAAACTAGGGATCCATTCTCAAGCAGATGACAAACCCGGGAAACCACTGTACTTTCATTTTGGCCTTGTAATTCTGGGGGATTAATCACTACGTAACATAAAACAAGTTTAAGACAAACCTTACTGCATGTGTACTGGTATTATATTGTTTTCCTTTGCTCTCCATTCTTCAGGAACAGGCAGCTTACAAAATCAGTCCAGTCTGATATCTTTTAATGAAGCCCTGGCCTTTTTCCAGACCAAGGACCTGAGTGAATATATGGTGAGGAGAAATTTACAAGAAGGTGTCATATCGGTATTGTAGTGTGTTTTCTTCATTCCTTTTGTGCAGTGTTTGGAACTCTTTTCGTATGTGCATATACATTTACATGTACTTGTACATTCAAATGATTGCTAAAAATCTGTCTCAGTTCCATTGAAGCACATTGTTTTCCTGTACCTGTACATGTAGATGAAGATCAAGCCCACAGTACAGAGATCAGGGTTTTCTGCCATGTGCCACTGGCTGTTTGGTCCACCCAGATTACAGCACAGTCTACATGAGGAGAGGAACCTAGTTTTTGCTATGGGACTCTGTGAGTACAAAAATTTTGGCAAGGTTGGCAATGTAGGTCTTAGTTTTGATGTGTGTCTAACTCTATCTAATTTGTTTGAGATTTACTACACAGGCTATTCTGTGTGGAATCACACAGAAAGTGTTTTGACAAACATCCAGTGTTAAGAGTGAACTTGTTGTAAACTTTCTAAAATGACCCTTTTGGCTTTGCTCCCCTTTCCTTGTGTAGACCCCTTTGATAACACAGAGGAGATCCACATGCGTGTGCTACAGACGGTCTACAAGAGACTAACTGGGACCAAGTTAGACTGCCCTAGATATGGCGGGCACTGGGAGCAGATTGGATTCCAAGGTGATATGTTTGAATATATGTACATACATATACCGGTATATGTTTATATTTGCTCAGAGTCATATTTTCTTCATCATAATGTGAAGACAAGATTTAAGTGAAATATTTGTGATCTAGATATCCAAATATAGATCTTACAAAGACAAAAAGCAGGGGCATGCATTTTAGAGATGTTATAATTCCTACCAGTACTTCTAATCTTAATTTTTTTAATCAAATTGAAACTTCACCCACTACAAGGTATTTATATCAAAAAGCAAAATCATGTGTTATTGCTACTGTGTGAGGTTATGTGATATTTTTTTGCATCAATAGAATTGTACATTTCCAAGTTGATACCTTTTCAGCACACTGACTATAACTTCAATGTTTTAGGATCTGACCCGGCCACGGACCTACGAGGCACAGGCTTCCTGGGCCTGATGCAGGTCCTGTATTTTGTCATGGAACCAAGAACCTTGTCTCTGGCTAGGGACATCTACAAGCTGTCCCTCCACGAGACTCAGGTAAGCTCCTGCACAGTTTGGTACATGATGAAAACAACAGTAGTGTGCAAAGGGTTAATTTGGGCAAAGGTAGTGACATATACCCGGTACTGGCCGGTAGGTTTAGCATTTTATTACTTCGTGCAGCATTCAATGTTTTTAGTGATTCTGATTTGCTACCGTACAACAGTCTACATATTCATGTAACATTGTCCTTTTATGTCCAGTTGTTGATAAAAGGCAAGTTGTACTGTGCCATGTATGTACATGTTGTAGGTGTATGTAGTTGAGTCTATGGATGTGCTCACTGGACATCTTTGTTCTTTCCAGAACTTCCCCTTCTGTGTGATGTCCATCAACATCACTAGAATTGCCCTGCAGGCATTGAGGGAGGGCAACTTGTCCAAGTAAGGAAAAAATTAGCTAAGATTCCTAAATCTATTTTTAGCTTAATTGATTTCATCCCAACTGTTATTCCCTTATAGAGCCTTGCCTATGTGTTGGCACTGCCGTAGTTTTGTTGTATAGACTTGAAATAAAACTTCGTTGTGCAGATTGTTGATACATGTATTTTTCTGTCCCATAGGGAGTGTAACAGAAGACAGCAGATCATAGCAGTCATCAATGACTTCTATGTAGCAACTTTCTTCCACCTCTACCAGATCTGGAAGTCACAACACAAAACAATAGCTGACTCTGGATATGTCATTCAAGGTGACTTTTACAGTTCCTCTTGAGGCTCAAATAGCACCAGAGAAGGACATGGGTTATAGGGTCAGTGTGAATGTTTATCAGCACCAAGGACATGGGTTGTAGAGTCAGTGTGAAAGTGAATCAGTACCAAGGACATGGGTTGTAGAGTCAGTGTGAAAGTGAATCAGTACCAAGGACATGGGTTGTAGAGTCAGTGTGAAAGTGAATCAGTACCAAGGACATGGGTTGTAGAGTCAGTGTGAAAGTGAATCAGTACCAAGGACATGGGTTGTAGACTGTAGAGTCAGTGTGAAAGTGAATCAGTACCAAGGACATGGGTTGTAGACTGTAGAGTCAGTGTGAAAGTGAATCAGTACCAAGGACATGGGTTGTAGGGTCAGTGTGAATGTGAATCAGCACCAAGGACATGGGTTGTAGAGTCAGTGTGAATGTTTATCAGCACCAAGGACAGGAGATCAGTATGAGAGTTGACCACCATAAGGAACCAGATCAGCAACATAGATTGTATTATGAGTGTACATGTGAATGTAGATCAGTGCCAGGTTTGTATGTAATGGAAAGTTTGTGTGTTATGAAGATCAACCCCATAGACATCCTCAATATCAGTGTCTTGATGTTACATAGCTCAGTATAGGAACTAGAAGACGTGACTGTCATGAATGATACCAGCAATGAAGCTTGACTCAATTTTCCAGAGGTAACAACATTTGTCAACAAAAACCCGCGAGCTGTGATCCGTGAGCTGGAAAGATACCTGAGCGAGAAGCGAGCCAATGCCATTGGTCAGATGGATTCGCCGAGGGGAGCGAGTGCAGGGAAGGACAGTTTTGTGGGGGTTTGTGATCTGGAACCAGAGGAGGAGGAGGTTGATTTGGTGTAGTTACAGCCATTTTCTTTGTATATAATGCTATTTTTTTAGTTACGATTTGTGTGTGTATGCGTTTTTGTATGTTTTTGCATTTGTGATTCAAAACATCTCTCATGATCCCTTCTTGTTTATCTTAATTGAAGTTCTCATCTTAACCAAAAGAACCTGTAAAGGCTCTTACTTGATAGTCTACATTGATTCCCATTATTAATTTACTATACATTTATACAGTAACTGTAACAAACAAAAGTAAGAAAACAGTCTTTATTTTTTCACCTCATTTCTTACGTAACATATTTTTTCATGCAAATGAATGTAAAGAAAAAAATCATGAATCAATTCCTGGATTTGGGGGGTGGGTCCTAAACAGCATTTGATTATTCTTGGCACATTTTAAAAGGCTAATGTTTTGGGAAGGTTGTGTTCAACAAGGATTATCCAAGCTATCACATACCCCAGAATTAGTAATCAATGTTTAAATGGTGCTATTTCTAATCAATGGTTAATTGCCAAATGTTGGTCTTATTGTTCAAGGAAGTAAAACTTTTTGCCAGGAAGATACGGAAGTATACTTCTCTACAGCCACAATTTCTTTAGGAATAATTTTGGTTTCCATTGAAATGAATGACGGCAGTGATTTTCTCAACTTTGTACCGTAGAATATTATAAGGTAAATATAGGCAAGCAGGTACATCAAATAGTGTTCCTCTGGGATACATTTATTATGGTTCATATAACTATTGTTGTCAAATCGGTAAGTAGTTTCCATTGGTGTGGTTATGATCCATTGTTTTGTATGGTTTATGATTATGATATATGCTACCATTTTATTTGTGGAGTCTGGTGTACAAATGTATGTCCTTACTTATAGATTATGTCTCTACAGAAGTTCTGTACAACCAGTCTATCTACCAATTATCTAACCAAATATGTCAGATGTTAGCATGACATGATACAACAGATTAAAAGCAAAGTGGACAGTGTAGGTTGTAAGAGACCATCTGCTGTCATATATGCGGACCAAGTCAATCAAATATGGTTAATATCAAAGGTTGAAGGGACTGTTAAAAAGTTATCTGAAGATTTACCCAAAGTGTCGTACAATCTAATGTATGTATGTCACAGACAATCAGTGTTCATGAAGGTTGTTTAATGTCAGATGATGATGTTGTGCTTCTTCACCAGAGTAATGTTAACGAGGAAGATCACCCATCTGCAGAGTCTGCAGCCAAAAAAGTTTAGACTGAGAGGACAAAAGCAATAGATAAGGCTTGAAGAGTTAACAGAAAGAAGGTACATGCCGCTGAACCACATAATGTTAAACTATACAGTGGCAATACTGACGTTTTTCTAAAAAAAATAACGTAACTTAGCAGGTACAGGGATCATAAACTTGTAATGGACCAAATGTGTGTATAGTTGTTGTAGATAACAAAATGTAGAAATGTATCTAAAATAGGAAAAGCTGTGCTGATCTTATCTGCAGTACTGAAAGCCAAAACAGTCTTCATAACATCTGCACCACCAAATGTGACGGTTGCCACCGTTGAGCAACTTCGTAATACATACTTGTTCTAGTCAGAGTTATTTGTCTCAATGAGAGAATTAGATTTTGATGTGTGTCTGTAGATAGATGTATTTTTGTAGGCAGTGTTGTTTGTTGCATAGATACTATAACGGTAGGTATTTACAGATAGGGTACTATGATATAAAGGTATTAAGGCTGCAATAATGTGTGGACTTGTGTCATGTTATCTAGCACAAACTTGTTTGATACAATTTGATCACGGTACAGCTTCTTTTGCTTTAAACGAGGTTCAATGAAAGTGTGTGTAATCAATCAATCTAAAACATCTACCAGTAATACAGAAAAATTAATTTCTTCCAGGGATAGCTTAAGATTTGGTGATATGATGAAAGGAATGAAAAATATTGAATACAGTGCAAAGATATGCTGAAATGGTATATCATGGATCAATGCTACACAGGGCAATGGAAAGTATGATGATGAAAACTGCTTTGCTACTTGTATTTTTGTCTACTAAAGTTTTACACAAAATGTCATCTACATGTACTCCAAAATAAATCTAACAGTAGATGTCCAGTATGGTGTGTCCCTGCTTCTCTTACTCCCTGTATATTTAATCACATCATTACATCTGCAGAGGTTTAGTAGCAGGAATCACATGATCAGTTAGCTGGTAGTATTTTTTATATGGCCATCCATGAATACCAATGTTGCATGGCATCTTCAGAGCTCAGTGCACAGCCTCTGGTATGTTTACTAACATCGACATCACAATGTCATCATAAATAACATAGCTGGCTATTGAAATCATTTTATGTCTGTGTGGACAAAAAAACTGTCCTAAACAGGACACTAACTATTTTAGTACAAGACTACATTTTCACATTATGCTATATATTCGGGAAAAAGCATATTCCTAACCCTCTTGTACTCCTTTAATAATACCTTGGCACTTGGTCGTTGCTTGGGGTCCTTGTTGTGACACTGTTGGTGCACTTTGAACAAGTGTAATCTGACAACATCACTTCCATCTACATTTCCCAGTAAGTAGTCAACAACATCAGGAATTTTCCAAATGTCAGTTTTTTCATCATATGAAGGCATTCTTGAGTCCTCAAATGGCTCACTTTCAAAGGGCCAAAGCTGTTCAGGTGCAACAAAATCTGACACAATTTCTCTTGTTCCACACTTAACAAAAAGCTGTGCTTCGGGATTTACTTCTGGTAAGGCATCCAAATCATTTAAGATAAGTTTAAGATCCTCTGTGATAAGAAACTGGGATAGGGTCTTAAAGAGGTCGTTTGAGTCACACATGACTCGTGTGCCAACTGGACTATTGTGTAGGAAATGTATTGCTTCTAAGTAACTCAGAGCCATGTTAAACCTTGTCCAGACATTATTGAACTTGCTGAACTCCTCACTGTCTAAAATGGTCTCAATGTTTTCTGCAGATCCAAGTCTGTAATACTCTGTGAGGAGAGTTGTGTGGCATGATCCGACCAGTTGCACGACATGAGAAGTGTGTTGCATGTTCCTCAGCATCTCTACCCCATGTAGGAAGTCCTGGAGGAAAGCCTTCTCAGTCAGGTTACTGTACACCACTGTGTGGCCTCTCCAGGAAGCTTTGTAAACCTACAAGATGGAGATGGGAAATATGTTGTTATGTAACATGTAACTTGCCAGCTGTTTTACATTGCATATTATTGTAAGTTGACAAACCGACAGTAATCTTTCAAGATATACTGGTCATCTGCCCCTGGTCATCGACTAATAAATAAGGAGAGTTTCCAGAGTCGGAAACCTCTCAGTAAATCAATAACGAAAGATGTCAAAATCAGGAAAAAGTTGACGCTTCTACATTTAAAAAAAAAAAAAAAAAACAGAAAAGTGACAACCGGGCATACCCGGACAGCCTCGGCGAATTCCTAGAATTTTTGCAAACTGGACACATAATATACTGAATGGCTCCGCCCTAGAGCCGTCGCCAAAAAAGTAACGGTACTGATAACGTTACCTGCTTCACAGCGCCCTGTCCGAGCATGTGCTGAACGGTCACCTCGTCAGTTATCTCTTTGCAACCAAGCCATGACATACAAGTTTCCATCGTGGCAAGTCTAAAACTTCCCGGCGGGCACAACCCCCTGTCTCCGAGCGAGTCCACTCCCAACTCCCCCTCCACCCTCTCCTCCTCCACAACATCCGGGTTGGGCTCTTTGGCATTTCCCTGGTTTTCCCGATCCAGAACTTCATCGTCTTCAAAGTTGAAGAGCCCAGGCTGCAGGTCCGGGTCGGTGTCTAACCAGAACCACAGCAATAAGTAGAAAAGCAGCGGAATCAGGAGGAGACTGGCCACATCCCGAACACTTAGCGGCGGCATCTGCGATCCGACGTCTGCTACTGCTGGTGACCTCTGACCTGATAACAAGCTAACAGTAAAAATAGTAGTACATTTCAATACATTAAAAGATAGCACCAAATATATCCAAACGTACAGATTGGACTTTCAATGAAATTTTTCATTGATAGTTATAATAAATCATTACAAATATTATTAAAGTTTATGACTAAATTCATCTGTGTAAGTCTGTAAGACATATTAGCCGAAACTTTTTGAATTGTGTGCTACTTTTACTGTTCAGTTACCTTTGACCCCAAAATAAAGCTGAGGAAAGCTGCTTTGACCCAAATTTGCCCAGAAAAGTCGGCATATCTTGCTAAATGCTCGCTGCCGCTCATCTCCTTCGGTTTGTAACGGCTCCTCTTGCCCGCCACATCCACATGTCTCGCCCAGCAAGCGCCAAGGTTGCTGTGGTAAGTTGTCTTTTCTCTGAAAAACACTACGAAGTGAACCTGTCATGCCTGGCCATGTTGGCATGATTTGTGTGCAGCATGGGTGGGCGGGGCCACTATCATTCAACTACTTGGTTAATTTTCTGCATAATCAATGCTATTCGTGTAAAATGTTATGCCACTACATGTACAAGTACATGCATCTTATTTGTTCTGGAGCGAAGCTCAGGTTTAATACTGTTATGCCTATTAAACACGACAACAGGTTACATGCACATTTCATACTCATTGCACTTTCTTGGGTATGCCTAAATAACTCAACCGCCCTCAACCCCCCTCAACCGCCCTCAACCTCCCACTTCCTGGGCTAATATGCAGTGTACATGTGCTAAGAACCCTTGTTTACACTCTGTATACATTGTCTATACGATTATAAATAAAAATCACACAGTAACGTCTAAGTATTTGCGAGTTTTTTCAAGTTATAACTTTTAATATATCATAAGTGGAGTTACCGTCTTTAGGGAGTGATACACCCCGCAAAATATCTGCCCTAAAGGGTTTCTAGACGTTTCGCCCCTAGGACATTTCGCCCCTAGGACGTTTCGCCCCCAGGACGTTTCGCCCCCAGGACGTTTCGCCCCCAGAACGTTTCGCCCCTAGGACGCTTGATGCGTGATTCGTTAATGCATAATGCAGAACGCGTTAATGCATAATGTGAAAAACGCGACAGAATGTTTACATTGACGCAAGCTGTACGTGAGGGCGAAACCTCCTGAGGGCGAAACGACCTGAGGGCGAAACGTACTGAGGGCGAAACGACCTGAGGGCGAAACGTCCTAGGGGCGAAACGACCTGACACCCCCTGGGTTTTGAGCGCTAACACGGCACGAAAACTGGTATTTAAGCACGCTTAAACTCATCGTAAAGGCGGCGTTTCTTCCTCCTTTCCGCAACTTAACGACCCCTAAACGTGACCGTAAAGATTGCCTTAACGTGGACTTTCCGGAAGTTCGGAAAGGGCATTTATTTTCCCACTTTCACGGTGCCTTTCCGCGACTTTTAGATGCTTAAAGGCGACGTTAAGCACTAACTTTCCGTGTCCTTTACAAAGAAGCCTGCACGGAAAGCATGCGTTTATTTTGCCTTTCCGTAGTCTTTTGGGTACCATATATATACGGAAAGGGCATTTATTTTCCCACTTTCACGGTGCCTTTCCGCGACTTTTAGATGCTTAAAGGCGACGTTAAGCACTAACTTTCCGTGTCCTTTACAAAGAATCCTGCACGGAAAGCATGCGTTTATTTTGCCTTTCCGTAGTCTTTTGGGTACCATATATATACGGAAAGGGCATTTATTTTCCCACTTTCACGGTGCCTTTCCGCGACTTTTAGATGCTTAAAGGCGACGTTAAGCACTAACTTTCCGTGTCCTTTACAAAGAATCCTGCACGGAAAGCATGCGTTTATTTTGCCTTTCCGTAGTCTTTTGGGTACCATATATATACGGAAAGGGCATTTATTTTCCCACTTTCACGGTGCCTTTCCGCGACTTTTAGATGCTTAAAGGCGACGTTAAGCACTAACTTTCCGTGTCCTTTACAAAGAATCCTGCACGGAAAGCATGCGTTTATTTTGCCTTTCCGTAGTCTTTTGGGTACCATATATATACGGAAAGGGCATTTATTTTCCCACTTTCACGGTGCCTTTCCGCGACTTTTAGATGCTTAAAGGCGTAGTTAAGCACTAACTTTCCGTGTCCTTTACAAAAAATCCTGCACGGAAAGCATGCGTTTATTTTGCCTTTCCGTAGTCTTTCGGCTACCTTTATAATGGTTTTCCGTTTAAATGCTGCTTAAAGGGGCACCTTTCTTTAGGCTTTCCGTGACCTTTTTACGAACTTAACGTAAGTTTTACAATAAGTTTTCGTACTTAAATGTGAACTTTCCGATTTTTTACATAAGCTTTACGTATTCAAACATTATTCTTTACCTCGGATTTACAAATGGTTTAAATGCCAATTTCCTGAACCTTTACATAAGCTTTAGGTCTTCTAATTTGATCCTTTAAGATGGCTTTATGTACCATGGATGGCTTAAATGTCAACTTAAATGTCGATTTGCCGAACCTTAACATACATCGGTGTATGTGAATATGAAGACGGGAACAGATGTGACCTGAGAACTATTTATTAAGTTAGGCATACAAAATACAAAGAATGTTTTCTAAAGTGACTATAAAAAAGATTTTACCTAATGCTATATGATCATAATACTACATTATCCCTCCCCCCCAATTACATATAATAAAAACAGTTAATACATCCATAATACCTATAACGTGCTCATGCATGTTATCTTCACAATACTAGTACTACTTATATTGCCCTTTACATGGTTATAACACTATCTCTAACTATCTCTAAAAAAATAACACTAACTGTCTCTTAAAAAACCTAATGTTTTCTCTTCCCTCACTCCGACCCCGTGAAGCTATCGTCCAGCGGGCCACGGGGACTCCTGTCTCCCTGATGGGGACTCCTGTCCCCCTGCAGTCTCCTTTTGACTGCCCAGCCGGGGGTGCCCTCGGGCAGCTTCCTGTTGGACAATTCCTCCGACACCAACCGAGCAACACCGCCCTTTTGTGGGCAGACCTGGTCCAGGGAGTCCTTTATCTTCCTGAGGGACTTGGACTCCCAGGCCAAGCGGCGTACTGTGAAACGCGGCTCCTGTTGGTCCTCTTCCCCACTGGACTCTGAAGACATGTACACTTTGTGCAGAATCTCCTCCGCCCTCTTCCTGCTCTTTTCCGTCCAGTTCCCTTCCGCCTTTGCCAGTGCCCGTCTTCTGCGCTGCACCTTCTGGAACAAAAATGTTACAATTGTTGGTTACCTAGTAGCACTAGTTAACTTTTCTCATTAGCTATTTGATTTGCCTTATTAGCATCTACAATAAACACACACACACACACCACATACACATACATACATACATACATACATACATACATACATACATACATACATACATACATACATACATACATACATACACCTCAGTTGGGTTAAGGCGGCCCAGGCTTATAGGAATGTAATATTCCATACATATGCCTGTAACTTTTGATACCGTGGTCGCACCATGACAAAACTCCACACAGCTTTAGTAGTACTTTAAACAAATTGAATAGATGTTCATTTAGTTCTTCTGATGGATTTAGGGTTAGAAATGCACATTTTGTTTAAAAAAGCCGTTTATTAAATGAGTCTATGCTCGGGCGGTAACAACACCATTCATCATGATATTTTACAAGACGACAACCAACCCCATAAATGTTATTTTTGTCCGAGGCTGTTTAATATGAGCAAGGAAGTTCAATACAAGTACTTATGATTACCTCCTTGATATGACAATTACATGTTTTTGTGAAAACAACAACAGAAACAGCTACTTTTGGTCATTTTTTAAAAGTTTACCTCAGTTAAAATCATCAAAATCTATGCAAAATAGCCTAGGACAATTTTGATAAGTAAGGCATAATGAAACGAGAGAGAAAAAGAAAGAAAGAGATAGATAGATGGATAGAGAGAGAGAGAGAGAGACCCACGACCCTGAAAGCATTCTTGGCGAATATATCCAATGCATTAAATTTACCTACACGAGACGCTGGGTCTTCCTTACTCTTGTTCTGTGGATAGACATCCTGCCTTTCTCCCTCCTTCGTCCGTCATCGCGCTTCGATCGGAAGTACCTCTTCGCGGCGTCTATAAAGAATCAGAATAGCCCATATTGTCACAACCAGTAGATGTTGTCAAAAGCTACATGAAGTTACCTAACTTGTTGCAAATAGCTTCTACAGAAGTCCTTGGTGTATCTAAACCTGTCACTTAAAAGTGGACCAGAGGATAGCCACCTTTTCAAAATAGAATGAAAGGCCTTTTCATTTATTATGCATACACTGTCAGTCAATCATTCATTGTAAAAAAAAATCGTATAGAATAACGACATTGTTGTTAACAGACGTTCGAAAATTACCTAGCTTGACCTTGTGGCATGAAAGACACTACATTAACTAATAAACAGTGACTTAAAACAATCACCTCTCAATTCCTTCGGGGAAAATGGGCATTTCTGCTCCCCGCCGTAGTCCCTCACCACCTCGGTACGCAGGGATGTGATCGCGCGTGCGTTGGCTGGAGAATCCACGCTAAAACAAAAATGTAACATGTTATTTAGCCATTGCTTAGATTATACGAATAGTGAATAATGAATTTTAGAATTATCAAGTTGCCGGATAAATACTAGAGAAGAGAAGTATAACATAAACCAATTAAACGCATTCATTAACCAACTGCTAACGACTAGATTCCCTTGATTTCGCAGCCTTTGGCAAGGGAAAACGTTATCCGAAGGAAAATTACATACACTGATAAAACAAAGGATAGTCCGTCTGTGGATAAAAGACCCGACTTAAACTTTAAATTCAATCCCTTCGAATTCGCTTGTATCAATGAGGTTAAACCTCCTTGCTTGTATGAACTGGACGGATCACATACCTTTCTGTCAGGTTAAACCCGTCAAAGTCATTCTCCCCATCCAGCAACACCTTGTACATTTTCCTCACATCATCCTGAAAAAGTTGAAAAAAGTCACACTTTTGAATATATTCTTGAGTATTTTTTTTACCAAAAGACGTGCTGACAATCCCACCCACCCCTTCTACCTTGACTATGTTCATTATTAGAATTTCTATTTCTAGTAATACTAGTAGCATCTCGTTTTAGAGGTTTAGGAGTTAGTTTTGTTTTGGAAGTAGGATAAACCTGTAGTTTAGTTAGGTTAAGAATTGTTGCAACTTGTGTCCCATTTGCGAAATAATGTTGACCAAGTTTAGTTAACACTGGCAGGAATTGGAATGGTTTCATTGGAATAAGTTGAACAGAAATGAAAATTGTGTGTTAGCTAATTACGGTCCGACTGCCACCGTAATTAACATTATGAATTTACAGGTTTATCTTTGAATAACCTGTTAAATATTATGCAATGTATTCAAAGGCTCAACTTTCAATTCAAATGATCATGAGGTACTCGGGCTTTCTCGAATAGCCTTCATCTTGATTCGATTTTGGACGCGGAATCTGCGTTCGCATATATATACTAGAAACATGAGAAATGTGGAACTGAATGAATGCATTACAGAAAATTACGCTGCCATGATGAAACAAGTCCATTTTACGGCCTCGCTTGAATCTTGAAAAACTGGTTTTTAATGAGATAGCCGTATGCGAAAGGCGCCGACATTGATTGTTTTCAAGCATAACAAAAGCAACCAAACTGTATACGGCGTCCCCACACCGTCAGTTAAAATGTAAAACGAAAACATCCCAAAGTCCACTTATCGAATTCTACCGATTTTACGACAAAATGTGTGTAGCATATTTTTTTTCAGGTGACGGCCATGTTTGAGTCCAGGCCATTCAAAGTAAAAATGGGTCGTCATTTGCGCCAAATTGAAGTGATATATGCCATAAAAAAACACTTCATTTGTAAAAGCTCCAACTGTAGAGCCCGCTAAGGTGGCTAGGATGCTAAATTGAGTTTGGTTGAACTAAGCAGGCAAACAATAATGTTTTTAAAGTCAGGGTAGCATCTACCATATACTTGTATGTAGCCTAGGCCACAAACTGTCAAATGTGCGATAAATTCCCGCCATTATTGACAGATAATCTACATATATAATCAACCAATCATAGCGAATGTTATCTGAGGGGGGCAATCAGAACTAAGAACACATGGTGACATGGTGATTACATATTAATAACAAAATGGCGCAAAATTCTGTTAGAGAGTTTGACAATTATTACAGCAGAGATTTTTAGAGAATATTCAAGACAAGTTAATCTTTGAATACATGAGTGGGACGCCCCTCTTCGGTTTAGCTAAGAGTGGTTAGAATAATCAAACCAAAAATTATGCACCCCCAAAAAAACTTGCGATGACAGCACAACATGACGTACTATAGCAGAACATTTGAAATTCAGCGTACAACTCTTGAGAGTGGGCATTCGTACGTATCGTATCCAGTTTATCGTGGTTTGGGTCGGCTTTCTCCGAATTCCCCGCGCGGCCGCTCTGCCGTAAAGCTCCTGCAGGCAGCCAGTTGAGTTGGGCGGGGGAAAACTAATTTAGAGCCCGGCCCAACCACGATAGACTGGATACAAGACTAGGGCAAGTTTGGCGCCCATGGGTTAGGTGGGTTGGTCTATGGTTTTTACATTGATACAATTCAATTATCGCTCGGACCAAGAATCACGTTGTAAAGAAATATAAGTACTCTTACCCTGCATTTGTCCGGCACTTTTGATCCGCTCCTTCGTTTACGGCGTTTTGGGCGGCTTTCCACTTCGGCCTCCTGGCTGTTGTCAGACGGGCCGGGCTGAGAGTCGTCTTGTCGTCGCTGCTGCTCCTGTAGCTCCTGGATCCTCTTCGATTGGTCCTCCATCCGCCTCAACATCTCCTGAAGAATCACAGCCATGTTTTCTGTCTCTCCTCGCTCCGTGGGATTGCCAATGTCAGCCATAATTTCTCAGCTACAAGGAGGGTCGACGTGTCTTTGAGAATAAACGCCGTAAGAATGACTTGTTTCCGGTAGATTTAAACTTCGCAGTCTTGTCTCTCATTGGTAGTGCACTATCACATGACACGTTTCTCATTGGTTGTCGCTGCATGTGGAGTTCACGCGAATGAGTTTTACATAAAAACAATGCAAGCCTTGCCAATTCAAGCTTCAGACGAAAGCACAATTAAAGTGAGAAACAGGCTAGGAGAGCAGCTTGTTGTTTGTCTGGAACATGATTGAAAAAATACTTTGACACCTTTACCTGGCGCGGAAAAAAACAATAAGGTCTTTGTCCTTTGCGGTACGGTGGGGGACATTCTGGCGCCGTTTTTTTCGCCGAATTGCGACACGTCATAGCAAAGTGTAAATTACTAATCCATATGAAAAGATGTAAATTTTTCGCCGACACTTCAAAAGCAAGCGACAACAGAAGTAGCTCTACGCAACCTGAGAAGTTTTATTTTTCCGGCCCGTGTGTCAAACCAAGCAGGTTGTTCAAACGTTCGTGCGTACGGTCGGACAGGTAAGAAAGTTAACTTTTATTTAGATGTGATGTACTACATGGTGCTAATGTTTCATCCCAGATTTGTATTACGTTTGTTTTATGAATTAAGAAACTTTTCCAAACATACTTGTGTAGTTTTTTACATCTGAAATATTGTTTATTAATAACCAGTTGTTTTTATGGTAGGAAAGCTAAGTTAAAGACCGTTTTCTCCTATTCACATCATGGCATAACAGGGCGACATGGATCCGGATTTGACTAGAAGTCAATTGGGATCGGCTACTCTAAAGTTCTGTGGCCACTGCAAACAGTACGTACAAAGACGTACTTTCACCAACCACAAACAGAAGTTCTTCAACGAGGCAACAGGTGAATGGCGACGGGAAACTGAAAAGCTCCTGCGACCGGCTTTCGTGCCAGACCCACTCGCCAACGTCAACACTGATGACAGTGATTCGGGCAGTGATATAGGTTAGTGTTAGATTATCTTTGTGAGCGCTAATTAAACCTGCTTTTATTCGCCCTGTCTGAGCGAATTTTCCCAAATGTAGAGTTGGGATTTCATTATTTATTTATGGATGTATCTTAGTGGAATTTTAGTGAATACTCGCAACAACAGTTCATATACAATTGCTACGCCGTTCAGCATAACTCCGTTTGTTTGGATTTACCTGTATAATTTGTTTGATTTAGACTATGGGATAAGCTTTCTTCGATGCGCTTTCTTCATATCCAAAAACTTTGTTTGAATGTGATACACAGACGAATCCTTAAACCTTGTATCAACCGAAGTTTCTGTGTACCTTTTATCAACGGCGTGATAGTGAAATGCATTAGTTTACTGGGGAATCGTTGCAATGACGCCTCTATGAATAAGCTAGTAATGTATGATTTACATTGTAGTCATCATTATCTTTTGTCATATGCTGCACAGAGACCTACTATGAGTGCCACCCGATCGACCATGAATTCAGCGGTGCATCAAACGTGGCTCGAGCTCATCCCGAAACTGACCCTGAATCCAGTGGCTCATCAGAAAGTTCGGTATGTCGGTTATGATACGATTACAAGTGCAAACTACAGTCATATGTGTATATTTGAACACTGTGCTTTATTTAACTTTAACATTTTAAGACCTGGTCATTAGAAAATGTAGATGTACAAAATTAGAGCGCGAGCATCTATTTTATACCATGCATGCATGTATCTATAAATAACGCTGTCCATTGTATCTTCGTTCTGTAGGGTCAGTCCTCGGAGAGCGACCCGGAGAGTGAAAATTTGGCGACAGAAGCTGAGAGCGAGACAGACGTAGAGGGGGAGATCTGGGAAGGCGCCGAAGGCGAGGAGCAACTTCTGCGTGACCTGTACACCTCAGCCATGAACGAAACATCAGAGCCCATCACCAAAGAAGCAAGAAGCGATCCTGCGATCACCGTGGTAACATGGCTGCTGACTTTTTTAGTTATATGGCAGGCCCATAATCATATCAGTGACAATGGGTTGGAACATCTCATGTCATTCCTGTATCCTGTGTTTGAGAAATTGGGTGTAGAGACGTGCTATCTGCGGGGTTTATCCTCGTTATACATGACATGGAAGATTCTGGGTATAGACAGAGATAACTTTGACAAGTATTGTGTATGCCCTAACCCTAAGTGTTGTAAGTTGTATAGGATGGATAAGCTGTACGAAGTTGTTAATGGCGTCGAGAGACCCAAACGCTGCGATAATACTAGGAAGGTGAGAAAGAGAAACGTCAAATGTGGTACCGTAATATCCCGACAAACCGTCACAACAGTTTCCCAGAGACGCGTGTATTACCCACTAAAAGTCTATTGCTTCAAAAGCATAATTGAATCGATTGAATCTTTGGTCAAGAAGCCGGGTTTTGAAGAAAAGTGTGAACTCTGGAGGGACCGAAATGTGTCAGAGGAGGGACTGTATGGAGATGTGTTTGAGGGGAGGATTTGGAAAGATTTTGAAAAATGGAACGGAGAGGATTTTCTCTCTGCTCCTCGCAATTATGCACTAATGATGAATGTCGACTGGTTCCAACCCTTTAAACGGAGAAACGATTATTCGGTAGGTGTGATATATATGACTGTAATGAATCTGCCACGTGCAGATAGATTCAAACTGGAAAATGTCCTGCTTGTAGGGGTTATACCAGCTCTTGAACACGAGCCAAAATCCCTTGCAAAATTCCTTGAGCCGATCGTAACTGAGTTGAAATTCCTCTGGCAAGGCACGTCTTTCACCACGTACAAATCCCCATACTTCCCTTTGAAGTTTAGAGCAGCCCTGTTGTGCTGTGCTGCAGACATACCTGCTGCACGTAAGTTGTGTGGATTTTTAGGACATGCAGCGGAATTGGGCTGCTCTAAATGCAAAAAGGCATTCAAGAAGGTGGGCAAGAAAACCGACTATTCTGGTTTTGATCGTAACACCTGGCCCCTAAGAAGTGACGCAGATCACAGAAGACAAGCCAATGTAATCAATGCGTGTACAGACAATGCTAGGCGGCAAAGGCTTGAAAAGCAGTGGGGCACCCGCTATACCCCGCTTTTAGAGCTTGAATATTACCAGGCTGTAAGATTTTGTGTTATCGACCCCATGCACAACCTGTTTCTAGGAACCGCTAAACGACTGTTTAAGACATGGGTCGACCAGGAGATTCTGAAGAAGACAGACCTAGATGTGATAAGTAAACGCATTGAAACCGTTGTGGTGCCGTCAGGTATGGGGCGAATTCCAAAAAGAATAGCATCTAACTTCGGCGCATTCACTGCGGAAGAGTGGAAAAACTGGACACTCTATTATTCTTCATATTGTCTTGACGGTCTCCTCCCAAAAGAGCATGCGGATTGTTGGCAATTGTTTGTGCTAGCTTGCAAAAGAATGTGCCAGCCAGTTGTAAGGGAATGTGACATAGAATATGCTGATGCTGCATTTGTCACCTTTGGCAAAAAAGTTGAGCGTTTGTATGGTAAATCTTTTGTTACCCCTAACATACATCTTCACTGTCACCTGAAGCAATGTGTCTTAGATTATGGGCCAGTGTATGGATTTTGGCTTTTCAGCTTCGAGCGATTTAATGGCATTCTTGGCTCAGAATGTACAAACAACCGTGGAATTGAAATGCAGCTAATGAGAAAATTCCTTGTAAGTGGGTTTGCCCATTCTATCTCCTTGCCGACTAAGCTGCAGGAAGTGTTCGGCGGACTGTTTGCAAAGTTTTACTCCAAGAGCAGTACTAGTAGAGATATCTCACCCGCTGTTGAAATGGCACTTCAAACCACGGCCACCACTGTCAATGTGTCAGATAGTGATTGGTCCGAAAGCCCTGAGACCATTGTGCTACCTATCAATTTCACTAGAGTTTCCCTGTCCAGAGATGAGAAGTCTTTTCTTGGTAGTGTATACTCCTCAATATATCCAGAATGTATTATTTCAAACATGGCTGAAACAGTCAGAAAATACAGCACCTGTCAGGTAGGACAAGAGTACTTTGGCTCCAAAGTGGCTGCTAGGTCAAGAAACTCTGCAAATATAATGGCCCGATGGACAACTAACGAGGGCAATATTGACGTATGTAGTGAATTGAGACCTGGCGTGATCAATTGTTTCTACAGACACGCTGTTGAGGTAGATGGAAAGCTGACTAATCATGTATTAGCGGTAGTTGAATGGCACAAGCCGTCTCCTATGAAAGACAGAATTGGAAATGGAAAGTGCTGTACTACATGGAAAAAGGCGTTTGTGTGCCGAGGCAGTGCCTCCTTTATGCCTGTACAGCGGATATATAGTAAAACTGTGTGTGCACACACCATTGTGGATGGACAGAAAGTAGTAGTTGTCAGCCCTGTTACCAGAAGAACATATTTGTAAGCTTTTTAAGAAAGAGAACTGGGACAGACCTATGATTTTGACATGTATTTTGACTTGTATTTTAGCTTGTATTTTAGCTTGATGTGAAATGGTACTGTATCTGTACTGTAAGGTATGAATTTAGCTTGAGATGAAGTGGTACAGTATTTGTACTGTAGTGTAAGGTGCGATTTTAACCTGATATGAAGTGGTACTGTATCTGTATCTGTGCTGTAGTGTAAGGTGCGATTTTAGCCTGATATGAAGTGGTACTGTATCTGTATCTGTATCTGTGCTGTAGTGTAAGGTGCGATTTTAGCCTGATATGAAGTGGTACTGTATCTGTATCTGTATCTGTGCTGTAGTGTAAGGTGCGATTTTAGCCTGATATGAAGTGGTACTGTATCTGTGCTGTAGTGTAAGGTGCGATTTTAGCCTGATATGAAGTGGTACTGTATCTGTATCTGTACCGTACGTAGTTTAAGGTGCGATTTTAGCTTGAGGTGTAGTGATACTTTGTCTAATCTAACTGCTATGTTCTAAGTCCTTATGTTTGTTGTACCACATAGTGCCCAAAACCTTGATAGTACGTGTACTAGCTGTGTTAAAACATCCCGGAATAATTAGTGATCTTAAAGCACGGACCAAGACGGCCGGATACATACTACTGTGAATGATGACGCCCTCGATTAAAGATTGTTCTGAATATAACGTTATCATAAATAACAACACAATAAAATATCGCTTTCTGAAGATGATGCTTGTTTGTTGTTGTTTTTAATTTCCTGGTGAAAAAGCCGCTAGATAGCTACAGGAACCGCCCAATACACATCATAACAGAAGCTTAATTGTTTCAGTCTTTGCCCGTCACCATAATTCATCCATAGTCATACAAACTTAATGTGTGCTACTGTTCTTCATCCTGTATTGACTATTGGTGTTAACAAATACATATACTACATGTAGTATATACACTTCCTATGGGTAGGTAGCTTTATTTACATAAATGCATTGTTATTGATGACAGACTGCCGACAAAGCAAACTAGGGTGTCAGGGCAGCTACAACCTGCATTAATGATAGGCGCAGGTACTTGTCAACGTGGGTACACTGCTTACATACAGTCTCCAACTCACTGTCAACAATTCTTAACTTACGCACAACTTTCTCTATCATCTTTCCAAATGAGTAGATGTCAGTCCACACAGAGTGAACACTCGTCCTGTCCTTGTAGAGGCAAGGGTCTATGTGTGGATAGTCAACAACACGTTGTTCTCTCTCCTGGCGACTAAGGTGGCGATATCCGAAAGGCTTATGCACTTCACAACTCTTTCCAAAGTCTATGATTATCGCAGTGTAAGATCCATCTGTCTTCTCTACACAAACATTGTTTAGCTTTAGATCACAATGTAGGAAGCCGCATTTGTGTATATGACTAAGCCCTGTCGCTACCTGGCAAAACAGATCTTTCCACTGCACAAGATTTACAAGCGACAAGCCATGGTATAGCACATCTAACAAAGTTACAGATGATTCGTTCCAGCCATGGAAGGATGTTATTAACAGGAATGGGGGCCGATCCATGGCAACCCCAACAAGCGTCGGTAATGACTTATGAGTAAACATATTCATTAAAACCTTGGCTTCGTGAACTAGACCTTGTTTTACTTCGCGCTCTGGACCTATATCTTTCAACTCCTTTACAGCTACATAAGATCCTCGGTATGAGTACAGTTTGCACTGACCAAATGTTCCCTCCCCAAGAATAATATCCTCCTTTGACAATGGCCGACGCACGGGTGTCAGCAAAGTTCTATCTACACAGTAAGAGGCCGGTATTGTTCCTGTGCGTCTCACGGGCAGCTTGGAAGTCATGAAAACCTGTTTTTCTGCTTGTTCAGTCTTGAGCTTATTTACAAGCATCATTTGAGTAGCCTTGTAGTCTTGAATCTTGGCGCGAAGTGTCTCATTTTCCGTTTCGAGCTGACGTACCAGTGCCTGTTGGCATGGCTCCTGCTGGTTTCCTTGAGTCGTTGGTAATGGTGCAAGTGTTCCATTATTCGTGCTCGCTGGACTCTCGGTGGCTCTAATCTTCCTAATGCCGTAGTAGCATTTCCCCTGATTGTACGACGTATTTTTCGTACACTTGGGGAATGCTTTTGCAACAATCAATCCGGCTTCTCGGAAAGTGATGTACCCAAAGTTAACGCGCAAGAGGTCAAGAACTTCCGCGACTGGAACCTTGGGGGTGATTTTACCCTTGTTTACTCCTAGGCGATACGAAGCGTCCGATTCGTATTGACTTTGAAGCCTGGTAATGAAAGAAAACGGCATTGTCTGATTTTAGTTACCATGGCATCAATATTAGAATGTTTAACATTTCATAATACAAATATAATAGCGAACGATCTTTTTTACTTTCGAAGTGGTGGGTATTCCAAATGTCAGAAAAAAGTTGTAAAGAACTTACCATGTGGCTTTTTCCTCGAGGGAACAATGTTGTTCGGCCTGCTCCATACAGTCCTCAAGGTGAAATGATTAACAACGTTATTGACTAGCGTTGTCACCCTTTTATCTTTATTTCCATAATTCAACGCCAGCGAGCCCTTCCGAAAACGAGCATAAAGAGATGGAAATTAGCAGACAATTGATCTTGTCTAAAGTAAACAGTTGCTAAAGCTTGTCTTGCACAATCACGCACGACGCGTCCGCCAGGGAAAGGTATTTACAGGGAAAACTCTGCGACGGTAAAAAAAGACAAATAAACGCAGCGTTTCCCGAAGTTAAACGGCGCCTTTACTGCATAGGGGTGAGACCTCACCCGATAGACGGAAAGCGTGTTTATAGAAGCAGGAAAGGGTCCGTATGATTTTGGAAAGCCAGATATAAACACATAGAAAGGACTAGGCATGGTGTTGTTATATTTGACCACGCTCAAATGTGTGTGAAAAACACGGCCCTTGAAAAAAGAAAGAAAATACGGCATTTACAGGGAAAACTCTGCGACGGTAAAAAAAGACAAATAAACGCAGCGTTTCCCGAAGTTAAACGGCGCCTTTACTGCATAGGGGTGAGACCTCACCCGATAGACGGAAAGCGTGTTTATAGAAGCAGGAAAGGGTCCGTATGATTTTGGAAAGCCAGATATAAACACATAGAAAGGACGAGGCATGGTGCTGTTATATTTGGCCACGCTCAAATAAGTGTGAAAAACGCGGGCCTTGTTAGAAAGAAAGAAAATACGGCATTTACAGGGAAAACTCTGCGACGGTAAAAAAAGACAAATAAACGCAGCGTTTCCCGAAGTTAAACGGCGCCTTTACTGCATAGGGGTGAGACCTCACCCGATAGACGGAAAGCGTGTTTATAGAAGCAGGAAAGGGTCCGTATGATTTTGGAAAGCCAGATATAAACACATAGAAAGGACGAGGCATGGTGTTGTTATATTTGACCACGCTCAAATGTGTGTGAAAAACACGGCCCTTGAAAAAAGAAAGAAAATACGGCATTTACAGGGAAAACTCTGCGACGGTAAAAAAAGACAAATAAACGCAGCGTTTCCCGTAGTTAAACGGCGCCTTTACTGCATAGGGGTGAGACCTCACCCGATAGACGGAAAGCGTGTTTATAGAAGCAGGAAAGGGCCCGTGTGATTTTGGAAAGCCAGATATAAACACATAGAAAGGACTAGGCATGGTGTTGTTATATTTGACCACGCTCAAATGTGTGTGAAAAACACGGCCCTTGAAAAAAGAAAGAAAATACGGCATTTACAGGGAAAACTCTGCGACGGTAAAAAAAGACAAATAAACGCAGCGTTTCCCGAAGTTAAACGGCGCCTTTACTGCATAGGGGTGAGACCTCACCCGATAGACGGAAAGCGTGTTTATAGAAGCAGGAAAGGGTCCGTATGATTTTGGAAAGCCAGATATAAACACATAGAAAGGACGAGGCATGGTGTTGTTATATTTGACCACGCTCAAATGTGTGTGAAAAACACGGCCCTTGAAAAAAGAAAGAAAATACGGCATTTACAGGGAAAACTCTGCGACGGTAAAAAAAGACAAATAAACGCAGCGTTTCCCGTAGTTAAACGGCGCCTTTACTGCATAGGGGTGAGACCTCACCCGATAGACGGAAAGCGTGTTTATAGAAGCAGGAAAGGGCCCGTGTGATTTTGGAAAGCCAGATATAAACACATAGAAAGGACTAGGCATGGTGTTGTTATATTTGACCACGCTCAAATGTGTGTGAAAAACACGGCCCTTGAAAAAAGAAAGAAAATACGGCATTTACAGGGAAAACTCTGCGACGGTAAAAAAAGACAAATAAACGCAGCGTTTCCCGAAGTTAAACGGCGCCTTTACTGCATAGGGGTGAGACCTCACCCGATAGACGGAAAGCGTGTTTATAGAAGCAGGAAAGGGTCCGTATGATTTTGGAAAGCCAGATATAAACACATAGAAAGGACTAGGCATGGTGTTGTTATATTTGACCACGCTCAAATGTGTGTGAAAAACACGGCCCTTGAAAAAAGAAAGAAAATACGGCATTTACAGGGAAAACTCTGCGACGGTAAAAAAAGACAAATAAACGCAGCGTTTCCCGAAGTTAAACGGCGCCTTTACTGCATAGGGGTGAGACCTCACCCGATAGACGGAAAGCGTGTTTATAGAAGCAGGAAAGGGTCCGTATGATTTTGGAAAGCCAGATATAAACACATAGAAAGGACGAGGCATGGTGTTGTTATATTTGACCACGCTCAAATGTGTGTGAAAAACACGGCCCTTGAAAAAAGAAAGAAAATACGGCATTTACAGGGAAAACTTTGCGACGGTAAAAAAAGACAAATAAACGCAGCGTTTCCCGTAGTTAAACGGCGCCTTTACTGCATAGGGGTGAGACCTCACCCCATAGACGGAAAGCGTGTTTATAGAAGCAGGAAAGGGCCCGTGTGATTTTGGAAAGCCAGATATAAACACATAGAAAGGACTAGGCATGGTGTTGTTATATTTGACCACGCTCAAATGTGTGTGAAAAACACGGCCCTTGAAAAAAGAAAGAAAATACGGCATTTACAGGGAAAACTCTGCGACGGTAAAAAAAGACAAATAAACGCAGCGTTTCCCGAAGTTAAACGGCGCCTTTACTGCATAGGGGTGAGACCTCACCCGATAGACGGAAAGCGTGTTTATAGAAGCAGGAAAGGGTCCGTATGATTTTGGAAAGCCAGATATAAACACATAGAAAGGACGAGGCATGGTGCTGTTATATTTGGCCACGCTCAAATAAGTGTGAAAAACGCGGGCCTTGTTAGAAAGAAAGAAAATACGGCATTTACAGGGAAAACTCTGCGACGGTAAAAAAAGACAAATAAACGCAGCGTTTCCCGTAGTTAAACGGCGCCTTTACTGCATAGGGGTGAGACCTCACCCGATAGACGGAAAGCGTGTTTATAGAAGCAGGAAAGGGCCCGTGTGATTTTGGAAAGCCAGATATAAACACATAGAAAGGACTAGGCATGGTGTTGTTATATTTGACCACGCTCAAATGTGTGTGAAAAACACGGCCCTTGAAAAAAGAAAGAAAATACGGCATTTACAGGGAAAACTCTGCGACGGTAAAAAAAGACAAATAAACGCAGCGTTTCCCGAAGTTAAACGGCGCCTTTACTGCATAGGGGTGAGACCTCACCCGATAGACGGAAAGCGTGTTTATAGAAGCAGGAAAGGGTCCGTATGATTTTGGAAAGCCAGATATAAACACATAGAAAGGACGAGGCATGGTGTTGTTATATTTGACCACGCTCAAATGTGTGTGAAAAACACGGCCCTTGAAAAAAGAAAGAAAATACGGCATTTACAGGGAAAACTTTGCGACGGTAAAAAAAGACAAATAAACGCAGCGTTTCCCGTAGTTAAACGGCGCCTTTACTGCATAGGGGTGAGACCTCACCCCATAGACGGAAAGCGTGTTTATAGAAGAAGGAAAGGGCCCGTGTGATTTTGGAAAGCCAGATATAAACACATAGAAAGGACTAGGCATGGTGTTGTTATATTTGACCACGCTCAAATGTGTGTGAAAAACACGGCCCTTGAAAAAAGAAAGAAAATACGGCATTTACAGGGAAAACTCTGCGACGGTAAAAAAAGACAAATAAACGCAGCGTTTCCCGAAGTTAAACGGCGCCTTTACTGCATAGGGGTGAGACCTCACCCGATAGACGGAAAGCGTGTTTATAGAAGCAGGAAAGGGTCCGTATGATTTTGGAAAGCCAGATATAAACACATAGAAAGGACGAGGCATGGTGTTGTTATATTTGACCACGCTCAAATGTGTGTGAAAAACACGGCCCTTGAAAAAAGAAAGAAAATACGGCATTTACAGGGAAAACTTTGCGACGGTAAAAAAAGACAAATAAACGCAGCGTTTCCCGTAGTTAAACGGCGCCTTTACTGCATAGGGGTGAGACCTCACCCCATAGACGGAAAGCGTGTTTATAGAAGAAGGAAAGGGCCCGTGTGATTTTGGAAAGCCAGATATAAACACATAGAAAGGACTAGGCATGGTGCTGTTATATTTGGCCACGCTCAAATGTGTGTGAAAAACACGGCCCTTGAAAAAAGAAAGAATATTCGGCATTTGTAGGGAAAACTTTGCGACTGTAAAAACAGACAAAGAAACGCAACATTTCCTGTAGCTAAACGACGCCTAAACTGTAAAGAGGGGAGATCTCCACCCGTACGCGGAAAGCTTTTTTATAGAAGAAGGAAAGGACCTAACTATGTTTTAGAAAGCCAGATGTTAACATAGGACTAAGCATAATAATGCTGGATTTCGCCGCCATTTAGTTAGAAATTATAGAAAATATCTATGAGTTCAGGTAAAACCAAAGATGAAAAAGTATATAAGGATGCTGTGTTAGTTTTGCGACTGTGGGAGGTTGTGAAATACCTTATTTATACTAATCAAAAATATTGTAAAATATCGTATGTGATTTGGGATGCCACTATTTAGCTTCTTATCGCAATGCTTTCTTTACAGTATGTTTAAGTACTTGTAAAGCTCACGGAAAGAAACACGTTATATTTACGTGACATTTACACACGTGGAAAGGTTACGGAAAGGCCATATTTGCCTTTCTGTTGCCTTTCCGGCACCGTAAAGGTCGATGAAATATTTCGACGCCTTTAATGTCTCTTAACGTAGTTTGTAAAGTTGGCTTAAATATCAGTTTTCGTGCTGTGTAAAATCCAGCACAAGAAACATGATGTTTAAAGAGGTTTCCCTCTATATCTGCTGAGTTTCCGTGCTGCACAAGCTTTTTTACTTTACTTATTTTGACTTGAAACTTACGGCACGATGCGTTCGACGTAAACAAACAAGATGGCGGACCCTGTTCCTCGGGCGCACGGCGCGCCGTAAAAAAACTGGTAAAACGTCAGAGTTACAGTGATTTTCTTATTCATAATCGTATAGACAATGTATACAGAGTGTAAACAAGGGTTCTTAGCACATGTACACTGCATATTAGCCCAGGAAGTGGGAGGTTGAGGGCGGTTGAGGGCGGTTGAGGTATTTAGGCATACCGCACTTGGACCGCACTTTCTTCAGGTCTTGTCAGGATGTGGCGTGTACGATGGCAGTGAGATCCACGAGGCGTCAGCGTGAGTATAGTAATCCTCAGAACCAACTTGCAGCTAGATATAGACACCTGCGTTTCATCACATGACACAAAAGAATGCCATCCTTTTAGAAGTGCAACCGTGAGAAAAGAATGACAACATTAATGAGATATGACATTTTAGAGGAATAATGAAAATTTAATAATGAGATAATGAAGACATCATGGGGAGGATAAAGTAGAGGTCACCGACTTCTCCTTCTTCCCTTCTGCTTAGCCCCATTGCTGGGATTAACAGTAGGTTGCACATGGGTTAGTTACACGTGACCCGGTACTAAGGAAAGGAAAGGATAATAAAGAAGGGAACATAAATAACTGATTTTGTAACGTTATGTGCAAAGGATGAGACTTGGTTGAAATGATTACTATATAAAAACAGTAAAAGGCCATTTGTAGCAGAGTTCTTCTTTGAATTCCTCCCAGCATTATGGTGCACCTGAGTCGTGGCGGTGCTGATGTAGCCGTCTTCGCACCAGATGTGGACCAGATGCACGTCATCGACCACACCAAGGGACAGCCGTCCGAGGAGAAGAGGTGAAAATACAAGCAGTGAAATTGTATAACAATGTTCTTTATTCACAACCTATGGATTTACAAGGTGACCGTCTGTCACCTTCCTTAGGGCAATACTGACTGGTGTCCCTCCTGCAGTGTTAAGAATGCAGTCCCAAACATGGAGTATTGTCACATACATGTACATAGCAGTGAAATTTTTCATTGCAGTCAACAGGTTGTCCATTCATTTATAATGACAGTCATGATGATTGAATTCCTCTGATTTGGAATGTTAGATATATAGGTCTTACTATAATGATCTCTTGCTATTATGTAATGAATCATGATAAAGCATAGTCCGATGTCAAATCCACACTTAAAACCTGAACCTGTAGACCTGAACATTGTGATAAGATTATTCCACGTCTTTAAGGTTTTCACTCCTTGTACAGGAATGTCTTGGTTGAGTCCGCCAGGATTGCCCGAGGGAAGATTGCAGCCCTGTCCACTTTAGATGTGGGAGGCCATGATGCTGTCATTCTCCCTGGGGGCTTTGGTGCTGCAAAGAACCTGTAAGTCCAACATAAGTCCAGCGGACAAGTTATCACAGTGATCCTGCTGTTTTCTGTAGTTTAGGAGGTGATGGATAGTGATAGTGATCTCAATCCAGTTTTAGCTCACTGAAGAGCTAAATACTAAGTAGCCTGTGTTTACACAAGCACTCGGCCGGGGGTATAATGACCCCCACCCCCGCAACCTTCGGGACGGGCGGCCGCCAGGAGCTAAAGAGCTACTTTTCCACTGGTCGTGACAGAGAAGACGGATGCTATGTACAGTATTTACAGGTTCATTGTACTGGGGAAATTCCCCTAGCTCTTTCCCACAAAGAACAGTGGACCACAGCTTAACGTCCCATTCTAAGGACTGTGAGTGCGACCCTTTCCAGTAGCGTGCATGTCGGGTGAGTGACAACAGCCAGGATTTGAACTCCCAACTGGACTATGCACACAACTAGCAAGCAGATATTGTAGATGTGTTGCTTCCAATCTTGTTAGTTGTAATTCTGCTTTATGGTGGTCTCGCAGTTGTTGTTTTTTTCTTGTACAAATGTACTGAAAAATCAATGTATCCCGTTCAGTTGCACGTTTGCTGTTGATGGGCCTGACTGTAAAGTTAATCCTGAAGTGGAAAAAACTATCAAGTCATTTCACGATGCCAAGAAACCTATTGGGTAAGTATTCCGTGTGTTTCTTACCATAAATTGGTAATAACAAAAGAACATTATAAATGTGCATGCAGGACAATTGGAGGATTTATATTTCACTTTGTTTTTCGATAATTTTTCGCTTTTCAATGTTGACATGGCACACTTTTCAAAGTACATGTATGGTATGTAACAACTAAAGGAAATGTATACATATTAAAGTATTGTTGCTGTTCCAGACTCTGCTGTATTGCCCCAGTGTTGGCAGCAAAGCTGATCCCTGGCTGTTCTGTGACTGTGGGAAATGACCAGGAGGAAGGGGGGAGGTGGCCATATGCTGGAACAGCAGGAGCTGTTGGAAAGATGGGAGCTACCCACATCAGGAGGGATGTCAATGTATCCTTCTCTATCTGTTTTTAGTAGGGTCTGTTATCAGGGTTGGATATCAATGAACTCTTTGAATAGATGAGTTTTCATAGGAGGAGAGGTTAGTGAACAAGTGAGTAGGTATAATTTAATGGAATGGCTGGGTTGATCTGGATGGGTAGGTTTACTAGTTCTAGATTGGGGTGGGTGCATGGATAAGTGGACTGTGGTAGTTTTGTCAGTTTTGCTTACATTTTGAGGTTAGGTGAGAATACCTTATTTGTGTTTTCCAGATGATTCTCTGTCTCCAGAAACACCCATTTACCAAGAAATATAAGAATGTTCCAGCTCTGGGATTGCACTGCATATAATGATAAAGTACATGTACAAAATGTATACATTTTTTGTATAGCATAATTGTATAGAATTTATTTGTATAAAATTTGTTCATTCATTACAGAAACATGTTGTGTTTAAGTCCTTGACTTTGCCTCCAGGAGGTCCATGTGGACACAGACAACAAGATTGTCACAACGCCTGCCTTCATGTGCGAGACGAAACTGCATGAAATTTACGACGGGATAGGACAGATGGTGAAGGAGGTACTGGACTTGGTTTAAACGCAGCAGCTAGTACAGCTACAATGTAGTACGAAAGCAACAACTTGTACAGCTACAATGTAGTACAGCTACAACTTAGTACAGGATGTAGGAAATCTGTGTGCTTAGATGTGTTTCTTAGTGTCTCACAGTGCATGCACATCTCTTAGATAAAAGCCATAAGCAGCAGACAAAATGACATCCTCTTATGATCAGTAGTCCATATGAAAGAAATAGGAAGTAAAATAAATGTGCTGCTGTCTAACAGTAGGATATCAGATGTTTCTGTGAAATATGAGAATGACTAACTCCTTGTGAAAAGTAATTATGTGAAGTGCCCCTATGATCAGTCTGAGGTCTGATGCATGACCAGCTTCTGTGATGTACGGCTGCAACTGTAGAGACGACTTCACCATTTTAGCTATAAAGTGTGTATTGAGCTAAATTTTTGTAATCTACTTCCCATGTCTGTGTGTAAGCCACTAGCACAGGTTACGATGAGTTGTCTTATGGTTAATAAGAGCATTGTAACTTTGCTCATTGTACCCAGAAAAAGGACAAGAAATAAAAGACCTTTAAGTATTTTTAAGCATATATCTGTCTTTTTACCACCAGGCGAATTGATACATTAAAATCCTTGAAGTACCCTTCTTAGCATCTTTTGTATAACATTTATATTGAAGATATAAATGTGCACCTTAAGAGGAATGTAAACATGTCGACTAGTGCAAAAAGAAGAAAAAAAGTGGAGAATGATAAGAATGCACAAACTATCGATCTACATTGGTACACACATTTATTCAATAAACATTTGCCCCTACAGTACTAGTGTTTCATTACAAAAAGAGTTTACACAAGAATCTACAAAAAAGTCAGACGCAGAATGTCATAAAAGAGTATTGGTACCGTCCACGAAACCCCACTGTGTCTAGAAACGGACGTATGATACGCACTGTTTTGTTTCTATGCTGAGAGAAAAAGTCGTCTGTTCAGCTTGTCTGTCAACTTCGGCAACGACATACGATATCCAGCGCCATGTTTGATCCCTGACCAGGTGTGCAACGTAAAACATGTCCCAAACACCCCTATAAACGTCCATGTAAGTACGTGTTTTAAGAGTCATAAGCTAGATCTACTTAGATAGAACAGACAAATATCGTCTTCAAATAGAGACGATATGTCCGGGATTAGCTCTCACTTGATGGGCATTGTTTGGGGGTCGTTGCCGGGGCAACAGGCATTCTTGTTTTCCCCTTGTTGGCTCCACGGTGCAGGTGGGATCTGATACCGTTCTTAACGTGTTGTCCACCCGTGGTCGTTACTTGCCGTTTTGGCTGGATGAATCATATGTGGGGATTGTAAACTGTTTTGGCAGCAACAAAGGGAGACAAGGGGATTAGTTTATGGTAAAATTGGTCCAATTAGTTACGAGAGCAAGGGAGGGGAGGGACGCGATCCTGATCAGGTGAATTTTGAACTCAGGTAAGTGTACGGACCACCACCACGTTTCTAGTCAACGGTGAGATATTTTTGAATGTTAGATTCACACAGAAATGTTCTTCATGATGATTCCACAAGATGATTGTGTGCAGTTCGTGACTGAGAGGGTAATAACGGAAAACGTAATGTACATTTAGTGCTTCAGTGAACAAGCATGTCAAGGGCCTAGCATTTGACTGTTGTACTAGAACGGCTGTATGTACCATGTCAAAATTGGGCGGCCAACAATTTACTTGTAAGTGGCGAATCAAACTGGCGAATCAATCCTTTCAGTACCTTCGACACAGCTTCATAACGCTATGGTAATTATGTGTGTGCCAACATAATAAAAGTCCGTATACGACGTGAGGTGGTATGGCGACAACAACATACTAGTGGATGGATTTCTGATTATTTTCTGTCAAAAGAACTTTATCGTTTTTATACAACAGGCTGCTCATTTGATCACGATCGTTTGTTTGTGTTCTTAGTTATGACTTTTCTGGCACGCAAAGTTTACGGCACCTAGAGTCTTGTGTAATCCAATGGAGTAGCTGAGCCAACAGACAAGTGTTTTAGGCTTGGCGGTAAACACTAACGTAAATGGACTGGATCAGCATATCAGAGTGTATTGTTCAGCCGTCTGCTTTGTGTGTACAGGTCGGATTGATGCCAGGCCACATTCACAGCGCTGAAACCAAGGCAAAGGAACATGTCACGTAAATCTAGGGTGAGTAATAAAGAACTCGTTTGTATGTGTGCATGGCCGTGAACATTCCTAGTCTTGGACGTACAGTACGAACAGGTGCACAGAGACGTACTTATGTTCAAGTAACATGGCTACAGGCTGTGGCTGTGGGTAGGAACAAAGTATGTGGACCTTGTACCAGACTTTGCGTACTTTTGATTGTCTGTAATTAAGGCCTCGAAGTCTTTGGCTTGTGGGTTTTGTACGCTGCCTTTTGAGAAGTTTTTTTTCCACAAGGCCCACCATGGTACCAGGGCACAAAAATGATCAGTTCTCTCAACCAAATCGTTAGCGTTAACGTTGGTAACAAACTTTGAGCCAGTGTCACCAAGCCTAACAATAAGTTTTATGGTTCCACCCAATTACCTGATTTGCTATTGTTTAAGTTCCCAATATGATCACAGATTTAGAGAAGAGTGAAAAAATAAAATAAAAACTGGTGATCGTGTTGTAATCCTGTCAGCCACCCAGAATTCCCGAAATGTCACAGTCAAAAGATCGATGACACTTTGATATTTTGCTCCCGTGAGTATCCATTAAGTAAACCATTGTAAAGGTCAGCTGAATTGAATATGAAATGCTATGTGAACGTAGATCATTAATCATTTCATAACAGCCTATTATGTCGGGTGAATGTGGGCTATAAGTCATTTCAACATATTCATATTGCAGTTAACATATTATATTTATGTACAATACTCTATAACGTTAAATTACATCGAAGAATCAAACCTTCTTTTGCATTTGTCACCTCTGCCTGGTCAGTCATGTCAGTGGCCGTGCGTCCGAGTATACAGTATAACAAGACGATCAAACGTGATGTCACATGTCAACAAACGTAACGGCCCCAAATGTTGTTATGGATTCATTGTGATGACACTTCTGTCGAAATTGTTCCAGAATAACCCAGTTACCTTCTTTATTGTGTTCATAGCAACCATCGAAAACAGCAGTTCGAATAACCTTCCACTGTTTCAGTTTGGCCGTTCTCTTTATGTTCATACAACTTCAGACCATCAATCGTTTGGGAGAAAAATTGACTCCCATAGCGTTGCCATCTGTGTCGGTATATCCTTTGTGTAAATCTAACGGAGACTTGGAACCAACGGTAGGGATGACAACTAAAGGTCAAAGGAAACTTCTTGGTGGGTTGAAGGTAGCGAAGGTAAAGGTCCACAGCTACTGGCAGTAACACAAAAGTGATGTAGTCTTTCAAAGACGAAGATAAGTTTGTGTGTACGGTGATATACTTATGTTTATTTGTTTTTCTTATACAGGCGAGCAAAGACTCCAGAAAGAGTCACTCCAGTTTAAATGAGGTAATTTTTAATCTGTTCCGCATGAGGTTGTATTTGAGTCACTTTTATCAACAGTAACGTTAACATTACATTATGTCTTGCAGTGAAATAATATCTTAAAAGTTAGCTTACGAGCTCCTTTCACAGCTTCTTGTAGATGTTGCCATCTCTCGAGCAATTTTGTTGACTTCCTAACATAGCTTTAACGTTAAGGTGCTCTGACGTGAAACATTCCGTCTTCCCTGGAACTCCCGACTTTCCTCTGCTGACATGCTGAAATAAATCGCTACGAGGCGCTGCTGCTCGGTAAACAGGTTGTCAGTGCTAGAGCGCCTGTAAACACTAATGAACAAACTGTGAAAATAACTATATATCTCAGTGCAGGTGCAGTCATCACCAGCGTATCTCATGTCACCCATCAATATGAATTTTATGAGTGAAGAAGAGTCTTGGCTTTTAACACATAACCAGGGTGTAAGGGGATAGCAAGTTACTTTATTACGTCTTGATGTGGTGCAGTCTTAGAAACCAAAATGGCGACGAAAACATCGGGGCACCACGGTGGGAAAAAGACCAAAACGAACATAGCCGCAGCATTTCTTTCCCGCTCGAAGACAGGGGTACCTTACAACGACGTGGTCGAAAGGCTCTTAACCGTAAATAGTGTATACTTTCTTTGCGTCCTGTGATTACAAGAGTACCGATGTTAGAACTGATCTCTCTTTAACAGTTTGACACCTGTTGGATTTTTGTTTTGTTTACTCCAGGATTTTCCTTCCAGCTTGTCCATTGCGTGACAAATCAGCAGCATAAAATATCAATAATGACACTTAGTCTAAATACGACCACAGAATCAAGCCTGTGTAATTCACGGAATGGCATAGGTAGCGTTAAGCTAGTTGAACTCTGAGGTGCAAACAGATCCTAGCAGAAAATCCTAGCCTTATTATACCCGATGTGCTCTGAATATGCCCTATAGGATGAAGAGGCGATAGCTAATGAGAAGGAAGGATCTCTGGCATGGAAAGTGCTGCACATCTCACAAGTCAGGACCCTGTTGGAACTGAACGTAGACCAGGTGCATCTGTAAGTGTCAAATTTCGTATTAGATATTGTTCATTAATACTTCTTGTTACTAATGTTAGACGCAGGATTTAGACTAAGTTTTCTATTGTCAAATATTCTAGTTTGGGTGACAAATTAAAGTCTTTAAAACCTAACAGTACCATTAAGGATTTTCTGACATTTTTTTTTTTTACATTAATGCTGCAAATTCATTAATTGTCATACTGCTCCTCATACACATGTAACGTTAGCTGATATTCTACTTTCCTGGTGATTTTTTTCCTAATAGGAAAATGGCTGACTTGTTGAACCTGAAGGACCATGCAGTCAACCTTCAGGAGGCAGCGGTGCTGGATTACTACGTCGCTGGTTTGTGGTGGGCCAAGGATCAGAGCTTCACCTTACAGCAGATCTCTGGTTTCATCACAGCTCTCAGCATCTTACTGGAGAACATCAGAGGTATGTCCATTTATAAAAGGTACTGGTACTGGTAACTCTTTGACAGTTATGCACTACAGATGCAGGTAGTGCTGCATAGTGGTGCACAGTTCTGTTCTTAACTCCATCTTCTTTCAATACCTTACTTGTGCTCCTCGTCTGCCTTTTTCTTCCAGCTCTTTTTTTGTGCTTTTATTAGATTTTCATGTCCATCAGACTATGGCTAGTCTAGTACACTACTTCAGTGTAAACCAATTGCTGCCACTTTTCCTTCATCATCATGATCTTCTCACCTTAAGAAAATATCATCTGCTTGCAGAAAAGCAGATGTCACTAGTGGACAACCTTAAGGAGCTTAAGAAGATGTTGGTTGGGATTGGACAGGAGAACCCAGAGGTGACTGGAGGCCTGGATTTCTTCAACACGGACCAGGCCAAACTACTGACGAACTACATCACAGAGAGGTAAGGCAAGAAATGATATTGTGAAAGCTCATGATCTGTGAGAGTGTTCTGTGGCTTATTGTTTGACTCCCTAGGTGCAACTGTGTGTCCTAAAGAAATATAGTGTTAACTATCTCAAGTCGACCCCGCTGTACATGTGTAATGTCATATTTCTTGTGTTTCTAATACTAGTAGACGGTCCCCATAAAGTGTTGGTCCTCTGGATGGAAATGTTATGTTATGTACAAATTAAGGTACAAATGTACATAAAATGATGAAGTTATTGTAGGAAACATTCAAAATTGATTCACTTTAGTTTACAAGTGACTATACTCCTGTACTCCCTCCCAGCCTTTTCCACCACTACAAGTTGTACCAGTACATGTTCACTCTGGAGCAGGATGAGATGGTGATTGGTACTGAGGTCAGTTAGATTCTCCTTCCAATATACATGTACCAAGTTACCATGTCTGTAAAAGACTAGATCTAGTGTAATTCATGATGTCCAGAAAAAAAAAGTGAAACGAACTATCCTCCAGTGTTTCTAATAAAAATGGTTTTTAAAGAGCAATGTTTACTACTGTATTACTTCTCTTAGGTAGTAGGATATAGGTAGTTTTGTGTTTTTAAGGTATATTTTACATATTTTTCTGTACGGATATGGGCCATGAGCCCAAGGCAGATAAATAAACGAACAATTTCTGTATTTGCAGCTGTCCGTCGAGGTGGCCCCCCCTGCAGACATTCCGTTCCCACCCCCCCTGGATGAGGGGATGCGGGAGGCTGTGTACCTGGAGCATGTTGCACCCCCTCCACCTCCAGCGGAGAAGGAGGTTCGGAACTGTGTTTTTTCTGTTTTAAAAATTCAATATGTGGTGATAACACTGTAAATTAGTAGACAGAAAATAACACTCAGAACACTATTTATATGTTTTTATGAAGTTTTAACAGAAGATTATTGCATTAATGTGTACTGTGAATTTCAGTTGGAATGCTGTTAGAAAACCATCTGTTCTTATGAGCATCTACGAAGGTGAAGAGTGTGATGCCAAGTTTATTTCAACAGCAAAAACTATGCTGCACAACTGTTTAACACTTGACTGTGTGGTTGCTGAGGTCACCAACACCATTATTGCCCTAAACACACTTATTTAAGGCTAGGGCTAGCATTTTATATCAGTGTTATGTTACTGTGTCACCACAGTACTCTCACTGTCTGTGTGGTTAGTAAATATACGATCCCTTGGCTTCCTACCAAACAGTTTGCAAGTTTGGAAGGCACTTATACAGACAATATGGAAAGTCAATAGAAAGCAAATTAAAGCAAGCTCAGCAATAGAATATCATGATAGGAATGGACAAATTGAGCCTAACAACAATCTGTTCTGCCTAGGAGGAGAAGGAGGCGCCCTCAGGTGAGGAAGAAAAGGTGTTCACCGAGGAGGAGGTGGAAGACATCTTGGAAGGAGTCACTACAGACGAGCTCAAGGAGGTCATCAGTTCTGTCGTGAACGAGATGCTAGGTTCACTCTCAGCTGACGTAGGAGCAAAATTAAAGGAAAGGGAAGCGCAGTACTTAGCCAAAATTAGCAAGATGCAAAAAATCGCTGAGTAACTTGTATATAGATTTGCAACATGTGTACATACTTTTTAAGATGTTTATATACTGTCTCAGTAAAGTGGTCATATATTGTTTATGGCAGCTTATATTTGTGTATGTGACTTTATGACATGACCAGGGTACATTTTGCAATGAAATTCAATAGACCTGGTGAATATTTTTGTATTTTAAACAATTATGTTTTGTGATTTTGAATTATTTGGAAAGCTATTGTTTTAGATATTTCTTACAACACATATGTTTATACTTTACATATTTCTGAGTATATCTTTAATTGACACTATCAAAATTGAAACCAGGCAGTTTGTTTTATTTCTCTTTCACACAATATGTATGTTGTGAATGTGCTCCTTATATTGAAGCCATTCTGAAATATTTCTATTCGTAGGTTTTATCAAGTACAAAAATGTAGTTACAATAGATGTTATCTTTTTTCTCAGTTTTTGTTCATATCTGAAGTGACTGGTACTTAGAAAATGTAGTCTTTGCACAGTATAGGGTCAATATTACCTAAAATGTTTGAGTTTGAATGCTTGTGTAACATACTGTACAACAATATTTTGTAAATACCACTGACTTATTTGCAAGCCAGAAGGTCATGAAGTCAAATATAGACCCCAAAACCTAATAACAGAACACAAAAATACCCACGTGTCCTACATTCTGTGTTGCCGTGTCTATTTTTGGATACTGTTCCCGAGTTTTTCACATGTTTTAAATGTGTTACATAATGTTATGTGTGGACAGCTGTCCGGATTGATCTAAAGATCCTGCCACTTGTAGATTCTGGCATTTAGAATTGACACACCCTCCATCAACCACCTTTTATGTTTGAAATTCCACAAATGATCGAGGATTATTGTGGACTGCATCATCTGATGACGACTCTCCCCAGTATTGCACACACCTACAAGGGCATAGATCGCTCCGCTTTTCCCATGAATGCCTGGACAGCACCCCTTATGTAGATTCCTGTCATACCAGGCATATCTGTTACCTGTCTTCTAAGCACTTATAGCTAACCAGTGTGGTGGCTTGTAACATGTTAACAGTGTAGGGTTGTTCGTACCTTTATATACAGCATACAAGTATTTCATCAGGTGCCAACTTTAACCACCTGTTCATGCCTGTCATTCCCCTAATATGTCTTCTTTTGTCATCTTCAACTGAAGTGAAGCAGGGTGCTTTTTTTCAATTAGCTGCTAGTGCAATGCGGCTTCGCTACGGTTTTCAGCCAAGTACGCCGGACCCGGCCCCCCTACTCTTCTCGATCAGTGTGTTGGGTTCTTTTACGTGCAGAGGTTTGACGCCGTATGCTCCCCCATATACGGGGCCGAGCTTCACGTCCCCACCCGAAAGGACGATGCGACTCTTTTCTCCCAATTGTGTACCAACACAAAATTTATACCAAAACGTAGGTGACATTTATAATGGTTGTCATGGAATGTCGCTCTTGGTCCTGTCCTGTTTACACAAGGTCTTTAACATGTGTGGCATTACATACTCCGGTGGGAATGCGGTATATGTACATGTATACCGACAAGATAGACAAGGTTTGATTTGGACTTGTCTGTTGGCCCTTGTCCCGTTTGTGGGCTAACTGCTATTAGACTGGGAGAGTTCACTGTCCTAGTAAATCATAAATCGGCCATGAAAGATGACAGGGACATAAAAAAATGCCTGCACTGCCCTTCACATTGAATTACAATCATTCGTTCACATCATTACAGATGACCAAAGACACGTTTATCTTGGAGTAACGCGTGGATCAAACAGCGGAGTAAGTTGGAGAAATACTAGTAGTGAAGGGACTGATGGTTGGTCTTACTCATCAACAACTTGAGGATTTTAACCAACGGCTTTAGTAATATGCAAAATGATTTTAAGTTTTGTTGTCAGATGTTGTGGCTTTCCCCATGTCCTTGTCCTGTTTGTCATACTGACAGCTGGGAGACGGTAATGTCCTCGTAAATCATAACTCGGTCATGAAAGAGGACGATGCGATGTACTACGAGGGACATCACCCTGCCTGCACTGGCCTTCACACGGCTAGCTAAAGCTTTCTCAGCAGATATTTTGATTTACAATGCCACTTCCTTGTGATGGTCATAACTTACTGTCATTGACTCTTCTTAAGGTATCCTTAACCTGTAGCAATAAACGATGTTTTGCGCTCTCTGACTTCCGATATAGCTTCCGATATATAACTTCCATAACACGCACACTGTAAAAATCTATTCACAGAAAGCTCAGGATACCAGGGCTACATAAAAGGTCATATTTCATTCGCATGGCCATAGAAGCGTAAGCAAAATCAACTCCTACTAAAGTCGAAGTACTAGTGTTCCTCCCATGTCGTAATACATGTATTGTGTTACAATTCCTGAGTTTTGCTCCCTTTTCGTGGAAACTGAAACTGAACTGAAACTGAAAAATAGCTCGATTAATAAGAAAATATTTTAATGTATTCCATCACGGTCATGCTCTGGGCAACTGTGCCGGAAATCCCTGACTCACTCATTTTAGTCAATGGTTTTGTAAGTTGGTGAGTACTACGATCTTCGATGACATTGGTAGGCATTGGTATTGGGTTTCTGAAAGCAGGATTTTCGTAATGTCGCTGGGGGAATACAGACATGACTGGGTTGTTTCTGCGTATCCGGTCTTTCGTCATCTTCAGTTTCTATTATTATATCTATTCAACGACAATTGGAGGTGTTCCAACGTCAACCATTCTTGATGGTCACGCTCGTTTGTGTTTCAATGTTCTTCTACCTCGAGCTCATCATCCCTTATCCTCATCCCCATCTCTAACGTTACATGACAATGTCTATTATCAAATGGGTTGAGGATTTGCGCTATTGAAGGTAAACGTCGCTTTTTTTCTGTCCAGAATTGTAGCTGGCTGTGAGCTATTGCTGGTAGCTACCCAATGTCCCAGTCATCCAGCACATGGTTTTGACAACCAGGCAGCTACAAATGTAAGATGACTACACATAAATGATGTAAGACCTTGTCCCACGCGGCCTGTTTAGTGCGCTGACGCAGGACTGAGTCATGAGAAACCGCTTCACACGCAACAGCACGTCAGCAGATGTCAATGCCGAACACCATAAAAGCGAAATCCAGAACAGACCCGCGTTTTAAAGACTAGATTTAAGCTTAGAGGTTTATTCCCGTGACATATCCTTTTGTGACTTACTTTTGTGAGGTATCCTTCGGGATTAGCGGAACGTATGCGGTCACATGACAAGATGCTCGGCGCATGTTTCTGAAATTCCAGGAATAACGTTACAGTATTATCATTCCATGAGTGATAGGCCATTACAGGGAACGGCACACCCTCAGATCATGCCGGCCCCAACCACTCCCGACATTCGAGGTGTTGCATATCTGATCAGCTTTTACTTCATTTGTTTCCTTTCCTACTTTTTCAGATCAATATAAGCAACTACAAAATAACCGGAAAGGTTGTAAATACTTCGATTTTATTTGTATCTTATTTCAGATAATGTACACCGTGAGTTGAGGTACATGTGGCATCCATGAAGCGATTAAAGTAGGCTACCTCACAAAAATCATTCTTATGGAATGTTAGAATGAATTCGAAGTATCTAAACATTCAAAAAATGTATTAAGAGCTCTACGCCTTCAGAGAGGTGTTTTGATTAATTGATTTTACTTTGAGGTTTTTTTTAAACTAAAGCTGTGCATAGAAACTCGACATTTGGTACTCCCCTCAACAGATACTTTTTCGTGCTGATTTGTTAACTGAAGGTTTCACTTTCATATCGTAGTAATGGCACGCCCATCATATTCATATTGAGAAATGGCCCCGCCCTTCTCGAACCTAGAGTCAGTGTCCTGTTACTCATGTGCGCAATGCCAGCCGATAGATAGTTCTGGTCAGATCCAGTTTCCTCCGTATAAAAGCGGTCCCGTGTCATCCTGACGCACTCGGTATTTGTTGTGGACGGATTAACACTCCATCTAGGGTGAACACAGTGGGGCAACTCCCCAGAACATACTAGAAACGGACCTTACATTCTGAGTCTTTGGAACCGTTGAGTGATTCTACAGATCCGTTGGTGACAAACCATTGTGTGCTCTCCCGATTGCCAGACGAGCGTCATATCTTGCACTGGGTCCATCCTTCCGGTAAGAACTGGTCGGGGAGTATTTCTGATCCACGCTAAGAGGTTTGAACCGCCCGCTGCACCTGTTCAGTCGCACTCTAATCCCGGGTGATAACGGCAGCCGTCCTCACTCATAAAGCACTGCAGTACCGGAGCTGTCAGCAGATAGCAGGCACCGTATAACAGGCACTGGACTCACGACGACATCTAGTCTGTCCACCGTCAACGCGGCCAGCTCAGGCGATTGTCATAGATTGGATTTTGACTCTCTCTAGAAGATCTCTTACACCAGACTTTTGCCGTCGCTTCCGCTAGAAGATGGAGAAAACCATCCATATCAGCCCGAGCCCGGACGTTCTCTCTCCCAGAGCCTTCTTCGAGCAGCACTTCGGACAGGGTGCGTGGGAGAAGCAGTTCCTCGGTGCCAACGATGACAAGGCCTGGGACTCCATGTCCAAGAGTCCCCGGAGCCTGTTCCAGTTCCCTCCGCCTGCCACAGCGCCCAGCATCGGACAAGACAAGTAAGCTGCTGCATCTTTCGTACCTTTGTAACCCGTTAACTCAATCTGTGTATGGTTCGAAAGTGGGGCTTTTCGGACCAATTTGGGCCTCCGTTGCTTTGTCATGAAGCTACCAACTACAAGAGGTCGAAGAATCAAGGCATCACTTTAAACATAGTAGTCAACCGTTGTTGAACTTGATGACTTGTTTAGTTGTCATGCACAGTTGTGAAGGTGTTGGTATACAGCTGTCATCGATGTTGGCAGTGATATAAATACCCGCAGTATGGACGTTGGAATCCACACGTAACGTGTTGTTATTCTTGCCTCTCTACTCGTAAAGTTTGGCTTGGAAGACTCGCAACTGATCGGCATGTTAGTGGGTAGTTACTGGTACATGGTAATGTCTTCCAGGCCAAAACCATGGACGCCTGACATAGATGTCAAATGGTGGACGATCTTTCACTGTGTCAGTTGTTCGACGGCCAAGAAGTGCCAAATGTAATTAGAGGTTATCTAAAACTTCTTTCCCGCGTGTTGTTCTAGGCAATAATCATCTTTAAGTACGGACTATCTTTTAAGAAATAATCTTTCATGAATCTATCACATCACTATCTAATGGCTTTTACAATCATCGTAAAATTCGTAAAAATTCGGTTTCTGGAGTTTTTGGCGTGCCAGGGTGATGTTAATAAAAAGCGACATGTGGCCCTCCTTTATGTTGGCATGTGAGACCTCTCTGACCCGTGACATACCGTGGCTAGGGTAACAACAGTAAAGCAGGCTTTCCAACCATCTAAAAACGTTCCACCGCGTACTTGATGCGCCTCAACTTGTGAGTAGGCCCGCCGCCGATTCATATTAACAAAAGCGACAAAGACAACTTCGCTTTGATAACTAATCTCTCTTGTTTGTTGTAGATATTCTGAAAATACGAAAATGTATATAACTACTTTAAATGATTTCGGTTTTAGTGTTTTGAATTTTTATTTGTACTTCAACACTCAGAAAATTCAGCATAACATGCCAATCAACCGTCAGATATTCCTCTATAATGTCGAACTAGAGGCTTGCCCCAGTCCGGACCCGACGTAGAATTGTTGGCGCGAGCGGGTGGTCTACTCCGCTGACCTGATTCACCTTGGGGACGACCTGGCACGCATCCCTCACGAGCCTTTGCCCATAAATAGTCCTCAATCACATGTCGGGGGAGAGGGAAACAGCCGCCAGTGCTTCTATGGGGAACATCGGCAATGGCAGGCACGGGGAGGATGAAATATTGGGGTTCAAATCTGCACCACGCGTCAATAGAATGGTTGAGCTATCCCGGATTCCCCGAAATACACAGAAGCATAATTTCTCCACCGCGAATTCATGACACCGTGAATGTACGTTTCCAAATTAAAGCTGGCTACTGTACGGCTGAATTGTTTCAACGGCGAATTTAAAACACCGCGAAAATTAAACTTCCCTACCGCCGAAATAAATCCTCCCAGAAAGTAAATACATGTATATTTACAATATATATAATGACATAGAAAAAGAAAGACAATGAGCTCTAGATATAGACCTGAACACAGAAGATAGAATCACAATTCCCCATGTAATCATAAGTTACGTGTTTGGGTGGTATTAAGAGGAAATCGTCTGGGTTTTGCACGTACATTATAACAATGCCGTTCTAGCTGTCCACCTCTTTGAATTCCTTGTATTCTGCGATTTTACATCGTCCCAATGAACTTGGACTTCATTCGGTACTGATGTCATTTGTCTGTACGTGTACAGAATCACTAAGTGACAACCTGAAAAGTTAAGGTTTTACAAATCGGCATAAAACAGAGTGAACAGACTATTCCTACCGGAATTTGCCCAGACATACTTAATCTATCGCAAACAGCTGTAAAGATAAGATCAAGAATTCAAAAGTACTACATGAAACATCCGAGCATCAATCTTAATGAGTTAAGTGTACATTGTCATCTGGAAATGATGGAAGTCACTCAGGCAGAATATGGGTCACGCAAATATGGAGCCGTTAGCCAACGAAGTACGATAATAGCCTGATCAATGGCTTTGATGGTTATTTTCATCGTAGATCCCACATATCGTGGCGAGATAAAGTCGCCGAAAATAGGCTAGTCCAAAGCGACTATGATAAGAATCTGAAGACTAGGGAGATATAGAATTATACATTGACGCATTCAAACCCTCTCTGCTGCGTATATGGACACACTAATGTACAGACCTCCCTGTGAGATTACGCCCAAAACACGTCATAGGATTGGAAAGACAGGCCGTAAGACTATTATGTATCAGGAACGTTGATGACATCTGATTCACATTGAATAATTCATTCCAAAACAGGAAAGTCGCCTGGGAAAGGAAGGGCATTAAGTCATCAAATGAATAATTCAAAAGATAACAGTAACTCATATATGCTAGTACCTATATGGCAACGTTAACTTGTCGGTTTGAGATATGCCACTTATGGTGTACAAAAAGGAGTCACCAATAGTAACAGAAAAGAATAAAATATTCCCCCAAAGCTATTTAACCATTAACGTTATTATGTTTACTTTTCCCCAGGTTTTACGTGGAGTTAGACATGAAGGATTATTCACCCGACCAGATCACAGTGAAGACCATTGATGGGAAGAAGCTCATCATTCATGCCAAGAAAGTGGAGACATTGGAGCTCACCGGCCGTAAGGTCACCAAGGAATTCTCACGGTAAGGCTATGTATAAGATATAAAGCGTTAAAGAAAAACGTTATCTTAATCCTCCTCATCGTCTTCCTAATCATCGTCATCATCACCTCACTTCGTGCTGCTGGTATTTGCATCATTGGCATGCATATCATGAGAAGTATTGCTTTGGGTGTCTGAGTTTATGGGTTTGTCTGTCTGTCCTGGTTGTTTTCGGTTCAATATTGGGTGGGAGGTGATTTTGACAGTTGATAGGTTGATCACGCGCCTTTAAGAAGTGGTGTAATACCCGATAAAATTACATCATACAATCCCTCCACAGTTCCCAAAACACTTCCCGCAGGTCTATGAACTTAAAGGTCACGAAAACCCCCAAATCTTCCCGGATGTCTCTGATTTCTTGTTTTGTGATACTTTTTTCTTGATCTACAGAGAGTACGTCATCCCCTCGCTCGTGGACTACGAGACCATCTCGTCCTACATCACGGATGCGGGCGTTCTGACGGTACAGTCTGCCGAACACGTGCCCGTACAGGCTCCGCCTCCTCCCACCCTGGTCAAACCGAGCGGCAGAACCAAGGCTGGCACCACAGGGTTCAAAACAAAAACCACCATTGGATTCAACACGTGAACAATGTTGTTAAAGATACGGGGAAAGTAGTTCATACGACGGCTTCCTTTGGTAACGTGCAACGATTACACACTCAATCGTCATTGAACGTGTAAAGATCTTATGTTCATACCAAAAAAAACTTTACACTATGACTATTGACTCGTAAGGTGGTTGTAGCCTCTACCAGGCTTCGGGGAGCAGCTGGAAATTTCAAAGAGTAAAACTGACTAAATATATATATATATATGTATATATATATATATATATATAGACAGATAACATGCCTGGGGAGTTGATTCGCTAAAGAGTACAGCTCCCGAGCTTCGGGCCGACTCCGCTGGCATTTTATCATATAGGCTGTCTATTTTGCCAATTTCTACTCTTTCCAGCCGCTTCCCGAAGCCTGGAAGAGGCTAAGGTGTTTGAGGATTTCCGAACACGTCATGAGATCAAGGACATTGATAGTTTATCTTGAAAATGATAAACCAGCCACAGCGTCGTTTTCCTGATGAAAGGGGGTGGAGCACACAACCTAAAAAGATACTTGTTGGTGTGCGAATCAGGAGTAAGCTTTCCTGTATCTAAAGAGAAAGGAGCAAAATTTATAGCCATACTCGCAAAAGGTTATCTATTTTTCGAATTTGACCGAATTGGAGGTGTATATTATATTTTTGCAGACAATATGAAAAAACAAATCAATGTACAACTGAGCTCTCTCCCTTCCAGGCATTTGGTGAGACTGTACTTAGTCTATAAAGACTGTTATTTATTGTCAACGTGTGTGTCTTAGACATGAATATGTCTTGCTAAAAATTACTCTATTCAGAAAATGAAAAAAGGCATTTAAAACAAAAAAGAAAAGCTTTTGCATGTAAATTTGCCTGCTCGCAGTAAGTGTGGTGCAGCAGTGTAATATGGTCAAGATAGACGCATGTACTGGTGCCTGACGCTCATTGTTTTGACAGTTGTTTAAAAACGTTGTTATGAGCATTGTACATTGTACATTGTACATGGGATTGATGGTACTATTTATCATTTATCATAAAGTCTATTTATCATGGTTAACAAAGTGTTCACATGGTGCCCTCTATAGTCTATCACCACCCATTGCATAAGACATTAAAGTGCTGTGATGGTCAGAATATTAATGAAGTACCAGTGTGCAGTTATATACAATGGCCATAATTATGATTGTACAATATGTATGCATCCATATGAGTGAAGTACAAATATACCTGTGGATTGTCACTGGTGTATTACTTCTTCGGGTCACTTATTGATAAGGTTCTTTCAACAAGACCTAAATTTTGTTTCCCACTTACCACGTTTAGGCAACTTGTCAACTGTCTTCATCAGTGCAGCTGACAAGTTGGCAAGTAAGAAATTAGTGGCTGAGCTTCAAGAAATTTACCTTCAAAAGAATTACCAACCTGAAGAAGCTACTCAAAGTGTTTCCTTTGTGTTTCTAATATCACAAAAGCTATGATGTAAGGAAACAAGTGTTGAAAGCAAAGAAAACAGCAAAGTGCTCAAAGAATACCGGAAGATGCAGCTAGACCATCTGGTAGCTTTAATCAACCTTGTACAATATCCTTTAACATTGCCATCAGTGCCCAATTATCATCAGCTACATGAAACCTATACAGTTCTATTGACAATATACATGTAAATCTTGCATTATGATATAATGCATCATCACATCTAACATAACTTTTGGTGGACCTTACAATTAATTTCTTCTGCTATCCATTCTGTTTCCCATACCATGTACATGTATTTGGCATAACCAACCTTTCCGATTTGGATGCATTACATTTCTCCACCAATCTAGATCTACCCAAAAACATCACAGTGGACAAAATATTCAGTCTTCATTTCATCCTACTCATCTAAGATATCCACTTTTCACATTCTTGTGGACTTCAACTTCGCAAATGATGGCATCTATGACATTGCTATATCCTCCAATATACAATATCAGACCCAATTTCTACATTATCTACTTAAGTACATTGTTCGCACAATTCATAAAGATATACGACATCACCGATGTGGAACAACTTTTTACAGCATAAATCATATATTTCAATCGAGAAAATGAAGTAAAATCCAGTTTATATCTTTCAAGAATGTAATAATAGTACATAACCTCTTTGGGATAAATTCTATAGATTTAGAAAATATGCAACAATACAAGCTGTCAGACAGAAAAGTAAGAATTGCACAGGTCTATGTATTTTGCAAATTGTTCCTTCAAATAGTGGAAGGAAATGTAAACATTTTCGAGACTACCTACAATATCTAGCATACATAGTAGATTGTCAATGCACTTACCCAGTGCCCTACAGCTTATGAAGTACTATTTGTTGCTCTCGAAAATTGCCATTAGCAAAGACATATAGGGCTTTATTACTAGTATTAACAGTAGCAAAGTTTCATTTCTGTTAATGTATAACTTTGCAGGGAAAATACCAACAGTTATATTACTGACTACTACCAGTACTTTTATCTTTCATGAGAAAGTCTAGGAAGAACAGTGCCCTGTTACAACAATTTAGAAAGACATAACTTGATCTTAGTGGAAAACATGACACAAAAGTTACCTTAGTAGCAGTTTATGGTGTCAATTCACAGCATCATGCTATTTGAGGCTCCCTTAGAGCTTGGTAACAATATCATGACTTCATTGAATAACCCTCTGCAAAGCCCATACACTTACTAGTACATGTACAACTATAAGCAATTAACTAACCATAATACCATACATCAACTTAGCATTAAATATATTATCTTACCATATTAATGAATTCCTTTACAATGATTCCCTATAACCTTAACCATATAGTGAAGAAGCCATTCGTGAATTTCTAATGACCATGCTGTAGTAATTGTGCGTCTTTATAAGCTATTTAATTGATGGGGAATAGTTGAAGCTGATTCACACCTATCAGGCCCAGACTTTGGCACAGAGCCAATCATAAGAACATGTTAGCATGTAGAAGAACAAGACAATCTTTCCTGCAGTCTTAAAAGGCAGAAAACATAAGGCACAATAAACAACAAATTGCAAGAAGAATACTACAGCTCACAATGTGTCAGCAGTACAACGTTCTAGGATAATGCAACAATAGACTTGACTAACCCAACACTGGAAATGATAATTTGTGTTTAACCATTCTTACTCAATCTGAAATAAAGTTTACAAACACCAAAAGGTGTGTTTGTGTTTCAATTGCACAGATTTAGAAGTTGTCATGACCGTATTAATGCCAAGGGGTTTTGCTGTCACCAACAGTTTCAATCACCTCTGTTGCCTTGGCACATCATGGATTTATAGAAATCCGGTTTTAATACTGAACTTTGGATTTGGTGAGGATTTAGCCTAGACAGACTCAGACTATTGCATTATATAGCCTTTACCCATTCAACTGTTTCCCTTCAACCAACAGTACTTTGGAGAAGTATGAGCCAAAGCTAACAAGAAGAGGTAGCCCCATGTCCTGACATCTCAAATACCCAAGCCAAGAAGATAAAGTATTCAGCAAAATGCTACAGATCTGATCAGTACATGTACATATATGATAGACATACTATCACCATCTTTAACCCTAATGTCTCTTTTTCCCCTCATTGACCTGTTCACACTTTCTATTCTAATGACACATGATTTAATGAGCCTAACTATCTACACTCAAAATACTTAAAATACACATGGCACACCTAAATCTTCTGTAGCAATGCTTGCATATCTAACATAGTTGTAGTTTTTCCTATCTGTACCCCATGGTTTATACAGAATACAAAGTACCAATACTTTCCTATGTCTTCAAATGGACTAGTTTGCCCACTTTGCATTAACTAGTTTTAAAGATCTACCCTTTTTATACAGCCGATACATGTGCATTTCATAACATGAAGAGATACATTTTGTAGCAGCAAAGGGCAAGATAGTAGCTATAGTAACAGTTGCTACTTTCTACATACATGTAGTATTGTCCTCTTAAGAAGAGGTAGTAGATGTCTTGTCAAAGAGCCCAGTTAGAAAAAGAATGGTTTAATCTTCTACCAGCTGAATAACCCCATAACCAATACAAATTCGGTGCTAAAGGGCTACTTCAGCACAGGATAGGATAGATAGTGGTAAGTAAACCGATAAAGCATCAGAAACATCCAATATTCAAAAGACCCATGCTAACTAAATTTAAAGGGTTAAACAATGGGTCACCACGAGGATAAACCAAGGAGGTTCTTTCAACACTTACACATACATTTGCCAAAATCTAAGCTTTAATTACTTTTAACTATGCCTATTATATAATAACAGCTCCACTACAGCATATATAACATGCAGAATCTGCCAAATGAATTGCTTTTGCTACAATAAACACATGGCCACTAGGAATACACAAAGCTTGCTGAAGTAGTCAACTTTTTTGGTTACAACATGTACCTGATTAAAGTGGTCAACACGCCATAGCCTTACACTACAGGGAAAGGTACAGCAAGCCCTGTCACTAGTTGGGCAGTCTGAGGAGCAGCAAAATCTCTGTTGCTACTTTGGCAACAATGGTTCTGTGTCTCCTCTAACAGGGGAAGACTGTCCTTCCTCTGTCTCGTGCCTGTGCACAAGTTTGTTTGTAGCTTTCTCAACAGCGCCCTCTATCTCTCCAGCCTGCACTGCATCTCCTGCCAGATGCTGTGCATTCTGGGGGCTCTCTCCTTCAGGCAGTGCTGTTGCTCCCAGCAGAGGACTGGACTCCTCAGCACCACTTTGATCAAAAGCAGATACTTCCTCAGCCCCTTCTGAAACATGTGTCACCATTGCACCTCCCTCTTGACCTGTGACCTCAATGCTTTCATCATCATCTGATGCACCTGTGGTTTCTGGTTCTTCTGAGGTCATGACCTGCTGCTGACCTGCGACCTCTGACATGCTACTGACCTCGTCTGACACACAGCTGGGAGGATCCTCGCTGACGCTCACCCTGTCCCTCTCTCCGAAGGACTGTTCACTGATGGTGGGGGAGACCAGGTCTTCCAACAGGATCAGATCACCTGAGCTGTATCGTCTACAGGAAACAGACAAAACATTCCCTTTGGTTGTACTAAACATGTAACATGTTCATTGACAAACAAGTTTTTTGATGTATGACTTTGAATATTAAATGGCTTTTGGAAGTTTTCTTTTTCTTTAACCAAAAACAGTACAAAACTACATTGGCTTGTGCTATCCTATTTTTTTTTTAAGTAATAGTGATGGATAATTCACATTTCCTGCTACTGTAAACCATAAAATGAACTGGTACCTTCTATGAGAGTACTCCGGTGAGCTCATGGCCCGGTCTCGCAAATGTAGGCTCAGCGGTCTCTCAGGGGATTGGCCATCACATATCAATGCCTCCACCAATCGGGACACGTTACCAACTGAGCATGTCTCAGATGACGACAGGCTGTCTTGTGGGGATAGGAGGTCCCCTAGGGGTGGGGTCAGAGGTTCAGGGGGTGGGGAGATTGCACCTGTGTCCCCCTGTGCATGGTCATCATTAGCACCTGGCAGGGGAGGCACATTAATGTGATATCAAAGTTTCAAACAGGCCTCGAAATTAACTTTTCTTCCTATTGTCCCAGCACTGTCCCAAAAATAAATTTCAATTGTCCCGAAGTGAGGATGAACTGTCCCAACTTGTTTTTTGGGAAGTATTCTATAACTTTAACTTAAAGTCAACTTTATTTTGCTTATGTTCACTCCAGGCGCACTATAATTGCAGAGTAGCCAGGAAATTTGTTGATTATTTTTCTATTGTCCCAAAAATGTCCCAAAGTGTCTTTTTAGTCATCCCAGCCTAAATTTTAGTGGTCAGTGGCCATTGGACCACCTTTAATTTCGAGCCCTTTTCAAATGTAGAATAAGAAAGAAAAATCTCTCATTCTATCTTATTCCTCCTTAATATGAAAATATTAGTAAGAGATACAGTTTGTTCATGTTACAAACTACATGTAAAAGAAAATGTAAACTACTTACAAGATAATTTCAGTATATATTCATTGACAGTACATTAAAAGAAAAGTGGACAATTTTGACACCACCCTCACCGTTTTCATTTGGCTCGGCAGCACTCCCCACGGGGGACTGCCTCTCCCCAGGGGGAGGGGCACAGGCCCCCTGGTCCGAGGGGAAGTTGAAGGGGTTGATCCTGGAAGGGGGAGTGACCTTCTTGGGGATCAGTGCCTCCAGCCCTTGTCCCATCTGGGCCTTGTCTCCTGTTTCTCTACCTATGGAAATAAAAGGACCTTCAACGATCAGCCTTGCTGTGTTGACTGCCACAACACATCACACTACAGATGTGTGTTAGATCACAGCAGTTTGATACATGTAAAAACAAAAAACATAATCAAATCAATAATACTGTTAACATGATAACCACAAAGTAGATCCAACTTTCTCCTTTATGTAAATTTATGGATGGTTGCTTTCAGTTCCTTGGTTTGTTTATTGCAGCACTAAATGGGCATAGTGTAGCAATTTTTGGTCCACAACAATCCAAGCAAGGCCTTTAATAGCCACACACGTGCATTGAACTGTGTTGGGGGGAATGCGCTGCCTTACAATCTTGTCATGTTGTCATAACCTAAATCATCCATCAGTCCTTATCACGCCTACATTACAAGATGTCACAAATATGTAAATGACATGCGATCACACTTCACTTTCATATGGTTGTGGTGACAATGGTTAGACTTGCAGGATACAGTCAATCTAATGATCCAAAAATGGTTTGGTTATCAATGTAAACCCAAAGGTGGGATTCTGTGCTGCAGTGGAGTCTGACATAAAAATATATCATGAAGAATTCTCCTGTTGGACAGGAAAATGTTCTACATGTATCTCCCCCTGTGACATACACCATACACTTGAAAACAAAATTGTCATTGGTTGTTTACAGGACTGCAACAATCCACCAGCACCCCCCTGTGAGTTTACATTGATAAGTGCAGCAACACTGCCTTGGTGAGCTAGGTGACCAAAGCAAAGCAACACTAGTACATGCAGCAGAACGGACAGCAAAGCCCCATTACCTTGCACCACAAAACGCACAAAGCCTGATGACCGGAGCAATAGAATGGGGAAGGGAGGAAGGAAGAAGACATTGTATGTCAACATGGCATGGGTATACATCAAAAATAACATTGTTCATAAGGTGTTTCCTATAATTGCATCTTCCAAACATGCAAATCATGTCAAATTACTGTTTTGATTGTAAAAAAAAACACTCCTTATTAGCTACAACTGTTGAATCATGCTTAAATGTCTCCATTTTCTGTTTCATTAAAAGAAAATCTTTCTAAGATTTTACAATATAAATTTCACTGATGGCCTAATGATTGATTGAATGGTTGGTTGGTTGGTTGGTTGATTGATTGATTGGTTGTTTAATGTTGCTCTCTTTAGATTTGCATATTGAAGAAATTTCTAAATCTAATGTCTAACTCTACCCAAGATATTTTTCACAGAAAACTTATATAATGTACAAATGTAATAAACTTGCCACCACCCCACCTGGTAGACTCCACAGTCCCGACACCTCCAACGTTTTCAGCTTCTTCTCCAATTCGTTAACCCTGTTACCTAGAATTCTGTATAGAAAGTCAAATCAACAAAGTTGAATACAAAAAACACAAACAGAAACAACATAACAGACTTGATAAACTTTAGCCAAAGTATGGTATTTTTACTAATACTCTGAAATATAGTCTTTAAAATGTAATTCTCTAAAAGCCAGAATCCACCAGTTATGCTCAACGACTGAAAACATAAGAAGTATAATGTAAGAGCAAAGTTGCCCTTACTTGTTAGTGTTCCTCTGATGTTGTAGAGCCATGTTCTTGTCGTTGATGGTTTCCACTAGCGATGCTGCCAGGGACTGAAGGTCAGCCACAGAAGAGGGGGTTGCTGGGATACTTCCCAACCTGCCATCTAACAGCTGCTGGACTGAGGGGTGGAAACAGAACAAGTTACAAAACAAGAAGTTGGAGATTTCAGACTTCCAGGAAATATTTGGAGTTTTCATGACCTTCAAGTACACAGACCTTCGGAAACAGTTTGAGGAATTGTGGAGGGGATTGTATGATGTAATTTAATCAAGTATTACACCACTTCCTGAATTAAGGCATGTGCTGTCAACAGTTAAGATTACCTTCCACTCACCATGAGACTAAAAGCAATTAGGACAGACAGACTAAAGCTTGTTTTTTTTTTCAATTGTTCCATGTTTTGGATACCTTAACACAAGAACACTCACCCTGCTTCTGTGACACCACCACTCCCCCAGTTCTGTTGGCTCCAATTTTCAGAATACCTTTCCCTTTCCTTCTGTCCAAGGCTTGCTATATGTCAACAAACCAAGACTATCATGAAGACAGAATGCTTTAAATCCAAGATGGTAACAAAGGTAAGAAAATCTTGCACTACAATTGTACTTCCCATCCTTTTTCTATATTTCTACATTGTATGTAGCTGCCTTAAGTTTAGTGCTGATCATAATGATGACACTAAAACATCACTTGAAAGGTTATATATACTTTGAAGTACAGTAGTGACATTAAAGTATAAGATAATGATACATGTATTTCATTTGTGTCAATACTCACTTTGTACTTGCCAATAGTTGTCTGTAGCAGGCTCTTCTCTTCTTGGGCCTGTTTGACTCTCTCCTGTAGGTATCTATGACAAAGGGGATATTGATAAAGGATCTACCTTGTCCATATTACATCTTAGCAGAGTTTAATGCACCTTTTTTCCTTTACTAGTTATCATTTCCTGTTGTAACTGTTAACTCACACTGTTACTTAAGACACAGCCACTTTTCTTATCATACAAACAAGCTGAAAGGTCCTCCTTACTGCCTCAAGCATACCAAACTATCTCAGCAACAGTGTTAATAAACACAACAAACTTGTTTTCCATCCTAAGTGCGTCTATGTCAACAATCCTCTTCTCATCTCCCCGGAGGATGTAGTTCAGCTCCTCGTTCAACCTCTCCGCTCGGTCGCGGTGGAAGTTCCTCTCCGAAGACATCTCCTCCTTCTCATCAGACATAGCCTGCACATCTCTCTCCAACTGTTCAGTCTGGGGCATGGGAAAGATGTATAAATGGCCGACATCATTATGCACATGTGTATGCACTTTTGTGCACCCAAAATTGTAGCTGTGCACCTAATTTTTGACTGTGGGTGCACCTAGATACATCTGTGTTACGTATGTAAAGGTACTATTGTAAACTAGTATATGAATTGACATTCAAGTGTCAGGAAAAATGATAAAACTTTTGATGTATCACATTTAAAAATTTGTAAAAATTTTTCAGATTCAAGTTCTGAAGAGAGGCTGTAAATGTAATGTTTGTAATCAGGTTTTGCTGATATTCTACTTAATGCAGTATCTGAATACAAATATTTCTATGAAAAATTGAATCTGTGATATCACTCACTATCCTGGCTTAGATTATACTGCTGCTGGCATCCCTGACACAGGTATATAAGATTTATTAACTAATTTGATGATCACTGACCCTTTCTCGTGCTTCCTCCAGTTGCTTGACCAGGTCTTCTCGTTCGTGCTTAGGGAAGTGTCTGTTCCCCACCCCTTCATCTCCAACTCTCATCCTGGCCAGACTTTCCCGTAACATCTGCCAACAACAAAGGTATTGTTTCACTACTGTGTAAACTTATTTCTTCTTGGCTGTCCATCTAAACAAAGGTCTTATCCTTTGAACTGCAGACAGAAAACATCAACCTGTGGATGCCAAAGACAGACATTCTAATGAAAACTTGACTTACAATGCATGTACCAGGTACTTCTACCCAGCCTCTTTTAAATCTCTTCTTTAGGCCACACCAATTTAATTTGTTGGTTCTCGGATTTTTTTAGAAAAAATATGAAGCGACCGGGCGAAAAAAAAATAAAAATAAAAACAGACCTAGGCATCCTCTGATAGCCCCAAAAGCTACGATAGCAGCCTTGACGTCCCCATTCCAAGCTGGTTTATAATTCAAACAATGATTTCTGAATTTTTGATCAAACCAGAGCATTGATACATGAAAAAACTATAAAACAAGGGAGACGAGGAGCTTTCTTCAACTGTTTTGGGCATTTTGCAGTTGATTCAAAGGCTGAATCCAATTTTATTTTTATTTGCAAATCGGAAAAAAATGAAGCGGCGAATCCGAGAACCAACAAATTAAATTGGTGTGGCCTTATATATGTCAAGGCCTCAAATAACATGCAACCTCTTCCCTCCCCCTTCTATAGCTACCTTGATGTCTCCCTGTGCCTCTGTAAGTTTCTGTGTCAGGTCCTTTGCCTCGGCTTCCAGCCTCTTGTTCTGTACACGAGCCTCACTCAGCAGCTGGGCTAGACTCTACAGGATGGAGAAACCTCAGTAATCATCATTGGTCACCATTTTCCTTTCTTTATACAGTCATGTTTACCTTCAATGTCCACAACTTATTGTCACTGTCTTATGTCTGTGTGGCACTATCACGTTGCTATTGCATTTACATCACTTTTAAAAAAAAGAGGAAAGCAATGCACAAATGCACTCATTTATCTGCACTCATTTAGATTTCATTTTCCTGAAAATACACTGTATTTTACTGATTGCAGAAGTAATTGTGGATTGTTCCATTATGTACCTAACATGTGTACATATATAATCCTCCTGGTAGAGGTGTATGATAAGGGCTAGTTTTGATAGTTTTGTATACATCTTCTTATAGATATACACAGTTAGGAAATAGTTTTGTAGTTTCCTCACCTTGCTCCTGGTGTCACTGAACTGTTTGGGGTCCAGTGAGTCTGGTGCTCGGGTGGGAGACTTGGGCTGGTGGGGGAAAACAGATGCATCCTGTCATGTCAGGATGGTAAACAGGTCAGAACAAGAAGAAAGAAAAAAAATGCAAAACAAAAAAACATAACTCAGAGAAAACACAACAACTAAAATATCATACATTATTCTAGAAAAGGAAGAAATATGAGAAATATAAAAAGATTGACACAATATAGAAAAACAAACAAATTGAAGTGGAAAAGGTAAAGCAACATCTGATGTCCTTTTATACTTCACTTAAAGTGTTTCTGCCTTTATTCCAGCACAAGTTTTCGATTTCATGCAACACAGTTTCTTAGCTATTTAGGAAGTTCAGGTTTCCACAATGCAATTAAATGTCATCTTTCCAAAAAACACTGTAATTCTGAATATTACAATGTCCAGTCTTACGTACCCTTCTCTCCTTTTCTTCATATCTCTTCCTGAGAGTCTGATACCGCTCCCTCAGCTGGTCTGCCATCAGCTTGAACTGGTCCCGCTCTTTCTGGGTGTTCTCCAGTTCCCTGGCCATGATGACAAGGGCCTCCTTCTTACTCTCCAGCTTTCTCTTACAGGCCTGGTACTGGAACAGTGCATATAGAAGGGGTAGACATTATGATAGTCCATGTCAGTGATTGCTATGACATCATGGTCAGTGAGTGCTGGGCAAAAATCAGGTGGTAGTTATTAGGTGATTTGCCCACCAATAATTTGCATATGCCTACCAATAATTCGTATATGCCAACCAATAATTTGCATATGCCTACCAATAACGGATGTAAACAAAAACAGTGATCGCTGTTATTGATCAAGTTTGATTTTTTAACTTAATCCATAAATTACAATGTAATTAAATAACATTAATATTACATAGCCCAACCATACGAACTTTATGGTATCCAGTAAAAACAACAATAACAACAACAAAACCAGCCATTTATTGCTCAAATTTACAGACAGATAAGTACTAAGCTTCCTATCGGGGACTTGTAGCCTGTCCAAGGCCTGTCAATCAAATTTCACGGCTGGCTACACCCAATCCAAAAAAGGCTTCATTTTTCAAAATATACAACAAACTTGTAAGTTATGTCAGTACCATGTAGCTATTTATGTGTACCAAAACAGAAGTACTACAACCACAATTGCCCAATTGTACATTGTTCTGAACACTATACTTGGTGAGTAAACATGACCCATAACACAAGCACTGAAGCATGTCCTTAAAACACGAAAACATTTTGCTTTTCCATGCATGGCTGATAATACAGTATATTTAACGTTAGATCTCATTTGCACCTTTAAGCCACTCGAAAAAATAAACAGCATTGGATCTGAAAATGTACGATATCTAAATTCCAAGAACTGCGTACACTTAGAAATAACAAAACTCTTGTGTCGTGCCATGGTCACCAACTTGAACATGTCAACATACCGTCACCTATGACACACACCATATGTTCAAATTTAGCGATATTTTTCACCAACCTCATTGACCAGCATGTGACACTGAGCTTCGGTAGGTCTGTTGAAAGCCATTGTTCTACATCCATTGATCTTAGGCAACAAGACACAAGAATATGTGCAAGAAAAACAGACTAGAAGAATACCCTCCCCCTTTTCCCTGTTGGCGGGGGCCTCGACTAACCCAAATTCACTGGGACTGTCCTAAAAACCTGTGCCTTGTAGAATTCCTAAAATCATATGCATCTCAAATACATATACAAAGATATAGATAATACAACTTCATATCAGACATAAAAAGATTATATATTATTCCTTTGCCTAATATTTGATAACAATTATTTTATATTTTATGTAAATATTGACAGGCACATAAGAAAGAAAAGGTTGAACAGGGTGGGATCTAATCGAGGTCACTGGAGGTCAGTAAGATGGCTGTCAGTGGTTTGTAGGTGTTTTGCGTTTGTCTCCACCTTTTCTAAGGCATTTCACGGAAAATTCGACCATTCTGAGGTAAGCCATCCCCTCGAAGCATATCTGATGTGTGGTTGCTGCTGTAGATTTTCTGTTGAGCGTGAAATTTGACGAAATACGTCCAAGTTTGGTCGAGGATTTGTGATCTAGGTGTGCAAATCAGGTCGAACGGAAGTGCACACTCAGGTAGTTCAGGACGTGAAACCAGGTGTGGTGTTAATGTTTGAGACGTGAGGAATTTATTCATATCGATCTGCAGGTACAACTGTCACGTTCACTCTCCCGCCGTGATCCAACAAATTGGCACCTACACTTGCAGACTTTGATCTGCCTTTAACGATGTACCAACGCGCTGCACTGGCTTTTGTTCACAAATACATGTAACGATTCTTTTGCGTTAAGGCTACACAATGAGAAGCATCCTTTATATGTGAAATGCATGTTGCAGAACCGTCCATTTCCTCTTTCAGCGTGTACATTAGCCCTGTGTGCTCGACTTGACTCCATCCAAACACAGGTCTCCTTCAGAGTCCTTGATCCAAAAATACTGAATAAGATGTCCCAAACGATTAAATTATTAGGACTACTTACACCACAATGTACTATAGAACTCCCCTTTCAGGAAAGATTTGTAGTCTAGAGTACCCAAAACCCAATCGGGTTCATCTAAATACGGAACGGACAAAGAAGAGGGATCTAGCACGTACACAATAGTTAACATGATAATAGCCTTGTAAACATGGCCGATACAGTACAGTACACTGTGAACTGTCATTGGTAAATGTTCCCTACCAACAACAAGTCACATGAAAGACATGAAACCAAAATGCTGTATGGATGCCTTCAAAGCCTAGCAGCATAATGCTACAAAATTTCAAAATTTTCACTTTTTTGAGTTCAGACAATTATAGGGATATGTATTCATTGGACGATATAACTGGTGCAGTAATATGATCGCTATGTCTCATCTTGGATTACAGTTTACATCTAAGAAGCTCTTGGAATAAGGGCCTCCCCAGATTTTACCTGTTACCCACCCATGTTTTTATGGCCATACTTACCACTTAGAGTTGTGTTTGTCAGAAGAACTACCTCTAGTCAACATAGCTATCAGTGTAATACTAATAGGTAAAAAAAACAAGGGTTCCAGGTATGAGTACATGAATGTACATGTATAAGTATATCTTGTATTGTATATTTTGAAGATGCAGTTTAGTTTAGCCCACAAAGCGCTTTCTATACAGAAGTCTGGAGTACAGATTATAGGGTCTTGATGATCACATGTTGTTTGGTATGTGCCTATCTAATCAAGTGTTGTTTGTCACACGGCCGTCTATCAGTAGAGCAAACAGTGATAGCTGTTTTAAGGTTGTTATGTGCCTGTGTTTTTGCTCTTCCAAACTTCCAATTTTCCCTCAAAACATGTTGGACAACAATAAAGGCCCATTTGTGCATGGAGGAATGTTCATTTAGTTGATGAAACTCCAAAGTTGGAAAATACAATGTATTGTAAAACCAAAGAACAACAATAACGGCACAATATAAAAGGTCATTTCAACAATTGATTGCAACAATAGGTCAAAGTTCACTGTTGTTTGCTGTGCTAAAGCAAAGGTGACAATAATATTGATTATGAGGGGGACATTGTATTTGAGACATTGTCAGGTGAATGTTACTCAGTTTCAATCAAACGATGACTATAATATTGTATTACTACATGTATGTGTTCTCTGATTTGAGCAGTTGCAAACCTCTAGATCTCTGACACATTCAGCTGCATTTTGATGATCAATCCTTTAAACACAGTGAACAGGTAAGTCTTTAACATGTGGAGCATATGTTGCTAAGGGTATACCGCTGACTATGTGAAATACAAAATAAATAGGTTCCAGGTCCCTAGCCCCCCCTTATTACTTAAACATTCCAGAAATTAAGAGCAAGCAGAAGACACGCATTGTACATATGGCATAGCTTAGCTGCTAACAATGTTTTCCACATTCTATTCCATCTCTCGTACTGGAATGTTACAAACTGGGATGTAAAACTAATAGTCCTCTAAGTGAAAGGCCATAACCAATATCAGTGGTCGAAATACTTTTTTTCAGTGATCTGCAATATTGCAGAAGAGTCAAAATTTCGTCCTGCAATTTAGAAATACTTTCTGCAAATACACAAGCCCCCATATTACAACCTTCTCAAACCAATAATGCCTATTTTTACATCATGTATAGCTTTGTAAATCTGTAGCATTACTGAAATTCTTCAAAATATCACTCTTTTTTAATATTAGACTTTATATCGATCCTTCTCTACAGAAAATTTATCATTTCCTGCTATCATGTCATGACACCACTGAAAGGATATGATCCCATTTTTCAGCAAACTAATATGGCTCTCTATGGGAAGCATATAAATTTTTCATTGCAAAATACATGGCAAAATAATTAACATATAGCAATTTTATTATATCAGCAGCATCACAAGAAATATACAAATATGGAAACCATGACACATGCAGTAACAGGATTGCACTAGAACTACATAACTGAAGTTGTGATGTCACTACATAATTTTTGTACCTAAAATTGACATGTGAAAAATGGTAAGAAAACAGAAACAATTAACTTGAACATTTATAGAAAGCAATTAAATGAGCACAATGTTTTGATGGACTCGTTACTTGTCAAGGAAGGTAAATATTCCTGGAATAGTATCGTAAATAATTTGACGAAAAAAAACAACAACTTGAAGAAGTTAATAGAAGCAGTTACTGTAATAGAATTACAAGAAAATTATGAAAAACACACGATCTTTCCTTGCTAAATTGGACACAATAAGTTGACAATATTTACATTCTAAATAAAAATTTGCACATTTATTTTCCTGGGCGCGATCTTCGGCAAGAGTTTCTACAAAATTTCTTGATCTGTGTCGGCCTCCTCAGCCGCCTCCTCGAGAATCCAACCGCGACAGCAACCATCCTGAGTTTTGCCGATCTCGCGGGTGCGCGATGGGTTGCTGTTTCAGTCCCGATTGCCGTCGGTTTTCTCAAAGAACGACAAAATCGTCTTTGTTTTCTTGGTGTTCCATCGGCCTGACTGCTCTCCGGAGCCATGTTTTGCCGCGTTGCCTGCTGGGAAATGCTCGGCGAAAACTGCCGAAAATTGCCGAGGCAGTTGTCGTGTCCTCCCGGGTGACGAAACTAACATCGGAAAATGGCGAGTGCCCTTATTTGGTTATCGTCGCCTTTCGTCGCATGGTCGGAATTGCTCAACTTTGACCCCAAATTTCCTTATATGGGACATCAGCTGCAAAACACCGCCAGGTTCGTGCGGAGGTATCTTCATGACCAATTTCCACAGTGCAGCCACGATGAACAGCCACGCTGCTATTGGTCAGGATACTAAAATGCCTAAATCTTATTGGTGCAAATACACATGCTGCAGCAATATAGCGCAGTTTCGCCAGTGGGGAGGGCTACGGCGTTCTCCGTCGATTTTAGGCCTAAAAACGTCAGTTTTTACGTCTATATTCACTGCATTTGTGTGGCTCTTAGCTCTGGGCACAAGCAAATGGGTACAGATGAATATATTTGATGGAAATTTAGCTCTGGGGACCAGGTAACACTCCGTACAGGTAACGTTAACTTATACTAGTAACGTTACGTCTCTGGCTTTTAGCTCTAAAGACCAGGTAACACTGCACTGGTAACACTCTATGTAACGTTACTATATAGGTAACGTCAACGTTATTCTATTTGTCGGCTATTAGTTCAGGGGACCAGATGATCCACCTTGGAGGTAACACTCTGTAAGGTCATATTTATATAAGGCACTGTATAGGTAATAAAATTTGCGCGGCCCTTAGGTCTGGGGACCAGGTAAGGCACCGTACAGGTAATATTTGTGCGGCTCTTAGGTCTGGGGACCAGGTAAGGCACCGTACAGGTAATATTTCCGCGGCTCTTAGGTCTGGGGACCAGGTAAGGCACCGTACAGGTAATATTTGTGCGGCTCTTAGGTCTGGGGACCAGGTAAGGTACCGTACAGGTAATATTTGTGCAGCTCTTAGGTCTGGGGACCAGGTAAGGCACCGTACAGGTAATATTTCCGCGGCTCTTAGGTCTGGGGACCAGGTAAGGCACCGTACAGGTAATATTTGTGCGGCTCTTAGGTCTGGGGACCAGGTATGCCACCGTACAGGTAATAATTGCGCGGCTCTTAGGTCTGGGGACCAGGTAAGGCACCGTACAGGTAATATTTCCGCGGCTCTTAGGTCTGGGGACCAGGTATGCCACCGTACAGGTAATAATTGCGCGGCTCTTAGGTCTGGGGACCAGGTAAGGCACCGTACAGGTAATATTTCCGCGGCTCTTAGGTCTGGGGACCAGGTAAGGCACCGTACAGGTAATAATTGCGCGGCTCTTAGATCTGGGGACCAGGTAAGGCACGATACAGGTAATATTTCCGCGGCTGTTAGGTCTGGGGACCAGGTAAGGCACCGTACAGGTAATAATTGCGCGGCTCTTAGATCTGGGGACCAGGTAAGGCACGATACAGGTAATATTTCCGCGGCTCTTAGGTCTGGGGACCAGGTAAGGCACCGTACAGGTAATAATTGCGCGGCTCTTAGGTCTGCGGACCAGGTAAGGCACCGTACAGGTAATATTTGTGCGGCTCTTAGGTCTGGGGACCAGGTAAGGCACCGTACAGGTAATAATTGCGCGGCTCTTAGATCTGGGGACCAGGTAAGGCACGATACAGGTAATATTTCCGCGGCTGTTAGGTCTGGGGACCAGGTAAGGCACCGTACAGGTAATATTTGTGCGGCTCTTAGGTCTGGGGACCAGGTAAGGCACCGTACAGGTAATATTTCCGCGGCTCTTAGGTCTGGGGACCAGGTAAGGCACCGTACAGGTAATAATTGCGCGGCTCTTAGATCTGGGGACCAGGTAAGGCACGATACAGGTAATATTTCCGCGGCTCTTAGGTCTGGGGACCAGGTAAGGCACCGTACAGGTAATAATTGCGCGGCTCTTAGGTCTGCGGACCAGGTAAGGCACCGTACAGGTAATATTTGTGCGGCTCTTAGGTCTGGGGACCAGGTAAGGCACCGTACAGGTAATATTTGTGCGGCTCTTAGGTCTGGGGACCAGGTAAGGCACGGTACAGGTAATATTTCCGCGGCTCTTAGGTCTGGGGACCAGGATAGGCACCGTACAGGTAATATTTCCGCGGCTCTTAGGTCTGGGGACCAGGTAAGGCACCGTACAGGTAATAATTGCGCGGCTCTTAGGTCTGGGGACCAGGTAAGGCACCGTACAGGTAATATTTGCGCAGCTCTTAGGTCTGAGGACCAGGTAAGGCACCGTACAGGTAATATTTGCGCGGCTCTTAGGTCTGGGGACCAGGTAAGGCACTGTACAGGTAATATTTGTGCGGCTCTTAGGTCTGGGGACCAGGTAAGGCACCGTACAGGTAATTATTGTGCGGCTCTTAGGTCTGGGGACCAGGTAAGGCACCGTACAGGTAATATTTGCGCGGCTCTTAGGTCTGGGGACCAGGTAAGGCACCGTACAGGTAATATTTGTGCGGCTCTTAGGTCTGGGGACCAGGTAAGGCACCGTACAGGTAATATTTGTGCGGCTCTTAGGTCTGGGGACCAGGTAAGGCACCGTACAGGTAATATTTGCGCGGCTCTTAGGTCTGGGGACCAGGTAAGGCACCGTACAGGTAATATTTGTGCGGCTCTTACGTCTGGGGACCAGGTAAGGCACCGTACAGGTAATAATTGCGCGGCTCTTAGGTCTGGGGACCAGGTAAGGCACCGTACAGGTAATAATTGCGCGACTCTTAGGTCTGGGGACCAGGTAAGGCACCGTACAGGTAATATTTGCGCGGCTCTTAGGTCTGGGGACCAGGTAAGGCACCGTACAGGTAATATTTGTGCGGCTCTTAGGTCTTGGGACCAGGTAAGGCACCGTACAGGTAATATTTCCGCGGCTCTTAGGTCTGGGGACCAGGTAAGGCACCGTACAGGTAATATTTCCGCGGCTCTTAGGTCTGGGGACCAAGTAAGGCACCGTACAGGTAATATTTGTGCGGCTCTTTTGTGCCACCGTACAGGTAATAATTGCGCGGCTCTTAGGTCTGGGGACCAGGTAAGGCACCGTACAGGTAATAATTGCGCGGCTCTTAGGTCTGGGGACCAGGTAAGGCACCGTACAGGTAATAATTGCGCGGCTCTTAGGTCTGGGGACCAGGTAAGGCACCGTACAGGTAATTATTGGGCGGCTCTTAGGTCTGGGGACCAGGTAAGGCACTGTACAGGTAATATTTGCGCGGCTCTTAGGTCTGGGGACCAGGTAAGGCACCGTACAGGTAATTATTGTGCGGCTCTTAGGTCTGGGGACCAGGTAAGGCACCGTACAGGTAATATTTGTGCGGCTCTTAGGTCTGGGGACCAGGTAAGGCACCGTACAGGTAATATTTGCGCGGCTCTTAGGTCTGGGGACCAGGTAAGGCACCGTACAGGTAATATTTGTGCGGCTCTTACGTCTGGGGACCAGGTAAGGCACCGTACAGGTAATAATTGCGCGGCTCTTAGGTCTGGGGACCAGGTAAGGCACCGTACAGGTAATAATTGCGCGACTCTTAGGTCTGGGGACCAGGTAAGGCACCGTACAGGTAATATTTGCGCGGCTCTTAGGTCTGGGGACCAGGTAAGGCACCGTACAGGTAATATTTGTGCGGCTCTTAGGTCTTGGGACCAGGTAAGGCACCGTACAGGTAATATTTCCGCGGCTCTTAGGTCTGGGGACCAGGTAAGGCACCGTACAGGTAATATTTCCGCGGCTCTTAGGTCTGGGGACCAAGTAAGGCACCGTACAGGTAATATTTGTGCGGCTCTTTTGTGCCACCGTACAGGTAATAATTGCGCGGCTCTTAGGTCTGGGGACCAGGTAAGGCACCGTACAGGTAATAATTGCGCGGCTCTTAGGTCTGGGGACCAGGTAAGGCACCGTACAGGTAATAATTGCGCGGCTCTTAGGTCTGGGGACCAGGTAAGGCACCGTACAGGTAATTATTGGGCGGCTCTTAGGTCTGGGGACCAGGTAAGGCACTGTACAGGTAATATTTGTGCGGCTCTTAGGTCTGGGGACCAGGTAAGGCACCGTACAGGTAATTATTGTGCGGCTCTTAGGTCTGGGGACCAGGTAAGGCACCGTACAGGTAATATTTGCGCGGCTCTTAGGTCTGGGGACCAGGTAAGGCACCGTACAGGTAATATTTGTGCGGCTCTTAGGTCTGGGGACCAGGTAAGGCACCGTACAGGTAATATTTGTGCGGCTCTTAGGTCTGGGGACCAGGTAAGGCACCGTACAGGTAATATTTGTGCGGCTCTTACGTCTGGGGACCAGGTAAGGCACCGTACAGGTAATAATTGCGCGGCTCTTAGGTCTGGGGACCAGGTAAGGCACCGTACAGGTAATAATTGCGCGACTCTTAGGTCTGGGGACCAGGTAAGGCACCGTACAGGTAATATTTGCGCGGCTCTTAGGTCTGGGGACCAGGTAAGGCACCGTACAGGTAATATTTGTGCGGCTCTTAGGTCTTGGGACCAGGTAAGGCACCGTACAGGTAATATTTCCGCGGCTCTTAGGTCTGGGGACCAGGTAAGGCACCGTACAGGTAATATTTCCGCGGCTCTTAGGTCTGGGGACCAAGTAAGGCACCGTACAGGTAATATTTGTGCGGCTCTTTTGTGCCACCGTACAGGTAATAATTGCGCGGCTCTTAGGTCTGGGGACCAGGTAAGGCACCGTACAGGTAATTATTGCGCGGCTCTTAGGTCTGGGGACCAGGTAAGGCACCGTACAGGTAATATTTCCGCGGCTCTTAGGTCTGGGGACCAGGTAAGGCACCGTACAGGTAATATTTGTGCGGCTCTTAGGTCTGGGGACCAGGTAAGGCACCGTACAGGTAATATTTCCGCGGCTCTTAGGTCTGGGGACCAGGTAAGGCACCGTACAGGTAATATTTGCGCGGCTCTTAGGTCTGGGGACCAGGTATGCCACCGTACAGGTAATAATTGCGCGGCTCTTAGGTCTGGGGACCAGGTAAGGCACCGTACAGGTAATAATTGCGCGGCTCTTAGGTCTGGGGACCAGGTAAGGCACCGTACAGGTAATATTTCTGCGGCTCTTAGGTCTGGGGACCAAGTAAGGCACCGTACAGGTAATATTTGTGCGGCTCTTTTGTGCCACCGTACAGGTAATAATTGCGCGGCTCTTAGGTCTGGGGACCAGGTAAGGCACCGTACAGGTAATTATTGCGCGGCTCTTAGGTCTGGGGACCAGGTAAGGCACCGTACAGGTAATATTTCCGCGGCTCTTAGGTCTGGGGACCAGGTAAGGCACCGTACAGGTAATATTTGTGCGGCTCTTAGGTCTGGGGACCAGGTAAGGCACCGTACAGGTAATATTTGTGCGGCTCTTAGGTCTGGGGACCAGGTAAGGCACCGTACAGGTAATAATTGCGCGGCTCTTAGGTCTGGGGACCAGGTAAGGCACCTTACAGGTAATATTTCCGCGGCTCTTAGGTCTGGGGACCAGGCTAGGCACCGTACAGGTAATATTTGTGCGGCTCTTAGGTCTGGGGACCAGGTAAGGCACCGTACAGGTAATATTTGTGCAGCTCTTAGGTCTGGAGACCAGGTAAGGCACCGTACAGGTAATAATTGCGCGGCTCTTAGGTCTGGGGACCAGGTAAGGCACCGTACAGGTAATATATGCGGGGCTCTTAGGTCTGGGGACCATGTAACGCACCGTACAGGTAATGCGTGGCTCATAGCTTTGGAGACCAGGTAAGGCACCTTATAGGTAATATTTGTGCGGCTCTTAGGTCTGGGGACCAGGCAAGGCATCGTACAAGTAATATTTGTATGGCCCTTTCATCTGGGGACCAGGTACGGCACTTGAGCAATATTTGTGTGGCTCTTTTTCATTTATTCGGTTCTTGACATTTTGTATATGCAGGTTCCTGGAGGAGAACATTTCTTCTTTTCAGGCATAGGCTGTTGAAAACATTAAATGCCTGAAAGAGGAGCTTATTGTACAGCAGGAAATATCTATGCATCACAGTCTAGATTGGTTTGAAGTACTTTTGAAGTCCCTTTTTTTATAACAACTTGAATGCTGAACCTTGACTTATGTTAACTCTGTCAGGTTCCTACTTGAAAAGTAGAATAACTAGAAGTGGATTGTAACGACTAATTCTGTGTTTGTATTGGTCCCTTTTTCATTCTTCTGAGTGGCACATGTATAAGAATAATTTCTAAATCTGTTTATAGCAAATGATATAGCAAATGTATTTTGTATTTAGATTACATTCTGCTGTTTTCAAATGTAATACATGTACTATAAATACACTTCCTCAAGAAGAGAAGATTCGTGATACATTTAACCACAATGCAGTTGTTATTAAAGTTGAAGTATACCTACTACTCTGTTGTTTTAATTGTCTTTTGTGCACATTGGTTTCTTACGCCAGGATATAATATAAAGCCTGCAAATGCACAAAATCAAAATCATCCCATTTACTTCACCATTATTATTTGTATACAACCACTAGGACTTAATATTCCTATGGGTGACTGTATGATAGAAGAATGTGACTGAATGCAATTTCCAAAAGACAAAATTTAGACTTTTAATTGGCGGAATAGCCCAAAAAGGGTTCCACAGCGTCCCTCTCGACATGCTGATCACTGAAAATGAATTCGAAGACGAATTGCTTGAAGCTTCACGAGAATGCGAGAAAGAGCAAATCTGTTCACAGCACAGATAGATCAACATGATAGCGAACCCCTGTGCAAGTTTCATGTAAAACGTCTTCTTGTTTTAGGAAGGAAAACGAGTGATAGAGTTACCGGTAAAGTCGACCTAAAATTGCCTATGCAAAACGTTGCGGTTTTAACGCGGAATGAAAGACGAGTTAATCTGTCAAGATCACAGATAGATCACTATTTCAGCCTATCTATGTCCAAGTTTCGTCCTAAAATATCACATCTTTATCAATCTAGAAAGAAAAACGCAACTTTGTGTGATGCGGTCAAAACGTGGTCAAAACCGACATAGAATTGTCTATGGGAAACATAGCGGTTTGAGCGCGGCCTAGCTTAGCGCGAGCTTACAACGTCTCGGTTTCCGTATATCGCCTAGAACTGAATGGATTTCTTTAAAATTTGACCGGTATATTCATGAAAGGTTATAGAGTTACTGTATGAATTCCTATACTGATATCATAATTAATTATTGAGTTATTTTCAGTTGAAATCTTATCATTAAAACTTAGATTTCTCACGACCTTTCAAAATAAAAGTTTACATCCCTCCAAAACGACTGATTGCAACCATAGAAAATGAAGTGATGATAACACTGCAAGGTCCTCAACAAACTTATATCAAAGATTATGTCTTTTTCATAATGTAAATCCCTAACTCTACCTTATTATGGCAATGTCGCACATTCCAGTGGGATTTTTGGACATGGCCGAAAAATGAAGACAAATAAATTGCTTGTAGCTTGACGAGAATTTGAGTTACAACAAATATGTTCACATCAGAGATAGATCAGTATTTCAGGATATTAATGTCCAAGTTTCATCTCAAAATATCATTTCCTTCTCGGTCTAGAACGGAAAACGCAATTCTGCGTGATGCGGTCAAAATCGAGCTAGAATTGTTTATGCGAAACATAGCGGTTTGAACGCGGACTCGCTTTGCTCGAGCTTAGAACGTCTCAGTTTTCGTATCTCGCCTAAAACTGAACAGATTTCTTTCAAATTCGGCTGGTATGTTTACGAAAGCTTACAAGGTTACTGTATGAATTGCCATGCTGATGTCATTATTGGTTATTGAGTTATTTGCAATTGAAATTTGCGCCATTCAAGCATAGATTTCCTACAACTCTTCCAAATAAAAGTTTTCTTTTCTCTAAAAAGATTGAGTGTAACCATTGAAAAAGCAAGTGGTGATACCACTGAAAGGTCCCCAACAAACTTATATCAAAGATTATGTCCATTTCAGAATGTAAATCCCTAACTCTACCTTATTATGGCAATGTCGCAAATTCCAGTGGGATTTTTGGGCATGGCCGAAAAATGAAGACAAATAAATTGCTTGTAGCTTGACGAGAATTCGAGTTACAACAAATCTGTTCACAGCAGAGATAGATCAGTATTTCAGGATATTAATGTCCAAGTTTCATCTCAAAATATCATTTCCTTCTCGGTCTAGAACAGAAAACGCAATTCTGCGTGATGCGGTCAAAATCGAGCTAGAATTGTTTATGCGAAACATAGCGGTTTGAACGCGGACTCGCTTCGCGCGAGCTTAGAACGTCTCAGTTTTCGTATCTCGCCTAAAACTGAACAGATTTCTTTCAAATTCGGCTGGTATGTTTACGAAAGCTTGCAAAGTCACTGTATGAATTGCCATGCTGATGTCATTATTGCTTATTGAGTTATTTGCAATTGAAATTTGCGTAATTAAAGCATAGATCTATCAACTTTTCATCATAAAAGTTTTCTTTCCTCCAAAACGATTAAGGGCAACCATTGAAAAAGGAAGTGGTGATACCACTGAAAGGTCCTTACCAGACCTATGTAGAAGATAATGTCTATTTCATAATGTAAATCCCTAAATATCTACCTTATTATTGTAATACCAAACATTCCAGTGGGATTTTTTGGCATGGCCGAAAAATAAAGACAAATGAATGACCTGTATCTACAAAAAGGAATGAAAGAAGAGCCAATCTGTTAATAATACGGATAGATCGGTATTTCGGGATACTAATGTCCAAGTTTCATCCTAAAATACAACTTCCTTCTCGATCTACAAAGGAAAATGCAATTTTGTGTGATGCGGTCAAAATCGACCTAGAATTGTTTACTAGTATGCGAAACATAGCTAAAAACGTGTTGTTTTTCGTATCTCGCCTAAAACTGGACGGCTTTCTTTCAAATTCGGCTGGTATGTTAATGGAAGCTTATAAAGTTACTGTATGAATTCCCTGCCTGATGCTGTGATTGGACATTGAGTTATTTTCAGATGAATTTGCGTCATTGAAGCTATATTACCTTTAACTTGCAAAGAAAACTTTCATTCTACATTCCTTTAAGTCTTTACTCAGTTTACTCTGTCACTCCTATCATGATCAAGTACTGGGGGTTGTTAACGACATGCATGCGTCCAACTATCATGGTGGGATATATGATTTTAATGCTGTGTATTTGCAGTTCGTGTATTGTATACTGAATTGAACTATACTGGAATTGAAAGTCCATTGAAACAAGAGTTAAAATGTGTATTTCAGCTTTAATAATAATTGAATTGTGCTAAAAATAATATACAATGTATCATAAACATACAGGTAATGTCTACAGGTACTACAGGTAATGAATCTAGTTACTATAACAGGTTATGCTTTTAACAGTTTTAGCAAATATTCCTACACATGCCACTCAGACAAATAGAAAGCAAACAAACAAACAAGCAAACACAGAATTGTTCTACAGTTCATCACTACTATCCACTTCTAGTTATTCTACTTTTGGAGAAAGAACCTGACAGAATTAAGATAACATAAGTCAGGGTTCAGTATTCATGTTGTTATTATGAACTAAAGCCAGCACTTCCAACAATTCCAGAATGTGATGCTACATCTCCATTTTCTGCTGTGTAATCATTTTTGGCAAATGCCCTGAAAAAAAAAAGAAGAAATATTCTAGGCCAGCGATCTACGTATATAGAAATGCCAATAAGCAAAACATCAAAGGTCCAAAAGACCGAACGAACATAAATTGGTCTTCATAGGTCACAAGAGATATGAACCATACGTACCACACCTGTATCGTATTTGGTCCAAAGATGAAAGGACCATGCAAATATTACCTGTATGGTGCCTTACCTTATCCCCAGATGAAAGGGCTATACAAATATTACCGGTACAGGGCCTTACCTGGTTCCTAGATAAAAACTCTATGCAAATATTACCTGTACAGTGCCTTACCTGGTCCCCAGACCTAAGAGCCGCGCAAATATTACATGTACGGTGCCTTACCTGGTCCCCAGACCTAAGAGCCGCGGAAATATTACCTGTACGGTGCCTTACCTGGTCCCCAGACCTAAGAGCCACGCAAATATTACCTATAAGGTGCCTTACCTGGTCCCAAGACCTAAGAGCCGCACAAGAATTACCTGTACGGTGCCTAGCCTGGTCCTCAGACCTACGAGCCGCGGAAATATTACCTGTACGGTGCCTTACCTGGTCCCCAGACCTAAGAGCCGTACAAATATTACCTGTACGGTGCCTTACCTGGTCCCCAGACCTAAGAGCCACACAAATATTACCTGTACGGTGCCTTACCTGGTCCCCAGACCTAAGAGCTGCACAAATATTACCTGTACGGTGCCTTACCTGGTCCCCAGACCTAAGAGCCGCACAAATATTACCTGTACGGTGCCTTACCTGGTCCCCAGACCTAAGAGCTGCGCATATATTACATGTACGGTGGCGTACCTGGTCCCCAGACCTAAGAGCCGCACAAATATTACCTGTACGGTGCCTTACCTGGTCCCCAGACCTAAGAGCCGCACAAATATTACCTGTACGGTGCCTTACCTGGTCCCCAGACCTAAGAGCCGCGCAAATATTACCTGTACGGTGCCTTACCTGGTCCCCAGACCTAAGAGCCGCGGGAATATTACCTGGACGGTGCCTTACCTGGTCCCCAGATCTAAGAGACGCGCAATTATTACCTGTACGGTGCCTTACCTGGTCCCCAGACCTAAGAGCCGCGCAAATATTACCTGTACGGTGCCTTACCTGGTCCCCAGACCTAAGAGCCGCACAAATATTACCTGTACGGTGCCTTACCTGGTCCCCCGACCTAAGAGCCGCACAAATATTACCTGTAAGGTGCCTTACCTGGTCCCCAGACCTAAGAGCCGCGGGAATATTACCTGGACGGTGCCTTACCTGGTCCCCAGATCTAAGAGCCGCGCAATTATTACCTGTACGGTGCCTTACCTGGTCCCCAGACCTAAGAGCCGCACAAATATTACCTGTACGGTGCCTTACCTGGTCCCCAGACCTAAGAGCCGCACAAATATTACCTGTACGGTGCCTTACCTGGTCCCCAGACCTAAGAGCCGCGGGAATATTACCTGTACGGTGCCTTACCTGGTCCCCAGACCTAAGAGCCGCACAAATATTACCTGTACGGTGCCTAGCCTGGTCCCCAGACCTAAGAGCCGCGGGAATATTACCTGTACGGTGCCTTACCTGGTCCCCAGATCTAAGAGCCGCGCAATTATTACCTGTACGGTGCCTTACCTGGTCCCCAGACCTAAGAGCCGCACAAATATTACCTGTACGGTCCCTTACCTGGTCCCCAGACCTAAGAGCCGCACAAATATTACCTGTAAGGTGCCTTACCTGGTCCCCAGACCTAAGAGCCGCACAAATATTACCTGTACGGTGGCGTACCTGGTCCCCAGACCTAAGAGCCGCACAAATATTACCTGTAAGGTGCCTTACCTGGTCCCCAGACCTAAGAGCCGCACAAATATTACCTGTACGGTGCCTTACCTGGTCCCCAGACCTAAGAGCCGCGGGAATATTACCTGTACGGTGCCTTACCTGGTCCCCAGACCTAAGAGCCGCACAAATATTACCTGTACGGTGGCGTACCTGGTCCCCAGACCTAAGAGCCGCGGGAATATTACCTGTACGGTGCCTTACCTGGTCCCCAGACCTAAGAGCCGCACAAATATTACCTGTACGGTGCCTTACCTGGTCCCCAGACCTAAGAGCCGCGGGAATATTACCTGTACGGTGCCTTACCTGGTCCCCAGACCTAAGAGCCGCACAAATATTACCTGTACGGTGCCTTACCTGGTCCCCAGACCTAAGAGCCGCGGGAATATTACCTGTACGGTGCCTTACCTGGTCCCCAGACCTAAGAGCCGCACAAATATTACCTGTACGGTGCCTAGACTGGTCCCCAGACCTAAGAGCCGCGGGAATATTACCTGTACGGTGCCTTACCTGGTCCCCAGATCTAAGAGCAGCGCAATTATTACCTGTACGGTGCCTTACCTGGTCCCCAGACCTAAGAGCCGCACAAATATTACCTGTACGGTGCCTTACCTGGTCCCCAGACCTAAGAGCCATGCATATATTACCTGTACGGTGCCTTACCTGGTCCCCAGACCTAAGAGCCGCACAAATATTACCTGGACGGTGCCTTACCTGGTCCCCAGACCTAAGAGCCGCGGGAATATTACCTGGACGGTGCCTTACCTGGTCCCCAGATCTAAGAGCCGCGCAATTATTACCTGTACGGTGCCTTACCTGGTCCCCAGACCTAAGAGCCGCGCAAATATTACCTGTACGGTGCCTTACCTGGTCCCCAGACCTAAGAGCCGCACAAATATTACCTGTACGGTGCCTTACCTTGTCCCCAGACCTAAGAGCCGCGGGAATATTACCTGTACGGTGCCTTACCTGGTCCCCAGACCTAAGAGCCGCACAAATATTACCTGTACGGTGCCTTACCTGTTCCCCAGACCTAAGAGCCGCACAAATATTACCTGTACGGTGGCGTACCTGGTCCCCAGACCTAAGAGCCGCACAAATATTACCTGTACGGTGCCTTACCTGGTCCCCAGACCTAAGAGCCGCGGGAATATTACCTGTACGGTGCCTTACCTGGTCCCCAGACCTAAGAGCCGCACAAATATTACCTGTACGGTGCCTAGCCTGGTCCCCAGACCTAAGAGCCGCGGGAATATTACCTGTACGGTGCCTTACCTGGTCCCCAGATCTAAGAGCCGCGCAATTATTACCTGTACGGTGCCTTACCTGGTCCCCAGACCTAAGAGCCGCACAAATATTACCTGTACGGTGCCTTACCTGGTCCCCAGACCTAAGAGCCGCACAAATATTACCTGTAAGGTGCCTTACCTGGTCCCCAGACCTAAGAGCCGCACAAATATTACCTGTACGGTGGCGTACCTGGTCCCCAGACCTAAGAGCCGCACAAATATTACCTGTACGGTGCCTTACCTGGTCCCCAGACCTAAGAGCCGCACAAATATTACCTGTACGGTGCCTTACCTGGTCCCCAGACCTAAGAGCCGCGCAAATATTACCTGTACGGTGCCTTACCTGGTCCCCAGACCTAAGAGCCGCACAAATATTACCTGTACGGTGCCTTACCTGGTCCCCAGACCTAAGAGCCGCACAAATATTACCTGTACGGTGCCTTACCTGGTCCCCAGACCTAAGAGCCGCACAAATATTATCTGTACGGTGCCTTACCTGGTCCCCAGACCTAAGAGCCGCACAAATATTACCTGTACGGTGCCTTACCTGGTCCCCAGACCTAAGAGCCGCACAAATATTACCTGTACGGTGTCTTACCTGGTCCCCAGACCGAAGAGCCGCGGAAATATTACCTGTACGGTGCCTTACCTGGTCCCCAGACCTAAGAGCCGCACAAATATTACCTGTACGGTGCTTTACCTCGTCCCCAGACCTGTACAGTGCCAGTACAGTACCTGTACGGAGTGTTACCTGGTCCCCAGAGCTAAAATTCCATCAAATATATTCATCTGTACCCATTTGCTTGTGCCCAGAGCTAAGAGCCACACAAATGCAGTGAATATAGACGTAAAAACTGACGTTTTTAGGCCTAAAATCGACGGAGAACGCCGTAGCCCTCCCCACTGGCGAAACTGCGCTATATTGCTGCAGCATGTGTATTTGCACCAATAAGATTTAGGCATTTTAGTATCCTGACCAATAGCAGCGTGGCTGTTCATCGTGGCTGCACTGTGGAAATTGGTCATGAAGATACCTCTCGTGCGGCGCGGGTGTTTAGTTTATTCACAGCGCCGCAACTTTGCTAAATTGAAAACTATTGAATCCGGACCCTATTTTTTCCTTCTGCAAAATTGCAGATTGTATGATTTTTTCTTCTGCAATTTTGAAAATCTATCTGCAAATTGCAGATTGCAGACGGGTATTTCGAACACTGAATATGCATTCCTGTTATCCTGCTTAGTCTGAAGTCCATGGTCAAAGCCACATGGATTCAATGGGTTACATTTTACTTTTACATGCCCCAGACAAAACAATGCCTACAAAAGGAATTCTTCAGCTGAGTTGGAGTGAACAGTGGGACCTTAGTTGTTTGCTCTATGCATACCAACAAGAGATCAATTACTGGTAACTGCTGATTAAACTTTTTAAAAACCTTTCTTTTTTTGGGGGGAGGGGGATCTTTGAAAGACTGTATTTTTGTAATCTGTCTCAAAGTAAGTTTATGTAAAGGAGTTGGAAGATCTGTTTCTACAACATCATAAAGGTATGTAGAATACAGTGAGATGGTCTGTTTGTTGACCTTTGATCTGAAAGGGAACAATGACTAGATTTTATACATGTAGACCCATCTCCTTTTTCCTGGATCTCCCAAACCTACTTGGGCTGAGAAATTTGGCCTTTCAAGGCTCACCAAGCTGAGAGATGTTGTGAAAGTGGATACACCCCTGACCGCTAACCATCCAGGCACAAAGCCTCTGGTCACACAGAGCTGGTTAGCTGTGTTTACCTGGTGTAGTATGGCAGCTGCATAGTTCTGCCTGTTAGGCACCAAAACATTGGGTGTAATGTTTCTCACAACCAGTGCTTCTGGAATATGTAAAGTAACCTAAGTATTAGAAATATCTTTACCTTTTAATTATCCTATTTTGTATTTCTTTAGTAATTTACAGTCATGTCAGGTATCTCTACTTTTCAAGATTAAAGCAGCTTTAAAGAAAATACAAATCTAGAAAGCTACTGAACATGATATGTTACATGTACAATACTTACAATAACCTTAAACAATTGCTGTCTAGGGATGAGATATTGTAACCATGTTGTCTGTAACAAAGGATGTGAAAATCTTTATCTGTTTTGGCAAACTTTCAACCTGTTACACATGTCTTCATTATTGTATCTGTTGATCACCGTTTCCTGTTTTTCAAGGGAAGGTCTTGAAAGTCTCATAGTACAGTACATCAGGCTGCCTTAACTCTGATTGTAAATCTTTATTTGTTCCCTGGACCAGTATTAGTAACATTTAACTTTTTGCTTAAAGTTGTGACTGAAGCTGAATCAAGAATGTCTTAGGCTATTCATGCACGGAATTCTAAGAGTTGGAGTTGCTGCATGCAGTGTTCCTTTTTGGTTGAAGTCAATCTAAGCATTCTTCAACTGGTAAATCTGTCTTAACAACAAGGTTGTTATAGAGATCTGAGTTAAATAACCTTGACCTACTTAATTCCATGCACACTTTGTCTTACAAAGAGTACACTACTCACTAGCCATGTGAGTTACGATGTTTAAAAAATTATTCTTTTTCAGGTTTTGCCATGGAGCCAGGCAGCTACGTCCGTGTTCTGTTTGACTTCGAGACGTACGAGCCAGGAGAACTGTCCCTCCGGACTGGCGATGTGGTCCGAGTGGTGCGGCAGGTCAACCAGGACTGGCTGAAAGGGGAACTGGACAGCATGTCAGGTAGAAAGACACCACATTAACTGTGTATAAATCAAAGTTTGCAGCTTGCAATTGTGTATCTATATAGTTGGTACATTGTATAACTGCCCCTCGGTATAACACACCTACAAGAATTCCGCATGTTCACTTTTCTGCAAGAAGGTACCATAATTACATTGTATATTCAGATGTGCGTGCACTTCTGTCAGGGAGAAATTTGAGCTCCAAGGATTACAATTTTGGCCCCTAGACATGATTGCATTTAACATTGTAAGCAACATTATTGATTCTGGCCTTAAGCCAAAATGTCTGCCTTTTCTCTAAAAGCACTACCGGTAAGCCATGGTGAACACGTTCTGGGACTTTTTCCAGGTAACTTCCCATGTAACTTTGTGGAACAAGTTCCTGTGCCTGCTGTCAGACCTGGGCAGAGACTGGCAGTTGGAGTAGAAGACTTCCCTGCACAACAAGACGGAGACTTAGACATTAGAAAAGGTACATGTATTTCTGCTATCCATCTAACTAAAATTTTTCAGTACAGTGATCATGATACTCATTTTTGAGACTTTTCTTTATCCAGTTCTATCCTTTGTTCTGTCCAATGTTATACTGATGTGATTTATGATATGACATTCCTGCAAGGCCAAAACATATTGAAATTGTGAGTTAGTAAAGTTGCTCATTAAAATTTATTTCCATTTGTCCTAAGTGGTTCTAGCATCTTCACATATGATCCATTTTACTAAATAGATCCAAGGTCATTGATCATTAAAACCTGTAAGTGAAAGATTTTTTTCTTGTTTTTACAGGTGATATAATCCTGATAACAGAAGATATAGATGGCAACTGGTACCGAGGGGAGTGTGGAATCAAAACAGGCATCTTTCCTTCCCTGTTCTGTAAGGACCTCCCTGCCCCCAGATCTCAGGATAGTACCATCTCCGCAGAAAAGGCAGAAGGCATCCTCGGGCAGGCAGAGGTGTTACAGGACCTCCAGGCTCAGCTGGATGAGGAGTTGACTCTGTACCAGGGAGACATTGTCAATATCACCAGAGTAGTGGACCAGGATTGGTATGAAGGGGAGATAGCCGGCAGGACTGGAATTTTCCCTTCGGCTTTTGTGAAACTTTTAGCACCACTGAAGGGACAGACACAGAGCATAGTAGACAGTTTGCCCTCAGATGATTCAGATTCGGAATCTGAGGATGAGGACGAGATGCCATGTGCTAGGGCAATCTTCCCATTCCAGGGTAAAGACAGCACAGAACTAACATTCAAGGAGGGTGACAAAATCACATTGTTGAACAGATATGACGCAGATTGGATAGAGGGGGAGCTTGATGGAGAAATAGGAATTTTCCCAGCAACCTTTGTTGAGGTAATCATCGATCTCCCTCGGTTTGATGACGAGGGGAATGAGATTACCCAGGATGCTCTGCAGGCAGGGCATTCTGGGACATCCCAAGGTACACTGCAAACTGGTGATACAAAGGAAACTGTTGGAATGTCGGAAAGTGGGCAGCCTTCAGTTCATGATCCCTATGCAGGGCAGACAGCACGTGCCTTGTTCAGATTTGATGCTGCAGAAAGGACAGATCTCCCTCTGGAGGAGGGAGAAACCGTCACAATCATTAGCAAAGTAGATGCAGACTGGTTTGAAGCGAGGAAGCCAACAGGCCTCAGTGGGCTTGTGCCTGTTGGCTATCTGGAAGTGATCAAACCAGGCAGTGAAACAGGAGGGAAGGACTTCAATGACATCTCATCACAGCAAGACACAAATTCAGGGAAATATGCCAGGGCTTTGTATGAATTTGAACCCAGTGTCGAGGCAGATATCAGACTTGTCAAAGACCAGTTGTATAGGATCGTACATGTGGTAGACAAGGATTGGATGGAGGTACAAGATGAGGCTGGCCAGGTTGGTGTCTGCCCTGCATCGTACTTACAAATCCTGGATGGCAGTATTCCTCAGGATACTCACCCTGTGGAAACACAACCTGAAATGGCAAGGACTATGGAACAGTCAAAGCCTGCTATGGACAGTAAATCTCAGCTGGACAAGCCTGGCAAGCCAGGGGTTAAACCTAAACCTGGGGCCAAACCTAAACCTTCTGTACCATCAGGGAAGCCCACAGTCACAGCTGAAAAACCCTCAGGTAAGGCACTAAAGTTAAGGATACATTGTACTTGTAGGTCTCATAATAAGTTATTTTGCCACAGGACACCTGAAAGTGACTTTTCTCCTCTATTACATAGTATATGATTGTGATCAACATCTATATGAAGCGAAGAAGAAATCTTACTCATACTCACTACTTACTTGATAGTGTATCTCCCTAGTATGCATGATTATGTAATTGTAAGACATAGTGGTGTGCTGCTAAGCTTACATCTTCAGGGAGTTGCTCAAGTCTTTAGCTTGACAAGGTACTGTTCCGCAGGGGTGAAGGTGTTGGACCAAAAGCCTATGCGAGCCACTGCTGCTAGTCACGGCCCTTTTGCTGCTGTTCAGGCCAGCCTGGGGCCTTCCCGCATGAGCCTGGACTCTGACACATCAGGCTACAGCTCAGGGTACAGTCAGGAAGACCTGACAGGGCAGAGGCAGTCTGCCACGCTGCCTGGTATGTCTCACATCATGGCCAGGGTGTATGCTGTGGTGGGGAGGGGGGCACGTACAGTAACATAGAAATTATGATTGATGAAAATTTACATTCAAAAAGATTACCTGCTGTGCCAATATGATTATGATTCCTTCTCTCTTCCTCATGTAATTGAGTTATCTGCTGAAGAATTTTACAAATGAGAGATTATTAATTTCTGCAAATAACCACCTGTTGTGTCTTGAAATATACCGATTTAGTCAGACAAAATCAGCAAAATGGAAAACTGCTGTTCTAGTATGATAATGGGTAAATCAAAGGTCTAACTTCTCTGTCCTCTTCTCTGCATCAATCTGTGCTTGTGTCATATGTCTAACACACTAATTCTATTACTTACATGGACACAAATAATACAAATGCATGACTTATATCACAAACACAACTACTATTAACATCACGTGCCATGATGACACTAGATATCTCACCTCTGCCTTGTTCTCCTTCCTCTGTACTGCCAGCTACTTGGAGGTCCAGACCTCGGCACACTTATGACTCTTCTGTTGACACTCTTATAAATCTGAACCTCATGCTCTTCTGTGAGTACTGTCTAACAACACCGTGGTAATCTAGCTAGAAGCTTTAACCCTCAAAGTGTCAAGGACTATTAGAACTAGGCTTTAAAACTGGCCTGTGACACTGGGAGGGTTAAAATGGTTCTCTGTGTGTGTGTGTTGTCCTCTTTCTGTTGTGATGTGTGCAAGGAGGTGATTGCAGTTGGGATGCACCCTGTGTGTTTTTTGCGACAGCTGTTACAAAATAGTCCTCCATCCCTAGCTCTAATACCTGTTTTTAATAACACCATTGATACAGTTTCTGTTGAGAATTGTTTCAGTTACATTCATGATGTAAAGTAGATACCACATGTTGTAGAAATGGTCCTACATGCTGCTAGAACAAGATAGGCATGTACATAATGTTACACATCTGCGTAGGGAACATATTTTGCTAATTACTAATCGAAGACATTTCTCACCCAGTATGGAAATATTGCAAAGAGGAATTTCTAAAAAGTTGATATTTTGATTAATTGTCCAAAAATGTTATGCTTTGCCTTCAAAATGATACTTAATCTATACTCCTCTCAGCAGCCCAGTACACTCCACAAGCCCAGGAGCAACCCCCAGCCCCTGTCATACCATCCAGGAAAGCCCCTCCAAGACCACAGCAGGTACCACAGCCCCAGAGGAAGGTACCCCCACCCCGACCGGCTCAGCCCAAGAGGCCCCCACCCCCTTCTCAGGCACGACACGTCCAGAGGCCCCCCTCCCCAATTATTCCCAGGCAACGCAACACCATATGGTGAGATCTTCATGAGCAAGTTTAGTCTTTACCATGAAAATTGCCTTGCATTTGTTTTGTTTTTATTCTGAATATGTGGAGATTTTATGATTGTGAAAGACTGTATACATCATCGTAATCAAAATCATCAGTTCATAGAAGTATTATCACTTGTGTTAAGAAGATCCATTTGAAATACTGCCAAACACCACTGCTCAAAGATGAACTTGAAATGTTACATATGCACCTGTCAGTCCAATCATGTCAGTTTCCTTTGTTGAACCAGGTATGTGGAGCTACCAGAAGGCCTGGCTAGCCCATTGGTACCGACCTCCTCTGGTGCAGCACCTGGAAGACCTGCACCCAGGGGACCTAGACCACCAAGGCCAACGTCATCTGTGGAACCTCAGGGTTCAGCTGGAGGTCAAAGGCCATCAGTGCCTCAGAGGCCACACAGCATGGCAGCACCTGCAAGAAAGGGGGCTGACCTGATCGACCTTGGGCAGAGCTTTGATGGGCAGGATGCTGAGGATGGGTTAGAGGTAAGGGTCATCAAATCTACCAGTGTGTCAAGTGTGTCTTGTTGTCATAACACCTTCATGTACGTGTCTGCTACTAATCAGAATGATGACTTAGTCTTGTAGTCAAGTAGATCATGAACGCAAGCAAGAAGAGGTAGGTTGTCGCTTTTGTTTGCTTTTTGTTTACATTTTGTTTACATTTTCTGTTGTGTTTTACTTTTCCCTTGTGCTGCTGACAAGGTTGATGAGGGAATGATACAGAGCCTACAGGAAAGGATAGCACAGGTCGAGGCTGACCTTTTGACCTACGAGGGGCAGAAACAGGAACTAGAGGCTCAGCTGGCCTCCGCACAGGGGTCAGAGGTCGAACAGGCTCAGGAAAACTTGGAATTCTGCAATTCAAACATTGAGGTACAAAATAGGGTGACATTAAGAAGGAGCTGCCTGTCCTACTGATCCTTCTCAGACTGTTCTTTGCATGCATACTAAAATGCATGGGAATATACAAGAATAATGAAGACTTTGTTGATGCTTAACTACTGTATGTGTAGTTAGCCTATTGGCATACTCATGGTATAATATAACTGTCAGAATTAGCTTTTTATTCTTTATTTTCTATTAATTCTGACTGTAGTTATACATCTATCAGTAGCATAGCAGCATGCCAAAAATGTAGCTGATTAGCTAGTGTGAAGTTCTTTTTGTGCTCTTGTAGCACAGTGTTAACTTAAATGTTGGTTTGCACTCTCCATACAACCAAATGGGTCACTATTGCCCCATGTTTTTTTTGTGTGCACAGATAGGGCTATTCCAGGATCCATTGCACAGCTTCAGGGGACACTCTCATGAAAAGCTTTCAAAACAAAACACAGGGAATTATTAGGACAGAATTATTTTCACTCCAATTTGGCTGCCTTTTGACACCAAAATTACATTTGTTACAAGCTAAGAGGAGGGAAAAGATTAATGCAGGGATATATTGGTGAAAAGTAAAAAAAATAAATGTAATACCATTCCATGAATTTTTTACAGGGTATGCATTACTGGTAATGGTACATTCCCGTTATGCAACTTCTTCACTGTGCAATGTCTTACAAACAAGTACTCTGCAGACTTGTAAGTTTGTGTGTGTTTGCAGGGCCTGACAGCAGAGTTGAATGAGTTGAGAGACAACCTGAGGTACATCGCCCCACCTCCCCGGGAACAGGCAGAGGCTGGAGTTTCACTGGAGGAGATCAGGAGAAAGAAAGCAGAGAAGAGAGACAGGGTACAGCCTTTCACAGGAACCTTAAAACTATAATCCATCAAGATCAGATGTAGAATAGTACAGATTGCCATACAAAATCAATGAGTCTTCTTTGTACTGTATATTGTTTAAGATGTGAAATGCAGAGCACACTATAAAACCTGAAGTTTGAAACAGAAAATCTGATATTTGTTATAACCTTGCTCTGAAAGAATACAGAGGCTAACCCCATGGTCTTTATGGTCTGCTGTTCATCACCTCGAGACAACATATGGTGCTGTACATGTACACCAGAGTGTAGATATTACAATGTACATGTAGGTTTTATCAATATCATAGAAGGCTTTCTCACTCTACCTCACCCTTGTTCTAGGTTGTCCAAGAGATCATCCAGACGGAGCGCGACTACGTGAGAGACTTGCACGTCATCACCCAGGGCATGCTGGTTCCCCTGCGCGAGGAGAAGTTCCAGATGGCTGAGCTGAACGTCCTGTTTGGTAACATCGAGGGAGTCCAGGACCTGGCCCAGCGCTTCCTCCCAGCCCTGGAGCAGAGCGTGGAGGGGGTCGCCCTCGAGGAACAGAGACTTGGCGAGACCTTCCTCGGGTTCTCGGCGGATTTGGAGGAGACGTACAAGCTGTACTGTCGTAACCATGACGACGCCCTCGCTCTCTTGGAGAAGTATGAAGAGATTGAGGAAATCCAGGAGTCTATCACGAGGTGCCTTGGTGAGTCTTCAACAGAGGTCTTGTTGATTTTGGACAGAGCATTTGTACAAAAGTGTAAAACTGAAAATATTTTCTGTTGTCTTGTTAATGAAGTCAATAATTCCACTTAATGTAAAAGACAAATCATCTTTAACCAATTGTTTCTGACACATTGCATTGTAGTTTAGCAGAACATTACATAACTTTGTTACATTGTCATCATGTATTGTGTTTTTGTGAAAACTAACCAGTCTGAAGCCATCTTTTCTTGCCTATTGTGAAAGATTGTACTTTAGGAGCCAAGGCATGAACTTGGGTTATTTTTCACAACTGCTTGTAGACCCATGTTCAGCTACTGGCTCTGTTTTTCCTTTTTTGGTCTATCAAAATGCCCTCCTAGCCTAACAAAGTGTCCACTTTTGTGTATCTTTCTCCCACTTTCCAGAAAGCTTCCATATGTATAACATGCTTATTGTCAATGACCGTGTTTCAATGTTTCTGAGTGTCAATGTCCTCCTCCTTCTTCGACTTTTTGGAGCAATACTTAAAATGCTATAAGGCAAGAAAATGAAGTGCTGATTGTGCTTGCTGTGGAATTACAAGACTACTATCTGGTGTGATCTGCAGTGTCCTTGTGTGAAACTCACCTACAATGTCAAGGATAGAAGTTGATTAAAACATTAATTGATGTTGTATACAGTCAGGTAAAGGATCAGAAATGGGGCCACCAGTGTTAGTATGCAGTTAAACCTGCAAATTAAGGGTTCTCTTTAAAAAGTTGTTACTGAAATGCTGTATGAAAATCAAATTCAACTTTGCTTAATAGTTATCTGCTATTTCGATACCAAAACCATTTTCTGGCTGCATATAGCAATATTCCTGATCATGAAAAGCAGTATCTAGTCTTTACTCTCCGTCCTACCTTCTTTTGTGTGTGGCCAGCTAACCAGTCTTGCAAACGTTGGCTAAATGTGCTAAACGTCTAAAAAGTTCTCACAACAAAAGCTTAAAAAGACTGCCGACTCTACACACGTAGGGACGATGCCTGGAACTGCAGTCAGCATGAGGAATAATAATGCAACATCAGAAGGTCAGACACTGGACTCTTCCACTCTGGAGAAAGGTATCAGTTTAGCCAACACCAGGCTGAAATGGTAGTCCAATTTTTTAATCTGTTGAAATCATTGTAACAAATCCCGTGATGTAAGATGTGCCGACTTTGATTATTGGATCTTGCAAGAATTCAGAAGGCAGAATCATATGATTGCTGTGTGGGACGATTGCCTCTGTAGAATCTGATGTAGTTTTTACTCATCTGACTGTTCTGAACACTTCCACACCACTTTTACAGTAGAAGCACACTTACATTCTAGCTAGTTACTGTAGATGCCTTCTTTATGCAACTTCTGAGTCCAGCATAAGAAAGTCAGATCATTAAAGTCCAATAATATAGCTGTACCTGTCAAACCTACATCAACACAGACAGATTGCTGCCCAGAGAGATATTTTACTGGCCAAGGGACTTCAGAAATAGAGATAAGAGCTTTTGTTCAACAGCATATGGGTAATCAATCTTACTGGAATCAGAGAAGGAAGAGAATTGAACACAGTGATGTAATCTGAGTTATCATCAACAATATAGTACCTACATTCCCCTCTCAGTCTGATTATATTACTTGTGAAGACAGAAGATTTTTAAGATTCAAAATAAAATGAAAACCTCAAAGTCAAGTTCCTGAAGGTGACCCAGAAAGGAGGCATTACAACATAAGTGTTTTGAAGGTTATGATGTGGTAAAGGAATAGTCCAGTAGAATTGATGGATGGAAACCTTGTCTCTGTAGTTGCGCTGAAGGAGAAGTGGAGGATGGCTGTGATTGACCTGAGCTCCCTGCTCATCAAACCTGTGCAAAGAGTGCTGAAATATCCACTGCTGCTGAACGAGCTGCTAAGTGTGAGTACTTCTAGGACTCCTGAGTCTGCTGTTCAATCAGATGCTAGTTGTTACTGCCCGTAGTTCTTAGTCTGCGATATTATTTAGGCCCCATTTCCAATAAACGACGATCGCTGAGTGGCCATTGAGAGAGCAATATTGGATTTGTGTGACTATTGATTTCATAATTGAAATATGATACACTGTGTAAAAGCATGATTTTAAAAGACAGCAAAAGACCTGAAACCTAAGAAAATTTGTTCTTTGCCTATGAAATTTATTCAGCAATCTGTCAAACGTTTACTCAGCGGCCGCAGCCTCTAGTGGAAATGGGGTGTTAGTGAGATGCTTAGTATGAGTAAGTACTCAAAGTATCATGAGTAATCTGACTTTTTCATCATTTACAACATCTTTAAACTGCAAACTACTGCAACTGACTTTCACACAATGATAGTATTTTGGTTTCAATTCCCGTTCAATGAGATGGATCTGTGTAGGGTTGCCAGGCATGATAATCTCTTCTTCCACAGACCACAGAAGACGACCACCAGGACAAGGCCAACATCCTGGCAGCTGTCAACAGGATGACTGATGTTGCCACGGCGATTAACGAGGACAAGAGGAGGAAAGACCTGGTCATGAAGTACCGCAAGGTGGACGACGACGTCACGCTCAGCCAGAAAATCTCCAAGCTCAGTTTCCACTCCATACGGAAGAAGAGCTCACGATTCACAGGTGGGAATGGAATCAATGGATGGGTTCATTTGCAGCAAAAACTGCAGTCTAATAGAGTTATTTTATAAAATGTGATGTTTTTACTACGTTTTAGCTATCATTACTGGTAAACGTGTTAACTTAGTTTCCACCACTATCCTGGACGTTGTTTATACCTCCATGCAATATAGTATTGACTGACATACTGTGGAACAGCAAGCTGTCCAACAAGGGGCCATGACGATTGCTGCATCCGAATTCCAATGACAAACTACCATGTTTTGATGATTATGGTTTCATATTCCAAATTGAGATATACAAAATATAGTTTGACCATGTCAGTTGAAGAATAGACAAGAAAGTTGTAACTATCAAACTAATGTTATGTGAATCCTCTGTGCCCCCCTCCCCCTTCCCAGGTCGCTTGATCCACATGATGGGCCAGTCTGAACTCAGCGTGGATGAGAGGTTCAACGAAGCTGACAGGAAGTTCCACAACATGGAGAAAACCATAAAGGTGTTCATCAGGAACGTCAGTGAAAACCTCAGGCAGATGCAGGTATTCTCACGACTTAATTCTAATGTGATGCATTATGAAGACTTCTTTATCATAAGTCTGCTGTGGTAAAGGTTGATACAGTTAACCTACAGATGATTAGACTATAAAGCAACAACTGTACAGTTTAAATGTGTTGAATAAAAAATTTCATATAAGAGTCTTGGAAGACTGAGATTTCTAATCTTTGCAGATATACAGAGGTACTGTAAATGTGATGAATTCTGTTCTTGACCTGTGGTACTCTGGCATGTTGTAGGAGGGCCTTCAGGCACAACTTTTGGTTGCTGAGGACATCACAGACTTCTATGCTGACAAGGCCAACAGGCAGGAGATAGAGAACTACAGGACAGCCTACAGAACTATTGTCAGCACCCACCTGCCCAAATATGTATGTAATATGTTATCTTGTCTTTCTTGATATTTCATGTACATGTATTGTCCTATTCTTAGCAGTTGAAAAATAATTAGTCTTCATTGTCATCCAACATTCCCATTGTGTACAAAAAATGGCACTGATTTTATACACTCTCACGAGCCCCCATTTCACATACTTAGTATAGTTTCTTTAGTTGGCAAGGTTTTATTGAAATTTTATGAACAAGCATTATGAGGAAAAAATGCCATTTACATGTCACCACGTGTTGCTAGTACATACTCTGTTTACACTTTGACATTGTATTAACTGTCCAGAAAAATTTTGTGGAAGAGCGAGTGGTGAGCCCCCTGACATCACTGGTCCTGATGTACCAAGCTCCCAACAAGCTGATACAGAAGAGGTATGATAAGATGTTAGACTACGACAACAAGAGGAAGAACTCAGAGAAGGCCAAAGGTTCGGACAAGAGCAGAGCAGCTCAAGAGGACCTGAAGGTTGGTTCAGCTTCTTCACACAATAGAAGGAAAAACTCTACTCAATATGTACACATAGTTTCCTTTCATTTGTAGTTTTGATTTGTTTTCATTACAAACATAAGATATATGAATAACTTACTGTCAAACCTGTACAAGTGACCACCTCTACATAAGGACCACCTGTCCAATGCGACCACTTTTTGGTGCTCTCTCAGATGATTTTTCCTATTGATACGAGCATTAAGAATCCTGTCTATAGTAGCGACCTGTCCACATAGAGCGGATTTTTCTTTGTGGGCAGTTTTTTCTGTATATGCTGAAAATAAATTTGATGACTAGTCCCTTCTCTCATCTATGTATCCTCCTGTCTCCCCAGATTGCTAAGAACACCTATGAGGCACTGAATGCCCAGCTTCTTGATGAGCTGCCCAAGCTACACACCATGTCCACAGCCCTGCTACAGGACTGCATCAAGAACTTTGTCATCGCTCACAAGAACATTCAGGACGCTGCACGCAAGGAGCTGTATGCTTTGTTACAGGTAAGTAAGACTTTGTTGTGAAATAAGTCCCACCTTCTCTTTCCAGTTTTTTACACATGTATATGTAAAAAATGCATGCAGAGCTTTAAAATCAACCTTCAGCGATGAATGATGCCAGAACTGTGAACCCTAAAGTTGTTCTGTTGTCTCCAGCTGCCAGTCCTTCTGTCGGAAGGCGACGACATCCTGGAGTCCTTCCAGACCAGACACACCCAGGCTGTGGATCAGCTGTCATCGGTCAGTTTTGCTGGACAGGGTCTGGGGTCCAAGAGACCAGACAAGGGAGACAAAAAACAGAGCAGGAAGTCTCTGGCAGAGCCAGCCCAGGATCAGGTAAAGATATTTGTTCAGACATTTTGTGTACATTCATTTCAGAGTTTCTGTTCTGTCATTTTCTAGTTGTTATTTAGCAAACCAAAAGGAAAGTTTAAAAGGCGTACTAAAAGACCCAACCACAAACCTAGTACCCAGGCTCGGGAAAAGTAGCAATGCGGCTTTTGAATATTGTGGTTGGTGTTTTGCTTCATCCTAGTCTGATATCCATACCTGTTCTCCATATATCTGTAGACTGTTTCTTATACTAGCTGTTAATGTTTTACAGAGTGGAGGTCCCCAGACTGATGCACAGAAGGCCCAGCTCCAAGCCCGGTACCCAGGCTCCCTGTTCAAGGCCATTAAACAGCACACACCTACCCAGCCCATGGACCTAAGTGTAACTGAAGGGGACCTGATAGGGGTTATCAAACAGCAGGACCCAATGGGTGGACAGGATCGCTGGTTTGTCGACAATGGGGAACAGAAAGGTAGGTCGAGTTTTTCCTGTCTGGCAATTTAGATTCCTCTTTTGACAACAGTTTTTAAGACCATGATTGATAAGGTTTTGTTTTGTTCAGATTAAGTGATTGCCAAAAAATGTATGGGGGCCTGCATGCCCTTTTTCGTAAGGCGTAATCAGGGCTTTTTAGTCTCCATAATCTGTAGGCAGACGCCCCAAAAAATCAACGTAATTCATAATAGAACATTTGCCGCAAAGTGTAAAGGAGTAATCAGCTCTGAGAATTTAATGTAATTCGTAATCGGCAGCGAAAATTCTGCGTAATTCGTAATCACTACCCCCCATGCAGGCCCTCATGTATCTTATAACTTTCTCACTGTGTCCCATCAGGCTTGGTCCCGTCAAGTTGCCTGGCTCCTGTGACGGAAGCGCCACCTGGCAGCAGTGCAACAGCTGCACCTGACATGGACTTACTTGGTCCAGAGCCATCTGAGCCGCCACCATCATATGCTGCAAGTGCTGGGGACTCTGGGACTGCTGGGGCAGACACAGAGGAAACAACATACCAGTATTATGCAGAGTACGGATTCTCTGCGCGTGCTGAGACAGAATTGACAATACACGAGGGCCAGGTTGTCACTGTTCTCCAACCCTACGACCTGCAGGGAAATCCTGAATGGTGGTTGGTCCAACACGAGGGGGGGCAGGGCTACGTACCTGCCAATTATCTGAACAGGAGGGAAGTTTAAAACAGATTCTGTACTGTGTGGACAAAAGTAGAACTTTTTGGAAAGCTCCAACCACAGAAGTCTCTTGTAAAATGAAAATTGTAGCTTGCTTTTGAGCCCTTTGAGAGGAAGAGGAAACTTTGAATTTGTGCAGTACACATGCCTGCTGAAGTTATAGCAGACTGCTTCACAAATGTACCAGTACATTTTATTGTCTGTTGGGTATTTTAGCAAAAGCAGGTTACAATTGCTAATCAAAGAGACAGGCTGTACACATGCACTTGTGAACTACTAGGTCTTGAAAAGTGGCTATGTGGCTCGCTCTTGAATATTGTGGTTGGTGTTTTGCTTCATCCTAGTCTGAGATCCATACCTGTTCTCCTTATATCTGCTCCGTTACTTAGTTGATGGGTAGTAACAATTGGCCACATGGCAGACTCGGGTGAATAGGCTAGTTTCATCCTTTGTTGACACATGATGGCTCTGAAAGAACAGTTCTAACTGTGCCCAGTTGAATGTAGGAATTCTATTATTTGTGTGGAAAACAACTCTCAATGTTCATACTATATTAGTGTGAAGGTGGGTACTATGGCAATGTAATCATGGAAGATTTTGCTGTTTCAGCAAATTTAATTCTGTACTAGCTACTTTTATACCATGGACTTTGGTGTCAATCAAATAGTTTGATAAGATTGTGTAGCAGTTTGTGATAGTTAGCAACGTTTTCTACTGCACAGGGTAAGAATGAGATGTATATTTTCATGATTATCAGTGAATAATGCAGAATATTCAGTGCAACTATGTCTACTCATCATAAAATATATAAGTGTGAGGCTAAAATACTATGGCCTTTTTAGAAATTTCTACTAGAAATTTGGCAATGATTAACTCAGAAAGCCAACATTGTTCTAGAGAAATTTTTTCTTCTCAAGTACAAGAACCTCATGTTTTTCTTGTTCATGTTGACAGAATGTGTTTCAATGTAACATTTTGTTGATTTTATTGTATTGTAGTCGTCTATTCAAGGTATTTCATTGTAGAAATACTGCAGTTTATCAATACTTTATGCATATGGAAGGATGTATAAATGCTACCATTGATAATACAGAGTAATGTCAGCTTGCATTTGTTGACATAGCAAAAATATTTCATAGATTTCAAAAGTTTAATAGAGAGGGGGGAAGTTTGTAACAGTAACTATAAGGCTTCAAAACATGGAATGAAACATTGTAGTACTGGGGTATATATAACTTAAAATGGCTGAGAAACTTCCCTTCTCTGATGGACAGAAGCCAATTGAAATAGCCCAGATCATTTTGTTGTGCTGCAAGGAGAAAATATGGTCACATGGTGTATTTTCAGCTGTATTATATGATATGTATTTCTATTTTTTCATGGTTCAATTTTTTTTGTACTCTTACGTTGGATCAGAAGTAACAGGCAGAAAACAATCAAGTATTGCTTCCCGATGTAGAAATGCCACTGCACCAGTTTATTTGTCAAATAATCAGGGAGAAATGAACAACTTCAATTATGTTGTGAAACATCACTTTTTTTCTTATGAACGGGCATCTTTGCTATTTCTGATGTATGTCTGCAACACTCAAATCCACTATTGAGCTTGAAGAAAAACTGATATAGTGTGCATTCTGTGTAAAAGCAGTTTGAAACCACAGAATAAGTTGATTTTCTCATCATGTAGGATTGAATGGTTTTCTGTAAGAAATATATGAAAGAAGATGAAGTGTACTTTTGCTTTCATCGATTTTAAAGTGTACTTAGTATTTTCATATATCAACTTGTATGATGAGCATACTAATACCACACTGAATGTGATTACATTGATACGAATATATTTGCAAGCCAGTGAAAGGAACGCTTGGTGCAGTGATTTCTCTTGTGTCTCTTCGAATTCGGTGCCGTTGACAAAAGTTTCTTACACATACCATCTACAAATGGAGTGAAAACAATCTGGTCATATTCCCCTCAAGCAATCAAACATGAATAATTTTTATTCTTTAGGTCTACAGTTTGTTGTCATCACAGGGCTCTGTGTGCAGTACCAGTCCCTTCCGCTGGTGAAACGTCAGAAACGCCCGGTACTCTTCAGGCATGTTGTGCCGTTTCTTAAGGTTTCCTATGTCGCCATAGTAATGGTATTTTATCTTACGCCCCTTTTTGTCCTTTGAAAACGGGTAGTATCCGTACATGTGGATCTGGTCACACAGACAGGCCGCCAGCGCGAACAAGAAGGTTCCTGTCGATGGCCGTTTCGGCTTGAATTCTGAATCCTTCCACAACCTAGGAAGTTGAAAGTAAGTTCAACATATGAAAATGGCATGGTAAATAGCAATGCACAAATGAAAAACTAAACATTTCATCCTTCCCACGATACATGTAACCCTTCATGCGTACGCGGCATTGATTGGCAATATAGCTGTATGTTATAAATCAAGAAATTCTAAAATGTAAGAAACAAATACTTACGCTGTCAGTTTTGTAATTACATTAGTTAGTCCATACGTAACTTTCATTGGCAAGTGATGTTTCACTATCATCAAGTTAGTAAACTGCGTTTCTGTGAGTCCGTTCACCGAAAAACTAGCTGGGATGTGGAGAATCTGGTCGTGGATGAGACGCAGTCGTTTCACAAATGTCTCTTGTATGGTCGTATTTTTAAGGTATCCGTTATAATCGTGTGGAAGAACAGGTTGATTCATGGTGGTGAAATTAGATTTTGTCCCCACGTCATTCTCGAACCCCTCAATAGCAGGAAGGTTAGATCTAATAACGAAGTCCGCAGAGTCGATCTGAGGACCACAATGGCTGTCCAAGAGAATTCCAGAATTCCCCACGACAGCACAAGACCGAAAGTGCTTGCCCAGAAGAGGCGACGACTCGGGAAGTAGTTTATAGTAATTTTCGTCGATTTTGATCTTCTTTTTAGTCTTTGTTTCGAACTGGAAGACTGATTTTCCAAGCTGGACTTGAGACTTCTTTATGGTGAGGTCTGTGTCGGGGTTGAAGTACTTCATAACCCACTTTCTATGATGAACATAGGATAGAAGTGGTTTCAATTAATGAAAGTGCTACCCGTGAAAAACTTTCCTTTAAGACTTGACAAATCAAACATGAATGATTTGTTATTCTTTATAATTAGATCTAGAGCTTTTTTTATATTGTTGGAAGTCTAACTTAACACTGACTGTATTTGAATTAAAACAGGTCTAGATTATAAAGTACAAGGAGGATGGATAACTAAGTGAGATACTAAGCTAAAATATACAATCTACACTCTACAGAGAACTACAACTACACGTCTTACCTGAATCCCAGGTCTCCGACTCTCTCAAACATGCGGGCTTCACTATCTATAATAGCTGTTCTCACCAGCAACTGGTCAATAATAATACAAACAAGCCACGCATCCATATGGTCTTACTAATTATACACTTAGCTCATGGATCACGGCTGTTACACCTGCATCTAATCTCAAGAGAAATTCTTCTTTTTTGTAAGAACAAAATACCTCATCCCTACCTTATCCGTTCAACTTCCGTTGTGTTGAAATTTACTCCCGGGGCCTCATTTGTTGATTTGATCCTGTGTGGAAGAGATAGGTAACTTCTATCAAGTCTGAAAGTAAATAACCTACGGCATGACTACGCACGAAAAGAGGAGAAAAGGTTTTTTTCTACCATTATTTTTTTTAGTCCAACATTTCATGACAAGACATGGTGACGGCAAACAAGTTTTTTCAACTTATTTTATGCCGCCACCAACGCAGAGGACAAATACAGGACAGGACAATACTAATTTTTCAACCGACGGCATAGGTACATGTAAGCAATATTTATATAATGATAAATAATTAACATTCAACATTTATAACTCCGGTAGTCAATGACAACTTCTGTGTTCTGTGACAATTGTCCCGTCCTTGGAAATTCTATTTGCTTCTTACGCCAAATGTCAATTGTTGATACGCTTATTTAACATTCTATTAAATCGATCGGTCGACAACCTTTCGTCCTTTCTTAAACCCATAAACACATACCTGTAGTTTTGAGAAAAGGTGGCATTCATCCGAACTTTGTTGACTAAAAATTGGTATAAAGGCTGTCCGGTCTGCAGGCTGATTAGAAGGGTCATGCCAAACGCGAAAAGTAGACCACAGGCCACCAGACGAACCGAAGTCTTTCTGATCGCCATGGCCCATGACAACGAAGTTCGGTGAGGAGCGTTTTCAGTAATACTCAAACTGACGGGGGTGTCAAGATATTAGATAGAGGGAGAAAGCTAGAAAATTCAACCTTTGCTAGAAAATGGAAGACATTTCAATACGGAATACTATATGCAAAATATAATATTCCCTTCTAACACTGTCCTATTCCAAATAAGAGTCCGTACAACAATGGACTGTTGCAAGCCAATAATCCCCGTGCGCCATGATAATGAAATATCCCCTCCGTGTACAAATTCAAAGTTACTCGACCGGTTTTCGGACTCAATAGTTGATTACGTCATCATCAGTATTTCGTCCATCCTTGTCGAGGAATACACGTTTGTACCTTGACGTCAGTTGCCATAGAGAATAAAGATTAAAGAGTTACAGTAACAGCATTAGTTCTAACTCGGACAGGTAGCTACTTGCCTACCTTTTAATGAGCTATGAGTTCGATATTAAATCGAATGTGTGTGGTGTGTGTGGCAAAATTTTTATATCTGGACAACTAACCAAGCAATGCAACAGTTTTAAATGTCGACTGAGATGACACTCTAGATCTGACCTTGGACATTAAAAGAAGGGAGAAACAGGCAAAGGAGCTGAACGAGCCGGACTCCATTAAAGACATTTTTATTCTTTAGATCTACAGTTTGTTGTCATCACAAGGCTCTGTGTGCAGTACCAGTGCCTTCCGCTGGTGAAACGTCAGAAACGCTCGATACTCTTCAGGCAATTTGTGCTTATTAAGGCTCCCTATGTCGCCATAGTAATGGTATTTTATCTTTCGCCCCTTTTTGTCCTCTGAAAACGGGTAGTATCCATACATGTGGATCTGGTCACACAGACAGGCCGCCAGCGCGAACAAGAAGGTTCCTGTCGATGGCCGTTTCGGCTTGTATTCTGAATCCTTCCACAACCTAGGAAGTTGAAAACAAAACAAAAACATGCTAGATAGTAATGCCCAAATGTAATACCATTTCATCCTACCCACAATACATGTAGCCCTTCATGCGTACGTGACATTGTTAGGCAATAGCGGTAAATGTTATAAATCAATAAATTCTGGAATACAGATTACTGAAATAAGAAACACATACTTACGCTGTCAGCTTTTCATATACATTAGTTGGTGCAAACGTAACATTCATTGGCAATTGATGTTTAACTATCATCAAGGTAATAAACTGCGTTTCTGTGAGTCCGTTCGACGATACCATAGCTGGAATGTGGAGAATCTGGTCGTGGATGAGACGCAGTCGTTTCACAAATGTCTCTTGTATGGTCGTATTTTTAAGGTATCCGTTATAATCGTGCGGAAGAACAGGTTGATTCATGGTGGTGAAATTAGATTTGGTCCCCACGTCATTCTCGAACCCCTCAATAGCAGGAAGGTTAGATCTGAACACGAAGTCCGCAGAGTCGATCTGAGGACCACAGTGGCTGTCCAAGAGAATTCCAGAATTCCCCACGACTGCACAAGACCGGAAATGCTTGCCCAGAAGAGGCGACGACTCGGGAAGTAGTTTATAGAAATTTTGGCCAATTTTGACCTTCCTTTTAGGCTTTTTTTCGTACTTGAAAAATGATTTTCCAAGACGGACTTCAGACTTCTTTATGGTGAGGTCTGTGTCGGGGTTGAAGTACTTCATAACCCACTCTCTATGATGAACATAAAGAAGAAGATGTTTCAATTCATGAAAGAACGAAGTCAACTGCTATCCAGCAAAAACTTCATTTTAAGACTCGAGATTGTTGGAAGGGTTTTAATTCCCTAAAATTCAACGCCCCTGCGCATGTTCCATCGTTAACCCTCAATACAAATTGACAATAACTAATTGCTAACTCTTCTATGAGTTATTACTATAGCAGGGTCTGCAACAAGTCAAACTTAATACTGACTGTATGGGGATGACAACAGGTCTAGGTATAAAGTACAAGGAGGATGGATCACAACGTGAGATACTAACAAACTGTACAATCTACACTCTACAGAGAACTACAACTATAGGTCTTACCTGAATCCTATGCATCCAACTCTCTCAAACAAGCGGGCTTCACTATTTACACTACCCGCTGCTCTCACCAGGCTATTGGTCAATGATAATAAATACAAGCACGCCTCCATATTGTCTAACTAATTACACAATTAGGTCATGGGTCACGGCCTGCATCAAATATCAAGAACAAAATACCTCATCCCTACCTTATCCGTTCAACTTCCGATGTATTGAAATTTACTCCCTGGGCCTCATTTGTTGATTTGATCCTGTGTGGAAGAGATTGGTAACTTCTATCAAATCTGAAAGTAAATAACCTATGGCATGACTACGCACGAAATTTAAAAGAGGAGAAAGGGGGTTTCTTTTGCCATTGCAACCGACGGCATAGGTACATGTAGGCAATATTTATATAATGATGATAAATAAATAACATTCATAGTATAACTCCGGTAGTCAATGACAACTTCTGTGTTCTGTGTCCCCTCCTTGGATACTAGTATTCTGTTGGCTTCTTACGCCAAATGTCAGATGATGATACGCTAATCTTACATTCTATTAAATCGGTTGACACCCTTTTGTCCTTTGTTAAGCCCATAAACATACCTGTAGTTTAGAGAAAATGTGGTATTCATCCAAACTCTCTTAACTAAAAACGAAGTCTGTATGGCCTTCAGGCTAATCAGAAGTGTCATGCCAAACGCGAAAAGTAATCCACAGGCCATCAGTCGAAAACACGTCTTTCTGACCGCCATGGTGACAGACCTTCGGTGAGGACGGTTAGTCCAACTGACGGGGGTGTCGAGATCGGCTAGATAGAGGGAGAAAGCTAGACAATTCAACCTTTGCTAGAAAATGGAAGACCAATACGAATCACAATATGTAAGATATACTATTTCATACGTGCACCATCTAATGCAGTCCTATTCCAAAAAGATTCCTTACAACAATGCACTGTTACAAAAATAATCCCCTTGCGATAATGGAATATCCCCTCCGTGTACAAAATTCAAAGTCACTCGACCGGTTTTGGACACAAAAGTTGTTAACGTCATAATCAGTATTCGTCCGTCCTTGTCGAGGTGTCCGTCCTTGACATCAGTTGCCATAGAGAGTAAATGTTAAAGATTTACAGTAATATTATTAGTTGTAACTACAGTTAGCTACTGGCCTTCTAAGGCAGGTAACTGGATATTTGCCATGATCAGTAGAGCTGTTCTAACTTGTTGAAACTTATTGGAAAACTAACGTGTGAGGTGTGTGGCAAACATTTTATATCTGGACAACTGAGCAAACTGAATGCAACAGTTTTAAATGTCGACTGGGCACCCACTCTGACCTTGGGCATAACAAGAAAGAAGGAAAAGGGAGAGAACGAGTGGGACTCCAGTCGGAGTCTAGTCTGAGAGGTCACAGACATGACCAACTGCTGAGTACGGGGCTAACTGGATACTGACTGGCCCCGAGAGATCTGCTTGGAGCGTATTCACCCCCATTCTCCCACGGCAGAATCCCACACGCGCCAATACGTCATTTGCCGGGTTTTGGCTCTGCCGTGGGAGAATGATTCACCCCGCGCACTCCATGTCCTAAAACCGGTCGAGTGACTTTGAATTTTGTACACGAAGGAGATACTCCATTATCACTACAAGGGTATTATTTTTGCAACAGTCCATTGTTGTACGGAATCGTTTTTGAAATAGGACAGCCTTAGATGGGAATATTATATTTTGCATATGGCCATCTGTATTGAAATGTCTTCCATTTCCTAGCGAAGGTTGAATTTTCTAGCTTTCTCCCCCAATCTAACATCTCGACACCCCCATCAGCCTAACTCAACCGTCCTCGCCGAAGGTCTGTCACCATGGCGGTCAGGAAGACTTGGGTTCGTCTAGTGACCTGTGGATTACTTTTCGCATTTGGCACGATCCTTGGCGTGACCAGTGTGATTCTTTTGGTCAATCTGGCCAGACTGCCTTCATACCAATCGTGGATGAATACCACAGTGACCATTTTTCACGACTTCAGGTATAAAGTTTATGGTTTTAGAAAGGACGACACGACCGATTTGCATGTAATAGAATGTCATAGAATGTCAGATTATCAACTATGTTAACTTGGTAATGGCTTGATATGAACCCAGAACTCAGAGACGTGGTTTCTGGGCAAGTTCAATGACCTCCTTGAAAAATGGAAGTATTGTTTTCGGCGTGTTTGTATCTGTGTGTTTGTTTGTTTGTTTGTTTGTTTGTTTGTTTGTTTGTTTTTCTGTGTGTGTGTGTGTGTGTGTGTGTGTGTGTGTGTGTGTGTGTGTGTGTGTGTGTGTGTGTGCAGTGTGTGTGTGATGACAGCCAGAGGTTATTTGGGTTAGGGCTATATGCTAGCTGCATGCCCTTGACTCCAGGACTGTGATAGTGGGCACTAGAAAACAAGTCAGAGGTGCATTTTTTTAAAGTCAGCATAACATAAGAAGGTGTAAATGGATTGTGATGATATTTGGATATTTTTTGTATAATTAATGATGAAATGTTGAAATGAGTCCTGCCAACGACGAGGACTTTCACGCATGCAATATGTGTAATTTTGAGTAGAAAAAATCATGTATCAAAATACATTACGCTATACATAATCTGATTTCAATGATCAATGTGACATATCAAAAGAACAAAATTTACAAAAGTTTTCAATATTTATTGGAGGTACGAATTGTTCTTGACATTTGATGAAAGAAGGAAATAGAAAATCCAAGGACGGGACAATTGTTACAGAACACAGCTTTGTCATTGACTACCAGAGTTATAAATGTTATTGATTTATTTATGACTGTATGAATATTGCCTACATGTACCTTAGTATGCTGCCGGTTGCTATGGTAGAAGAAACCCCCTTTTGTCCTCTTTTCATGCGTAGTCATGCCATAGGTCATAATTATTTACTACGTTCAGACTTGATAGAAGTTACCGATCTCTCCCACACAGGATCAAATTAAGAAGAACAAATGAGGCCCCGGGAGAAATTTTCAATACATCGGAAGTTGAACGGATAAGGTGAGATATTTTCTTCTTACAAAAGGGAGAATTTCTCCTCATATTTGTAGCAGGTATCGTACATATTCGTGATCATTTGTTCGTTGTCATTTTGGATTGAGGGTTTGAACTAACGATAGAGTATTATAAATCAGGGTTTTGAGTTTTGGGTTAGGGACATGCGTAGGGGCGTTTTAGGAACTGCCACAAGGCCCTTCCAAGAATCTCGAGTCTTAAGGAAGTTTTGATGGGAAGCATGATGGTTCTTTTATCATCGGAATTGAATCAACTTTTCTATCTTCATCATAGAAAGTGGGTTATGAAGTACTTCAACCCCGACACAGACCTCACCATAAGGAAGTCTCAAGTCCATTTTGGAAAATCAGCCTTCAAGTTTGAAATACAGACTAAAAAGAAGATCAAAATAGGCCGATTTTACTATAAGTTACTTCCCGAGTCGTCGCCTCTTCTGGGCAAGCATTTCCGGTCTTGTGCTGTCGTGGGGAATTCTGGGATTCTCTTGGACAGCCACTGTGGTCCTCAAATCGACTCTGCGGACTTCGTGTTCAGATCTAACCTTCCTGCTATTGAGGGGTTCGAGAACGACGTTGGGACAAAATCTAATTTCACAACCATGAATCAACTTGTTCTTCCACACGATTATAACGGATACCTTAAAAATACCAACATACAAAAGAAGTTTGTAAAACGACTGCGTCTCATCCACGACCAGATTCTCCACATCCCAGCTATGGTATCAGTGGGCGGACTACAACAAATGCAGTTTGCTAACTTGATGATAGTGAAACATCAATTGCCAATGAAAGTTACGTTTGGACCAACTGATGTAATCAAAAAGATGACAGCGTAAGTTTGTGTCTCTTGCATTTCAGAACTTCTTGATTTATAACATACAGCTATTGCCAATCAATGCCGCGTGCGCATGAGGGGTTACATGTATCGTGGGTAGGATGAAATGGTTAGTTTTTCATTTGGGCATTACTAGTCACCATGACTTTTTCCTTTCAACTTCCTAGGTTGTGGAATGATTCTGAATTCAAGGCGAAACAATCGACAGGAACCTTCTTGTTCGCGCTGGCGGCCTGTCTGTGTGACCAGATCCACATGTACGGATACTACCCGTTTTCAGAGGACGAAAAGGGACGAAAGATAAAATACAACTACTATGGAAACATAGGAGGACCTACGGAGCAAATAAAAAACATGCCTGAAGATTATCGTGCGTTTCTGACGTTTCACCAGCGGAAGGCACTGGTACTGCACACAGAGCCTTGTGATGACAACAAAATGTAGATCTAAAGAATAACAAATCATTCACGTTTATTTGCATGGTTGCTGAGCTGGTAAATTAATTATACCGATCAACACATCTTATCATTAATTCATAACGTTCTGTTCACATAATTACATATAAAGGTGATGCACATCCTTAATTTAACATCATTTGGCGAAGGTATGAGGTCGTTTAACTCTTGTTTTTCTGGTGGTCTGGATTTCCAAACAATATCTATGTTATCAATAAAGTACAATTTTCACGCAGCTTGTATTTTTTTATACCGAGAAATTTGCCCACCAAGGAGGTATCTACATGGTTATAACGTTAACGTTACATGCACAAAATATTTGAGGTCCAGTTGCAACAACAGATTTCGTCAAGTTGGCGTCAAATCACTCCAACAAAACCCATATTTTATTAAAACTGTTCACTAGCGCCCCCTCCCGGCCCGTAGTCGCCTCACATCTGGTAATTCTGTGGCCTTGACTACTGCATGTGCCCTGCCTCGCGACATACTCTGGGTTGTTTACATCGCACGCGAGTAAGAAGAAAGTACTTCCGGCAACTGTTTTATTGTTATAAATCTGACATTTACATACTCCGCCGGAAGCGGGTTCCCACGCAAGCTCAGTAATGTTCTGTTCCCCCGTTCCATCCCCGTACAGGTCACCCTAGGTCAGTCGTTTGCCATTCAAGGACAATAATCATTATTCCGTGATAGAGTGCTTGGGATGACTCCGCAGTAACAAAAAGGCTTAATATGAACATTATTTCCCTCTCGGGCTTTCAGTGATGCATTCCGATAGTAGAGCACCATTTTCATTTTTCGACATAGGCATGAATTTAAGAAAATATAGGTTTCAGGCGATATAATAAGGTTTGTTTGTTTGTTTGTTTGTTTGTTTGTTTGTTTGTTTGTTGTCTGATTCTAAACAATGCTAGTGCAGTTGTATTTTCTGCATTTTTTGTGATTATTGAGATGAGGGCGCTGAAGAGATAAGGTTGTGCTAGTTTAAATAAATGAGACATTTTTTCGGTGTTTCTAAGAACGTCCCAGCATATTAAAAAATCTCCTAACGTCTTATGTGGTTTTCACCTTGGATTTTTCACATCGAAATAGAAAGTGTGGGCTGATGCGTTTTTAAGATGAGGATGTTATGCATCATTTATAAACACATTTCCCCCTAAGAACATGCAACGAGATATCATTTTACGTCCAATCGATATTTACGTGACACACAGCTAATACCATAGCTTAAATGCATTCCGTAATGTTTACCATTGCAGTGCCATAACAATACATAAGTGACGTTAATACCCGTGTTAGCAGCGCAAAGAATAGAATAGAAAATATTTATTCTCGACCAATCCGACTAAATCAGTCTCTCGGGGCAGGTTTGTTGAAATCTTCTAGCAGATTTCTTCAGGGAAAAGGGGAGTATATTGGCCGCCTGTAACCAGTATGGGGGCTAACTGGTTACAGGCGGCCAATAGAGTTATAGACTCCCCTTGCTCCCGAAGAAATCTGCTTGGAGATTATGTTTGTAGCAGAAGAAACATCACGGTATTCGTTTGAAAGATGCTCCCATTTGGGCTTCACTGAAGATCGTACCTGGTGAATAACACAGGAGTAATACAGGAGGGACCAGTTTAAGCCCCCTGGCGTGATTGGTGATCAGATATAGGTGATAAAACCATTCCTGTACCGTACGTGCAATCATTCACCTCCCCTCAAAAGGCAAGTGAAATTAAACCTCCGAGCGGAAATAGAGAGATGAAAACATATCGCTCCAGCGCCTGAACAAAAACAAACCATACATCTGCTCCCCTTGGCGACAGGCCAAGCTACGATTACTTGGGACTTGTCGTTTGCCCTTGAACTTGAGAGGACGTTGGCCTTCGTTACTTCACACGACTATCAAATTAAGGCAGCTTGGAAATCGGGAAACACACAATTAGGGACCGTCCGCAGAGTGTGAATATAGAGTTCGATGTGGATTAAGAAGAGATTAGATTATGTTTGTGCTACACAGCCCGGTGGCATGGTGATAATCTCCAAGCAGATCTTACGGTGGCCAAAGACAGTATCCAATTGGCCAGACAGTTACCATTAGCCACCGATGGCTAATGGTAACTAATGGTAACTGTCTGGCCAATTGGATACTGTCTTTGGCCACCGTAAGATCTGCTTGGAGATTAGCATGGTGAGTCGAATCGACTTCGGGAATCAATTTTCATCAATCTGTTTGTACCGTAATCCGCGAAGCATCATCAGTGTTCTTAATAAATGAAGGAGATATCAAATGGAATTGTTGCTGAGCGTTTGGCTATTCTAGCAAACACAACTGTACGTTTTATCCCTAAATACAACTCCTCTACTCTACCTTACGATTGCCGTAAGTAAATAACACAATGTATAACATTTGCAATCCATAGAGAAGATTCATACTTATATCCATCTCCAGAACGAAGATACAACGGTCCTTCCCTCACTAGATATCGACCAGGGGAAGTTCTTGTTTACATGGCAGAAGGAGATTGACGGCTCGACCTTGACCAAATTGGTGCTTGTCCCCGGGAGTTCTGAATCTAATTACGTAACCTTTCACAGGTTTGATCTGTCTTTCTGAACACGTTCACGCTCCCCGCTGTGACGGGATTCCAGTAACGGGAAAACAGACAGCTAAGTACATGAGCAGTGGGGTATGATACCCGAGTGCTGCGGGAGATAAGACGTACATTAGAGCACGAAAAAATCGCCCTGTAGCTCATCTAAATCTGCTAGAAATTTCACTCTTAAGTCAAATAAACCGCAAAGGCCTAGAAATATTCTGAATATCAGCCAGCAAGTTTCAATTTCCTGCCACTGGCTTTACTGAAATACTGTGCGTCAACAGCTCTTTGAGTAACAACCCAGACAAGCCAAGACTGGAGAACCATTCCTACGACATGAGGGGAAATAGGAGCCTGCGTGGCAGTGATATAAACATATGACAGCCCCACGCGCCCAGAAGTAAACACTGCATTGTTGATATGATCTCTTGTCTTCCTGGGGACAAGGTCATCATCTGTTGACGGGCGGTTTTAACGGAGATGTCTTGGTTCGTGAACAACAGCATTCATGGAGATATTAAAAATACAAGCTTCTTGTTTTTACAAAGTCAACCCGTGCATAACCCGCTAATTTGAATCACGTGTAAACATCATATGTCGGCTTAAATCAAGTAGGGAACTTCGAAAACAAAAATCCCTGGGGCTCAATTACAGTACAGTCGGAGGCAATTTTTGTTCCAACTTCCAAATCTCTCCTCAAAATAACAATGTGCCAGTGCCACCTATTTGACAAATTAATGCATTCCTGAAATAGACTTTTGAGTTTTTCGATTTTTATCAGTAGTTCTGTCCTCGCATCTCGTCCCAAGGACAGTGTTGGAGCCGCTCTAATGATGTTACGCAACAGTGCGCATGCTCTATCTGAAGACTTGCGAACGTGACAGGCTTTCCCCACATGCACTCCTTTCAGGGACTGGAAAAGGGGTTGAGCGCAAATCATCTTCTTCGGGTCTTTAATAGGCCTCAGCTACATTCAGTCTAATCTCTAAGCAGATCTTTGGTGGCTACAAGACAGTATCAAATTGACAGGACAGTATCCATACAACACCGTTTGGCTGACGAAAAAATATACCGGTAGGCGGTACAAAAAAAGAAAGCCTGATTAAAACGGCTGAAACGCGTCAAAAATAATCCTAATCCTAAACCTCTGCTTGAAGAGTACATTCTGTCGATAAAGCCATCCAGGTTGACGTGGACGGTCCCTATCAGCACAGTTGGATCTTTTCCAACCAGAAGTGGAAACTTGGAGTGATGTTAAAAGGGAAAAGAATGTACGGGGTCAGATAATTCCCTCTCAAGCGTCTGGATGGAAGGGCTTTAGGAGCTACAAGACGCTTCGAGAACAATACTAGAAATGAATACCATAAAGTAGGTACCTCTGACTGTCTGACACTTCAGGAATCGGCACCGAAGAATGAATACATGGATAGACAGACACACTTTTTGGTTCTGCCGATCGTATGAAATAAAATTACCAACTTCAATACATCTCAAAGGAATTGAATATACGTATTTGCCAGTTGACGTCCTACAGATCAATAGGTAGAAGTGTACTTCCGATGATGTAGCACCCTCCACATGGCGCTAGAGACCCTCCGGTCAAGTGTTTCTATTCCTGAAGTGTCAAGGGGTAGAAACCAGATGGTGAAGTTCTTGGTGACTGTGAATAACGGGGCTACTTGAAAACATTGAATGGCGCTGTGCACATGTGAAAATACATTTTTCATCCCGATCTTCGTAACATGCAACACTTGCTAAGCAAAGGGACTTTTGTCCGCAAGATCGCACAGAAAGATGACTGAAAGTGGCGGACAATAAAGTAACAATTTGTGAAAAATGCTAAATAGCAGCCCCAAATGGTCAAAATTTTACAAGTTAGCCCAACTAGTAGTAAATGTTGGGACGCTGGTCATTTGGAATAGATTTTAGGGTGGACAAAACGCTATCATATGTCCAGTTGTTGTTGTTGACACAACGGAGGGAAATAATAATGATAAAAATATTATTTTGACAAATCATATCAACGCCACCTTGCAGTTGTTCGAAAAGTGCATCTCGGCATCAACAGTGCCACGTGTTTTCCATGCCTGCCGTTCCGCCCACCTTCCACATGGCAACAAGCTATATTTAGCGTAATCCTAGCGGGAATGACGACGTAACGTGACGTCACACGATCGATATTGTGACCCCGCGCTCCACACAGGCTTATAAATAATGGGAGGCGTTACAAATTGCCTATCTTGTGTATCGTTTCACAACACGCGTATTAAATTTCTCCTCGTGGACACATCTTTTTGTTATTTGACAATAAATACAGACAACAGACACACAATGGTGATGAAAGTATGCAGACGAAATAGCTGCCACGGTTCCAAATATTTTGCGGAACAATTAATAATCTAGTTTCGCGTGCCATATCGCTGAAAGCTCTGATAATCTAGGACATTGGACGCGGAAAAACAGGATGGCTACTCGCGGGACTATTTCGTGATATCAGACGAGTATATGGCTATTAGAAGCAATATATATGTATATTTATGTATTTAGGTGGACAGAATATCGCTGCATAACGTACATAAGATATTTCATCTATGCTGGATATAATTGTACTCGAGGATTGTCATAATCCGTGTATCGTGGACAGGATCGGTGTAAATGTAATAGGTCACGGACGGCCATTTAGAGGCTGAACCCGCAGAAAATGTCACCAGTACATTTATCTTCATTGTAGCCCATTGGATGATTCCAGCGAAAGAAGGACGCCGTTGTATTTCAGGGAGGGGAGGGGGGTCTCTATCTGCTCAGGAAGGTGAATTTAAAGTCATTGGCTTGTTTCCAAGGAGTATTTGCAAGACAGGGCTCGGCAACAATAGATGTTGTCCTATAGAAGATACAGCCGACCATGATTTCAAGTCAGCCCACACGCATTTCGCTAACCATGACGACACCCCCCTCCCGTTCTCCCTTCTCAGGGTTTGCACTGATAGTTGCGCTGCACCGTTTTACAGGCTAATAGGTGATGGTTTGCATTCAGACATAACACAGCCGTTACGTTGGGGAGAGAAACACATAACCATACATACGTTCAAATTTGGACGTGGTTTGGACATGGAGAAGACATCTGATACGTGGATGACGCACGCAGTTGTATGTACCTGACATCAATAAATGATGGTAAAAGGCTCCATATGCAGACAGAAACAGGTGTTTTTAGTAACATTTAGGGCTCTGACTGATGGCGCTTTTTCGTCGCTGAACAACCCAAATCGTTCCAGATTATACAAAGGGTTGATTCAGTCAGTGACATTTCGTACAGGGAAATATCAATTTATCAAGGAAACATTTCAACATAGGATCTTTTGCATGCGGCGTAAGGGGGGGGGGGGTGCATTTCCAGATGGATGTTAACGGGCAACGACCGACTAATCTGAACTATGGTCGTAAAACCAGATATTACGGGCCAGCATAGGTCGTTAGCGACTTCGGTATTTTAGCGGCGATATTTAGGGCCCCGAGATTTATGTTGAAAAACAACCTTTGGACGCGCGAAGGCCGGTAGAAGTGTCACTGTGTTCCGGCCTAACTGTACTCGGGAGTTAAGGCCGGCTGTTTCATCTGGATTTTATTTTCCTGAAGAGATTTCAGTCGCCGGCCTAATGACAAGACTGATAAACGTACCTGTAAATCACTGGGGTTAGAGTCAGGACAGATCTTATTTTTGTTCCCCTCCAACTGAAACACCTGGTATAGGTCAGAAGGATCACGCGAGGAGCCCAAATGTCAAAAGTCTGTTCACGTTCTTTCTTCGTTATATATGTGCAAACAAGAGTATTAAAACATGGTTAAATAAATGCGCCACATCTTCCTTGACATTTCACAAGTAGAAGTAGAATTATTCATTCCGATTTCACGTTCAACAGATCACATTTTCATAAAAATTGAGAAGTATTCATTCGAACTCAACAGTAATTTTCTCTTCAAATCTCAGTTTATAACATTGTAGGGTGGACATGGTTACAATTACAAGCATCTTGCAAAATACATTCGCCAAGACGATGTCTCGCTGTCTGGTTATGTTATATCCAGTTAGACTGTACTTTCCTTACGCCACTGGGGGTCCACTTGGCCTAGTTCACAACTGGCCAGGATTGAGGGAATCATATGTGATTAATGAGGGACAGACACGTACATCTTAATCTAAAGGGGATGTGATATTCTAAATTACGTTGTACATTGTAGAGTAGAGTAGAGTAGAGTAGAATCTTCGGCCATGTAGGACGTCAGTCCAGTTGAGGCCGCACAAGTCACAACCGTAGCCGAGAAAAATTACTTGCACGCGGCACAATTGACTTAGCCATAGCTAGTGTATACGGGGGCTCCCATACTCGCTCCTTGAAGCTAATGGTTTGTAAGGCAGCGAGCATGATAGCTCTTGTATTAAACCCAACTACTAAGGAGGAATAAACAGCAGGGAGACGGTTGGTAACAACCTGAGGAACCAAGAAAACTATTAACAGATGTTTTGGACTAAATTCATGATTTTCCCCTACTCAACCCTCAGCTCCGAAGCTGACTTATTAGCTATAGCACGACCTTATCTATTCCTCCAGAAATAACTCGTTGATACGTATGTTCTTTGTACATGTATTTTGCCCTTTCGCCTATTTCCACGCACAAGGACAACAGAAATCAATGTAACAGGTCTCTACCACGTACGTGTTCCGGTGCTTGGTACAACTATTGTTCCTGAAGAAAGATAAGAACTAGAAATCGATCCTCGCGAACGTGCGGTCGAACGTCTGGCCCATGCAATGAGTGTCAGGTGTGTGATGTCCCGGGATGTGTGTGAGACATGGGCACGCGTAAGGATTTAACCTGCGGAGAAACGAAGCTGTTGTCACGCACAGCTCTCAGTTTGTGGACATTTTCACACAATATCGTGCAATAAAACACGAAGAAGTCAGAAGGTCACCGGTATTATCTAGTATTTATAGTTTTGAAAAGTCTTTGGTAAAATCCTTCATCGCTAAAACCCGAACCCCAACTGTTAAAGTACTGGCATCTCCGGGTTAACGCCCGCACGTGCATTAGTTGCTACATTTATAGACGTCATGAGTTCACAACAGCAAACAATGGTGAATCAGTTCATGACAACTTTTTAACCCAGTACTCAAGTTTTTAACGACTTACCGTTTGTTTGGTTTTATTTGTTTGTTGTTTGCTTGTATGTTTGCTGTGTTGTGTGGCAAAGTCACGTTCAACTTTTCTACCTTGTCAGCATGAAAAACGGCCTTCTGTAATGTTGGTTCTATTACCTCATACATTCTTGATCAAGATCGTAATGTTATCACAATCACCAACTAACAATGTATCTAAGGAACTTTGCACCCTTACATTGTTCCTAGGATCGCTGGTGCAAGCGGGTTTAAAGCCCAGTCCAATATTTCACGCGAAAATAGGCATACAAATAAGTTAGGTTGAGCCAGTTTGTTGGGCGTAGACCAACACTGAACACTCTCAGAAAAGACTCAAGACAGGGCTCTAAATCTTTAGCACGTGACTGGAAGCACGTTTTTGTTCTTTTGTGTCGATTTGCCTATTAGGTATTTGAGAATTGTATTTACCTTGGCAGAGACGGCCTACCATCACAGGAAACCCTGTTCTATACGTGCTGACAGTGTACACATGGCTGGATGGTGGAACAAGATGCGTACGTGAAAGTCCTCGCGTTTGTACAACAGATGTTTGGCTTGCACTACCAGGGCACTAATATGTTCTGGTTAACCTACGATGGTCGTTTAGTTTTACCCACCATGATTTGGCATTTCGCCTATTTCAAAATCCATACATCTACCATTCCAAAAAAAATAATAAAGACTTGTGTGTCAGTGCGTGCATGCATGCGTGCATTCGCGCGCATGTGTGCGTGTGTGTGTGTGTGTGTACACGTGTGTGTAGGCAATAGATAAATTTCCAATAATGATACGTTACGGTGGTCTTCCTATGTTACATAGAACAACATCGCGGAAAAATAACATTTGGAGGGAGGCAGAGGAGGCGGGTAAATTTGTAATCTACCCGAGATCAAGCTGGCACTCTCTATCACGTATACCTGCTTAGTCAGTCAGCAATCATTAAAATGCACATGCGTATTCAGCGTATATCATAACCTTTATCGTCATGTTGATGCCATCACGCAATGTACCAAAACCCACACAGAAGGATGTTTAGTAGGAAAGGCTTGCAGCAGGAATACCACAAATTTGTCACGTTCATGGTAGAACTAATGATAAGGTTTGCCCGTCAATCTCTTCACAGCATGTAGCCACGGTTGATACTAGACGTAACGTTACGTAAGGCCAACGACATTATGCATTCGGCCGAATTAGTTTTTAGAGAATCGAGTGTATTTTTCGCATAAAAATTTTCCCTTTTACGTTGGACGAGGCTCGGTGAATACGAACATCCCCAGTGGTCAAGGGGACATTGACCGTATTCCGGTCGAAAATGGCCTTCGGGCGAGCTGCTAGTATTTTTCTGCTGTATGACGTCGGCATAACAAAAAGGAAACGTCATCTAGAACCCCCAAACCCTGTTGGGCACACAGATTGGTGCATTGGGAGCCAGCCCCTTTGCCCAAGGGCATTTTTCCACAAGTTAGGTTAGCTTTATGACGTGACTGATCCTCCCCCAAGGCAACATGTATGGTTTTTCTCACGGCCTTTATTGTGGAACGCCCACGGGTAACTTCACGTCCTTTCAGAAGGTCATGACGTAAAATGACAATAATCACGAGCTGATAATCACAGGAGACGGCACCGCAATTAAAAAAGAGGAGAAGCTAGTTAAAACATTGTTCTGTAGCATGTTCCCTGCAATTTTCAACCACAAGAGCACGAATATTGTAAGGTCTGTCTTGTTCTATAAGTTTTTTGCGACCTCTCCTCTTTCAGGTCAGCGCTCGCGTGTATCCACCCCACCCCCTCCCAGACATGTCCACAGAGACTTTGAGAGCAAATGTCTCCACGGATCAAACAAACCGGCCAAAAGATCGATTTGGCCCATAAACTGCACAAGTGCAAAGATCGTAATTTTTGGCTTTAAACATTTGAAATGTTGCATTGAAGACATTCCAGTTCATAACTTTATGTTAGAAGCTACTGTACAATATTGCAAAATAAAAACATATCACACCACTTGTACTGTAATTGAAATAAATTTTATTCTTGTTAAAAGAAACATATGAACAATAATATTAATGAGTATATACACACTGTACACTTTGATAACTAGTTCTACATAATAGATAATGATGAATACAGCAACCAGCACCGAAAATACACCAGAATGCCAAAGAAAGAGACCAAAATTCCAGAAATTGTCTCCCAATCCCCCTCAACATTAGATGATACAGCAATGTCAAGCAAGTAGCAAGTAAATCAAACCAGCTATTAAAACATTGTCAGATGACAGCCATCTTAAAAGTCTAGTAACAATTTGTTACATGTCTACAAAGTGAGTGCAATTCCACAATGTCCCAACTTGTGTTCACAGTTCTGGCTGCTGACTGTGTCCCCTTTAGTGAGGGTCGAACTACAAGAAGGGTTCCAGTCGTGGTGTTTAAAATTCTTATCTCATGCATAAAGCTTTCCAGTGGTATGGTGTTGTCTATGTCCTATCTCAAGCAGTGTCTCTACTATTGCTTCAGAATATGCTGTGTAAAGGTACATGTGTACACTTAAAACAACTATTTTTCCTGAATGGTTTACTGTTTTGCTTTCCAACACAGCACGCACACCACACAACAGCATTTGCTACAATACACATATGTAAATCAGGCAATTCGCAATTCCAGCACACCTTGCCAGAGAAAACAACAGGCATGTTCAACTACATCGGTTTAAAAGTCAACTGGTACAACAACTATAGGTCAATACAACAAATATAAGGCCCCCCTCCCCCTCTGACTGATGTCTGGCAAAGGACGCTGGGACTGTTTCAGAGATGGTTCAGATTTTGCGGAGCTGCCTTGTCACAGTTGGTCAACAACTTGGCAGGGCTTGGTCACACCAGTGGGGGATATAGTCCTCACAAGAGGAATACAGTACATGCATAAAACCAAAAATTAGTAACAGCCGTAAGGTAAAGAAGATATCTATACTGATAAAAAGGTCTGCGGGGATTATAACTTTACAACATACTGTACTAGTACACTGACTTTGGTAGCACCAAACGAACTCCCTGATTTAGGGTAATATCTATCAATTTATGCTGCCCTGAAGATTGGATTAAATGCCACCCTCCCCTATCACACTTGGTACTGTCTGACAGATAATAAAATAATGATAATAGGACTGTACCACCAACCCTTACTGGCGAGGGAGGGTATATTGATAATGGCACAACACAAAAGTCAGGCCTGGTAAGGCATTCTCCTATTGCATAATTTGCTGAGACAACTTATTCGAGTTTCCTTCTTTAACTCTACTAGGTATAATCACAGCACATGGAATGTAAGGAACTACAAATATCCTGAGAGCTGACAACTCAGCTGTCATAGGTTAAGGGTCAATGGTCATCAGACCAGTCGAGTGACATTCAAGGGACACTGTTCATTGGACAGTTGTGACAAAGTGAGCTATGTCAAGTCTTTTCTTGTGAAAGTTAACATCTAGATACATAGTGGGCCTTATGGAAGCTTTTCATTCAGTGGCCAGATATGAAAAGAAAAAGAAAAGAAAACAACAGAACAGGATTATTATAAAGGGATGTTTCTCACATGTACCCTATGCAAATACATTGTAGCTTGCTTCCTATTCAAAGGCTGTTCAAATAACAAAACAACACTCTATTATACAGTATGATGCAGTTTTTAGCACAGACTCATACAGTGACACAAGCAGAGACTAGATTGTCAACTTTGGCAGGTTCAATAGGAGCTGATATCTTTGCCAGCTGAAGCCATTAAAACACACTTCTGGATCTGTTCTATACATTTTAGTTCAGCAAGTACAGTACATTTTAGCAAGTTAAAGATTAGTTCTTTGCTGGATCCCCTCTCCTATGACATACAACTCATGTCCATAGATCTCATTAACAAAAAATAAACATCTGAGTTTGGTTTGGTTGTTACGACAACTGTTTGATGAAGCTGCTGGTGTAGCCACAATCGCTGCTCGTGGACCCCATCTCGTCAAAGTCGGAGTTGGTTCCCGGGGAGTTGCTACCGTAGGCGTAGTCGGAGCTTGTTCCCGGGCTGTTGCTGCGGTACGCGGAGTCAGCTGTCAGGGTCGGGCTGTCCCCACCAAACTCCACGTCAATTTCATCTGAAGAAACACATGTGGGAGACCGTTGGTTATTAACAAGTCGTGTCAGAAGTCTTCAAGGTATGTTGTAATTACTAGCAGTGCATAGCACTCTTTGTGTCAACATCAATAGCAACTTGCACAAAGTTTCGCAAATCCTGTCACAAGACGAAATTCTGGTCTAGCGAGTTGGAATAACAGGCTTTCTCATGCAGCACAAATAACAACAAATCCAACTTTTCCACTGAGCTACTCCCATTACACTTGACAGGCAGTCCGCTCTGGAATTCTGTAGATTTGGCCACGAAAATGGTATAAGCTATTTTTGTGTGTTCAGAATGCTAAGCAGACAAGAAGATCTAAGCTAAACATTTCCAGATGGCCATTTTTGCAGTGTTGGCCCCAGTTACTATCAAACACCTTCTACCACCTGGAAACCTTTCCAGGGGTGGCCCTCAAACCACAAGGGTCATCAGGCACACTTTTACCATAAACAGCCTGTAATTCTTACCTAGGGGATAACACATTCATCAGTAATTGGAGAACATTTTGGTGCAGAAGAAACAACATAAAACAGATTGGACCTGGGATGTACTTTAGACATACTGTATACTTTAGACTTTTAACTACTTAAATGGGTCTTCTTTCACATGATCCTATTTCACCTTTTGCTATCAACAAGGGAATGGCCACAGACCTTCCCTGTGGACAGGGCTGTCTGACAGGTGTCTAGGATTTACAACCTGCAGAAAGTTAATCTGACAAGATGTCAGGGAGAAAATACACAGCCCCTTCAGCAAATGTCTTCAGCCATGTCTCACTTCATTTTCCAGAGTCAATCAGGTCCCCAGGGGAGTAGGGTGATGCATTAATCATTCTCTCTGGGTGATGGTGCACTCCTAAAACACCACATTTATACTAAAAGCCTTAATGGTCAGTGGGGATTCTTAAGTTCAGGCCATTGGAAGATGCTTTGCCATCAGACAACCTAGCACTAGGGAAGGCCAGTGTCAAGGAAATCATCACAGCTAAGACATTCCCCATGATGAATGTACTGTTGTTAAAGCCCAGATCAGGGACTGTTTATCATTTCAGGCATCACCCAGGGCAAGGCTGCCTGTACCAAAGTTCACTAGCACAGAAATACTGGTTGTCTAGCTAAATGTCAGGTGTTAGGTTTTATCTACCGCAACTTGAAGGCCGCTGCCATAAAGCCACAAATATGCTGACCCAGATAACAATGGTAGTAGGACAACAACAAAATGGCTCTGGTTCTAACCACATGACTAATTGCTCTATATTTGCTACCAAACAAAATAAATCAATCAGACATGTTGACTTAAGAGTTCTTTGAACCTAACACTGGATTATATGGCCAACATTAGAAGTAAGAAACCTGGTAAACCATTTTGCCTTTCTTTGACCTAAAAGTATTACTTTGAAGGGTACAGGAGGGGGACAAGTGAAGGAAAAACACCTACAAGGCCTCGGCAGAGGTCCCACCCATCAAAACACACTGTTTGCCATCCTTATCTTACAACACTGTAGTCTCATTTGTTTAACTTTCAGCTTAAATCCCTTGGACTTAAAGCTTGGCACAAGTTGTCAATCAGCAAATATCCTGAGCTATCTATTGTAGCAGGGCAGAAAAAAAGGCCTCCCTTTCTAACCTTGGTCTGACCAAACTCTGAAGCAATGGCCAAGTTCCCCCTAGGTTACTGCAGATTTATAGCATGTGTAATGGGGGAGGGAGGGGCACACAAATGACTTGTTTTGGCACCTAGCTGTTTACAGACTGTGTCTTCCTGTTTAATTTCCACTCCTGCAGGACACATGCTGATTTATTCCAGGACATAAGCACTGCCTCAAGCAAGGCAGAGCTGTTATTCCTGTCTCCTTCTTACACTCACGCTTCTTCCTTTTATTTGTAGGAAGAAGTTCTGGTCTCAGCTCTGCAGGTACCCCCTTGTTGTCTGCATGATAGATTTACTCAGTTTTATTTATTCATGAAATGCCCTCCACCTTTTAGCATGGGCAACTAGGCATGTGACAGTGATGTATTGGACTTCTTCTGGTCTGTATGTCACAGTAGGCAGAAGCAATTAGCCAAATTTAACCACTTACCATCAGGACCAGGTATTATTCACTTACACTAAAACTTTAAGCTACTTGACTTTCAAATTCATTTCATTAAACACTGTAGGAATATAGTGCACTTCAGGTTACAATACAGAAGATGAATTTCTACATGGTGCATTGCTGTAGTGTGTCTCTACTACTCATCTAAATTTAAAGCAGCACTGTTATGACTGAATTTTCATACATATCAATTTCAAATTCAGGCTTCTGATTAATTGTTGAATAGACTGTTCAGAAATTCATAGAATCATAAAGCCCTGTACAGACAGGTACAGGGGGAATCACCACACAGGAGGATTAACATAATATTTTGAGTTAAAAGATGTCAGCTGCTGATGTCTGCTGCGTGTGTTTGTGTTAGCTGGTCCACTGGAACATGGTGATTTACTGGGGGGCTTCTCTGGTCATTAGTCATCTGATGACCTCCATCCACTCCACTGTCCAGTCTGTTTCCTACCTAAACCTGCTTATCTTCATTTCCGCTTGCAAATCAAGGGTAAATCATGATACTGTACAACTGCCTGCAAAATGTACCCCTAGGAGAGTCAAGAAGTAAAATATGTACTTAACAGTACACATAGTAAGCATCCTTCCATCTCGCAAGATGATGGTTTCAATATATACAAGATGATCTGCCTGAGTGGTTGATAGAACATCAGACACATCTCCAATAACAGCCAAACTTTGTTTTTTTGATATGCTAATGATAACAAACCAGTCACATCTATACCACACTTAACTGGGAGGCCCAGTAGCCTCAGCAAGTAGGAGACTTTTTTCAATACAAAATTCATACAAAGGACTATATCTTAGTTGTCAAAGATTTTCCAGCATCAAGATCAGTCTCCAACCAAAGGATCAAAACCTTTGGCCAAAGCCTTTGCTGACTCCATCAGGATAGTTGTCATTCCTGTAGGAAGAGAGCCCATACCTTTGTGCACATTCATAGACTCAGAACAACATGCGTGACATGCCAGACACTCACAACTCAAACACTAACCCCTGGTCCCACGCTACCATCTATTTTGGACAGATCTCATCATGACGTCAAATTCTGGGGGATATTTTTTTTTTCAGAACAATCAAAGCACTACCCAACCTTTTAGTTCTAAAAGACACGGATAGCAAGATTCATTTAAGGCATGAAAAGTGATTCTGCTGCTTGTTATTGACTGAAATGGGACACTTGCTAACAGAGCATGCAAATTCATTTTGTCATGGACTGTCCCTACAGTGGCTCATTCCCCTTTTTCATCACTGTCAACTGGTTTTCTGTGGGAAGATTAGGTTGCTGGAAAGCTGAGACCAATGTCTGCACCATACACCATTAAAAAATCTTTTGCCCATAGGGGGCAGAGACCTTGGCAGAATGCAGTTACTACTGTATCTCCTGAAGACTTCAGTTCAAAGTCGGCATACTACTTTATGTCCTATGTAGTAGCTCTTATATCTTCTTCTGTACTTTGTTCCCTACCACCTAATTAACTAATCCACCCAGCCTCTCCTCAGGCTACTACAGATAATCTATTCCCGCCTTCCCAAGTCCCAGAATAACCCATCCTCCTCCTCATCAGCAGCAAACATCTGGCCTGAATAAATAAACACACACTTCTCTGGGCTTGCTCAGGACAATTCCTTCCTCTCACACAATTCCACCAATCCGAACAATTTTTTTTCAGTGCTGTCTTCTCATACGTGCCTAAGATTCTGCTGTTGAGCTCTCTGAACGTCTTTCTGGATTTGCTTAGGCCTTGGTGGCTTGCTGATGTGGACTGCTGTAAAGTCTCATATTGCTGTGGTCCAAAATATTTGAACAGCTGACAGCCAAAACAACCCACATGTCCTTTGAGAAAACCCCAAGACTCCCCAAGACTTTTCAAGTTGCCCCTGGAGACTTTCCACATCAAAAGGCCCTTTGAAGGCCATGCTTTTTGATCAAAAAGACCTTGAGAAAAAAGGGAATGGGAACAAAATTTCAAGGCACTGCCCCTTTGGTCAGGGGGTTGACCTTTTGGACACATGATCTGGTCTTTTAACTCTGTTCGCTAAACTTTACCCACTGTGTATAAACAAAGCACCTTACCTGCATACCGATGTGGTGAGGGACAAAAACCACCTTGTTCTCTGGCTATCCCAAAAGGAAAAATGTCAGCAAGTTGGCCAATTAGCATATCTTTTCCAAAGAGACCAATAGCCTGCATTTCAACCTCTGCTGTGGCCATTGCTAATGAATTTACACACAACTTTTGGTTGCACAGTGTCAATAACAATGGTGGGGGTCTGCTGCTGAGTCATCTGATTTTTTCTTGTATTATTCATGGCTTGAAGTGAATGCTTCTTTAGAAAGCAACCCCTGTTCCCTGACAGAAGTTAAAGACCTTGTTTGTCCCAGTGTTTGCAGGGTCTCGGCTAGCTGACCCCATGTCAATCACACTCCTGTACCCCTGATTGCTTAGGCTGTAAACATAGTGATACCGGCCTAAAGCATACCCATACATAACCGCAAAAGTACATATCTGAAAGACAAGATTTCTATGCATACACATCCATGCATTTCATGGGAAGTGATGGCTTTTCGTGTGAACTAGAACCTTTTCCATCTGACATCTTCCTTCCACATGTGCAAATTGTCACTGCCAATAGGGGTCAAAGCACATGACTGACGACCTCGACCCACCCATAGGAGGCACAGTCAGCAGAAGACCTTCATAAAACTGTGTACGTGGTCAGCCTTTTGAACGTCAGCTTCATACATTTGGATTTCTTTAGTCAGTTGTAGCTTCTTAGGATATCTTGATAAGGACATGAGCAAGTAGTAGACAATTGACTACTTGCTTTATTCTGCGGTTGAAGAACTTTTCCATTATCACAGTGCAGGGTCCAGTATTTCAAACATCACTGAAGTTCTGTTCCTAAAAGATGAAATTACAAGTTGTTCAAAGACAGCTTCTATTCTTAGGTCTATATATCTTGGAAGAGTTTCTTCTTCATCGTTAAAACTGTATATGTCTGCTGACAGGAGAACCACTCAGTCAAGAACCACCAGGCTTAGCAAGAAACCTAACACCTGTTGTACTGAGGACGGACTGGCTCTAGTTCAGTTCTTCTGGGTGTCCTGCATTATTTGTTGCACCTCTACCCATCTGTATAAGGCAGGCTGGAATGTGCTGGCAAATGTTTCCTTCCTGTTTACTGGCACAGAGATTCCCCCTGTCTCCTTGTTTCCACAACATGCAGCAGGTCACGTGAACTGACCCATTCACTGCATGCAGCAGCCCCATGCCCACCGGCCAGTTCCTAGGAAACCTGACTGAGCCGCAATACAAAGTCTGACTAAAAAGGAAAGCAAGGTATCATCACAGGTATGAGTAATAGTGGATATCTTATGTATTTTGAATAGAATATGGAATGAAGACTTCCCACAATCTAGCCACTGGTGACGGAGCCTTCAAAGTGAGGCGTATCAAAGGAAAAGTAGGGAAGGAAAACACATCAAATCATGCATACAAACACCGTGTTTTCAAAACATTAGGTGGGGGCAACCAGACTGGACTTCCTATGGCAGACAATTTCCTTTATCAGTCTAAGGGGGTAATTATTTGCATGACAACCTGCCTAAGAATGGTATGGAGACTTTCTGGGATCAACAGTTTACTAAGGAATACAGAACAGCAAAACAGTCCTTTTAAAAAGACACAATTTCTGCCTGAGGCCATCCTTAATCTTGTTGTGGTTTGTTCTAAAAGCAGAGAAACCAGCCCTGAGGTCAGTATTGGGTGGTACCACTTCACACAAGGAGAAGGGGTGGCAGCCTTACCCGAGGAGTCGGATCTGTTGTCGGACATGGAGCCCGTGCTGTCATGCCTGATCTTGCGGTGCAGCATCTCCAGTTTGCGCTTGAGCTGCCGCTGCTGCCTGAACAACTGCTCCCGTGAGCTCGAGCTTCTCCTGTTCTCATCTTCCAACCTCTGGTGGTGGGAACAGAAGGTAGAGATTAAACTTTTGAGGAGAGTTTTTCACATAGAAAATTCTGTATACTCTGAGTGATAACTTGGATAAGGACAGCTTAGAAACCTTTGCAAAACCCTTTATTTCATGCACATTCTTTGTTTTAAACAAATTAGATTTTAAAAAGAATTCCACTACTAGATTGCCTATGCAATACTATAACTTTCATGTAAATCAACATCCATTTTCTCATCCGTTTTGTAATGGTATCCAGAGAAAATTAAAAGCACCATTATGCAACATCATGATCAGGCATGTGAAGCCGGTATGTGATGAAGGAGGGGACATACCCTAATCTCATTTTTGGCCTTGTTGAGCAGTCCTAGTGTGGTGTGGCGAGGTGTCTCTGGGCTGAGGGGGATGATCGCTTTCAAACGCTCCAGGCAATTCCGCAGGTGGGCACGTCTGAAAAACACCAACAAGGCACACATGAAGTATTACATTACCATATGGTCAGCAATTAAAAGACATGAGTATTGAAAAATTTAGACACAGTTTGACTATAAACTAGAGTCCCACTACCTCATACCTTCGCCAAATGAGGTTAGATCCTAATTTGATCCTAATTTGCATAATTGTCATCTAATTATGTCAAGCATCACTTAAGCTACCTAGATACCAAATATCAAGACGATCCGTCGACCGGTTATTGAGTTATCCTACTTTAAACATTTTCATACAAATGCTCCTGCAGTTCCAGAGCAAGCCGCTAGGAGGCCCAAACTTACGTCACTTCTTCCCGAGCACAAGAGCTACCTACCATCTAAAAATCATCACCCTAGCATGTCCAGATCAAGAGATATCAAAACCGGAAGTTCCGCTGCAGTACCATAACAAGCCGCCAGGGGGCCCAAAATCTAATTTCGAGGTCTCATCAAGACCTACCCACCTACCAAGCATCAAGATAATCCATCTAAGCCTTCTCAAGTTATGCTGTTGACACACAGACACACACACACACGGCCACGAAAACATAACCTTCTTGGCGAAGGTAAAAATTATCCAATCATCACGAGCAAGAACTGTATTGAAACTGCCCATAAGTACATTGCTATAGAAAGACAGCTGGTCAGTCAATACAAAGTGTCCTCATAAGTTGGTTATTGTAACTATGGAAACCAATCTCTCAGATGGGCTAATCTCTGTCGAGGAGAAAGAATGGAAAATCTGTAATACAGGTTAAGTGTCCCATGCACGCAACCAGCTGTTACCGGTCAGTGACCCCCATTTCTTTTATATTCCTGACCTCTAAAATGTTGGATTTAATATCCTTGAAATATCTTTTTTTGTGACGTTTGTAGAATCAAGTTTTTATCTTGGTTTCAAAAGAGTACATACAGGAAATCTATTTGTTATCTTGGTGTCATTGGACTACTACATGGGACTAGCTGTTATCTTTTACCTTCAGACCATACATAAAATGCTGACAAATTTGTGTGTTGTTGGCATGGTCTTACAAGCGTTATCATTAACAACTGTGGAATTACCAATCACACAGGATAGCAAGGTCCATAGTTTTATCTAAGTTAAGTATCCCTGACCATTTAGAGTGACACTATAAATGTCACAGTGCTTGTCCTTAGCACAAATGGAATGATGGAAGGGCAGAGGTTGGGGTAATCCTAGGTTATTGTTCCAGAATGTAGAACATTTCTAAACATGAAACATGAAATCAGCACGCAGATCCCTGATTGCTGTTGAGGGCAGATCCTCACTGGTATTTTTCTGAATATAAAGTGATCTCAGAGGATTTTCTAATTTAGTTCATGCAAATCCCTTCTCTTCACATTACTGATAAGGTTTCTTCACAAAATCCCATGTAAAAATGGACAAGATTCAGGACAAATTCTTCAAACCTTTAGCAATGGTGCTGAGATGTTCAAAACATGACATTTAGCATGATCTACAATCTGGTATAGCCTGGATGCCAGACTGTTTCCAGGGCCTGCACAGGCCAGCTCTTCTGCTCTAGGGCCAATATGATCCAAGGAAATGTTCTTTCCATACCATATGTTGTATTGGGCAGTGCTCATTTCTGTTTAAATCAATAGATTTCACCTATGTGTTGAAGAATTCCTTATGTCTTAACCCTAGTCCTGTGGCCGCCGAGTATACTCGGTTTTCACGTGTTCCCTGTATGCTAACGCCGAGTATACTCGGTTTTGTGGTATCCCAAGCATGGACGCATCACTATCCCTCGTGCCGCGCGAACCCGGAAGTAACTTTACCCGCGGCAACTGGGGAGAGGTCAAGGGTCAACATGGCCTTGCGCAATCACCGTTACGTCATCCCACAAGACTTTGCGCGCTGATTTATTCAAGATGGCGTCCGCCATCCGCGTTTTCTTTGTTTTGTTGATTACTGTGGATTTTAGGCGGTAAATCTGCCGTGTAAATGCCAAAATGGAACGGACAATGATTGAACAGGTTCGCGAAGAGTTATTTGCGAACGATTTTGGCCCAAAATAGCCCAGTTCGGACAAAGTCTCTTTAGAAAGTAACGACGAAGTCGTCAGCAAGTTCATGCTAGCAGACGCCACGCTTCCGGGCGGGGATAGGCCGCAAATTAAGCCTGGATTATATCCCAATATTGTAGAAGAAATGTATTTTTATTGCCCTTTATACATTTATTACCTTTCTAATTAACATCAAGATACTAATGATTCTATAGGAAAGTACAAGCAGTAAGCTTTCAGTTCATGTATAACAAGTATGTGTAGAATCTTTTGCGAAGCTACAAGAAGGAGGAAACCATGTTGTAGTGGATCACCTTTTCAGCTGGGTAGGCAGTTCAGCATCCAGGGTAGTCTGTAGTCATAAACTTACCTGTAATAGGACCTGGGTGCCCTTTTTTCTTGTATATGTACTTCTGATGTTATCAGGACATCTCAGGAATGATGTAGTCTTGAATTGGCACTTCTTCTATATATATAATGTGGTTTTGAGTATCATAATACATGAATTTCACAAAAAAGCATTTTTATTGCATTCTTGCCCTCATATAGTCATTACTACTTGCACTTTTTGAAGGCATGTATAAAAAGTACAGACCCTTAGCTTTCCATTGATGTATAACATAATGGGGTTGTTTTAGATGAAAGTTACCTAAAATAAGTAAAATAAAAGAAGTACCATACATTTCAGTAGGGTCTGGAAACCCCAGCACAGGGAGCGCGCATAGGCCAGAAATGCCAGCAGGACAAGGGTTAAAAATTTGACACTCTTGTAATTGGATGCTTCAGTGCTTTCAGTTTCCACTTCAACGTATTTTTCCAGACAGAATCACATGACTAACACACTGGCAGGAGCTTTTGTTATGCAAGTTGTAGAATTTTGTAGACTTCTTTTATAAGTGTGCATTTCAATAGTAGCCCATAAGTTTCATTTCATTCCTATACCATTCCCTCAGAACAGAGTGGTGCATGCTGGGATATGTTTACATCAAGACAAGGCCATGCCCCAGTGCATTCCATTTGTCATTCTTGTTCAATATCTCTTCCATGCAGCTATGCCCCCTAGGGTCCTGCTTGGTAGGGAGAAATAGGATAGTAAAGGCAGCGCTCCTCCTCCAGAGATGAAAATGCCTGATGAATTTTCACTTTAATTCCATCTATTGTTTGTAGATTATTTATTGGAGCTGTCCAGAATACAGTACTTCATCAGAGGACAATAGATTTTATGTTTCAAGGACTTGTTTCATTAGACGTAATTTGCATCAGAAAAACAATGATCTTCTACATCATAGAACAACAACAATTGGCTTTACCAACAGATTGATTAAAACCAATATCGTCCTGTTTATCAAGTGTTGAAGCCCTACAGGGAGAAGCCCTACTAGTTGGACAACTCTGTTTGAAGGAATGGACAAATAGACCCCTGGGAAATAGAAAAGAACCCCAGTGGGAATATGGATAATCCAAATAGGTGACATACTTTATTCCAGCCTAGTAGTCTGTTTCAATAATAGCCCCATATGCAAGATAATGCTATACTTTGCAGGTTTTGTACTTAGATTTTACATTTTTAATTACCTGGGTATTCAAGAACTCTAACCCATTTAATTACCAGATTCTCACTTTGTCTCACCAAGGAGATTTCACCCTATTCTCTAAATGGTGTAACTCAGTATCTTATTCTCGAAATAAGATAATCACCTAAATGATACACCCCTTCAGTGACATGGTTTCTTCCTACCACATAACAGATGAGCACTTTTATATCCAATATTTCACAGGTTGACCAAGGATCACCAGGGGATAAATCCAGCTTGCAGAAACGGAAATACTGGGTTTCCACAGAAAACCCTATCCAATTTCTTCTTCCACTGGCATGCGAAATTCCCATCAGTGTGACAGCACATGGGAAAATCATGACAAATAACTGAATATTCCAGTCCCTGAGAGACCGCTGCCTACAAATAGCCTAAAGGTGAAAGGTTCAGGATCACAGGTGGCTCTAAAGACGGTCTAACAGGACTTGACAACCTCATCGGATTTTCTTCTTTACTCTAAAGGACCAAGGCAACAAGAAGATCACCTGAGCCTTCTGACAGTTTTACAGAGTAGAAGAAAATTTTAGCTCAATTTCTTTTTGTATTCAAGAAAGGTACAAATCCCCTTCCACACCCCCATCTATTCTGATTGAGATAGGTGCAACCATTTTCCCCAAGAGTCAGCATGCACTTGTGAGGGTCTTCCTACACATGTACCAACAGAATAAGTCTGTAACTTGCTAGACTCTAAGTAGCTAGACCCAAAAGGATGCTTGTGCTGTAAGTGCTGAGAAGGGCAGAGGCCCCTTATCGCTTGCACTGCCAGCTGGGCAGAAGGGAAAATTTGTAGAAAATTACAGTCATTTTTGCCTCCCTAAGGAAAGAAAAAAAACAATCAGGTGTCCCAATGAAGCGTAAATGTCAGAAGTAATGGGGCCAGGCTGGGAAGGTCAGCTCCCAGTGGCCACCAACACAGGGGGGAGTGGTTATTAAGTTTTGTACTTTTTTATGTGGTCATGCAAAAGCGTTAACTTAGGGGATATAAATTGATCCCATTCTGCCTGGATCTCAGTACAGGTGTGTCTCAGCAGCAGTAAATTGTGTCCCACTAACCATTGTAAAAAAGTATCTATTATTGAAGAACTGTCATTAGCCATAAGAGGTTGCCTGGGAAGGCAGCTTTGAAGATACAGATGATATACTTGCGCACTGATGAGTTATATGTTATATATGGTTATGGGTGCACAAGTCAGCAGATGGAGCATGGTGATAGCAGAATATATACCAGCTGCAGAGACTTGTGGTGATATTGGGTGCTGCTGGTGGGGGCAGAGATGTCACCTGATCCAGGTATGAAGATGAACAGGACACCTGGAGACATTATCTGGGTCATCTACCTGCGCTGGAGAATTAGTCTGGACACACCCAAGACTACCGACCACAAAAGAGGCAGACATTTTTAAAGGGCTCCAAAAAACATGTGTATAAAGGATCATCAGCAAAAATTCTGTACGCAACAGAATATCACTGGCGATCTAACCCTATGGCATTATGCATATACCACCACAATATACATTGTTAGACTAGACCGTATCTCAGTACAATGATAAATATGGATGTCAGCTTTTCTTGTTAGCAGCAGAATTGGACATATTCCAGTAAACCTCTTGTCTTGGTCACTATTCCTGATATCCTAATATCTATACATTCATAGAACCCATTGTCTACTTAGACGGAAGGAGGCCAATGATAAATGCACATTCATATCGTTCTTTTTCATCTGATTATTTTCAATTCCTTGTCATGAAAATCTCTCGGGGATGGGTACTCAGAAAGCTATGGGCAGGGAGATACATATCATAATTATTATATATGATTATACTTATTTACAGAAGATGGCCGGCCAACAACGGCACAGTTTGGGTACTCAGAATTACCCTTTATTTTGTCACAGTGTCACGGATTTGCCTACAGGATGTGGGAGATTTGACTTTTCAAAGTCTTAACCAATCAAAAACCATGCAGAAGATTGTGAAGTGGGCCACATGTGTTGAACTATTGTGCTAACCCATTCTTCCTAACCATACAGTTCTATGAACAGCACACTACAGCCTGGACAGCTGTGTTCCTCTCCTAATGTGCGTAAGGCAGGGATCTATGCTGGATTTCCTGGCCATAGGAGGTGGCTTTCTCGCATGGTTTGATCAGGTTCAAACATGTATGTTGGGCCGGCAACTTCCAAAAGGTTGCGGTGTCTGAATACTGTCTACAAATGCCCGGTTCTCACGACAAGTTACCTGTCAGGATGTGACGTAACGAAGGCCGCATTTACAACTACTCAACATGCTTGTAACATTCCGTTACATATGGGATGGCATTGTGCTATGGGTGCCTATTCACAGAGTGTATGGTGTATACATGTATGTCCTTGGTGCTCTGAAAATAGCTACAGCAACTGAGGTTAAAGGAGCAATCCTTGCCTATCTGTCAACAAGACAAACATCAGAGTACTCTTTAGTGTTTACTGCTCAATGAACTGTTCATTATAGAGGTGAGTCATTCCAGTGTGTTGGTAGATTTTCAGGTAAAACAGGTTCAAATGGGTACAATTCATGCAGTCAGGTGTTAAAGATATTCACATTTGCATGAGAAAGTACTCTAAAAATATCGAAGTCAGATCTTATGATATGCGTCCTATCTCTGACAATGGCTGATAAAAGAAAATGTCATATTTGTAACATCAACATTTCAATGTTGTTTGCTCCTGTATGCATTCTGTTGTGTAAATATTGTTGGCTGTAAATACCATCAATACTTGCAGATAAAAGGTCCACAAAGCATTCATCAATATTGTAACAGACTGTTCTCAGCACAAAGAGACTGTCATCTTAACTGTATTATACTAAATCCCTAAAAATGGATTCAATAAAAAACACCCATGTGATCTATTGGAAGGTGTTTTGCTTGAACATCTATTGTGTTCTCAAATGAGGTAACAGAGGCCTAATGTTACCTATGCGGATTATGGTTCAGAGAATATCAGCTGTATGTATATCCCCTGAAGTGTATCAAACTTATTCAACCTCCATCTACCTCATTTGTGATTGGTGTTGGCACCCAATCCACACAATGAATCCTTGTCATAAAATAAGCATTATTAGACACAACGCCCCATTTAATTGCATTGGGTAGGCCTGCAATTAAGGCTCAGAAATCAAGAACACTACATGTTACTGTACTTTACTTGAGTGGAAAATGTCTGGACGCCTCTCCAGTGTCTACATCTCCAGCAGGACCTTGTAGAGCCGGAGGCCAGTTTTGTCTATGATGTGGGCCACCTACTGTTGACACAGTGGTCCAAAATTTTGCTGGTAGTGCTTGACACATATATTGGGTCAAGGAAAAATATACAGTGACTCACGTTTTCTTTTCAGCTTGTATCCAATGACAATACCAATCGGGAACTTTATACCCTGCTAGGTACAGCAAAAAACCAAGGTATTGCATTCAAGACATAAGTCACATGACATGACCTTGAATGCCATGGGAACCGAGGTATTGCGAATCCACTTCTTTTTCTGTTTACAAAACAAAGGTTGCAAGAGCCGTAAAGTTAAAGTACTTGAATGGCACACAGCCATGGAGGCAGACATGCTGGTTTGGGGTTTTACAGTCCCCTTCTAATAGAATGGTTGGTTATGGTTGCCTTCTGTCCGTCCTGTTTGTAGTTTAGCCTGGAGTAAACACTGGACCATCTGGGGATAAGACTCTGGGCCTGATTTAGCTCAGCTGGAGATAAAACTTGCTGGCACGCAACTTTGTTGTCTCCTTCCTTTTAGGCAAAACACAACCTTAGGAATTTCCTCCCAAGTCTTCAATTCAAAGGGTCAAGCTTCTCCAAAGCACCAAGAACTTCAAAGAACACAATGGACAAAGGGGAAGTTCAAGAGGTGAAACCATATTTATGCCAATAAATTCACTTGTCTCTAGCACCAAAGTTCAAGAGGACTTGGCCATAATGTACAAAAAGCCTTCCCTCCCTCCTCCTGGATTCATTTTGTTACTTAATATTACCAAGGTATCGTGACAAGGACAATTTCTAAATGTAGCCAACTCTCTTGTCACGATAGACTTATTTTAAACCCTATTCCCATATTACATTACTTATATTATATTACTTGCAGATGGCACTCCCTGTTTTCAGGAGGCTGGAATTTTGATTGAGAAGGTGCATGGTCTCTTGCATTGCAAGCCTCAGCCTAAGAATATTCTAGGCATGTTTTCTTCTCACCCTTTCCAATTCCAGCTTAACTCTTTGCCATCCTGACATTTGAAGCCCAGGTCTAGCATTCAGACCGATTCTCAAGAAATCTTGGCACATATCATTTTTCTGTGAGGCCACAACAAGAAGAATGAAAGGGCCAAAAAGAAAGAAGTAAATAAAAGAGCAGAGCTCAAAGCCCACCCTGGTAACATGATCCCATAAACTTGCAGCCTGCCAGGGTCAAGGCTTGTGGTGTCCAGAGCTGTTATCTGGGTTCACATTTTACTGGGTTAACTGATGAAAAAGCCACATGGCCTTGAAATCCTGTGGTGTATACAGGATAACCTTGACAATGTCTTATGTTACCTCAAAAATGCTGATGATGCATATGTCGGCGCATTACTTTATAAAAGAGTGTTTACCTCAACATATTCCAGTCCTAATAAACTAATAAATCATGCTTTCCCCAAATGTGTTTTTGTTATATTGTTTGCACAGCTATAAAAATTCATTTTTTTAAGGTAAAAAAAGAAACTTTACAAAATTGCAAGAGTAGAGAACTGGAAGCTGTGTCCGATTGCAGTATTCAATACTTGGCCATAAAAAAGTAACCCTATGTTTTCCTCTTATTTCTCATTCATATGTGCATCATCATGTATATCGTCATTAATAGCCATCCAGAAACTAATATATAACACTTATATTCAGACCTACATGAAGTCAAATGTAGGGTTCAGCAGACTTTTCAAACGATTCTAAGGCCACACCAATTTAATTTGTTGGTTCTCGGATTTTTTCAGAAAAAATATGAAGCGACAGGGCGAAAAAAAAAAAAAAAAAAAACAGGCCTGGGCATCCTATTATAGCCCCAAATGGTACGATAGGAGCCATGAAGTCAACATAAAAGGCTGGGTTAGAATTTAAACAATGAATTTTGAACTTTTAATCAAACCTCTGCATTGAGAGATGGAAAAACTGTAACAACTGGGAAGAAAAGGACTTTCTTCAACTGTTGGGGACAAAATGTGAGCATTTTTGAGCTGATTCAGAGCCAGAATCTTTTTTTTTTTTTTTTGCAAATCAGAAAAAAATGAAGAGGCGAATCCGAGAACCAACAAATCAAATTGGTGTGGCCTAATTTCTACAATTGAGATCAAGTCAAACGCAACACCGCACTGAACACTTTGCTTCACCCACAAAACATGACCCCAGAAGCAGAGTTCAGCAGTGGCAGCATGACTGGAATACAGAATTAGCCTCGGTCGTTTTGTTTTGATCTGGCACAAGCCCAGAATGGAGGGACAAACTGAAGCCTTTGTTAACTGGACAAAAACAAATATGCAAGTCACTGGACATGTGTGTGTGTGTGTGTGTCTTTTCTGTATTCAGGACAATCGGAAACAAGAGTGCTTCAAGATGGGCACCTTAATTTCTTGTTCTCAAACCAAAAGGATAGGCATCCAAAATGCTTACTGTTCGTATTTTGCATTTATCTGAGAGGGAACAATGATGTCACATTATTGCTGTTCCAAGAAAAAAAAATGCCTTGAAATGGAAATGATATGGTATCTGATGCAGTTTTGATAGGGGCCCCATCCTCCCATCTGGACTGGGGAACACAACATCTGGTCTCTTCCTGCTGCAAAGGGTGTGCTCCCATCCTGTTGTCATGGCAACAGCCAGGCAGGCAAATTGATTCTCCTACTGCACTGATTTACCAACATCAGCCCTGCGGGCATGTATGAACATCCTGGCAACAATTTGCTGCAAAAATTACAATACTAAGAACATTGTCTGCATGTGTGAACATCCCGGGATCTATATGTTAGGCCTCCTGGCATGACAACATTCCAAAAATCACAATACTCTGAATTCCATCTTGTATCCTGATAAACCAATGAAAAAACAAACACTGTGGTTTCCCTACAATAACGAAAACATACTGATATCCTTATCATATGAAAATCTATGTGAGCACATGTCATTATCATCATAAGTAGCTTTTTGAACACCATTGGTACTGAATGAAAATCTAGTTTATTACTCAGTGCTGGTGACCTTTAGCCCTGCATAGAGCTGAGGGAATAGGACCTGACAGTTCTAATTAAATCCCCATGAATCAAGTTAGGCCCTATAATGCACAGCTTCTCCTGCTCTAATAATATAGGGGCCTGGGAGTCACGTCTCTGGTCTATTTATGTCCAGTCTTCAATTCGCTAAGAATTTGCTGCAAGGAATACCAAATGTTCATTTTCAACACAAATGTTTATCACACATCCACCTATCAATTACAAAATCCCACATACAGATGCACGTACGTGCAATTCTGTAATTACATCCAGGAAAATTCATCCCAACCAAGGACACAGAGAAATATAATACCTGATTTACTGGGTATCCGGAGGACATGTTCATGTGTCATTTTGGAGTAATTTTCCAGAACAGGGAGATTACATTGCACTACATTCAGGGACATTTACCGAATAACCCCCAGAATACAACGACATAACATCTGCTGCTGGCTTTGCCAGGTCTGTCTTCAAAAATGGTGGAAAATTGTAGCTGGTGTGGATAATCTGATCATGCTGAGGTTTGGGGAGAAATCTGTCACTGAACAGAGGCAACAAAATTTCTTTGTGATGTAATGGGGCAAATGTAATTAACCACAGGGTCAATGATAAAGACAGTACTTGACAACACCAGGTTTTCTCACACCACAAGGACACACGGTGGTAAATCATCATACTTTTAGGAAATTCCTGTCGGCTTGAAAGAATTAGAGTCAGCAAGAGCAAAATCTTGCCTACTCTAGAATGAAAAGCACCAAGGTTCCGCCCCCAAGGTTCTAGCAGCTGGTACATTGACAGGGCAGTGTTGTTTGTTTAGGTGAGAGAAGTGTGCAGGGGAGGAGAAGTAATTTGGGAGTGGTAGGGTGGGTGGTGCTCCCAGTATACACATAAAAAAAACAATGAAAGAACCAATACCATAATCAGCATAAATTAGATGAAATAATATTTTTCATTTAAGTCTTTCAGAATGAAATACACATACAAAGCAAAATCGTTTTCTTTCTTTTCATCACTTTTATTTTCAAACTATTAAGTTTTGCAGTTTTCTTACACTCCCCAAAATTTGATCCAACTGCTACTGGGAAATTGAATCCATGTGGTATTGTTACCATACAATGATTGACACGTATTCAAGGATTGCTGAAGGGCTGAACCTGGGGGGACTGCAGTTCTGGCTGAGGCATTTGTGTATATCAAAACTCTGCCAATCTTAGAACGGTGAGTCCTTTAAAGGTATAAACTCCCTCCGGGTGCCCCAGCTATTTCTGGCTGCATCCTGACATCCACCTTTGCCTCAGTTCCCAGCGCACTCACGTGAGACACCAAAACAAAACCATGTGACCAGCGCTGAAAAGAAATATATGCCTGAGGGCTTGACCCCTCGAACTGTGACAACCACAACTGGCTTCTGATTGGTTGGCTTTCTGATGACCTATCACAACAAAGTGACATGGGTAGGGAGCTAACACAATAACATCAATTTTCTCTCAGCACTACCATTGTTCACGGGTCCACGATCAGTTGCAGTGAATAGGAAAACGGATAACTTGCCGTTGGTACGCAACACACAAACCACCTACAGTGTTTGAACAGTGCAACCGAAGAACGGTTCCTGCCGATCTTATCGACCAATCAGCGGCGTTCGTAGTGACAACACTTTTTTGAGCCGCTGAAAAGAAAGTAATGTAATTGACAGATAGATGGGACAAGTGGTCAGTCATGCAAACACACCCAAACACTGACCAGTCAAACAGGTAACAGCTGGGTATATGGCAGCCTGGAAAGTGGCGTTCAAAATTTGTTTTGATTCCTTTCAGAGCTGCTAGAGCCAACTGCATTTCCCTGACTTTGGCACAAAATAGTTTTAGTCCTCAGGCAACGAGAGCTAAGTATGACGTTATGGAACTTTCCATGGGCAGTAAACTGAGTATTGACTGCCAACCATCAAGCTCTAAGAAAGTAATGATTTTCTTCAGCAAATATGCCTCCAACAAGTGGGTGGAAAAATTTGCTAAACCGGTATTTTGGATGTTCAGTACAGTTTGTATTGCACTGGAAAGTGTCTTGTTTAAGCCCACAAAAATGTACAGAATGGCTCTGGTCTCAAAAGACAGTCAGGTCCTTCTTTATATCTTGGAAATCCTTATCTCCAAAAGCCCTGGTTTGCTTTTCCTCCATAGTGAAAGGCTCCACAAGCAGCCAGGCTGATAAGGAGAGCTGATAAAAGGGGACTGTCTATTCAGGACTCCCCTTTACAGGTTTGTTTGTGCTGTTCCCTTTCCCCAGAAGGAAATGGTATCCAGCCAGTCACAAGACAAGGGCTCTCTTGTCTGTGGCAACCAACATAGAAACCTACCAAGATTTTGTTCATGTAACAGTGACTTCTTCATTCAAAGTCAAAGGAAAGACAAACGCAACCATACATTGGGGTTATCAAAAAAAGTCATATTACATTGCACATAGGTGGTATCTCACAATTCATATAAATAGTTTTACCCTAGAAATGTATACCCCGAGTCTGCTTTCATTCTTCTTTAGACTTTTTGAAAACCCTACAAATAAAATAGGGCCAAGGATAAAGCTTTAGTAACTCCAGCAGTGACCAGTGTCTGGAATCTAGGACAAAAAACAGGGGGGAGGGGCTGTCTTGCCCCCCTGCAGTGTCAACCCTCCTTACATGTGGCATCCAGCTTTGGGAATTTCATTTGACCTTGGGCACTCAGTGGGTGATTGGCCCTGACCTTCTCCAGCCATGTTTTCTTGGCCAAAATAGCATTCTACATAATTAATGAGACACACCCTCAAATGTTGGACACCAGAAAATTCAATGCTTGAACTGAAGTATGACACTATTTTGGAATTGCCCCCCACTAATTACCAATAACCTGTTGAGATAATCCCAGCTAATGCATGTATTAATAGAATAGATAGGGCAAATGGAAAACATATGAAAATTGAAATAAGCTAGGTCCCAAAAGACCAGAGCAAGAAGTCTTCATAATTCTGGGAAGCAGCTTTGGGACTGCAGTTTTCACCCATCTTCATTTATTTCATACTGCACCTCAATGTAGTCTGCTGAAACTACGGGTACCAATTTTGTACGGAATCTCTATTTATGCAATGTAAACATAAATATTATCCATAGCTATCCTATACATTGTAATGAACACAACAACATTGTAATAAACATAACAACATTTGAGATGCTTTCAAAATAATCATACATAAATCATTACCAAAAATATCATGTGCCCCCCTGGTGAACTGGTGTGTCCATCAAGTGGAGATGACTTTCTACCCATGCTTTCAAGAATGCACATCAATCCATGCTAAATTATTCACGTTTGCAGAATGGGGCTGCACGCGCATTAGCCCATGTGTGTTCCCTGACAAGCACTGAGGGGAAATTTTGCAGCACTAGACACTATTTCAAATGATCGGAATTCCGTACGCAAACAGTTTTTGCCACCTCCTCTTTTACCCTTAAGACGTGTACGGGCATGTTTGAGTCGTGCGTGATACCAATCTGGCTCCTGTCATGTGGGCAAACAGGTACATCTACCAGGTGATAAAAGACGCTTGGTAATCCCCCGCCAACACATGAGTCATGGTACAGTCCCTTACGTCACAGTACTTCCCAGTATTTACCATTACAGTTTTAGTTGCCACAGACACAGTCCAGAGGAATTTTCCAAATCTCTCGCAGCAGCGAAAAGGTGTACTACACCACCTCTTTATGCTAATTCTGACCCGTTTTAGATACCTGGACTCCTTCTGTGCCATCGTAACCCAAACCCACCCCCTTTGTTTTGCGGTATTTGCTGTGCATACATCAAGCCTATTGAGAAGTGTACCCCAGCTATGGCGGACCCAGCAACGGTAGAAACGGATGATGTGCAGCTCACCTGTTTTTCTCCAGCTCGTTGTGAGTGGTCCGGCTGCAAAAGGACAGAAAATCATTGAAAACACAGATGGACATACACCCTGCCCTAAAGGTGCAAAGGACAGGGCCAAACTACATTTGTCTTACTGAAAGTTGGCATAGATCCAAGGTTTTGAATTAGTACTTTACTACCATGTGATTTAACTGGTCAGCAGAAACAGGCATGGCAGGTCTGGGCAGGTGAGGTGGCAGAGATTTTCTTACTGTAGCACCTTCTACCCACATTATGGAAAAACAAAAGATGTAACCATAGGATCACATTGATCAATAGTTCTGTAACAAACCACTGGTCATATGGTGATACAGACAACAGCAACAGACAACCCTAACAACAGATGGGGAGACTACACTACTCAGATTGCACCTGACAACATATAGGAAAATCTATAATCATTCTAGAATGAAATGTAGGAGGGCCAAAAATGCAAAACGAAATGACAAGGTAGACAATGTGACATTTATTTGGCCGCACTGAGCTACGTCCACGGCCGCAGGTGGTCTGGCCAGTAGTCCTTGAAAATGTCAACTCAAAGTCACGTTCATTCCAGAGACAGGACGTCACAATCGCCACGAAATATATCCAGACATTAGAATTTCCTGAGTGCGGGATAATTTCTGAGGAAACGAAACAAATGTGGGTGGGGGACAGTGACGTCCTTGCGACAGGAAAAATGACAACACCGTTCTGTCATGTGAGACGGAGGCCATGTTGGGCCTCTCAGCTGATAAAAAATACACCACAAAAATTCCGTAAAATCCCCACGCCTCATCTAAGTATGTCGGCAGGTTCTCTTATTTTGTACTGCAACAAATTAATTTTACGGGAATCGGTCAGCCTGGTATGAAATGCTGACGTCGTGTCGGGCGGTTTGGGCGCATATTTTTGGCACCGCAATTAACGTTCGGTTTGACAGGAAAACATCATGGCGCCGGCCTGGAATCGCCCACGTTGGCGAGAAGATCCAACTTTAACAACCTTCTCCTAAACTGACCTCCCCCAAACATTCATATTTGAGCATCAGTACTGTCAGAACAGGGAGAGAGGGTCTTGATCTGTCAACCAAAAGGGACCTGTCAGATTAGGCCGGGTTTGGTCAGTGTACGCGTGGCAGTGTTTACATTTTTGGCGCCCACATTTCCAGTGCCAAATTTAGCCGGTGCCGATCCTACGGATTGAGCCGGGGAAAGAAAAACCCACCTTGACGCCTGAGATCGGCGCGAGCTACTGGAAGACTTGGTCCGCTTCCTAGGGGGGATCTCGTGTGGGTATGGCAGGGTTGAGGCGTACCCGTGCTCCGCTTCTGAAACCAAGAAAGACCCATGAAGATCAGGTTGACATTTGCAGGCGAATTTCTGGAAGGACGACCGACTGAAATTTACAGCACACCAAAAATAGTGTCACAAAATAACACGAAATATGCCTCTTACCCCGCTCTCTACGTTCGAGGAATTCGGCTGCCTCGAGAAGAGTCGCAATTCCCATCATCTTGACAGAAATTTCTGTTTTTCGCCACTTTGAGAGCGAGATTGTCGTTGTCCTCCGTTTGTTTACCTCCGGCTACCCTGGTCAGATCGTCTCTGGGTCCTGGGCTGCTGAAACAGACATGCCCGGATCAGCTGACATGCCAGCTGGACAATATCCAATAAGAGGGCTCAATACTTTTGACAAGCAGATCGTCACCCCAGATACACCAATGAGGACAACCGTAACAGCTAAAATTGGCTCTGCCATGGATAAAGCAACCAATCAGAGAAGAGTATTTGATCTGTTTTCTTTCTTATGTAAATGATCAGCTGAGACCAAGAAACCGGTGTAGCACTAGTGTGCTACTGACAAAAAGTCCGCCATCTTTCCAGACAAATGGAGAAAAGTATGTGATAGAATTTTTGTTTGGTCAATAAAAGATCATTTTCTTAATAAGTTTTGTAAAATTGAAGTATAGCCATGGAATCAAATCCTTCAAAAATTCATAGGTTCTGCCAATATGTTTGGAGAACGAAAACGTGGTGAGACAGATTGGTATACAACACCGGATAACGTCATACCGTGGCGGCCATGTGTGACACACGTGGATACTGAGCCCCCGCCCAGCTGACACCAAAACAATCCGGACCTTACATTGACAGTCGGAAAATGGCGAAAATAGGCTAGAAAAACCGAATCATATCGTCGTTATATTGTCATTCTATAATTCTTAGGATAGAATAACGTATTTTGTAGCCAGAAAAAGGGAAGGGAGAAATTTCTGACTGACACTGTGGTCACGGGTGGATGAGTCGTAGTCCCAAAGCTTACAGTGTTTTCCGCGTGACGTAAATGTAAACATGGCGTTTCGGGGCAGAGAGAGCGACAAGATGTTATCATACAACTCGCTCGCGACCCGGGAACCGCCCTGTCCGTGTTGGGTCAGGGTTCATGTTGTTTAGCATCGAACCTTTCCGTTCATTTCCTTGCAAGTGTGTAATATTTTAGATAGCCCAGTCCCTGGCTTCGCTTGCTTGATAGTATCAAAAGTAGATGGAATCGATCCCATGCCCACCGACCTAGTAGGGGGCCAGGTTGTCTGTTTCCCAAGTTCCACTCCCCACGGGCGTGGGTGTAACCATTGTTATGATTCGGCCGAACCCGATACCTCGATCTCTGGGCTTCCAGGAATATCCAACAACAACAACAACCACAACAACACTAGTGTATGCACCCTGTGTTATTCATGGCTAATTTACGGGTACCATAAGCACGGAGTATGTTTCAAATCAATGTTATTAATGTTTATTATGATCGGAAACTGATCAAGACACCATCTGCAACTATATGATATGGGTATTATCTGCAGCACCAAGTAGTAAAATTAGTTATGGATATAGTCAGGGAATAAATTTACAGTTCCCAGAAACCACCCGATGATAATCGATGCCAAAAAAACTCAGCGGTAGTTGCTAAACCCTCGGGTATCAGAGTGACTTAAATGTCAAGGGACCCTTCGGGTCACATGATATTTAGGTCCCACCCGTAAACAACTGTGAAGACACCGGCGAAGAAATACGTCGTGCATGAGCCTCTCAACCCTTCAAGTACTTTACCTTTACGAGCTGTCATTGAAATGAAATTTCGGGAAAATGATGATACGTATATATTATAAACACGTGGGTTGTTGCGGACATCCTATACACGGTTGAAACAAACATCCCTCGGGCACTTGGCATTTTGCCTACGCCACATTTGACAACAACAAACACATCCATTTTTAAAACCCCGGGCATGTACTGACCTGTAGATCGGTCACAAACAACCCGGATTTCAATCCATTCTGCTACCAAACATATGTTTTTACATTCTGAACCTTCACAATTTTATCAGGGGCTGATCAATATTAATATTTCTATTCAACAATACATTAGCCGTTCTTTTCTTTTTCTTTCTTTGAATGATTGATGTTAACAGTTCAGCGGTTGGAAAGAGTAAAAATTGACCAAATAGACAGATAATATGCCATGGGAGTTGGAAGAGGCTATATCATGTGCACTTTACTATGAGCGTGTACGTGTTCGTGGAACATGCTTGTGCATCCGTTAGGCTACATTTAGCGAAGTTACGTGTATTCCGTCCTGCACGCACTGACGCAGGCCAATTGGGTGACGTACGTCTACCTGTCCTTAAGTTACGTGTTGATACCTGTCCTGTCCCGTGACTAGAACTCACGGGCCCCTTTCTTCCGTAAATTGTCCAGGATAGCAGCTTGTATTACGTACCGGTGTTTTGTTTGGCCGGAACTGCCAAATTGGACGGCCAAGCAGTGTAACAGGTAGTTAACCTGGAGGTATTGTGCGTGCCTCCAGTCACGTTGTTTTGCAGTCACTTCCGCTGCATTTCCAACCCGATTCACAGAAAACAACCATCACCCAAACCAATTGGTCCCGGCTTTTTGGCAACGCCCTTTTCTTAATTCCACTCTGGTCTTCTCCCATATTCCACATACCCATTTATGTTTGCAAAAGTAAAGCCTTCTGTCCTTTCAGTGTGTGATAAACATACCCTAGCTATGTACATGTATTTGTCCTTTTCTTTTACAATATCCTCTGTGCTCAGATATAAAGAATTTAAGAAAAGCGTAACTAACGTTGCAGGAAAACAATTGAGATTAGACAAGCAGCTAATGATCTCTGGACCAATCGGATCGCGGAATGTGAGTAAATAGGGGTGGTAATAACAGGTGTCTCGAGTCAGCGCGTCTCTGCCACCTCTTCAAAAGTTTCCCCAGAATTCCGATTTCAAGATTAAAGATACATCTGCATTGTGCAAAGTTCGGTGGTACACCTGGTTCAGTGGTTGTTTGGTTGAGTTGCGTAGAGGATCGCCGATTCTGGTCCGATCGATAAATGGCATTTCCGCCAACCGATGTCACATCTGGTTAGCTGTGAACTAAACACCAGGCTTACCACGGCGTCCTGTCCTACCGAACTTTGACTTTATTCAAGCTGTCAAACTACGTATACTATCATAATATTTCCATTTGTAAATTGTAAAAAGGAATTAATAGTGCTCTGCAAGTATGTCACATTCTGAACAACTCATTACTAGTATATTAGAACAATGAAGAAAGGGAGGCCGTTATGGCGCAGACACTAACATTGGACAGAAGAAACAGGAATTTGCTGGCCTTGCGTTAGAAGAGCTTTTTTTTATTTGAAAGCAAGTTAGAGCTGTCCTCACGTTTATATATAGGATGACACCCCCCCCCCCCCAACACTGATAAATCAACTCTCAGACTATGTTGATTGTCCTTGATGAGTCGATCGATTGATTGACTGATTGATTGATTGACCAATTGATTGATAGGTTCACCTGATACATTAACCTAGATCTTTAAAAAAACACCCATCGATAGATTACTATGAGAGGGCCACAACACCAGCATGATATTCATTCAAGTGAACAGGGTAAATCTTAACAAGTCGGCACCCGGGCTAGCATGCCTTCTCCAAGATGAGAGGTCCTGATATCTGTGGTGATATATATACTGGTGCCAGAGTGCCGCTGGGAGGCGTGCCCGTCATGGCGTCGGGCTCGCGCCTTCCATTTCATACTGCGGTCACGCCCTGCACCAGCTCATCAATCCCGGGCTGAGAATTAACGGTGCTGGCGCGGACAGAGCAGGGCACGCCGCCTGGAAAAGCACACCGACATGTATGTACACCTGTCCCCGTGGGTCCATGTTCTCAACTTTCGTCAAACCTTCATTCTATGCTTTGTTGCCTTAGAGAGTGATAAGAAAGCAATCTGTGTCTTGAGTCTTGATGACCCAGTACAGTCAGCACCGCACGCACCCGCAAGGAAACGTTGTCCTTCAAGACAAGACGATCAAGGGCCGCTCATCTGCGAGATCTTCTGCGACTGATAGGAGGAAAGCAGTGCCCGGGAAATTCAGCGGCTTATTAGACAGATACTATTAGCATTTCCCGAGGCTATGACTAGCCCATACCGTACTGTCATACCTACACAAGTTGTTATCATGCACAACAACCCCGTCCCTTACCCACACAACCTTGGCTACCTTTAATTTTGCGCAGTTTGTTGATTTTGTCCACAATGTGCCGTTAGCCCACCGGAGGTACACTATTATGGGCAGTCCGTCAAGAAAGGCAGGGCAGCTCCCTTTCACCTATCGATTGCCGCCTGTCAATGCATTCATGTCATGCGTAAAGTGGGTTAAAGTTGACCAAGATGGAGAAGTTTCTGCACGCCAAGTTGCTGTTCTATGCATATGATAGTTTGGTCTGTTGATTCGACCAGAGGCACATAGTTGTGCCACGACAGGCTGATCTCCCAGTAAGAGGGTTATAAAACTTTAAAACACCTTTTTGTGCGTGCAGCGAACGCCTGTAAAGGTGGCCACACGACAGCAAATGTTGTGAAATTGAATCCGCCCCTTTAGAAATAGGCAAGGGCTACCCTCCCAACTGGGGCCTCAGCCAGCGACCCGCAGGCCACTTTAGTCAGTTGAACTTCCAGTAGAGAAAAGGGGGAGGGGGATACACATGAAATGAGGTAGAAGTTACTACACTCGTGGGCAGGGATAATGGGGTCCAGGATAATAAGCTTGGCCTCAAATTGCAAATTTTGGCGATCATAGGCTGAAGCAATGAGATCATAGGTTTACTGTATTCATTTGGACCTCACGTGAGCAAAGTGTTGAAACAACGTATACGTATTGCCATAACCTTTGACTCTGAATACCTATCGACCGAAATGTTGTACAGACCCCGCCCGGCCCGAAAATTGATCAAATAGAGTGAATAATTTGCCACAGGAATTAGCCTGCAAAAAAAAATTACACATTATGGTGGTATCATCCTCCCATTGGCAGGGCCACCAAACTCATTCCAGTGACGAAGAATGAGTTTGGTGGCCCTGCCAATGGGAGGATGGGTGGTATTAGTTGGCTACCCAACGAGTCTGGTAGAGATGATAAGAGATTACCCTGCCCCTACCCCCAACTACTTCACCAGCCCACCCTGGTCTCGGTCTTCTACACAAGACCCCCCCCCCCAACATCAACACACAAATTTCAGTCGCAATATCACCGAAGTGATGCTGAGGATATACATGTATATCCGGCACATTTACCTCTAACCTTCCGCATTCGCTGCACATTGATCAGTAAATGCGGAGTCATAAATTCCACCGAAGCTAAATTTAACATCGTGCTCAGTCCTGAGCGTTTGCTTTAGTATTTTTACAGCTAGCCATATGCTAATACAGGTTATATGTCTTTTGTCTATAGTATATAATGTCTACAACGATGCATTAGCTGCCACGTTGCTGATTTGAGGGGTTCCTATTCATCAATGATAACCTTATCCGGATTCTTGGGCAATAATACAGGCACATAACCAATAATCATTACCACCTTTATTTTTGGTCGCTGCAGTTGCTGGCTTTGGTTGTTAGAGTAAATCCTATTACTCTCACTATCAACATCATTACCATACATCATATCATTATCAGTCGTTGCATCTTTCCATATTATTCCAGGGTGTTATTCCACGTTCTCAGCTCTGGCCCGGTATAAGGGTGACCTGCTCCAGCTGGGGGTCAGAGGTATCGAGACACGCATCGTCCCAGCCAGGCTTTGGTTGTCAACAAGCGGCCACGTGGTTTCCATGCCTTCCACTCCTCTCTGCTGCCCACATGGCAACAAGCTAAAAATAGCAGGCACGGTTCCATGCTATCCGTCATTGGCGGGGTTAACGGTCCTTGACGTCAGCGGTCGATATTTCTCCTACTGGGGTCGTCATAATTCACATTTGGCCCATACCAAAACCTCTCTTGTTGGGGGTGAACAGCATATTCAGGTAAAGCAACAACCATGACAAGAGGCTCTTATTTATATTGTTGGGGCTGGGTCATATGAAAAAGTGGGGGAGGTTGTAACTCACACACAATATTCACACACACACACACACACACACACACACACACACACGCGCACATACACACACACACACACACACACACACACGCACTCACGCACGCACGCACGCACGCGCGCGCGCACACACGTACACACACACACACACACACACACATACGCACCACATACACACACCATTCACACACACGCACACATGAAATATTTACAAAGGGAAGAAGAAATTGGGGGGGGGGAGAAATTAGCCCATTTACCACTCATTAAAACAAGATCAGCCACATTTTCATCATAATTTCATCATTTTTGTCCAATTTCTACTATTTTAACCACTGCAGAAATACGCTGAGACTATAGCTAGTTGAGGCATTTTTTTTTACCGTCTCTGTGAAACGCTGTCAACTGTAAACCCTCTTTCCTTGATATGAAACGGTTTATCCCCGGTCCACTGAGGCATTGTTTATGCTCACCCCGATATCGATCTGGTAAAAAAATCAATACGTTACAGTGGAACGGACTATACATTTTGTCACGGGAGCCTTAATGGACGGCTTAAAAAAATCAAGACCGTTTCCAAGGGATTCCCGTGTTGTTTGTTTTTCATGGTTGGGTGAGACCTTGTGTGGTTACATGTGTGCGTAAACCTTACTGTCAATATAATGTTTGTGGGAAGATCTACTGTGGGAAAACATCTATTTGTAAAGATGCAGCTTAGTTGTAGGTAGCGCGTTATACGTATGCATCTTGTACTCTTTTAGAGTTCCTACAGTACGAAAACAAATTTAGCCGATGTTTGAGCTGGAAGTTTTACATTTGACAACACGCACTACATATTCGTCTCCTGCAGCCTACTAAACTACTAGTATATTTTAGCAAAGTTGTCCTGTAGTATAAGTGGACGCTGATTATACAATTGTATACCTTATATTTATCCACAATCACTTTTTGAAGATTAAAGAAAAGAGAGAATGACGATTCATCATCGCATCTGACTGTCGAAACGTACTAAGTCCACACAGATTCACATGAGAGTTAGCGCCCTTATACGGGTTTTGGAAGTACTGCAGTTCGTTAACGCTGTTTGCATGAATTTTTTTAAAGCCGACAAAAGAGAAGACATATCAGAATGTACTTTTACAATGTTATAGTTTTTAAAAGGGGAAAAATGGACCACACTGCCGCGACAATACGCTTCCACAGCGATTGCCGTGACCAGGATTCGAACCTGGGTTATTGCGGCCACAACACAATGTCCTAACCTCTAGACGATCACGGCGAGCTACATGCGATCTTGGAGATACAGAACATTTTTATAAAATCCTGAACAAAGTTATTCTGTAGAAAGAAAATCAACGGCCATCGAAATCACCCTTGAAAATGGATAAACATATGCAGTTTTTGTTTGCAAACCTTGGTCGACTGGAAAAAAATATTAATGAAACAAAATACACAAAACATTTAAAATAGGAAGAAAAGGCATACTAGAACATGTAGAAGCTAACTTTACAATGTTATGGTTTTAAAAAGAAAAAAAAACTTGATCGCACTGCCGCGACAATACACTTCCACAGCGATTGCCGTGACCAGGATTCGAACCTGGGTTATTGCGGCCACAACGCAATGTCCTAACCTCTAGACGATCACGGCGAGCTACATGCGATCTTGGTGAAACAGCACCTTTTCATAAAATCCTGAACAAAATTATTATTCAGTAGAAAAAAATCAAACGGCCATCGAAATCATCCGTGGACACGGATAAACCATATGCAGTCTTTATTGGAAGACTTGGCTCATGGAAAAAATGAAATCAATGTACAAAACATTTAAAATTGAAAGAGATAACATTTTAAAGGATAACTTTACAATGTTATAGTTGTAAAAAGAAGATAAAAAACTTGATCGCACTGCCGCGACAATACACTTCCACAGCGATTGCCGTGACCAGGATTCGAACCTGGGTTATTGCGGCCACAACGCAATGTCCTAACCACTAGACGATCACGGCGAGCTACATGCGATCTTGGGAAACGGGAACTCCAATTACTACTATGTACCGTACTAAATCCGGTTTCTCGTATTCACAGCCCAATGATTGTCAAGAGCACTCAATGACAAGGAAAATTGTTGAGTGTAATCTTAGATACAAAAACATTAGGTTTGTAATACATTTAACTCTGAGTTACCAAGGATACAGTGTACTTACGTAAGCTGGCACCCCCGTTTGAAATGAATGGGTACGCTCAGTACCCTTTGACCTGCGATCGAGACGGAAGTGAAGTAACCTGCTTGATTTTGTTTCCTTTGATGACTCGCGTTGTCTCTAGAGCAATGTCTCGTATCTTGGCCATTTCTGACATTCACGTAGACTACCAGAACAACCTAGAGTGGGTAGAAAGCTGGCCGAGAGAGAGGTATTTGCAGGACGTCCTCCTGTTGGCCGGAGACGTGACGGATAAGTTGCCCCTCTTGGAATCCACTTTGAAAGCACTTATCGGGAAGTTTCAGAAGGTCTTCTATGTTCCAGGTACGGTACTAGAGGGTATAAAACTAACGCATACTTCAGAGAATCATGCATTCAAAGTGTACATCAAGGTTCATATCAAATTTCTCAATAGTTACGAGATAGGATGAAGACGTTTTGTCATCATATAATCTGCGCATATGACTGGACTGGACAGTTATTTTTCACACATTTCGAACGGATTATGTTGCTTCCCTAACAGGTAACCACGAATTGTGGATCAGAGACAAGAGTACCACCACCTTCACATCAGTTGACAAGTTCCACCAAATCCTGGACCTGTGTGGCTCTCTTGGGGTCCTGACGAAACCAGACAAAGTCCATACTTCAGATGGTGGAGAGGCATGGGTGGTCCCCCTGTTCTCCTGGTACGCCACCCCGGAAGAGGATGCAGAGGACTCCCTCTATTATTCTTCAACCACTGAGGATACAGATAAGAGTCATCTGATGTGGATGGACAACCACATGTGTGTCTGGCCGGAGGACATCGGTTCAAGATCTCTGTTCTTCGCCAGGCTAAATGAAGAGGTCGTGACGGGCAGTTACGACGCTCCCGTCATCTCCTTCAGTCACTTTGTGCCAAGATTAGACCTGGTAGCTGCAACAGAGGAAGACCACAAAATGGTGGAGGATGAAAGGAAGAGACTGGGTCTTCCTCCTCTGAATGACAGGAAGCAGGGTGCGACAGTGGGGTTTAACTTCACCCGGTACGCTGGGTGCAAGAGGCTTGATGCCCAGATCAGGACACTTGGGTCTGCTGTGCATGTGTATGGTCATCAGCACAGGAACAGGGATAGGGTGGTAGATGGGGTGAGGTATGTGTCCCACTGTTTAGGGTATCACAGGGAGCAGCAGAATGGTCTCACCTGGGGAATTCAGCACTGGGAGGGACCCAAACAGGTGTGGCCAAAGACATAAGATGATTAAATCCAGTTTATATCCAAATACAATGTATTTGGGATATATGTAACATTGTACATCTCAAACTGAAATTTACTCTAAAATCAAGTACATGTATTTCAGAGTGAGTGTTTTGCTGCTGTAGATGGAGTTAGGTAGCAATTCTTTTATTTTTTTTCACTACAGTAGTTTCACAAATCTAGTAAGAGGACATTGCCTATCTCAAGAATTTCATTTTCATACAAGCCAAGGTGCTAGATTAGAGCTGAATATCAAAGTAGGAAAAGATGACCATGTTGTTAAGTGTATGCTGTATTTTATATTTTAAAGCATGTATATAAGACAGAATTTATTGATTTTTGCCACCAAGGACAGAGATGACATAATTTATTCCAGCATGTTGGACTGTCAAAAGGAATACTTCACTGAATACTTGTCTATTCTCCTTCAGGTTTGGTAGACCATGATGGATGTATATAGTACAAGCCCCTGCCCACATTTTCAAGTTGTAATGATCACAATATTTGTAATGATCACAAGTTCTCTGCATTCTTTATTGGGCTATAATTAGATCCAATATTTCCTTTACATTCATGTTATTACTGCAAGTTATTACAACAAGCACCTTCCTTACTGCACATTAACACATACCGGTAGCTATAGCAAAAGCTGACATGTGAGTTGCAGAAATAAGCATGAAAAAAAATACACCATATTCATATTCATAATGAAACATCACCCATTTCACATGCATCACATGTAGGTCAAATGACTTTGTAGTACACTGGACCATTACTGATGTTTAATGTCAGTGCATACACCATACATGTGCAGTATGTATAACATAGGTCACTGATTGATGCAACTGCTAGTACCTTATCATTTTCAATGCTCACTTCTGCTGACCTTGAATAGAAGGTAAAAGCCCAAACTTACAGATTCATTTCTGGTACGGCCTGGTCTGCACGCCTAATAGATGTTAGATTTACAAGAAACATTGCAGTCCATGCATCTCAAAATGTGCACAACTGTAGGAAAATACATAGAACAGGTAGAAGATTGTACAATACTTCAGTGTGAGAGTGACCAAGTTTTCTTTTTCCCTAAAAATGCCTAACATTACACTAAGGACTATCAATACAGTACAGAACATCAAACTACATGTAAGACAAAAATTGCATTGCAGGAATGATTGATTTAGGAATAACACCATGTCCTGCTCAAAAGCAGTTGTATCTTTTAAACATGCTGCTTCCTTAATAATCTGAAATATTAAAAGGGATGTTTCTTCAGGTCAGCATATTAGTAGATAACTTGTCCATTTTACTCCAGAACACCAATATTTTAATATGTTGTCAAATCTTGGCAAAAAGACTAATCATCAAGATTCACATAAACTACATTTTTAGTCCTTCATAAACTCACTAATTTGTAATAAACAGTTTTGACTGCTGGATTGGAAGATCAAATTCAATCAATACCTTATTATGAGTTTGACTTGGTAGAAATATACAAACAAACAAAAACAAGCTTGTTCAAAACAACTTTTATATACCACTGTTCCACAACATCTATTACAACATAGTCACCACCATCAAGACATCACTATCTAAGTTGCATCCACAATGTAGTGCAGCAGAATATATTCACATTTGATTCAAGTTGACATAGACATTTTTTCATTTGCTAAATTTCACCTCTAACTTAATCAGTACTTCTATACTCCTGTGGTATATCTTGTCAAGATTACTGACTTCACAGCTGCAATATTTTTCTATTACACAAACCTAATAGTAATATACACAAGTACTTACTACTCATCCCATATCTAGAACTATTCCAATTTTTCACCCTAGGGTAAGAGCTGTAAGAGCTTCCTGGAATAAATAATTGCTGACAATAGACATGATGGTTCTTCTGTGGTGGAAAGGTTTGGGCCTAAGTACGCCGGCTGTCCCTGGGATAGTACTCTGCCAGGATGTTGGTGGGAATGCGTTTCAACATCTCCTTCGGGAAGATTCGTAGCAGCGACCAGCCGATGTCCAGGGACTCGAAGATGGTTCGGTTCTCATAGGGACCTGAGAACAGATCGGAAGACTGATTAGTCTACTACCTGGAGGCTAAACCTTCAAAATCCCTATTGGGAGATTGTCAGTGCTGGGTCAGCTGGTCCAAAATAAGACATACTATTTCATACTGTTATACACCTGTAGGATAGGCCACACCAATTTAATTTGTTGGTTCTCAGATTCTCCCACTTCTAGTTCACTAATAACTTAGTAGTAAAAAAAAAATGAGATTCAGGAAGAAATGGCTGTGTTTTCATGGCCATTTGGAGGCTGGACTGTTCCCCTTTTTTGGGACTATCAGCACTTCAATACTTCCACTTGTACAAAGGTTCTGACATTCCAAAATCAGGAGGAGACGTACCTTGGTTGATGAAGTTCTTCTCAAACTTGCTGAGGAACTCCAGGTAGAGCAGATCGTCAGGGGTGAGGGCCTCCTCTCCCACCACAGCCTTCATGGCCTGGACATCTTTACCAATGGCGTAGCAGGCATACTGGAAACACAAGGAACAAGGATCACCGACAATGAAACAACAACATACCGGTAGAACACTTTTCAATCGACGGACTCAACTTACAGGCATATACCTACACAATACACTTCCCAATGGCATAGCAGGCATACTGGAAACACAAGGCACAATGATAAACAAGATAACAACAACATGGAACATTTTCCAATCCAAGGACTCAACTACAGGCATATACCAACACAATGTACATGTACTTCCAAATGGCATAGCAGGCATACTGGAAATACAAGGCATGAGGCTCAACTACAAGAAAACATAGACGACTTTCCAAAAAGACTCAACTACAGGCACATACCAACACAAAACACTACCCAATGGCATAGCAGACACACTGAAAACACAAGGTACAGGAACTATACCACAAGACACCACCAACACAGAACACTTCAATCTGCATTGCTCTTAGACTGAAGGAGTGTTTTTCCATCTCCTTACGTACCAGCTGGTTGGAGACGTCTGCGTGGTCCTTCCTCGTCATCCCCTCTCCGATGGCCGACTTCATCAGACGGGACAGCGAGGGCAGCACGTTGATGGGCGGGTAGATCTACAGTCACAGCAGGGTTACAATGTCAGCAGAATGTTTAACTTTGCGCTAATAGTCTTGAAACTACCGTGTTTGAGGAGAGCTACGCCTTGAACACAGTAAAGATCCCACAACAATTACCGAAATGAGTCCATTCTGGTGTGAGTGGATCAAACCTTACAGTACACTTTGTACCTACTTACACTGTGCTATATACTTATTTACCAGTAATGGGAAACAAACAAAGAAAACTTTTCTTCCAAGCCATCTGTTGTGTTTAACAACAGTTTTTCAACATTCTTTTACGTGTATTGTTCCTAAAATCAGAGTTTTGACATTTATTGTACATGTATATACATTCATAGCAGAGGCTAGATCAGAGTACTGTACTAGCAGCCTAAAATGTTAAACCGGATAGTGAGTGAGTGAGTGAGCCTGTATACCTGTCTGTTGTGCAGCTGTCTCTCCACATAGATCTGTCCCTCTGTGATGTACCCCGTCAGGTCAGGGATGGGATGGGTGATGTCGTCGTTAGGCATGGTCAGGATGGGGATCTGGGTGATGGAACCGTTCCTGCCGTCCACACGGCCGGCACGCTCGTAGATGGTGGCCAAGTCCGTGTACATGTAGCCTGGGAAACCCCGACGACCCGGTACCTCCTCTCTCGCAGCTGACACCTGAGATATGATCAATAAGATTATTCAGCTTTTTGATATGAAACCATCACACCAGCAAAGTTCCAAACATTTTATGAGCAAGTCTGAAATCATTAGATCCATTACCATAGATTTTCATACCACAAAATGTTGGAAAAAAGTTAACTTTGCTTCAATGTAAAATAAAAATCTGATTGAGTAAGTGCAAAAATGACAAGTTACTACATGTAGACTAGTATGATTTGTAAACTTATTTTCGTGTAACTTTCCAAACAACATCCCAACCCACCTCTCTCAGAGCCTCGGCGTATGAGCTCATGTCAGTGAGGATAACCAACACGTGCTTCTCACACTGGTACGCCAGGAACTCTGCAGTCGTCAGGGCCAGGCGAGGCGTGATGATACGCTCAATACTGCAAGGGAAAATGCAAGAGTGTTGACATGCTAACTACCATAGGTCTTTCAGGTTTTGACAAAGATTTATCATGACTCAAGCAGTTTCATAGTATGATATCCAAAAAACTGTCTCATCAGATAGTTCAGAAAAAAGTCTTTCTCATTAAAACAAATAGGCTATAATTTATAATGATTACAATGTACTAAAGTTTGACATATTGTTTATTGTATACTCACGTTGGATCATTGGCCAGGTTGAGGAAGAGACAAACATTCTCCATAGATCCATTCTCCTCAAAGTCCATCTTAAAGAAGCGAGCTGTTTCCATGTTCACCTGGGGCAGACAGAATATATGCCTTTAAGAAATAGTCTTTTACAGTAACTTAAGCCTCCTGTTGAGTGTAATGTGAAGCAGTGAAAACACCTTCAAGTCTATAGATATAGATCGAGATATTAAGTCTTTTCTCCCAGTGATTGTCTAGACTTTCCTGTCTAAATAATTACATTGAAATGTACACAACAGAATAAGTACCAATTAGATAAACTTTTGTGGGAGAAAACTGATCTATTTTTCATGTATAATCACACAGTTGACTAGACTTACTCCCATGGCAGCGAAGACGATGGCAAAGTTGTCGTCATGATCATCAACGATGGACTTTCCTTGCTTTTTCACCAGACCTCCCTGTCGGCAGATCTGAGCTGCAATCTGGAGAGACGATAAAACCGTCAATCTAAAATATTGATGATGGCAGTTGTTTGTCCAAAGACAATGTGAAGTAAAAGTAACCAATGCATCTTTTGAGGCACCACAGAAATTCTTACATACATTGTAACACTTTGTATTGTCACAAGGTTCTCCTATCTTTACTCTGTAAATATAATATCCTTTATAAACTGCATTTGAAGCAATTCATTCCATAATAGGGGTAACAAGAAGACTTTTTCTTACCTCATTATGAGGTAACCCGGCAGCAGAGAAGATTGGAATCTTCTGACCTCTGGCAATGCTGAAAGGTCAAAACACAAACAACATGACATCTGAACCATGACATCTGAACCATGACCTGTTTATCCCTTAGAAAACAGGTTGTACAAGAACCACACAATCTACCTATCAGATTATCCAGTTTTAATAATAAATACACAAACTGTCTTGATAAAGTCTATACTGTAAAAGACGTTGCATATGTGTGACCATATGGCACCAACTCAGGCTGCAAATACAGAAATGCTAATAACCCTCCCACCCCCAAAAGAAACCACCCCCCTCCCCCACTCACCTGTTCATACAGTCTATAGCAGAGATGCCTGTCTGGATCATCTCCTCAGGGTAGATACGAGACTGTGGGTTGATGGGCTGGCCCTGGATGTCCAGGTAGTCCTCAGCCAGGATGTTGGGTCCCTTGTCTATGGGCTTCCCTGAACCGTTAAACACACGACCTAACAAGGGGTGGGGGAAGGCTTGGATGTTAGGATCTTGAGACATATTCAAACTGTCCCCATGTGAGTGAGCATATTGTACTACTATGAGAAGAATTTTGGCACATTTTCACATTAGTATATCCATGAACATCATTCTTTAGATAGTTCATGCATGTAGATGTCTTAAGCACTCTCACCCACACACCAGTGCATTGACACATACTTGATGCCATATGGCACCCACAGAGCACTTACCCAACATGTCCTCTGACACAGGTGTACGCAGGATGTCACCTGTGAACTCACAGGTGGTGTGTTTGGCGTCAATGCCTGACGTTCCCTCGAATACCTGTCCAACGGTAATACATAATATACCATTAAAGCTCTATATTAAATCATGCAATTGAATGCTTTTCCAGTTTGTAGAATAACACTGGCACAAAAGATATCTTGAAGTGCAAGGAGAAGCCTCTTCTTCAAGCTTATGAGCAGATCCTTTCTAAGATTAGTCTTACAGAAGATATCTTGCTTATCAACATGGATAATGTCTTATGACTATTTCTTTACCTGAACTACAGCCTTTGACCCGCTGACCTCCAGCACCTGACCACTACGAATGGACCCATCGTTTAGGGTCAGGTGGACAATTTCTGCAAACTTGGGGAACTGAAACAAAGACAATGTAGCATTAAACCACACCATCATTCTATAGAGTCTATCAAATATTACAATGGGAAAATTATCTTATACTAAAAAATTACTTTGAATGCAGAACAAACTGCAAATTGTTCTCATCATTCGATGTTGCAGGAAACTCTACCATATTGTTATGTTTTCTTACTTTGTTCTCAAGTGAAAAATGTTTCCATCAGTCATTACAAACCTTAACGTCATCCAAAATGACTAGGGGACCATTCACTCCAGTCACAGTCTTGTATGCTGGAAAGAGATGAATAGAAAACATTTCAGTACACATGTCACAATGGGGTAGGCAATTCCAAACATTGTTGGTCTTAATGTTTTGCCAAAGATTGTTGTTAGAATAACAACCAGGATGGTACCCTGGCTACATGTTGGCAATGCCGTGAAGGTCAATATTTTTTTTTTTCTTTAAAGGGTGTGGCACATCTGGAATTGACCTTTCCTGAACCACTTAGTTACCATGAATGTTCACTTCTGAAATAAATGCATCTATGACCATCAAAGCAAAAAGTATGATGATGAAGGGCAAACATAATATATAAAGTAATTAATTATTCAACCATTTTCCCTTGGGAAGGGGAGATACTGCATACATTTTTAGTGTATTTCGTAGAAAATTGACTTTACATTATGAAGACACAATTATGATGGAGTCACTAAGGTTTACAGCTGTAAAAGACATAGCAAGATCTTTAGTGATTTGAGCTGCCCCCGAAGGAAAAAATTACATATAATATGATATATCACGTATGTTTAACCTACATAATTAAGAAAACTATCTAATACAACACGATTTTCAACATGGACGTCTTCCGATTTGACATGCTAAAAGGTTTTTACTTAGACTAAAGGTCTACATTTATCAGAATAAAAGTAGCCTCTGATGTGTGTCATGAATGCTCGTCACGTCAGGTTGCACAGGTGAACTGAAGGGCTCGCCCCCCTCCCACTCTGCACACAATTTTTAGCGATGTCACAAGTCCCCTCCGACCCCAAATTGCGCCGTTTTCTCGCTACAAGAGCTACTTACTGAGCCTGGGCTGCGAGTGGTAGTTCCTGGTGATGGCCATGGTGTGTTCCCGGGCCATTCGGATGTCGTTGGTGGGAGGTGTGCTCCCCAAGTCCATCAGATCTCCCATGGCCGACATCTTGGTATCATGTGATGAACCGGTGTGTGACGCTGACGTCAGAACAAGGAACTGCAACTTCACGAATTTCCGCTAGAGGTCGCGTGTGCATTGCCTGTTAGCGTAAGATGAAAACTTGAGGTAAACATGTCCATCTATTGAACAGAGGCAAAAAAATCTTCGAGATATGCATGAAATACGGTTATGTGTGTGCTTTTTCTTGTCTTGATCATGTACAGTTCTATCATGCAAAAAATCCTCTACTGACGGATACCAATTAGTCATAAATCTAACCACTTGGAGCATAGTCTATGGCTCTTGGATACTTCAGCTACAGCTACTGAGTGGAAAGAAACCCCAATACGACTATCTCAGATTCACTTTCTCTACTTGAAGGAATTGAAGCTATCCAAACATGAAGAATATCAGATGCCATACATGAGGCCGACTGAAAAAACAGAAAATGCAAAATCATTACTTGTACATCGTATCATCAAAATGGACTTACCTCACTTTTTAATTGTTTCGTCTTGTCCAGACTGTGTCCCGTAGTTCCATAGAACTTTCTCCATTGAAATGACTTTGCCCATAGCCCCCTCAGAATTACACCCACCCCCCTAAATTTCCGCGTCTTCCTCGCTGAACACTAGGTCACAGGAGGACGAGCTCCCTCCTCTCTGACCAGGATTCTTCGGACCCTCGGACCTTTCCGGCTTTGTCCCTGCTTCTCCGTGGGAGGAACCGGCACGAACGACGCGTCGGGCTCAGATTCTGAGACCGCATCCTCTGATTCTGAGATGTCAGCCTCTGATTTTGAGATCTCCTCTGATTCTGAAGTATGTGTGTTGGTGGGAGTTACAAGAATAACACCTGCAGGAAGGTATAACAGGTGGTTACTAAAATACAATCCGAGCTAGAAACACTCGAAGCGAAGCTTTTACATATTGTAAAGGGTTAGAAAACACGCCAAGTGCAACTGATATACAAACACACATCGGGATGGAAGATTGTAATATTTTCTGACTGCTGAACTTTTATTCACACAGTATGAGTGCACGTAAGAAAACGCGTCACATCCCTACATCTGCTTGTAGCCGAACCAAGCGCCGTTCTTATAGGAAAACGAAATAAAGATTCTCTTCTCACCGGGTGGAAGTTGCGATCTCTTCCGACTCAAAGATTCTGACGGCCGTTTCGAAGGTGACCCCGCCGACGTTTCCCATTTCTCAAGATTACAGACTTTCTTTCTCATCCCAAGGAGGTTCTCCTTGCTCATCATCAGCTTCTTCAGGGGAGTCAGCACGCATGCGCATCCCAATCTGTCCACGAAACCCGGCTTAGATTCAGACGTACCCATTTCGCTCGAATTTCTCTTCAAGTCGATCAGAAACTTCACTCAAACCTAGGTAAGTCAAGGTACAGCTGACTGTACGTTTGTAGCTACCGTGTTCGACAATGAACAATGGAGTTGTCGCCATGGCAACTCCCAGTAGTAATAATTGTTCGGGAACAACGTAGATAAAACAGTTGTTCATCGGATTATGCTATCCGATCGGAGGGAATGTATTCGATAATGTCTGGCCAATGGATACATCCTGGCCAATTTGATACTGTCTTTGCAGCCACCAAAAGTTCTGCTCGGAGATTACTATATTACAGCAAGGAGCTTCTACACACTGTGTAGAAGCTCCTTGATTACAGCCACCAAAAGATCAAGTTCTAACTTTTAATCGCTAGGTGGCGCTTGTGTGCCATTTAAAGGGAACATCTCCGTCTCGCGAGAGTTGAACCAGCTGATCGGCAACATGGCTGACATTTCGGAAGGCCAGATACGTGAGAGCATCGCAGGTATGCAGACGTTCCTTTCCCGACGAACCAACTTAGCGAAAAGTTCTTGATCAGTTCGACAGTAATAAACTCGAGGCACGATTTGGCGTCGTTTTGAGATTGGGGGTGGCGTGGGAGGAGGGTGGAGTGAGGAGAAAGTCCACACGTGTGGAGAGGTGATGGTTTTGGGAGGGGTTCATTTGCTGACAGGACGGACATGTGGCAGGCCCTGGGTGGGGGATGCGTCTCTAATATATACTCTACCGGGATTTAATGTCAACATGCCGACGTGCAGGCGGCAGACCTTTGAAGTGACTGTACATATTCGATATACATTTGTACAAAAGCAAATGAAAGCACAACACGGAAATTTGGAAACGTAAATGTTTCCTTCCCAAGCACAGTTTCCGTCTGTGTGTTTTTGTTTTATATCTCTGTTTGTTCCCAAATACCGAGGCAGGGAGGGACAAGGGTGGTTCTTGGGGGAACGCACATGGAAAGGTGAGAAAATGTGACAAATTGTGCAGTGATGATTATGAAAAATCATAAAATAGTTGATATCATAGCCTATGTTACACAATCCCTCATAGCCGGGTGCTAAATATCACTGGCCCTCTCCAGTCAGTCATGTGGGCCGCTAGAAGCAGGACTTAGTCAGACTACTTCACAAGAAAATTATGTGCAAATCGTCCCATTTCCTATGTTTGATCTTGTGATGGTGGTTGAAGTACAAGTGTACATTCTATTGTATTATCATATTCATCGATGTTTTTGTTAAGCTGCTTGTCTGTGTTGTAACATGACTATGTATAATGTTATATTTTGACCACATGGAAACTCAGTTTAGCATCAAACTTCTTGACAAATGACTAACTTTCCTTCAGAAATCTTGAAACATGGGGACCTGACCACCTTGACCTCCAAGTCAGTACGGAAGATGCTGGAAAACAAGTTTGGAGTGGAGCTGACTGAAAGGTTAGTCATGGAGCTGGAGACAGGAGCCTCTACAAGATACTACTATTACTAGTAGATAAATTATCTGGTACATATGTAGCAATGTTTTCTAGAGAAGTTGAGGGCGCAGTTCTGCCATGGGTTGTCGGGGTTGTAAGCTAAGAGGAGCACTGCTACCATGAGTCAATCTAGAGTTGGAACTCCTCTGTATCTCAGCTACACTACACATAAGTAACACTTGGGAAACGAAATTGATAGTAAAGGAAAATAAATTTTTAAGTCGGATGTTAAGTAAAAAATGGTCTTCAGCTTATACCTACCTACTTACATGTAACTGCTTATATTTATCCCAAAAGTTGATTTACAGTAAAGAGTTTTGAATAATATTTTTCTCCTTATCTGCCCCCCTCCCCCTTACAGAAAGAAGGAGATAGACAACATGCTGATGGCCATGATCGAGGCTAAACAGGAGGAGGAGAATGGACAACACAGCGACTCCGACTCATCAGATGACTCAGTAAGGCTCTTCGCTTGGTCTGATTGTCTCTTTCCCACCCCCTTCATTACAAAAAGCTCAACTGCCCTCCACCCCATCTTTTCCAGACCACTACCCCTTGTCATTTCTTATTTGTACACATTTACCTGTACCGGTATGTGGTGATTTACACTGTATCAACTCAAACTCAAATACCGGTAGACTTAAGTTTCCACCTGTAAACCAGATTCGAACAGTCATGCAAGTTAGACAGGCAGCACTCTTTGTCAACTGATTGTTTATTGTACAAGGATAGGAACTTGGCAATTGAAATTGTGAGCAGTAGTGTTCTGTAAGTTGTTTCTGTTCCCATTTTTGTTGCATAAAGCCTTCCATTGCTGGTAATGTTAATGTAGAAATTAAGATCACTTGTCTTGGGTACAAACATCAAGGATAATTGCACTCCATGTATCCAGATTCAAGATCAGTTAGCATTATTCTTCTGAAGGAAAACAGTCCAGAGAGGCTGGACTAGTAAGACTGGACGGGGAAAAGGAGATGAAAGGAAGCTTTGTTCCACAGGGAACGTTTGACACTACTTGTGTAGTTCTTGTGTTGACACAATCTAACATTGTGTCTTAATCTGAACCCTGTTTGCTCAAACAAGTAGCCTTCTGGGTATCAGTGCTGCAGGATACAGGTAGAACTATAAAATTACACACAACTTTATAAAATTACACAGAACTTTATGGAAGAAACTACATTGTCGATTCTAAATTGCACAGGAACTGCTCTAATTTCAAACCCAGTTTGCTGAACAGAAGCCTACAGGCTCTTGTTTCCGTACCAACGGTCGGTGCCGTAGGTAAAGTGCTTGGTCATGTCAGGAGTGTATTTACTGGCAGGCGGGGTGCGACCCATGGTCTCTGCCAGGGTGCGGGTGAAGTGTGGGGCATTCCCACAGCACAGACCCACGTACTGCACACCCAGGTCCTTACACCGCTGGCCGAAGTCTGCCACCATGGTGCGCCCACACAGAAACTCATCCATGTCCACGATGAATGCTTTAGAACCTGAGCAGACAGAAACAGTACTGGTCAGTTGTTTCAGCAAAAGGCATGTTAAAAAACTATCATAATAAATCCTTGCCTCTCTTTGTAGTTACATCAGCAAGCAAACAATTAAGACATTAACACTGATGTTCAACATGCATTACATTACCTATTGTAAGACTTGCACTGTACTGTAAACAAAAACCATACAGAATGAAAAACGATGCTAAGCAGACTACAGGAAGGTAGCACTGCCCACCTTTGTGGTTGATGAGTGAGTGCATGGTGGGCTGTTGTTCATTAGTGCGGTACACAACTGGAAGGGCTGCAAACGGCACCTGTCAACAAACGTCTGGATTATCTGGAGTTCAGTACACCATGGCTGCAATTGTCTTTTGAAGTTTTCATGAGTCTTAGGAGTTGTTGATAGACAAAGTCAACTGACACAACCAAACAAGAAAAACACAGTGTATTCTTATTTTGTTATAATACCAATGGTTCTCACCTTAACCTTGTCAACTGCCTTCTCCATCAGTGGCAGCATAGTTGCAGGCCCACGTCCACAGTTCAGCCCCACCACTGCTGCTCCAGCCTCCTCCAGGGCTGTCATGGCCTCCTCCACGGTGTGTCCATCCCAAAGCCCATCTCTCGGTACAGAGAAGGTCACCACTGCTGGAAGCCCTTTTATTGCAACAGGCAATGTTTCAATTTATAGTCCTTTAAATCAAAATAATCACCACTCTACTACTAATTGGAGAGATTTTGAAGAAAGTTACAACATTTCTCACCATTGCCATACTGCTTGATACATTCAAGAGCCAGCAAGGCCTCACCCAGGACATGGAACGTCTCTGCGACCATGAAGTCTGCCTTCTCAGCTACAGCCCACTCTGTCTGCTCCTGGAAAAGCACACACAAACATGTCAGAGGGGCGGTCAATAACCATGGCATTAAAGAATGTCCTGTAAAGTGAAGCACGTCGGCAGAACGTACTGCACCTGTGCAAAACCCGTAATGTATTATGCATAGCACTTCGACAGAACGTCTCATTTAAGGTCGAATTCGCATATATAAGGGTGACATCCCGTCTGAACATGCAAAATTCCGATGCAACGTTGACCAAAAATCCAGCGAAAATCCATGTTTTGCACAGGCGCAGTACGTTCTGCCGACGTGCTGTAAAGTGAGGGGTTTGATCATCATAATGGTTAATGCTGTTTTTATGCTGTCATCTCATCTCATCTGTCCCTTGGTGTAATTATTTGATCGTTGGGGCAGCACAGAAGATCTGACAACCAGTTCTCCACCCTTCTTGTTTTTCTTAAACGTTTTGCTTAGTATTGGCTGTTTTTGTCCAGTCAGCAATGATTCGAATGTTCAAGAGATATTAAATCCCAGGTCATGCCTTAAAGATTTGCCTGCACTTGTCCAGTGTTTGAGGATCATTAGCGTTGTAACAGTTGGTGTTACAGATGTTCCCTGCCATCAGGGTCCCGGTCTCATCTGCCACCTCCCGCGCCAGCTTCAGGGCTGTCCGGTTAAAGGTCTCCAGTTCATCCTCCCTCCCTACTGCACGGAGGGTCTCTCTGTGTCCATAGTACTGAACAACAGGGGAAAAGTAGTCTTTCTTTATGTACATGCAGCATATATAGATACATGTACAAGCAGATCTAAGGGGTTCAGGTGATTATGAGGAAACCAACTCTTTTTTAGTATGCCTATCTTTACTAATATGAGCTGGCCTTGCAACATAACATTACAATGGTGTCACAAATTCACCCTGTCCTCAATACAAACAAATCTTGCAGTACATATTTTCTGAAGTGCAGTGTCAAGAAAAATGGTAGGTTGGGTTGGGTTGGGTTGGGTTGGGTTGGGTTGGGTTGGGTTGGGTTGGTTTGGTTTGGGTTGGGTTGGGAACATAGCTGATACGTAGACTAAACATTTGCAACAAAGCCTGCGGATCAACAATCAGTGCATCTTTACTCCGATATCAATCCTTTGTGACTTCATGACAGTATCAATCTTTTTGTTTGAAAAAAAAGAAAAAAAGGAAGCATAAAGCTGAGGAGATTTCCAATCATTCATCCGACCGGTGCTAGAGTATGGCTCTCCCGTTTGGGGCGGTCTTCCACGTGGTTTGTCGGATGAATTGGAAAGAGTCCAGAGGTCATGTCTTAGAATATGTGGAGTTCCCTGTGAACACTTGCCAACCCTTGAGTCAAGGAGAAGGGAAGCGTCTGTAAGAGAACTGAAGAGGATTCTGAAAGATCCATCACATCCCTGTCATGCTTTCCTTCACCAAGTTGAGAAACCGCAGTACGACCTGAGACGTAGGATGCAGTACAGGCTCCCAATCAGCCGGACCGAAAGACACAAAAACTCATTTCTCGTAAGGGCTATGAAAGAACTGCAAAACGCACACTAAGGCCCATGCTTCATGTCAAGGAAATGCATAATATGTACATGCCAGTATGTATATATGTACCTCTGTTTTGTCGTTGTTGTGTCCATTGTGTCCGCAGATAGAAGATTTTAACTATTGACAATGAAAACTTTAATGTGTCGACGTACTTTTACTGTTATGATGATCGCAATGGGATGTAATATGATATCTTTTTAAGTGTTAAATGTTATCAATTTTTCTAAGTGTTTCCCAAATTTCAAAATGTAAGATCAACACAATTCAGTTCAATGCAAATGCATGTGTGTACTGCTAGGTTGGTTGAATGAATAAAGTTTAAAGTTTAAAGTTTAAAGATTTGGTATTTCTGGCTGTAAAGTACCTGTATTAACCAAACAAAGCCATTTTACATGTAGAAGTGTTCGTGTGGTTGTCCTTACTGTGAATGCCAGTACAACATCACTCCCAGCATGCACAAACTCCCGGTGCAGCCCCCTCACTAACTCCGGATGCTCCACCACCACCTCAGGCGCAAACGGTCCGGCCTTCAGGTAGCCACGTCGCTCAAACTCAAACAGATATCCCTCCGCACAAATAACAGTCTCTCCTGCCTTCAGGCGGTCCAGCAAGCCTGGGACAGAAGGACAATGTTGTTCAGTTGTATAGTTTCTAAGAAATGCTTTTATGATGTTAAGTTGTACATTATAGTATATGAAATAGCTATCTACATTTTGAGAAGAACAGTCAACCCCATACATAATACATTTTGAGAAAAATGGGGTCCCTAAGCTGTAACGTTATAACTTGGGTATGTTCTATCAAGCTTGTACTCAAAACAGTTGAAGTTATGTACAATCACGTCCAGGACGTATGTACACTCATTAACAGCTTGTTCACAAAGCAACACACAGCGCAAGGGCAAACAAGTAGTAGTTCTGAACATCAGGCTTTTTTATGTGTAGTGTGTTGTGCTGTATATTAGACTACATGTACCTTCCATGCCTATTAATTCCCAGTACACAGGCTGAAATTTGAGTCTGGCAAATAGTCATGTTTTGTAAGATCTGAGACTCATCCTCCTTGTTATAAAGGCCAGGGTAAGAACAAAAGGAGAATATCGAAGTCTGGTAACTTACCTTTTGATTTTGTTGCCATACTGGTGACAGATAGTGCCAAGAGCCCAGATAAGTTCCTTTCCTTCTAATGAGAACATAGGGCAAGCACAAATTTCGTAATGACTTGACTTTGTTATACAGTAGTCTCATTAACTGTTCAATCAATCAATCTGAAGACATTTATATGTAGTTGCTAAAGATGCTTCCCATATTTCAGAGTGAAAGCCTATAAAGACATTATATTATGTACAGACAGATTGACTAATTTTGAGTAGCAAATCTGAATCTCCCCGGATAGCAAACAGTATTATAGCTGTTTGGAAAATCTGCCAGTTAATTCCATGTAACAGGTGTGTGGGAACCAAGCAAGTTGTTACTTACTTTTTTTTCAGTTGTCAGACCAAAGTAGTCAGGTATATCTATAAACTTTCTATGTACCAGTTACAACTAGATTCAAGGAGGGACCAGTTAAAACCAGATTCAAGGTGGGACCATTTCACAGAGGGAGGACAGATCTTAGATAGATAATTTTACAGTAAAGGTACAGCAGAAAATATTTACAGAATAGTTTGGCCATTATTGAAAACACTTTTACATTTTATACATAAAGCATGATATTTTCTCTTATGTTGTAAACAAAGCTACATTGTAGAATATCAATCTCTAATTCTAACCAATGTTTACATGGTATACTTGGTCAGTGGACCATGGCTGTTTGACCTAAAACCTGAAAACACTGGACAAAGTTCAGTTGACAGAGGCATTCGTTGACAGACAAGCATTGTAGTCTCCTGTTGCTGCATATACTACCATCCTGTAGTGTATTGACCCTTGTGACCTTGATTATGGACAGAATAGAATAAACTCATTATAAAGAGACATGAACAAATGGCACCTTTGTCTTTAAAAGGGAAAGGTAAAGGGAAGTCAGTAAGCTAGAAGAAAACTAACATATATTGCTGAAGACTTTGATTAACAGACATTTTTTCTGGTCTTACACAGTTTGCTCCAGAGCCTCCAAAGAAGAAGGCAAAGACATCAGCTAAACCACCACCTAAGGTAGATAAGAATTCATGTGGTTTGCCTCTATCTGTATTTCCTGATCTGGGGAGATTTGATAATGGATAAGTTGTCAGCTAAGTTGCTATTATAAGAATCACTTCTAATGTAACCTATGACTTTCCACTAGATGACGTTGACTTGATATCTAGATTGTGTTAACCCAAAGACAGTGTTACAGCATACAGATTGTGAGATACACAACAGCATAGTGCTTGATATCTTGCGCGACTACAGAAGACAAGTTTCTTGCAGAAAAAAACATCCAGCAAAAAGCCAGCACCGAAGACAAAAGGGAGCAATTCCTCCAGAAAAACAGCAGACAATTCATCAGATGATGATTCGGATGCAGCCGATGATGAGGAGCTGGCGAGGAAACTCCATGCTGAGGAGAACAGAACATCCATGCGTGCCGTGAAAAAGGCACCGGTGAGTACCGGTTCTCAACACTCAAGCAAGAGTAGAAACACCATGTCAACTTGATTACACTGTTGTGAAGGATTGTTGCATGCTCTGATAGCACAGTATCCCTATATTACAAATAATTGTAGATTCCTTGAACTTAAATAGCATGGGTCCATCCTATTTGTATACAATACAGGGACTCCCATACGTATACTACCTTCCTAAAAAAATTTCAAGCCAGCGAGTATAAGGAGCCCTGTAGCAAATCAGATGGCATCTAGGCTAAAACATAAAGGCCCTATCATCACTGTAATTACAGGTACAAACAAAAAAGTATTCTGTATTGTTTTGTCACATTCAAAATACTGATTCAGGTGAGAATGTTGTGATAGTGCTTAATGCCATTAGCTTTGTTTGATTAACAATTAACATTGAAAGATGTTTGATATTCATTCCTACAGGCCAAGAGGAAGAGGAAGAAGAAGAGGGATTCAGATGATGACAGTGATGATGATTTTGTAGAGAAACCAAAGAGAAGTTAGTCCCTTTCCTCAATGTGATCATTTTATGTAACTTTTATGTGCTGAGAGATGACGTTCCCTTGTTCAGTGGGTATTAGTTAGTGGAGTTAAGGTGTCTCTAAGTTGTTTTCTCATTTTACAGCAGTAAGTTACATGATTGTGTGTATTTAGTCAGCTGCAATTTTGTATTGATCCCTTTTTTTCCAACCCACCATTCCTCCTTCCAAAAAGCTGCCTGCTCTAATAGCTTTGAACTGCTTAGAAAGACCATTGTTAAAACACAGAATTTCTGCAGATGTCACATTCCCAATGAAATGTTTGACACCTATGATTTCATACATGTACATATTTCCTGAATGAGATCCAAGCAATCTGTATTTGGAGACCAAATTCTAAATTTTCATCCTTTCTCCCAATGACAGAAAACTCCCTGTACTCCAGGGAGATGGTTCTGTCACCTGACCTGGCTGCTGTGGTTGGTGGAGAAAAGGTAGGTCATGACCTATGAACTTCGTGGTGACCAGCTAACTCTTGATTACTAGCCATTGACTTCAGTTTTGTGACTCTTGTAGCAGATATGTGCACTTGTTTGTGTCTGTTAGAAAAACAGGAACATTTAGGGTCCAAATGTTCTCTTGTTGTTTGGAAGTTGTACTATAAATACCAGCATATAGAATCACTCAAATTGTTGCAAAACATGAACATGACCAGGTATAGAGATGACATATTCATTCAGCATGCAACAGGTTGAAGATAGTGTTGGCTTGCCTCAGTAGGCTACAATCAATCTAGCATGCTCTCCAACCAGTGTGTTTTCTCCCCTCCCCTCCCCCCCAGATGCCCAGGAGTGAGGTAGTGAAGAGGATGTGGGCTGTGATTAAGGAGAGGAAACTGCAGGACCCCAGCGACAAACAGTACATCATCTGTGATGAGCAGCTGCTGAAAGTCTTTGGTAAGTTGTCAGACTTACACATGCAGATAAACAAATTAAGCTTTCTCCAAATATGCACATAAGCCAGCACCATGCGCAGCTGGATGTCTATTGGCTCATCAAATTTGCCACAAAGCTGCTGAAAATTCTCTTCAAGTTTGCCAAATTGAACAATTTTACACCATCCTGTCATTATCATGAAAGATCATCTGTATAGGTAGGTAACATAGTAAATAGCTAAACTTGGTCCTTTTGAAGGCTTTAGAAATGTTTGATGTCCTAAAATGAAACAAGTGCCCCACTTCCACACAGGCCACACTTAGTAGTAACCATGTAGTGAATTGGGATGATTGGTAAGTTGCCATATGTTGTCAATAGAATGAATCAAGGATTGCCTTTACTGTCTGACTCTACAAACCAGTGTTCTTCTGATTTTCAGGTGAACGTCGACTGAAGCCATTTGGAATGATGAAGTACCTTAAGAATCACATCATGGACCCCAAAGCTTCGTAAGGGCGACTTTGCACCCCTTTGGTTTATTGGAGAAGTCTGGCCAGCCATGCAATGGGTTTATCTATTGAGATTTTTATAACACTAAGTTGCACTGCCTTTCTATATGTGGGAAGCAGTATATGTGCCTGATGTACAGATTGTGCCGGAGAGTACACTTGAACTTGATGGGAATAACAGGCAATATTGCAGTATTTTTGTACAGAGAGAAACAAGGTATCAGTATGAGCAATGCCTGATAAATGGTTACAGTATGATGATATTGGACTGTGCAATGTGAAGAAGTACACTGTTGGAATATACAAGCCTTGTTAAAAAAGTCATTTTCTAGTCTGACCTTTTCCAAGGACTTGTGTTAGAATGTATGAGCTACATGTAAATGGCCAGCCTCCAGGCTTATGTTCGTTTAACCCATTTCTTGCTAAGGTTGCCTTAAGTTTTGGCACCTGTTTTGTTTTTGATACAGAGTTAGGTAGTAGGGATAAGGTTAAACCACGCCTGGTGACTGCAGGGCTTATGTTGGCCTGTAGCGGCCAAGATGACAGCCGGGTTGTGCATGTAAGGTTACATTGTCAGGGCTGCTATTGATATATGCCTGTATAAGATTGAGAAACACTTACTTGGACAGTGTCCTGCAAGTATCAGACTGGTGGCTGCTAAGACAACTTTTGTTAAACTTTATGTTTTGGTATTACGGACCAGAGTGGTCAGCTGTTTGGGCTAGACTGGTAGAATTGGTGCTTTGACTTCCCTTTCTTAAGACTGGTGGAATACTAGTATTGTGGAATATTGCTGACCGTGCACAGTGAGACATTTGTAAGATTCATTTCATATCGTACAAAAAAAGTATCACAAAGAGGTCTTTGATAATGAGATGAAGAAAACATTGCATCAGGTCTTCCCGGAGATTCAACTCAAGTTATGTTAGCTATTTCAGCTGTATGTTTTGTTGCACTTTTTTTGCAATCATTATGATGGATGGAAGAAGATAGCCTAGTCAATGGTAGCATAGAGGTTGGCACATAATGATGCCTAAATGCACCTAATGGCACTTAAATGAGGCTTGAGTAGAAACCAAGTCTTAGTTACAAAGTTGAAGTTTATTCAGAAGTGTTCAAGTTACATTGTAAGTTATATTGTTACAGGCATATATATCTATATATCTATATATATTGATGCAATTACTCCTAGTTTACATTTTCTCTGTTAGAACGTTTCTCATTATGAATATAGCAAAGTAGTATTGATGAACAGTTCTTGATTTGACCAGAGCAGAATATCTAGTCAATCTCAAAAGTTTAAAGCAAGGTATGGCCACACCAATTTAATTTGTTGGTTCTCGGATTTTTTCAGAAAAAATATGAAGCGACAGGGCGAAAAAAAATAAAAATAAAAACAGGCCTGGGCATCCTATTATAGCCCCAAATGCTAGAATTGGTGCCATGAAGTCAACACAAAAGACTGGGTTAAAATTTGAATAATGAATTTTGAACTTTTAATCAAACCAGTGCATTGGTAGATGTAATAACTGTAACAACTAGGAGTAACAGGTCTTTCTTGAACTGTTGGAGGCAAAATATGAGCATTTTTGAGTTGATTCAGAACCAAAATTTTTTTTTTTTTTTTTTGCAAATCAGAAAAAATGAAGAGGCGAATCCGAGAACCAACAAATTAAATTGGTGTGGCCTATACTAGTAATTCTATTATAGCATAAAAGTAAAATGAAGATTGTTAAAAGACTATCAGAAAGAAAACATGTGTCTTTGTGTGCAATTGTGAGAAGTGTTTGTACATTGTACCACGGTAAATTTATTCCTTTTGTTGTTTCTGAAGTAGCACTGACAGCAGAAGTAATGAAATTTCCTAGCACAGTCAATCTTTCTTTACTTATTTCTTACCAATATTTTAGTATTCATATGTACACTACAATATTTGGTTACTTTAAAAAAGAATTGTTGTTTATTTGACGCAAATCATGACATGATATGAACAGCTGATGCAGCTGAATATTTGTGAAAGATGTAGGTAGAAAGTACTAGTAGTACTGCTGTGCACTTAACAGTAAATGTATCCACGCTGTTATTGGTGGATTAAGACATGCTAACTTGAAATCCATTTGTTTTGAAAGTTCTTGTTCAAGTACATGTAACAACATTTCATGTTCATGTACCACGTTTTTCAAAGCTCACGTATAACCAAGTGTTACACACACTGCCAAGGAAGCCTTCCTCCTTTACTACTGGTTGTAGGCAGTTGGTGACAGACATTTGCAAATAAAAAGTGATGCTACAGTGTTTGTTCTGAGTCTGTGTCAATCTTTACCGTAGGCGTAGCCAACAAGTACAAAACTGCAACACTTCCCACAACCTGCTGCAATACACCCTGAATACCGCGTGTTGATGTACAGGTTGCAAACGCATGCATGCCAAGCAGTTTAAGGACTCATGTTGGGCAATTACCTCCAGGGATCTAATGACAGCAGGCATTTTGAAAATTTTCCAAAATGCTCAATGTCACAAAACTGTTAGCCAGTGGTTACGTTCTGCTAATCGAACGTCCTGCGCTAGTTCAAAACAGCCTTCTAGTTTGATTCGTAATACCCATTGATGATATAGGCCACCATAATATAGAACACGCAGATAGAATAAAGGCATATCTTGCAAAAAGACAGTACAGTATACGTCTGTACGTCTGCCTTGAGTTCATTGTGTCCTGTGTGTCGACTAAAATGTGGTTCCTTTTAGTAATGCTAGAATGTATTGGCACAAAGAAGAAAGTACCAAAACCGTTAAATAACGTTCCCTACAGACAAACTGCAATCCCCACGTGTGCCCTGGCACCTGATCATGATATTAATGAACTATGGAGGACAGACGTGGTTACATCCATGCCAAAATGTGATAGATATTCTCAGCGCATCCAGACAAATCTCAGAACTTGGCTGACCTAAAACATCCAGATACTGAAAGAGGCAATGAAAGCAGTACACCCAGCCGCTTTCTGTTAAACCAAGACGCGTACGTGCTGCTACAATCTTCTTCCCCCGACTATACTCCCACTTTCCATCACTTTGATATTTAGGTCAACGTGATACGCCGCCGCGTACATTATTTTCATGTCTAACTTGGGCTAGTCTGACACCTACTGAAAGGAGTCTATATCTTCTGTGTGACTAATAGTTTTTGAAGCGTCTTGCAAAATTTCCCTTTTGCTTTACGTCATGCACTATCTGCTGGAAATCCTTCTGCTTTCGTAGTCACGTTTTAATCTGTCTAATAGATACATGAAACATATTAATAAGAAAGGGAAAATGGTTGTTCTCTGCACCCTTTTCTACGGTGCAAATTCTAGCACTATCCTTGCACTGCTTAAAACTCAGATAGAGGGACGCTGTAGTGGGCCTTATTGCTCCTATGGTTTATGGAGCTTTTCAGTTTTCGACGGGAGGCCAGCGGGAAGGAGTCTCATTTCCACCAGCATGAGCGTGTCCTCGTGCTCCGTCCAGGTATTCCAGTCTATCCCCTGGTCTTGGTCATTGTCTTCACTGTACAGATACAAGCCGTTCAGGTTGGAGTGGTGGCAGCTCCTGTACCACCAGGCTCCCCGGCAGATCGTCGCGCAGTTGCCGCTCCTGGCATCGTTGTCCCTGTCCCAGGTGCTGAAGGGCTGGCCCTGGTGGTAGGACAGGGAGTCGCCCGCCGTGCCGCTATAGTCTCCCAGCCTCAGGCGGTACATGCCCGCTTCGTCCTCTATGACGAGCCGGTCGTAGTCCGCGTACTGGGACTCCCCGTCCCAGTTCTCCATGTAGACGCGCAGCTTGTACCTGCCCTGGCTGGTCAGCAGGTGAAGCCTGTCGTTTCCCAGCCAGAAATCTCCCAGTGGAGAGCCAAAGCCACGCTTGTACTCCAGCCAGGTCCTGTAGAAGTCGGTGGTGTTGTCTTTCCTCCGCTGTACGACAGTCCAGCCCTCGCCTTTGTCTATCCGACAGTAGACATAGAAGGGTTCCGCCATCATGCCGCGGTGCTTGGAGGAGTAGGGGTAGTTGAGAGGTTGGATGGTGTAGACGCCACTTTCCGTGTGTCCCATAGCGACCACGTCCTGGCAATCTGGAACACATATTGTTGTAGTTATATAACTGCTATGCATACAAACGCTTTTTAAAACTTACTGCAGCTAGCTTTTGATATTTAGCCTTGTCAAATGCATAAACAATCAACGGACAAAAGACGATATATGTCCGCTACTGGGAGGGTTTGAAAATCCTCGTTGAAAAAAGTACAAAGGCCGCAATTTCAAGTTGATTTGATGTGATTTGATTTGATTTGATTTGATTTCAAAGCACTTAACCGGGTTCAACATACCTTTTGGATACACAATTGCACTGTCTTCTGCTTCAGCGAGGCTTTCCGTTATTTGTTCCTTCGTCCTTTGGTCAAGCAACTCCTGAATAGAAAACGACACATCTTGCAGTCCTTGCTCAAGTTTATTCAGCCGAGTGTTGGACAGGAGAAGCTGTTCCGACATTGTTTCTAAGAGGTAGTCCCTCCTTGGGATCACATTTTCTTTTTCCTCCATCTTCTCAAACATCCCTTCCACGCGTGAGACTACGACATGTAGTTGTGTCTTCAGATGGTTTAAGTAGTTGATAGCTGTGCCTCTCCAGGACAGCAGGGCGTCCACTCCTTTGCGCATGTGTTTGATGTCCAGGCCGAGCGAGGCGTTCTTAGTTGGGTACTTGGGAGGATGCTCTGTCACCTCATCATCTGACATCCGTAAGGACCATTGTTGACGTCTACGACCGACGTCTTTAGAAGCCGTTTGTTGCCTGATGAGGACACAGGCAACACAGAAGAGAAGAGGGAGCCGTATAGAGGTCATCTTCAGGAAGAGACGAGCCAGAAAGTGAAGTTTGCCAAAATTCAGACCACTTTTTAAACTACTTTGGCGATAGATCAAGTACTTCTGGGGACACTTTTTGGCTGCGAATATTACATTCCAGAGGCACATTAACACTTTGGTGAACTACCTGACTACTTGCAGTCTAGGAAGACTGTAGGAGGAAAGAGTCATAGACCGCAGGCACAATGTAATGAAAAGCAGAGGGTTATGCTGACTATTTCTGCCGAAAGGCCTCGGCCATGATGTCTTGGTATATATTGGACCAGCTTTGGGTGCTAGGCTGGAGGGAAGGCGACTTTCAGTACTAATCAATTTGTAACTTGCAATTATCAACATGTGGGCCAATTTGACAGTCTCAAACCAAGTTTCCTATTTGACAGTAGTTCAAACGGTAAGTTACTCGAGGCAATGAGACGAAGTTGTCATAGCATCGAAATGAACAGCATAGCTGACCAGCATAGCTAATCCTCGGGCATCTAACGCCACAGTTCTGATGTCGCTCGTCTCACCCATGTCTGTGTTGGCTAAGAGCCAACCAAGCCCTTGGCGTTGGTCCAATTAGATCAATGTAGGACAGGACTGTCAGAACCTGTTTCTCTAACGAAAACACAACTTTATAGCATATGGTAATAGAAATTCTGACCCGGTTGCCTACATATTCATGGGGCACTGGCATCGTGTTGTGTTGTTCCGTGAGTTTTCTTTACCATATCGGTATTAAACATTGCAGCTATGTCGAGGAAATGCCATAAATGTCGGCCTTCGCTATTGCGGGAAAGAGCCTTCGGCCTACCCCCCACGGACACACATCACGCAATTTGTTCACTGATTCTAAACTGATACCCTGCGTAGTAAAATATTTTACTACAATTTGAAAGGAAAAAGGCTTCTTTTTTTAGGTCAAAGCCTGCAATGACAAGTTTCATGTTGCAAGGTCTTGCAAGTATGAGGATCCTCGTCACAAAATTAGCTATATCATGTACAATACGTGTAGAACCTGTATAGTATATGTACACCGTAGTATAGCGTAGTCTAACATTTACTTGTAGAAGCGCACAAGCTCTTAGTCAGTAGTTCTATTCAACATTTTACCACATATAGTACCCATTGAACCTGTATATAAAATTTTGCTAGACCCATACCAGCTAGTATACCTTTCTGTCTGCCATACATTGTACCTGTTACAATTGTTGTGCAATAAACTTGACTTGACTTGACTTGTATAAGAAGCTAGGAGACAACGCCTCACTAATTGACTTGATAAGGCCTATAAGAGTCAAGATGGAGCCCAAGTTACTCCTGGCCGTTTGGCTGGTCCTCCACACGGCGTACTGCCTGCCGAAGGACTGCGGGGACTGCGAGCCTGACGCCTGCCCGGAGATCGACTGCCCGTCCAACATGACGACGAAGGACGCTTGTTCCTGCTGCGATGTCTGTCTGAGGGAAGAGGACGAAGTCTGTGGAGGAAAGCATTGGTCGGAAGGCCGCTGTGTGGAAGGCTACTACTGCACTGGTAAGACAAAAAACTTTTCGGCAACGGAACAAACTTGATATCAAGGAATACCGTCGTTTTCGTGTGATTTTTAATAAGATACAGTTTTAGAAACTAAGCTTTAGTACCTTATATTGATGAGACTGTAGAAAGTAACATTTGTGAAGTTAATGTAACGCTGAAAGCTTGTCAAGTTCGCGTTGCGCCTGCTTTCAATTAGCGAATGGTCAAGTTTTGTTTTTCTTCAGTGAGTTCAGCTATCCCTTATTGTGTACACCCAACGTTAGACATTTAAGGACATTTCTATCGAACTAAACTGGATCTGCTGAACATACAATATTTCATTTTTCTAAGAGCCTCACCTTTTGATATCAGTTTATCAAACAAATGAACAAGCGAGTTTCTTTTCACAAAGTCTTGTCTGTCGAGACAGTCGTTTGGAGTATTGTTTCCATTGTCATGACTTTCAGGAACTGTTAGTAAAACACAATTAATTTCACATCTTTAGTATCCCGGAAACATGCAGTAAGTACGCTAGCTTTTGACCGGTTGGTTAAAACTAGACGCTTCATATGTATCTTTTGTCATAATTTCTTCTTTCATGCAACCCAATATCTGTTTTGAGTCCGCCCCTCTCCCAATGGTCACCGCCGTGTACGGAGGTTTCGTTTTCGATGTCTGTTTGCTTGTGTGTCCGTAGTTATCTGAATACAATAGAGTCTCAGGAAGTGTGAGGGGAAATGGTGTAACCGCAGACTGACAGGAAGGTCGAATTGGAGGTCAAAATGGTCTCCCCGCAGCCTGGGAGGAATAGACAGTGGAATAGACACAGAATCAGCGAGAAATTCACAATAATGACTAAAACATGAAATTAACAACAACTCCCATGACTTCTTCACACGGATTTTTGAAATTTTCAATTTCTTGTTCGTGTTGAAACAGCTGATCCAGACAACGATGAAGAGAAGCCCGGCCAGTGTAACTGCATGTACCCGTACCGGGTGTGCGGGTCCGACGGTAAGGACTATGTCACCTACTGCCAGCTCAGGTTCAACTCCTGGCGCAGCAAGAAGGAGGGCGGAGACAAGATCTACCGGGTGCACAAGGGATTCTGCAAGTTCGGTCAGTGCGCTTTTTTTCTGCACATTTGAAGAGTAATCATTTAGTTAGAGCAGAAATAATAATTGTGACCTTGGCTGACGGACCTAGTCTTGGCCCCCAGTTACGATTTTTCAACCGGAAGATCCGTTTGGAGATTACAGAAATACCAGATATGATGGTATGCTGTGCCGTGACCCAATCAATGTACAAGTATGGCACACATCAATGCTTTATTTGTTTGTTTGTTTGTTTGTTTGTTTATTCGCATATAATAACAGAAAAATAATAAAATGAACAAAAAACACAATAAAAGAATATATGCGAGGGGAAGATAGTAAGCCATAATGGCTTGTCTGAGATCTTCCCCCGGCAACATTAATTTTTTACAAATAATAATACTACATGTTATAACTAGATGAATTGGAAGCATTTAGAAGTACACTTAAGGTTGCGGCAGTATGATACTGAGGGAATTCTTTCTTTACCATTTTCAGTAGTGGGGTGGCGTGTTTATATACTGAGAAAACACTGTTTGAGCCAACGGGCGGTCAGAAGATTTATCGTCGAGTCGAGTCAGATTTGTCTGTGTGGAACTGACGAGAAACACTGAAGTTGACGTTCGCCCTCGACATGTGGCTTATCCGTGACTGCTATTCACATGGCCTTAAGTAACTCCAGCTGTCCCTCACCGAGTACTTCAACTTTAATCCGACCTGAACACTAAAATAAACATGTCATTCCATCGGCTTGTCAGTCAAGACACCCAGGTGTGCGCCATCTTAATTCCTTCGTTTTGGGACGAACTGCGAGGTAGAATCTTTTATTCATTTTATCGATGGTCGCTTTTTGAACCATATCTTCTCTTTATCTGACCAAAATATCCTAGGGCATTGGAGAATTAGGTCAGCTACTTGGATGGTGGCCAATATGTCAGATCTCTAATCAGTTTGTCGGAGTACGGCTTGCCCGCTGTGCGTCTATTTGGACACGTACCAAGGACTATCAGAGATACAGACTTCCTGGCTTTCAGACAAATAGTTATATACGGTGGTTTTAGATAACCGGTTAACGACATCTGTACCAAGCCCAAGGAAAAGAAACATGTCAATGATATAGGAAATGTTGAAATACTTTCACCATAAGGCTTTCGTCACGGTCCGTACGTCCAGATGTGGTACTTTTCAAGAGCAACTGAACTTTTCTTACTGAAAATTGTGAAATGTTCGCGTTGGTTTTATATTCGCGGTGTGCTCTTAACGTGACACCACGAATAGGTGTTTTGTATTTCTATTCTACCACAGAATCGTTTCAACCGTGAACTTCAAACATTGCAAAAACCGCCTTTTCTCTCATACCGCAAAAGAAAACCCACCGCGAAAGTAAAAATAAATGCATCTATAGTAACTACTAGTAATTGATGTTCGTTTCTCTTCATCCAACCACCCAACAGCCCCGATCATTTCTATCCCGCCGACGGACGTCCGGAACACCACGGGAAACACGGTGTTCATGAGCTGTGAGGTCAAGTCCAACCCGTCTGCGCAGATCGTCTGGAAGTTTAAGAAAGGTGAGGCCCATCACGATAATTGAGTTGTCAACTGAACGACCTTCTTGTAGCCTGGTATCCATCCCATTCCTCTTCTATGATATATTTTTTGAGCGAACCGGAGCTAGAATAGGATAGATACCAGACTAACTTTCTTGTGCCAAGTCAAGCTAAAAAGTCATTTATTAATTTTTTGCGTTATCCAAATATTGCGTTGTTCGTCTCAGTTGACAAGGCATTGTCATAGGTGAAAACACTGTGCTTGTCAGAAACCCTGTGTCACGAACCGTTTTTCGCACCTCACCAACCACATACTAGTACATCAAAGCGCGTTTCTAATCTTTAAACTTTGAAAGTGGGGTTTAACTGGACTTAGCATGAGAACAAGACTTACATATTTGGAATGTCTACACTGCGCCACAAAGAAATCCTCATCATAACTCAAATATTTCCACCCAACTTTCTGTTTTGTTTGTAGATGAGGAGGATGAAGGAGTCGACCTTCCAGCCGACTATGATAACATTTTCTGTAGTTTCCGCGGCGGGCCGGACACCAACAAGGTGACAGGCTGGGTGCTGGTAAGTAGGGCCCGTGGCGACATCATGATCACATTCCATTTTTGATATATTACATTGGCATTTGCATTGGTATTCTCTGCTTTGTCGTAGCATCGATTTATCGTGTGTGGAGCATATGGGACTGTTTTTCCAACAGATTGGAAAAAGAACTGACAAGTTGAACGATCCCATAGCCCCACCCACCTCAGTCAAAACGTAGAAATGCAAAAGAGAAACGTAAAAATGCATTCAAATATTTGACAGTCACGCTACTGTCTCATTGGGTAAAGCTAGCTAAGCCCTATGTCTGACTGTCAGTCAGGACCGGTCTATTTCTGGCACACAGACACACACCTGTATTTGGCAACCTGACAGTCCTGTGGGACGTTTCTTGTGCTTCAGATTGAAGGCCTACAGAAGACCAATGCTGGCATATACCAGTGTTTCGCTGTCAACGAATTTGGAAATGACACCAGCACGGCCCATCTGGAGGTTCTGGAAGAAGAACTGTGAGACAGTCACCATCTTATGAAAGCTGAACAATCACGTGTGACAGATTTAATATGAAAGTGATTAAAAAAAAGAATATCTGAAGTAAATACTAACATTCGTCTATTGACTTTATAATTGTTGTTAAGTAGATGGTTTAAGTAGAAATGAATAGTGGTGCCTTTGTCCTCAACTGATGTTAGTTCGTGGGAAAAGCCCTGACACGATTTTCTAATTCAACATCTCAATCAAATGGAGAGTAAGTTATGATTTCATGATCAGCTGCTTTATATGCAAGAATACGTAACACTATGAGAATCATAACTGGGAGGTATCGGTAGCTACCTCCTCTCCTCGCACAGATAAACCATTGGATAACATCTTCTTGACTGGATGTCTATTCATGTGTTCTGCCTATATTTTGTCCACTTGTTACTAAACTTAATATTACATCATACTCATTATTTCTAACTTTATGGAAATGACACCAGGGGTGCCCAGTCACAGTGGAAAACAAGTTTTAATACTAGTCAACTGAGATACATCAATTGTTCTCTACACATCTACACAAAATTTTTCTACTATGGCATGCCAAGGCAACTGTACTACCCTTACCCAACCCCCTTCCGGACGCATTTGTCTTTAGCAAGGACCAAAAATGTTCTGTTTTTACTCCATTTTTTTTTCAAACTTTCTTGTCTACTACTAGTATTTCAGTAGTAATATTCCTTGTACAAGACATTAAAAACAATAAACAAATGAGTTAAAGGGTCCTCAGAAAGATTATTTACAGCAAACAAAAGGCTTTTTAGTTGAAGTAAAGTAACCTGTTTGTTGATTTTGGAAGTGTAACTGACACCAGTGATTCATTCCCACCAACCTCTCAGGACCATTCTATTCCCAACTTTGGGGAAAGGCAGACTGGACCAGAGGAAGATGATGCTACAAAACGAGTACTAAGTTGTAGGCATCCATGGAAATATTTCTGGTGAAAACGGATTCTTTCAGAAGACGTTTTCTTTATAATTTTCAAATTATATCCTAGTTGGTACTGATTTAATGTGAGCCAAGTTCCTGGCATGCCTCACATATTCACTTGTACGTGTAACTTTCTTGTATTTATACACATAACATCCAAGCATTAGACATCGTATGCCAGTCATAACACTAACCAAGTGAGCAAAATCATCTAATTAATGTATCACATTTTATGTTTTTTTTTTCCTCACAAAACACCATTTACTGTGAAAGTTTATTCTTCCGTTCATGAATGGGCTAGGATATGGTTACATTACAATCCTTTGTTGCTGTGCATTTATGTTAAAATCCTGGCACCCCTATGGTAGTAGTGGCACATCCCTAGCATACAGGAATGCCAAGGTGTTTGCTCTTGGATGACAGCATCTCCCTACTGTAAGCTGTAAAATTTTTCAAACAGAAAAACTCAAGTAAAAATACAAAATTCAATCAAATGACATTCCCAAACTAGAAAACATCTTTTTCCATAGCAAAACAGCTTCCTGACTGAAATACCTTTGCCCCCGTGGCTTGCTTGCTAAAACTGTCAGCATTTAATGTAGGTAAAAGTTTTCCGTTCTACGGTGATACACCAGTCTCCCCAGGCTGGGCCCCCCACACACTAAGCTTCCTGTCTGAGTCCAGACAGGGTGCAGCTCCTACATTCTCTCTGCAGCATCTTGGTAACTCTAGCAAGGAAAAGCTGAGTAAGGCATGGACATGAAGGTTTGGGGGGTCTTGTTGGTGGTACTGGTGGCAGTAGTGGTGGTGGAGGGGAGGAAGGCTCTCGGGAAGTGTCCTCCGTGTAAGCTGGACCAGTGTCCCGACATTAGGGGCAAGTGTGTGGGGGATGTCTTCAAGGATCCCTGCGACTGCTGTGAGGAGTGCGCCAAGACTGAAGGTACACCTGTAGTTTCCTTCGTAAATATGATAGTCATCACTTTAGTGCACTGATTCTCCTAAACCACCAAATAGTTTTTTGAAGAAAAGTGTGGGAGAATATAGTTTGAAAATCCAAATATTTACGGTTCATTCTCATGCATGAAGCTGAGGAACATTTGATAGCTAGTGCAGAAATAAATATTAATGTAACTGTACTACTTCTTACTGGTAGCTTTTTCAATTGCAGAAGGGTAGAAAACATTTTTTTTACCACTAAGCTGAGTGTGCACATTCTAATACAGGGGAAACATGTGGAGGAAAGAGGAACAAGCTGGGAACCTGTATGGAGGGCTTACACTGTGAGACCAAGAGAGGGAGGAAGAAGGGCGTGTGTGTCTGCAATGTGGAGGGAAAGGTCTGTGGCACGGACGGTGTCACCTACAACACCCTGTGTGAACTGGACCTCAACAAACTGGTGGGCTTCAGGGAAGGGTGGTCGCTGGAGAGGCGCCATGACGGGCCCTGTCACTCAGGTATAGAACATCTAATCTTCTGCAAATTTGGTATAAAGGAGGGGGGAGGGGTTGTCTGTCTGGCCATTTTAGTACATCCAAGGAGGTTCAAACATTGCATAGTTTTCTACAAAGGTTTTATGTTTGCAAGTATTTTCTAGTTTCAAATACAGGTATATAATAATATGCAAGTCTGAAGTTCCTGAATGAAATCTTAAAAGAATAGGTTAAGGTACAAATTGCTATTGTGAATGAGAAAATTTCACAGCAATGGTATTGTATTGGCACAGAACCAGACACACCATTAAAAGGCACAGTCTGGTGCATATCACTCGGGGAACTTCAGAAACTCCAGGCCCATTATATCACTAAAGGCATGTGGCAAAATCAATACTTGAAGGACAATTACCACATTACTGCTAGGGTTATTGGATTATGGTACAAGAAACTGAACCTGAGTTCAAAGGACCAGCTCTGTGCTGTCGGAAAAAGCCATTAACCCCATGATACATTGCCAATTCGGTAAAAATTTACAGCAGATGAAGGCGTCAATGATGATCTGAGCCATTAATAAGAGAAATATATGGTTCTGGGTATCTTAAAGGGATAATCTACCAGTACAATAAGGTGTAGAGGTGCATTTGTAGCACCTCACAAGTAACCTGGGATGTCATTAATGTGCAATGATGTAATGTTATACAGAAACAAAATCTTACATATAGTTATATAAAAACAATACGTTAGCTATACTGTATAAAAATGAAAATTATTACAAAGGCACTCTTTCATGCCCCTTGCTTTCACTATCATGAGTGCATAATGCTAGAGTGATAGAAGAAAATAGGCAAAAATTATTGTCTGACATACAACTCTAGATCTACCCCCTCCTCTTCCCCATAGTCTCTCCTGATCAGTGCCTTGGCTGTGTCTACTGGAATGTTCTCCCAATATTTACATGATTGTCATTCCTTAGAAAATAAGCTAAATGAAGTGTTGGTAGAACTAATCTGCTTTCAAACATCTGGCACTTTTGTCGCTTTCCTTTCAGAGGTTTTCAAGATGTATTTAATAAAGGCTAAAAAAAGAACACGATACCATATCTGACTGTTGTACTGTACATTGTTTTCTGCAAACCATTTTTGGAAAATTGGTGCATGTGAAGAAAAATACCAGCATTACTTAACAAAATAGGCATGTTTTGTTTTGGGGGGTTGAAATTGTCTTTGGTTACACAAGCCTCTAAACATTGCAGGCAGCTGCTATTTAGGTTTGACATACCACAAAAGTCTGAGGGAAATGGAAACACTGCTGCCCTGAAAACAAATAAAACCATTCACTGCATGTTTCCATTAGGAAAGTAAGTCTGTGCCTAGGAGGTCTTAAGAGGGGCCCCAGTAGGGCGAAAGGCAGACAGAATTTCGTAGACTGCTGCCATGCATAATAAAGATGCATAAAACTTTTCTGCTACAATATTTGCTGTGGCAGCTATGTTTAAAGTAGGAAATAAGATCCGATGTGAGGAAACAAGTATTTTCCACATGTCATTTCTCAAGAGTAGCTTCCACTAGTGATCACACTGTCAAGTGTACTATTGTGTCTAGACTCCACTTCCTTCACTAAGTCAAGTGTTTATCTTACCAGTTCCCATTTGGGGACTCATTTCATTTCACCCTCCTCCTTAGGGCCCTGACATTAATTCCCTGTTAGCTTAACCCCCATTATGCACACCTAATCTTGCACTGCCTATAGGAACTATCCTGAATGGACCAACAGAAGCCACAAGTACGTGTTTACAAGAGTTAAATGTGTTTTAGTGTGGAAAAGCAACTCTTTCTGTGGTTGTCAATTTGTCTGAGTCTGAAACTTATCTATAATCATGAACATTAATTTTAGAGATTAGAGATATTAGTTTCCTCTAATGACCAGGCTAAGGCACTGGATGATATGATTTGAGCACATTTCAGTGTTTGATGTTTCGTGGCACACGCAAGGTGTTTAAGGCTTAAGACATCTTTCAGACTTTCCAGGTTTGCTTGAGCTAATGAAGGTTAGACATCATCTCTGACAAAATCCCTTCCATCCTTTTGAGGTGCATGCATGCATGTTGGAATACTGTCCTTTTACAATCCCTTCAATAGAACATCTGTCTAACATCTGGTTGGGACTAGCTGAAAACTTTATTCAAGTTTGAGTCTATGTGTCACACCACAGCTCCTGAGATCGTGACCCCGCCCCAGCACCTGGTGAACACCTCAGGTGCGCAGGTTTACCTCATGTGTGAGGTGACAGGTATCCCGCCTCCCAGGATGCTTTGGAACAAGCGGGAAAAGGGGCCTGATGGGATGGTCAAGGTCACACAAATCCCTGGTAAGTATTGCCTCACTGACCTTATTTTCACAACAGGATATTACAGATGGAATGTCTGCGGTTTGTTTATTTTCTTTTTAGTTGATAGTTATCCTGAATGAATGAGAAAACTTGCACTGTTTATGGACCAGTTGTTACCTTGCTGTTTTTAGGGGACAGGCAAAACCTGGCCATCCAAGTCCGAGGTGGCCCTGAGAAACACCAGGTCACCAGCTGGATACTGGTAAGTCTACCTATAGAACAAACAAAACCTATTTCCATTCATCTACTCATTACAAGGTAACAGACGTAGCCTCCACCAGGCCTTCCTATGGGGTTATGGATAGTAAGATTTGGAAAAATTAGGGCCTATAATTGGCCAGGGGAGTCAGCCGCTGTAAGGGTTGCATTTCCCTCAACTGTGCGGACAAATGGCCAAACTCCCCCGGCAATTATTCTCACTCAACCAGAGTTAGTCTGGTGGATGTTCAAACTGTTACTGTAAGACAACTTGAAGAAAGAGTTGTTACATGCTTGTACATGCATTCCTCTTTTGGCACATCAGTGTTTTGATTGCTACGTGAATTGACTTTTGTGGAGCTAAGTTATCTTCTGAAATTCTGTAAACTGAATCTTACATAGCTATCATGCTCTTGCACTTTTAGTAAGAGGATGAATGATCGAATGAATACTTATGCTACATATTCGATCCTTGAATTCTACTATCTACCACACAGATCTACCCAGTGTATGAAGAGGATGCTGGAGAGTACGAGTGTTATGCTGAGAACACAGAGGGCTGGGTGACAGCACGGGGCAGCCTTACTGTCACACCTGGTGAAATCATTCAAGGTAAATAACACTGGTTGACATTTTTCATGATAAAACAGGTTTTCCTTTCTTTCTTCTTTTCTTAAAATTCTCATTACAAAAGTTTGTCAACAACTGTATGTGCTATAATGTTGGTTTGGTACGAGGTTACGGCTTTTCATTCACTTTTGATTAAATATGCAATATCACAGATGCCGATTTTGATGATGATGATGATGAGTATGAAGATGATGAGGACTATGGAGATGATGAGGAAGAAGAAGAAGAGGAGGAAGAGGATGATGATGAAGATGACATCACAGAGGAAGAACTAGATCGTATGGAGGAAAGAGAGGATGATGCATAGGCTACAGATGGAGTGTACACATTTTATTCAAATTAGTTACCTGGGGGTTATGAAAGCCATGCATTCATTGACGCTTTTCCCTTACATCTGTGCACTATGCTACACTCCAAAATATAAGTATTGAACTGTGAGAATGTAAAACTACAACTGTTGTTAATTCTGACCCAACCATGCATCCTCTTACCAACCTGGCTTTGGTAACAAACAACATGGCTTGACCTTTCTTGCTGTTTTGTATGATTATTTTACTATGGTTACCTAAATGATTTAGAATGTTCTTCATTTGCTGTATAGGATGTTAGCTTTTTCAACTGACTACTTTGTATATCTGTTGAGAGATAGAGATGCAGTACATGTAATGTATTTACCATTTATAGTATGACCATTAGTAGCCAATAGTACAGAGAATGACGAATGCAACATACACCAAAATGCTGCATATGAATGAGAAGCAGTTTTTTTTTCAATATTATAGTCTAAAGTCTTACATGAGTAACTCTATTTCTAACCATAGCTACACTTTGCATTCATTCATACATTATACTTAGCTTTGGAGGTGCATTACTGAATTGGCTCCAATCAGAAAAAAAACTACCGGTACTGGTATATTTCACTGTGGCAGGCAAATGGAAGGTTCTGTGTCCAGTAATATCTATGGAGAAAGGATTCTTTTTGACCTACACTCTCTTTATTTTATTTAGGAAGTCTTATTCTATGCATGTTTTGAATCCGACTGATATAATGGGCTGGATAACGTTAGTCTATTTGTACGTGTAACTTTTTCCTCTGTACAGTACCAGGAGTACTAGTATTTGACTATTTGTCAGCAGTGTTGTTGTGTGGTATTTAAATGGATAGTGCCACATTAGAAGTTATTTATCACAGAGTGGTCAGTAAATTGATACCACAGTAGTATTTGTTTTTCACTGACATGAAGTAATCTCTTGATCATTACTTGTGCCAATAAATAACCAATGGTGCTTGAAAACCTTGTCTTCCCAGAAGTTCCCACTTACATGTATTTTTTTAAACCGTTACTGTCATCAGATAAATGTCTCTATATCTGAAACTTAGGTCATGATTATAAACAAAATTTACTTACTGTATGTATCCATCACATCCTTTAAAAAAAATTAAAATGCTACAAAATTTACTTACTGTATGAATCCAACCACCACATCCTTCAAAAAATCAAAATGCTTTGAGAAGTCTGTTCCTGATTGTAAGGTACCGTAAGTCGAAACTACCTCCATACATGCACTGCTGAGACTATTTAGTCTTTTTCTGAGCCACAATTTTTGGCTTCTTCCCAGGTGGGTCCTCTTCCCCCTGTCCTTCCCCTGAACCCTTTTCCAGGGCTCTCTTATCAGTAGAGGCTGGCGGGATTCTCTCCACGGAGATCACCCCTGGGGTCTGTTTCATGATCCTCTCTATGGAGATCACTCCGACTGCTGAACCTCGGGTCTCTGAGAGGAATGTAGAAAAAAGGGACATAGTCATTAATAATGTACATGTATCTCTATACATGAAGGATTCAAGTATAAAATAATGAGTGAACAATATGAGAATTACATATACATAATTATACATAATGAAGAAGAAGAAAAAAAGACGGCATGAATTGTACATTGTACATGTATACCTTTTTCATGCAAAAGAACAAAAATGTGTCACACAAGTGAATACATGTTACATTTCAAAGCCCAATTTTCACACTTCAACTTCAGACTTTTCGAGTTCATAGATTACAATTCTGTATTTTAGCATTAAGTTAACATTACAATTGCTGCGTTGAACATATCTACCTAACCAGTGTAGCAGTCTTACCGAGTATACAATGGTACTCCAGATAAAGACACTCACCTGCATGTAGTAAGACAGCTCTACAGTTGACAGATACAGCATCCTTTGCTTGTACCTGATTCATCCCAAACAGCACTCCTCTGGTAAGGATGTCAAGGATATTTTCCTGCAGATTTTAATGTTTTTATGAAACTGCTGTATACTACCCTTAGCAGATGAAATCACAGTGCACTACTGTATCACTGAGGAAACACACAGTTGCAAAAGTACAATTGTTGAATACTCTCTAAATTCAAGTGATAAAAAAACAAACTGATAAAATGACCTCTCCTTAGCATGTTTATGTATGCTGTTTACAACTGGAAGGATACAAGTTGGCTACATCATGAGGACCTCTAAGCTCTATAGCCTGAAACAAAAGTTATCTTCCTGATGAGACAAACAGACACTAAAACATCAAATATAAGTTCATTTCCTGAAACAAAGACTCTATAAGGAGAAAGGATATTGGGGACATGTAAATTATTTGACAGAAAACATCAACATGTAGAAATGGCAGGGCCGGGACTCGAACCCGGGTCTCTGGTACATGCAACCAGTGCTCTACCAACTGAGCTACCCTGCCTTGTTGGAACAGATTTATACAAGACACAGAAGAAGAGTTCTGAGCAATGGGATAATGCTGAAGAACAAGCTGTAGTCAGAACATAAAACATAAGCCTCAACAGTGACAAGAAATAAGAACAGAACAGTCTTTGCAGAATGCATAACTGTTACAGTCTTGACAGATACAGTAGCCCTCTAAAAAATCTCCTCACAATATGTCACACTACAGGTATTAGCTGAGGTTAGCACACTGCCCCTGCATCCACAACTAAACAAAGTTTGTCACAGTTAAGTAGAGAAGAGTGTACTGGGGACTACCAACAGGTGTCACACATTCTGCACTGGAGTTTGATGAAGGAGAAGGATACTTAGGAGAGAGTCCTAGCTTTACTTTACAGTTTAAGAATAGTGCTCAGAATCTACTTTTCATCGAAACACATTTGGAATTGTATAACATTCTTACCATCACCTGAGGGGTACATAGAATCAATACCTAATAGAAGAAATTACAGGTTCAAATACATAGATGTTCATGAAGAATTACAGTATCTAGATTACAAACATTACAATAGCCTCATAACAAAACTGTTATGCTTTTACTATACAATTGAATAAATAAAAGTGTTAAGGAACATGCTATTGAAATCTAACCTTTTCAGCTTGGCTGGAAAGGATGATATTCTGTAGAAAGGATAACCACAAAAAACAACATCAACTCCTAAAACACATTGTTACATGTACACATCAATTCCTGAAAAAGGAAAACAGTAATGAGAATCTACACCATGTCAGGCATTCATTTATTGTCATATATCCTTTCAAATGACACAACAAACATGTAGTGCTACGTATCTAAATCCTAAGATATAAACTTTTTGGCATTGTTTTTTTACCATCAGAAACACATGATACTAAAGTGAGCAATAGACGTCACCTTTTCCCCAAGTGAAATATTTCATGTAAGATAGCGATGTTTACCTTTCCCTTGCAGAATGTCATCAGGTCTGTAGCATTAGAGATGACATATCTTCTTAAGGTACTATCTGTTTAGGAGGTAGATGGCATAGTCAAGCAACGCATTACAAACTGACACAAGTTTTTATTACTTAGCATAAATGTTGAGCTTCTTTGCATACAAATTTTTTGGTCATGCAAGAACATTCTCTACAAGTTGTTAAGATACTATCATTTCTGGTTAGGCATGTAGTTATCACACACACTGTGCAATCATGACCTAAGCCTTAGGAGTGAAATGGCAAGTTTACCTCTGATAGCTGGAGCATAAACTATCTCAAAGCGTATTCCTCTGGCAATTGCCTGCAAAACATGAAAAAATTACTTTCATTCCACTGTCTATAGGGAAGGGCTAAGACAAAGTAAGAGGGATACAGGCACCCAACCAAAATAGCATCCAGGTAGAGTAATCTTCTAAAAGTTTCCATGTTACAAAACTACAAAATTACAATCTTGGCTGCCTGACCTGAATTACTAAGACATAAATGTCCAACATGTTATTGGTAAGAAAAAGTCCTGTGTCTTCATAAAGACAAAACCTATCAAGAAGTAGTTAGATGGAAAAGCACATGTTGTATTTACCCTTTTGATAGGAGTCAGCTTGAGAAGGAAGGGTAGCTTCTGGGTCATGTCCAGGCTGATGATGTCCACCTCCAGATCATGACAGGCTGCCTGATAGTACAGGCAACATTTTAGTTACGTTGAGAACTGCCTATAGCCTTCAAGCAACCATTGGAGCAGATATACATGTACACTAAACAGGATACACTCAGGCTGAATTGCATGACAGAAAATTGCATATTAGTAACAGTCAAGATAGAACATTACATGGCAACAAGTACACATCTTTTGGATTGCTGCATAGCCTGTGCAGCATCTATTTCTTGGCTTGTTTTAAGTGTAGAACAAGGAAACAATCTGAGACTTCCTTTAGGTATGGATGTGTTTTTTACAAGATTCACATATGTCTTACTTCAAACATCTTCATGTTAAGTGGTTGGACAGCAAGGATGTCATAAGCAGTGACTGTTGGGTTATTCGGTGTCTGAAAGAATGATAACAAAAGTTACCAGCTGTGTTATTGTGAAACATATCAAAGACACTCAGAATGTAACCAAAAAAGGAAAGCCAGAATCAATGTTCCCACTTTTATACAACCCATTGATAGAATCATTGGATTCAAGAAGAGACAAGTTAACTTACCAGTTTATATTTCTGTTCATTAGACTCTATGATTGCTGTCAATCGAGTGAACTGCTGGAATATTTTACGCTGTACCTGCAAATGGGAAAAAATGATGTTACTTGTCCTGTTCTTGTATCCATATTTGACATTTTGCCATTTAAACTTTAAGTTGCATTGATATAGTCATGTACAACAGTCAACAGGTCAATATACAGATGACATTATTTTTAAAAATCTATGAATCATTACTAGTTAATCAATTCTACAGATGTACTACAGATGCATATACAAATGTAGCTAGCTCTTGAAAGGTCATTACATCTGTTACATTCAAGTTTTCTTCCAAATAAGATAATCTTAACAATATGATAGTGACAAGTGTTGCTTATAGCAGTTTGAACAAACAATGAAGATTTACCCACCGTTAAGGGAGCCAAAGTTGCTTCACTCAACTCAATTGGTTTCGGTGGTGGAGGAATTGCCTACAGATAACAGAGTGATTTATATACCAGAGAACAAACTAAGTGACTTTCACTAACATCTGTAGAATTTAACTTCCGAAAAATGGTGAGTCCGAAAATACAAACACATTGTGGTATAAATTTAACATTGCTAGAGAAATGTTACACCCCCTAACAAGTGCTGAGAATCAATGTCCCTTCCTGGATACGTTCAGGAATTTAAAGCCACAGGAAATACATGCAGAACATCATGGCAAGAAGATTAGATGTTTTATTCTAGATTATGTCCCTTATTCAAGTGTTCATGCATTATTAAAGGAAGCTCTGAATCAAAATACAATGTAATCTATTAAACTCTAATGACTGAAAAATTAGTAGTAATAATTTGAATAAGAAAAAAAGACTATAATAGTTATCACTTGGCCAAACATATACTTACTACTTGTCCTTTCTTTGTTCCAGGCGTGACGAAACAATTAAGGGCAACGGACTCATAACCAACTGCATAACAATAAACGAAAAGCTTTATAACATTTATTGTACAAATCCTTAATATGCAAATACATAGAGTACTTCACCAAGACACCTACACTTCTGGCTTGCCGAACTTTCTGAAATGAACTTCATTATTTATGGCCATCCGACTGAAGTTGAACACACCTGGACGCCCCGCCCCTCCCCTCCTCGTGGTTTATCACTTTAGGGTTTCAGACATTGGTAGAGCGATCATTGCACAGAATGAGTAGTCACTGCGCTGTCGTTTGTTTCTATTAGTATAAACTACTATCTATGAGGGCCTGCATGGGGGGGTAGTGATTACGAATTACGCAAAATTTTCACCGCCGATTACGAATTACGTTAAATTCTCAGAGCTGATTACGCCTTTACGCTTTTTGGCAAATGTACTATTACGAATTACGTTGATTTTTGGGACGTCTGCCTACGAATTACGGCGACTAAAAAGCCCTGATTACGCCTTACGAAAAAGGGCATGCAGGCCCCCATCTATACTCACGTTTGATTGCCATTTCCAGAATTTGACGGAGATTTTCGGTGTTTTCCGAGTAAGGCACGTTGAAATCACAAAATCGCGCCATTTTGTTTTTTGTCAGGGTTTTCTCATTGTTTTCATGGGGGGACTCATACATAAATATTTCCCCTTCGACAAGTAAAAATTGATAGATAAGGATTTCAATTGTATTAAATAACTTGAATAAATTCTATGATTTTTCCCTCGTTACTGCACACAAAATACCTAAAATGTGACAAAATAGCTGAACGGTAAGAAAATCGCTTCCCTTTAGTGAGAAATGGACCAATCCTAAGGCAGAGGTTTCCAAACTCTCGTACATTCACACGAGATCTGAGGGAACGTTAACTGGTGACCAATCAGAGCCCACGTTTTTGGCACTGTCCGAACAGATTCTATTTCAAAGGATTTGATTGGCCAATTTTGAAATAGGTAACTTGCGGCGCTGAAGTACAAAAGTGCTACAGTTGTGTTCAACCGAGAGGCGCGAAAGACGTCTTGTTTTTCAGTTTCTCGTGGAAATTTCCGTATTTTATCGTGTTATGAGAGGTTTATGAGCACACAGATAAGGTAAGGCACTTTTGAGTTATGATATGACCTGTATTTAAGCAAGTGTAACTTGTCAAAGAATCATGGATTTTTTGTCAAAAAAATATGGCGACCATCTCATCTACAAGAGGGCGCCTTGCTGAAAAAAATACGAATCTTTTGACTAGGTCACTCCTTAGGAACCAAAATGTACACATTTTGAAAATATGTTAGCCATATGAATTGACTTCTAAGTAATTTTAATGGAAAGACTAGTATGTGTTCTGACTTCAGACCGGGAAATCTTGGTCAGAATTAGATGGTCTAAAATCATTATAATAACGTTATAATGATCTGCAAAAATATGGGGCCTATAAGCTCCTGGATATCTCTCTCAAATCATCCTGCAAAATTTTTTCATCTGCCACTTTGGCATTCCTTTGTTGGGTGTGGTATGCCTGCTGTGTAAAAGATCTTTTTTTATTCAGGCCAGACATTAAAAATAAAATAATTTTTTTATAGACCCTGATCTGCTAAAGACCAGTGCATAATTTTATGTAACTTATGTATTTAGGTATACCATCAAATAAAAAAAAATAAAAAAAACTGTTAGGCCCCTGGCACTGTGAAAAACATGAGTACTACTAGTGGATGATCAATGTTGTTTCACTCCAATAAACTTCATTGAATTTGAAGATATTTTGGTTCGTGCAGATATCAACACTAGTACAGCACAATGTCGGATCAGGACACCCAGGACATCCCACTGTCTGATGGGGAGGAGGACATGTTGGAAGATCCTGGTCTCGAAGACACAGTTTCTGATGAAATCATTCGCAAGGTATTTTTTATGGAATCATTAGCCTGTAATGTTGTTACCTGCTTTTTTCCATGTTGAGTGCTGCTATTGTATTCATAAGTAAAAGATTGTACCACAATGGAGCACTGCTAATAGTATAATACCAAACTGCAAACTGATGACAAGATGTTGTTTGTAAGAGTAACTAGAAACTAAGTTACTAACTTTACTGATTCAATCATCTTTTTCCGCAGGATCTCCTATCAGATTTTGCAACACCTGCCAAAGTGCAAACTGGGCGGAGCAGCATCGACCATGGCACTGAGCACATGAAGGTTTACCTCAGGATCAGGCCACTGGCAGAGGATGAGAAGGAACATGGAGAAGAACAGGTCTGGTGGAGTACTTCATTCTCTAATCTTAAGTTAGAATTCTCACACATAATCTGTGACTGTAAAATCATTACAGATAGAATTACACAAGTGAAAAAGTTCTTTAAATTCCAGGTTTTTGTTTTTTTTTTGGTGGGGGGGGGGGCTAATTTTATTTCTAATCGTGATGGAACTGGTAAATCTAAGATCTGCAAAGAAACTCTGAGAGCAAAGGCTAAAGAAGACACAGTAAAATGAAAAGTTATGTGATGAACATGTTTGTTTTCCTTACAGGGCTGTATGCACATAGATAATGAGAACACCTTGGTCACCATGGCACCCAAGGACTCCTTCATGTACAAGAGCAGCACCAGGGGGTTCGGTGACATCATGCACAAGTTCAGCTTCTCTCGCATCTTCAACCAAGACACCTGCCAGAAGGACTTCTTTGATAACTCCATGTTGGGGATGGTGAAGGACTTTGTGGGCGGACAGAACTGCCTGGTGTTTACATACGGGGTCACCAACTCGGGCAAGACTTACACCATACAAGGTAGGAGATCATACCAATCCGTGCTGTTGACCATTTCTATTCTGCTTGCTCCCACAATCTGTAAGAAAAACTCGTACACCCGTTTGACCACCTGATGTCGTTGTGGAGTACATTTTGTTAAGTTGAAGATGATGTACTTTTAGCATGTTTCTTACAGGAAGTGCCAAGGATGGTGGCATCCTTCCCCGTACCCTGGATGTGGTCTTCAACAGTATAGCCGAGAAGAAGTGGGAGGGGGGCATGAGCCTGAAGCCCAGGTGCTTCTCCGACGTTGTCAAACTGGACGAGAGAGGCTTGCGTCAGCAGGAGGCCATCAAGGCAGCTGTGCTGAAGATGGCAGAAAAACAGGTGACTATTGTAGTACTGATGACACTATCCTGCATTGTCATAGTATCAGAAACATGGATCAGGGCTCCAGACTAACTTTTTGACTTAGGAGCACTGTGCTCCTAACCCAAAACATTTGGGCGCACCAGCAAAAATCTAGGCGCACCAACAGAAAAAAAAAATCCTATTGACGTAATTTGCAGGACTTTGCACGAAATGTTGAATACTGTGTTCAGGGTACTACACTGCCCGCAAAGGTAAAATAACACTTGCTGCGATTTGCATGTATAGAGAAATGTAACCTTTTATTTACTTTATTAAACCAAAAAGGTCAAACCTCCTTGATTGAACATGAGAAAATTGTGTGAAATAGAGATATACCAAGAAGATACCGTAATTATAAAGCTGCCGAAAAATATTACTCTCATTTCCCAAATAAATTAAACATACCCTCCGGAATAAAAGTACACCCCAGAAAAACTTCAAAATCTAATAAACATACCCCCCCCCCCCCAAATAAATGTACCCCCCGGAAAATGTCAAAATTGACAACAACGTTCATTTGAAAATGCTCTTGCAGTCTAATCTATATCTGCTGGACCTAAACCCATGTCATACATTTCACATGCAATTTGAAGAACACATGCAAAATTACTATATATTATTACAGAGTCAGTAGTAAACAACATTTATACAGTTGTATAAAATTTAAAAAAAAAACTATTTTTCAGCCTGGTGCAATTTTTATATAGCAATAGCAAAGAAGTAATTAATTTTGGCCAAGAGATAAAATAGCGGCGGAAACGCGGTGCTAGATTTAATTTGTTTCATTATCGGCTCTCTACCGATGTCGGTAACCCTGCAGTTCTTACTAATGTCGCTAGAGGGCGTTGCAGTGAGATCGCGATAATCCAAGATGGCCGCTGTTGTTTTCGTCCCGGCCGATCACTTCGCGTGCGTTTTGGATAAAATTTTGCGTTTATAGGCGCATTAAAACAAGTTGACTACGGATGGAACTTCTCTATGAAAATTTCTTAATGGAAAATGGGTCATTGTTACCACAAAATTTGTAGCTTTACCTGGGTTTGTAAGCCCTTATTTTGAAAAATGACTTAACGTAACTTGATTTTTTCTAGGAGCATCGTGCGCCTGTGATTTCAAATCTAGTCGCATTCTCGAAATTCTGGGCGCATATGCGCCTAAAACAGGCGCAGTCACGAGCGCTGATGGATAGAAATCAAGATTCTTGTACTTTGTAAAAGTACTTTTTCTTGCAATATTTGTTGGACAGGAAGTCTAATTGAATACTGGGTACTTGTTTCAGGAGCTAGAGGGAGCCAGTGGAGCAGACTTGACCAATGTCTCCAAGATGTCAGCCATGACAGAAGACTCCTTGTGCAGCCAGTCCTCACAGAAATCTGACACTAACGAGGACTACGATGGTATGGCACTTCATCACGTTTTCTTTGCTTCATAGCAAGTTTAAAAATAACTTCTAAGCTATTGGATTTTATGACACAGTACTAGACTTAATTCTTGCAGCAACCAGACTGACCTTGAATGATGAAAAGTTGATTAAATCTTGTTGTAAATGTTTTGTCTAATATCAATAACAACATTGTTAATATTAGAAAGATCAAGGATTAACTAAGGCACGTCATACAGTATTTCTCTTGTGTTTAAAATGTTCATACTTGAAGATATGTGTTCCCTGTGTCTGTGTGTGTGTCTATATTTTGTGTTTGTGTGATATAAAACACCCAGTGTACACTGCCTCTTCACTATCATTGTGATGTCTGTTCTTCCACAGTGTCTTGTATGTCCATTTCACCCTAATCTAATGATAAAGGAAAACAAAGCACATATATACTCCCAGTGTAGCAACACTTAGGGTAATTTATAACTTCACCATTATGTCATAACACTAATCTAACTGCCTGGTAAGATAATGCATGCTAACAGACAAATGTTGTCTCCCACCCCACCTCTCTGTCCCGTCTCCACCCCCCTCCCCTCCCCCTTCTCTATGCTTGGTGTTGTCAGGAATTGATGTCCTTGCAGAGGTGGAGTCTCGGGTGGCAGATGAGACATCTGTCAGTGTGGACGCCCAAGGGCCTGTCAAGTTTTCCATCTGGGTCTCGTTTGCTGAGATCTACAATGAGTACATCTACGACCTGCTAGAAGCCTACCCGCAGGGAAAGAACAAGCGCAGGCCGACCTTGAAACTTTCCGAGGACAAGCATGGCAGTATATACATAAAAGGTTTGTAGTTCCATTCGGAACCAAGCAGATCATCATTATGTTTCCTGTTGCCATAATCTGGTCACTTGAAAAATATGTAATAAAAGATAACATTACATGTACTTTATCAAAGTCCTTGTCTGTTACCAGTGTTTCTATAGAATTTGACATAGGAGTTACAGTTGTGAGTGCTGATCTTAAACGTCAGCAGACATATGTGCTTCTTTAAATTCTGTTCCATTTGTTGTTGTAACTATCTACATGCAGTTTGAGGACATGGTTTTACAAGGGAGCTTGTGTATGATTTTTTTAGGTCTGAGGGAGATCATGGTGACCAGTGCAGACGAGGCGTACAAGATCCTGACCATCGGGCAGAAAAACCTTCACATCGCTGCCACCAAGATGAACCACTGCTCCAGCAGAAGGTAGGGAACATGTCTGTGTAAACTCCATGGGGAGTGTGGACCTTGGACTGTCTGCTGTCACACAATAGTGTATGAAGTACCCTCTACAGTTCTTAACACCAGGATTGTAGCGTTATCATTGGTTATAATTGTCATTTTGAGGTTATGACAAATGTATGCTGTATTCTTTCTGGTTTGGAGACTTTTGGCCCCCTCATCCAAACTGTTCCTGGAAATCCATTTGCTGCAAGTCTTTTTATCTTCTTGGTTGCCATTTAGTGATAGATAATATTATCCATTTCCTAAGTCTAAGACACCAAACGTTGCTGCTCTTGTGAAGTGGTATTGTTGCCTTCGTCAAGAAGGGTATGTTTTCATGGGCGTTCGTGTGTGCGTGAGTCTGTCAACAGTATAACTCGAGAAGGCTTAAATGGATTGTCTTCATATTTGGTAGGTGGGTAGGTCTTGATGAGGTCTAGAAGTGATAGGAATATGGGCCCCCTGGCGGCTCGTTATGGTACTGCAGCGGTACTTCCGGTTTTGAAATATGGTGATCTGGAGGAGCTAGGGTCATGATTTTTGGATGGTAGACGGATCGTCCTGATATTTGGTGTGTAGGTAGCTTAAGTGATGCTTGACATAATTAGATGACAATTATGCAAATTATGATCTAATTTGCATAATAAATGAAGCAATTCTATAATTCAGTTACCTTCCATGATACTCTACCTTCATTGTGACACATGGGCTACAGGCTGTCCCAGAGGGAGAAAGTCCCAGAGGGGATAGTCCATGTAGCTGCAGGCGGTGTTGCCTTACAGCCTGCACATGTGTTTTTTCCCTTGCCCAATGCTCGATTGCAGACTGCATCGGCAGGGGTAATTTTCACAATCCAACTTCCATATTTAGGGGGACTAATATATCACTTCTACCTTCTTAAGTTATATAACGATAACATCTTTTGACGAAGGCATGAGATCGTTGACCTCTAGTTTTCTATATGTTTCAGCCATTGCATCTTCAGCATCAAGATCCTGAGAGTTGTGGATGTTGATGACCCACATGTTGCCAGGATGAGCATGTAAGTGACTAGTCTCATCTAACAGATGTCGTACTATCTACAAATATGTATGGTTATTCTGTAAAAGGGAGATTTTTAATAGAAATTAGGGGGGGATAAGGACAAAACTGTGGCATCTGTTAGGTAAGTTGTTTCTTAAATCACAAATACTAACATGTATTTGTGAAGTATTTTGTAAATCTTACTTCTTTTTTTTTTTTGGCAATTGTAGGTTGCATGTATGTACCGGTACATTGGTTAGCTAAAGTTTTATTTTTCTTAAAGGTTGTCCTTCTGTGACCTGGCTGGATCCGAACGCTACACAAAAACCCAAAGCACTGGGGACCGACTCCGAGAGGCAGGGAACATCAACACCTCTATCCTGACCCTCGGCAAGTGTATCAAGAACCTGAGGTGGAACCAGCATCACAGGTGAGTACAGAACAGTTGTCTACACTCACTACAGGAGAGAAGTGTGCTTCTGTTTGTGCAATGATACAGTAGAAAAGTCACTCATCTAATGATTACAGTGAAATATTTGAGTCTGTGTAACTTGTGTCCTTGTAACTCAACTCTATAACAGTATCCATTCCTTTAAAGTTACAACAAATGTTCTGTGTTTTACAGGGAGAACCCGAAGATCATTCCGTTCCGTGAGAGCAAGCTGACACGGCTGTTCCAGAGTTTCTTCCTGGGGCACGGCAAGGCCGGCATGATTGTGAATGTGAACCAGTGCGCTTCCATGTTTGACGAGACGTACCATGTCCTCAAGTTCTCGGCAGTTGCTAAGCAGGTATTCAGTTAGTTGCCATCTCTTTTGCATTGCCTAGCATGAAAGCTATCAGCTCTGTAAAAGAAGACATTCTGCTACATAGAGTTGTATCTGATACAGTACTTGGTTCTGATGTTCAGATTGTGACCAGAATCTCCAAGGTGGACAGGTGGAACACCTCGTTCCCGCGCCCAGCACCGCCTCGCAACGTGTCTCTCGCACTCAACAGCTCGGCCACGCCCAAAAGTCGTTCCACCGTTGGTTGGGCGTCAAACGCAGTACGACCATCCACCATGGTTGAACAGGATGTTATTGAAGAGGAGGAGGAGGAAGAAGATGAGGATGATGATGATGATGCAGAGACCACATACACGGTTAGAAAATTGTCTTCTTCCTCATTTAGTTCCAAAGAGCAAAATTTCTATTTGTCTTTACTTCCTTTCATCTACTTGGAATAAGTAAAAGGTGTCATCATAAAATTTTTGGTTTTGTCATGTTGCATGCTGCCTTGTCATATGTCATCAACACTTTATGTGTTTGTAATTGTGATCACAAGTTTAGGTTTTGACCATACCCTATCTAAAACTGTGATCCCTGTATGGCTAGTACCTGCAGTGTTGCTATTATCCGATTCCCAAACATCTTTCAATGACCAAAAAAAAAGTCTTCTGTTATGTGTATGAAGATACTGTACGTATCCAGTAAATAGTTGTTTATGATGGTACTGTCTCCTCTGGTCAGGCTATTATTAGCCGTTTGCGGAAGTTCAAAGACTCCTTTATGGAATCTGCACCAGGATCTGGAAGCACTTCTAAGACGAAGTCCCAGCGCAACTTAACTGTAAGACAAGACATGATTAGCTGGGCACACTGTAGTGAAGTAGCTGCTGGAAATAGTTACTGGGGCTCAAAACATTCCTGCTTCATATTCTACTGTCCCTAACTGTGTTACTTCCCCACAAGCACAGGATTTTCCCATAACATTTATGTTCTTGCTGGAGATATTGCTGTGCATGGCTTGGGTAGTGACATATTGCACTGCTGCATGGTTAGCACGTTTAGAACAGTTGCCTTAGGACCACTTATGATGTTAGTCTCACGTCTTCTATTTATCTATTGGTTGGTATTATTATCATAACCAACATCTTGTCCATAACCAAAATGATACAAGTTTCAAGAGAGCCATTTTTCTTTCACCCACAAATAAGGGTTCTGGCCATCGCTTGTCTTTTATCAAGCTTCTAGCAATTTGGATTTTTGACCCAACATTCATGTGAAATATACATGTAAGAATCATATCACTGGCTTTCATGACAAAATCTGATTTTCCCCCCCGCTCCACTTGTTCAGGACTTGGCATCCCTGGTAGAGAAGCTCCAACAGGAGCTGATTGAGGAGAGGAAGGAGAAGGTTCTGATGGAGGTCCGCATCAGGGAGGAGGTGTGCGAGGAGATGGCCAAGTCTCTGGTGGAGATAGAGAACGATTACAGGTCAGCTGAAAGTTCTTCTTCATTATCATATAGCCAAGTGATGTTGACCAATGAGAAGGCTCCATTTTGCCTTAACCACCAGTCATTATTACTCCCTATTTCCACATTAATTCAACATTTTTGCATGCACACTGTCATAGACTTAGGTAAAATGTTGATTGTCTCTGTGGGTTTGTAAGATTAAAAAGGTGGTTCATTTGATGGTTATATGAACCATGTATGCTTCATGGCTGCTCATGAACCCTGTATTAGTTCAGTTTATATTACATGTATTACATTTCAAATTGGAAAGGGAAACTTTATTGTATATACTCGAAATCTGAAACTTGATATTTCCACCAGTGAGCGCCTGCAGCAACAGCAGCAGAACATCGAGGAGAAGTGGGAGAAGAGGATTGAGATGTACAGCCAGAGCATCAAGAAGTCCCGCAAGCGGGCTCGGGTTGACAGAGTACAGGATGAGGAGGAGGAGTGGGTCTCCAGTGTTCTATTACACGCAGAGCAAGTCAAAGTCAAGGTACAAATGGCATTTTTTTTCAAATAAAGGTTTCTTAAATATGTAGGTAGGTTGGAGAACCTAATCTAAGCCAGGTGTAGTCAGATGTGCTCTAATCAAATGCTTGTTGAGAGCACATCTGACTACTGAATGCTTGTTGTGAGAAATATCTAAGACATCGGTGTCTCAGTTGATTCATTGATTAAAAAGTGTCTTTCTTTGTACTCTACCTCAACCACTGCACCATTGCTGTTCCAGGAAAGGGATGAACAGATCAAGGATCTGACGATCCAAGTGACCTCGCTGAGTGAAAACCTGAAGATCGCAAACGACAACCTTGATTTCAAGCGTTTGGAACTCCAACGCCGTGACGACCAGCACAAGAAGGAGATGACCCAACTCAAGGCAGAAAAGTCACAACAGGTATGCATCCTTTCTAACCTTGAATTGGTACACAGCACTTTCCCATATGCATCCTGTTTGCATGTCTTTTTCAAGGGAAAAAAATTTCATTAATAAAGCAAATGTCCTGTCATACAGTTTTCACTTTTCCATTTTTGATCTTGTCATCATCTTTCATATTTTGTCCAGGGGGCATCCAGTAGCTCGGTAGACACCCACCTGCAGGCAGAGCTGAGTGAGGCCCAGAAAACAATCAAGGCACAAGAGAAGGAGATAGCAGATCTCCAGGTTAGAACCTACAGAATTGTGCAGACAGGCTCTGTATTATGGATTTTTTAATCCGTAGAATAAAAGAATACATTGAAGCCACAACAAATTGTATGACTCACTGAAATTTAAAAAACAAACATTGGATCCTTGAATGCTATATTACCAGTGATTTGTACATTGGAATGTCATGTTACTATCTTATTGACATAACTTTTCATTGCCTTTTAACTGTAGGAAACACTGAAGGAAGCAGGGGAGACTTTCTTTGAGAAGAACGACGAAATTGAGAAACTGAAGGCTGCCATTACCGAAGACGAAGAGAAGATGAAGTCACAGGTAGATATACCTTCAGAACAAAATCTGCATGAAACATCTTTTGTCTGTCCCAGCATGCTATCATAGTTCCACTTGGAGATGCTAAACACTCTGTCCTGTCCTCCTTATCCAGAATACAACCATCACAGACCTGCAGCAGCTTGTTGAGGAACTCCGTACCTTGGCGGACCAGACCAAGGCCACTATTGCTGAGAAGGAAGAGAAGATCGCTGACCTTGCTAAGCAAATCCAAGACCAGAAAGGTTCACCCTCTTCTTTACCCTCCCAAATTTCTTCTCCTAGCACCGAACAAGCTCAGTCAGAAAATGTTGCTCCTGAGTCTCAAACGTCCCCTTCTACTGATGAAGGCTCTACCACAAGTGGTTACAAACCAGTTAAAGCCAACTTTCATGGGCCGTTATCGAGTAAAATGTCGCCACTCCTGCCCTTCTGTACCCCACCACGTAGTAAGCTCACACAGTTGAACAGACATGTTAGGAGCCCAGGGGCAGTGTATAAACCGTTCGGGGGGTGTAAGACTACGTCTCCCATACGGGGCAGGTTCCCTCGTAACCAGAACTACATGTACACCCCAAGCTTTAAGTACAACCTGCGATCAAACAGGACGTATACAGGCAGGTACAAGTAACACAACTATGTTGGCAGTCAGGATATGACTGTAACTATAGCAAGCTTTTATCTGCTTAGAGAAGTTATTCTATAGTGCAAAGATTGTTTCTCTTCATGGACTTACATGTATTTATGTGCTTAATGCAGATACAGTATATATATATTGCACTTGTTATCTTTGTCTAGCTAGGAACAGGGGTCGCTACTTGTTTGATTAGAATTTGAAGTTCTGTTTATGGCAATTAGTTAGATAAATTGTTGCAGAAGGAAATAGACAATTTCAAAAGCTTGTCTATGAAGTATTATAACAGTTAGTATTTGTATGTTTAAGTTGCACAGAGCTTCTTCACTGCCACTAGTTCAGTGCAATAGTACATTCCAGGCAAGGGCATAATTTTATTCAAGTTAAAAAGTATCTCGATAAGGTTTTTAACTAACATTGCTCTCCTTCTGTAACAATATGCCAATGAGGCCCCATCCTTGTGGTATTTCTTATGACTGGTGCTCTGCTTTAAACCTGTCCCAAACAACTAACATAGCTGTTTTGATGTGACATCCTATGAAGCTTGCACTAACACTCCATTGAGAAACTTTATGGGATCTTTGTATGGTGGTAAGTGCAGAACAGCAAGATGTCTTGAGATACAATGCAATTGCTCCCTATGCATCCTCGCTCACTGCTTTATATATTCGTCTTATTTGTTAATCTTTCTGTGCTTTTAAAAGGAATGAGTAAAATAGTCTTCAAGCCTTGTATATTAATTTGGTGAATGAATTTACACTTGTAATCTTCAGAGAATTAAAGGCAATGTAAATGTAAAGCCAAGTTGTGCTTTCATCTTTGTGTGTTTTTCTGGAGCAACACCTTCCCTTACTAAGACATCTTGCTGGTTTGAACCCACTGACAATTTCAGATCCTTCTGTTGACACCATATAACCAATAAATATAGCTTGTAATTTTCAACAACATACCCAAATCCACAAAAATGTAACTTATTGATTGCTATTTTTGACCTGGTTGCCTTTTCATTTCATCACAAGCCTAGTCTTTTATGATACATGTACCTAGTCGTGTGAACGAAATGATATCCACATTTCCATTTGTCACATACATAGTGGTAAGGTATATATTTATACTACAACATATATCCCACAGACATGATGGACCAAAAGATAGAAGCCCTACAACAAGACCTGTCTCTTCTGTCATCAGAGAGAAACGAAGCCATCAACAAGGCAGACAAACAACAAAACGAGATCCAGGAACTAGTAGAAAAGGTTCAGTCCCAGACCCTTCTGCTGAATGCCACCTCTACCGCAGACGAGGGGGAGACTCAAATCTTACGTCAGAAATTGTCCGAACTCGAAGATTCTCTCAAGGAGGCAAGAACAAAGGCAGACTCCTACCAAGAAAAGGCAGAGGAGTTAGTTAAAGCAAAGGAAGAACTTGTGTCCTCAAAGCAAAAAGTTTCCGAACTAGAAGAACGTCTCTGTGAGGCACAAACAGCTTCAGAATCTAGTCAAGTCACAGCTGATGAGCTGTCTAGTAAGCAAGCAGAAGTCCTGTCTTTAAGACAGAAAGTGGAAGAATTGGAAGGCAGCTTGAAAGAGGCAGCCTCCAGTGCAGATTCCAACAAAGAAAAGATGGCCAAGCAAGACGAAGATCTGCACTCCTTGAAGCAGAAGATTCTAGACCTGGAGCAGGCTGCAAAAGACTCCACAACAGAAACAGACCAGTACAAGGAGAAAGCTGACAAATATGAAAAGACATTGGAAGACTACAAAACAGCCTTGAACGATCATGAATCTTTTGTGGAAAACTTGAACAAGGAAGTGAAAGAACTGAAGTCTGAGCTTGAGGAAGAAGTGAAGACTCACCAGGCTGCAAAGACTAAGGTACTGGAATTAGAACACAAAGTTGAAGAACTGGACACAGCAAATAAAACAATAGCAGGTTCCACTAGAAAAGGAGACAAAGAAAAGCATAGGCTGGAAAAGGCTCTTAAAGAAGCCAATACTTCCCACTTGGAAACCAAGAAACATAACTTAGAGCTGGAGAAGAAGTTACAAGAAGCTGAAAAACACCTGGGAGAAGCCAAGAAAAGGGAGCAACTGGCCAAGAAAGATGTGAAGTCTGCAAGAGAGAATCTCAAAACAGCAGAGGAGCAGGTTACTGCAAATGAAAAGTCAATAAAAGACCTAGATAACCATGTTGCTGAGCTGAAGGAATCTGAAGGAAGTCTGAAGAAGCTGTTGGCCTCGGCCCAGGAACAGGCTGATAAACTCACAAGCCTCATGACCGAAAGAGAAAGTGCAATTAAGGAGCTAAGAGAAAATGTTGCTTCCAAGGAGGCTGCTGTGAGAGAGAAGGAGGGAGAAGTTGGGTCCTTAACTCAGAAGCTGGATGAGATGCAGAAGGTAGGAAGCACTACATAGACTACAGAACACAGGCTGCTGTTTGAAAAGCAGCTATAGAACATGATTACAAATACTGTAAATAAAAACAAGTATGGTATCAGAAGGGCTTTTGTTCTACATGTAATATCAGTGACAGTAAAAGTCCCCATTGCATGTGTACATGAAGACATGTCTTTGGTGTACAAATACTACAATAACAAGTTTCTTACTCATACTTAGCTGCACCAGCAGGATGAGGACACCTGCAGCAGCCGCCAAGAGGAAATAACACAGCTGCAGACTCAGCTGTCTGAGGTCAACAAGCAGCTGAAAGACAAGGAAGCTTCAGAGAATGAGGTAACTCCTGGAAATTAAGTCATAACAATATTTCAGGTCGTGAAGAAAAGATGTTTTGACACAAAGTCGTCTAATTTAGCTGGAAGGGAATTTTCATGATGGCAAGATGTCCTGTTGATGGTATTATTTTTGTCCTGCATCTTTTACATGGTGGCTTTAACAACAACCAAAGGAAAGGGACTAAAACAAATGTAGTTTTGGGTATTTTGAGGCTTGACCTCCATTTCTTTTCCTGCAGATGAAAAATCAGGTTGCTATGTTGTGGAATCAGACCCAGGCTGACAAGAATGCCCTCCACAACGCAGAAAGCGCCTCCAGGCAGCTGGAAACACAGGTGGAAGGGCTGAAGGGACAGCTGAAGGAGAAGGAAGACCGTGCTGCCATGTTAGAGAAGGTTAGCCAATTGATGCTGTGCTGGAAGATTGTGTTCTATTGTTGCCTTGACTGTCAATGTTGTAGATCCGTTAATGTTGTAGATCTTTTGTAAGCTTCATTCTGAGCAGTTACATGTACGTGGCAGGCCCAGTGAGCTTATCAACAAATGCATCAACTGATCAAATGTATACCTCTTGCTTTAGGATCTGGAGATTGTCAGATCAACTGTCAGTGACTACAAGGCAGTCAGAGAAGACCTTGAGAAGGTAAGAAATGTCTCTCCCAATAAGTTTCTATTTCAATCCAGTTTATCTATTGATGAACATTTGATTCTGAGATTATTGGAAACATCATGATTAGCCAAAGTACTTGAAAAAGGTATGTTGTAATCCAAGAAAGTAACTACAGTGTACAATCCTGTTTGAATAAGCAGGCAGAGAAGGATTTCTGTCTATGGCGGTCCGACTATGCTTTTTACCTGCACAGACACGTACCCGGGAGGTTGACATGAGAGCCACCTTGCAGTCCATGACGGCGCAGCAGGAGGAGAGGAACAGCACCATCGACAGGCTGGAGGATTCCCTCAACACCCTGAAGCAGGAACTGAAGGAGAAGGCGGATCAAGCCAAGCTGGCTAAGGAGGAACAACAGGCTGCAAAGGTACAGACATAACAGCATGGAACTGTTCAGATGTCTTATTGAGATGCAGTAAGACTAAAGATGAGGGAGGAAACAAGATACTGTACTTGGAAAAATTTATGATGACTCAATTTCTCTTTCTGTTGAGCAGAAGGAGAAAGAAGATGCTGCTAAGAAAGTAGAAGAGTTGGAAGCTCTCCTGGAGGCAAAGGAAAAGCGGCTGAGGACCAAGTCTGCCACCATCAAAGAACTGATGGAGAAGGCTGACCAGGAGAGGAGGAACGCTGAGGACGAGAGGCAGAAATATGAGATCGCTTTCACAGGTTTGCCTATTACATCTATACATGTATGTACTGCAAAGGTTTTGGATCATACAATGATACAACAAATTGATTTTGTTACTTCCAAGTTTGGAAGTATTGTTTTGTGTGTCTGAGCTGTGGGTTTGTGTGTCTGTTTACCTGGACAGTAGGTTGACAGCACATGGGTGTGGGGGAAGATTGACAGGCAGAATGACAGGTGAAAAGGTCAGACACAGGAAAATGGTGTGAACCTGAAGGTCATGAAAACCCAAAATACTTCCCAGAAGTCTAAAATGTCTGATTTGTTGTTAAATCAAGTTTGCTTCATTTATCGAAAATGCTCTGATAATTAGTGATTACTTGCTGGTGTAAAAGTTGTTTCCTGTTGAGTAAGAGACCTTTGTTCCTTTTCCCTCAGATGTGCAGGGTAACGAGACAGTGATCTCGACCTTGAAGCAGGCTCTGGAGGAGCAGGAGGCCACCATGGCGACCCAGGACAAGGTGTTGGAGAGCAAACAGGAGGAGATCCAGACACTGGCAGATGGTGAGTCATCTCACACGGGAGTAGTGAAGCAGAAATGAAGCCACTATAAATCTTGAAACTTTCATGGCAGTTTTATTTTTGCAGTGACCTCCACCATAAAATGATGACACAGCGAATGTCAATTGTATTTCAATTGTATGACTACTGTACTACAGAATTGTTTTGGTCGTGAATTTAGAACACAGGGAAAAACCTCCTTTTCCCTCCTATCTCAAAATAAAACCACTGTGAAAGTAAAGAAATTTACAGTACCAGGTATTTCTCTTATGGGCCTTATCCAGGATTTATGTCTCCCCCTAGAAATTAAATTCAAACAATCTTTATAGTTTAATAACTGCCTCTGACGCTGCAGAAGTATCCCAGGAGTGTGGACGTCTATTTAGACTTTGTGTCAGATCAGGCCATTGCTTACAGATGTCTTCTTGACACTTTGATATGCAGAACTGGAAGACTTGCAAAAGAAATACTCGGAGCTCTTGGAGTCGTCTGATGTAAACAAGAGGGAACTGAAGAGAACCATCAGCAACTTGGAACACCTGAAGTTAAACTACGAGCAGGCTGACACCGACAGGAAGGAGGCACAGGAGGAACTGGGTAGTGTGAAGGAGGAAAAAGATGGGCTGCAGGAACAGGTGGGGGAGTGTATTGGCTTCATGTACAGTGATATACATACATTTACAATTTGTGTTTCTCTACAAAAGCCACTTAACTCGTGAACCTCTGTATTATGTATGAATTGGCACAAATGTACAGTAGGCTAAAAAGCTTCTTAAAAGACAATAAAATTCTATCTAGACGACTATTTTCTTAGTTTGGAACAGCACCAGCAGAAAATATAATGTGGTAAATCATTGTAATTGGTCGTGGTCATCAGGTACATTTTTTAATCAATCTTTTGATTTGCGTCTCCAAAGTTGAAGGCCCTGTCAGAAAAAGTCCAAGAGCTGGAGCGAACACTCTACTCTACAAAGGGAGAGGAAGGGGCACTTCAGAATGAGAAAGATCGTTTGGAGGTGGCTCTTGTTGACAGCAAAAAGGAAGTGGAGGTAAAGTAGTATAAAATGTTCAACTCATCGTAAATGTATTGAATAATTCATTTGCAAATATGTATTGTTGCTTGCAACCAAGATGTGGTTTGAAGTATTTAACTATTCTGATAGTGCAGGGGGCAAACATTTTTGAGCTATGTTTTTACAATTCTTGATCCAGTTATCGTCGAATTTATCTGAAATACCGGTACTGCCTTACACAGTAAAACCTTGTTTATCCTGCAACTGTTACAGAAGTACTAAATCAGTGTTTGTTGAAAGTACAGCATATGAATAGGCACACCTATCTTAATCCACTGTGTCTCTAATGTTATCGTGGCTGGTAGTCTATCAACATTACATTCTCTCTGGTAGGCACTTGAGCAGTGGCTGTCAGAGTCCAAGCAGGAGTCGGAACAGCTGAAAAAAGAACTTGAGCTGGGAGAAAAGAACAGCACTGACAAGGTAAGCTGGGAATATTAGAGTTAACCAGTCAAACATATCATATAAAAGTGCTTGTGTTGATACAGTTTTCAGGTACTTTTGGGTAGAGTAGTTAGCCTGGGAGTCATCCTATTTGTATACAGGGGCTCTCCCTTAGCAAATTGGATGGCACCCAGGCTACAGAGAGATGTGTTGATTGTAAGCATGAGTAGAAGCCCTTCGGCGTAACACACCAGCTTCGCAGGCACTCGGCGCCTGGCTACATTACACCGAACGAGCTGTTACACCTAACCTTTGAACGTCTAACTCTAGACATTGTTTAAAGCTATCTAGTGACGATGCCCCTACTGTACTTGGTGGCAGCGAGTTCCACTCTACGATTGTTCTAGGAAAAAAAGAGTTTTTGAACACCTCAATCCTTGCTTGATGGCTCTGGTACTTGAAGGCATGACTATTTCTTGTTCTTTTCTGAGCTGGTATTAGGTACTTGGTAGTTGATACATCCACCAGTTTATTAGTCATTTTGTACATCATGCATAGTCTGGACATTTTTCTCCTGTCACCCAGTGACGCCCACTGTAGGTAGTCGAAGTATAACTAGAAGTCTAATTGATTTTGACTGGTATGTTTCACAGGAGGCCCTAGAGGACACAGTAAGTCAGCTGAAGCAGGATCTGGAGATGGTTCAGCAGCAGAAGGAGGAAGAGCTGGCCCAGTGGAGGAGCGAGAGGGACAACTTGGTGTCTGAGCTAGAGAAACAACTCAAGGCCCTGGTCGCCAGGGAAAAGGCCACCCAGGCATCCTTGGCAGATGCAGAAGAAGAGATCAAGACATTAAAGGCTGAGAAGGAAGTGGTAAGCATCACAACTACTGGTCATAGACCAAGTGCAGGGTTTAATTTTTCCTTAAGTGTCTGTCCAGGCATTGCATACATCCTGGAAAGTTGGATCATGAAAAAGTAGACAGTAGCAAGTTTGGGCCAATACAGATTTTCCAGTTACTAATAGGAGGATGTCCAAATGATACCTTTTGCTAATAGTTTGTCATTACCTGGAATTTTAGTCTAAATTCCATTAAAAAGGTGTTGACCTTTAGCCTTTGCCAATCCTGACCTTAAAACCAAGATAGCTTCTTTTTTTGTAAGAAAAAAGACTAAAGCTGTAAAGCTTGCTAGGTAACTACAGTATAACTTTCACGTCCTTCCTTGTCATTGTCTTCTGCAGACCCAGGAGTCCAGTGACCGTCTGACAGCCCTGCAGAGCCAGCTGGACGAGTGTTACTCCACCATCTCTCACCTGGAGGAGCAGCTCAAGCAGCAGACCACCGGCCCTGCCACCCGCCGCGGCAGGCGCACCACCCGCTCCGCCATGATCAGTGAGGACCAGCTGCGCAGGGAGCTCGACACCTGTCGCAAACAGGTACTGATGAGTTTTGTTTTTTTCTGTTTGCTAAAATTAATAAGTCATCTGGACACAGTTTTGAGTGTCAGATTGCACTTTTACACTGTATTTTATCTGCTCTTGGATAATGCCCAAATCTAGATCAGTGTGAAGGATATAGAAGTCATTCTAGATCACCAACATTTATTACCTAATATAAATACTTTTGCCTTTACAAAAGCTGCAAGAGGAGTATGGGCAGTACCTTGCTGAATATGCACAGGTAGAGGCCTGGTGTGATGCTCTGTAGTGCAGTGGTGTGTTTCTTCTGTAGCAGTTGATTTCTTCAAGCTTTCGATTGTGTTCTTTGTACTGAAATTTGATGTTCCATATCTATTGACATGACAAAGTTCTGTCTTTAGTGTAAATGAGAAATGTTTTTATTATTATTATTATGTAGCCTCTCTCGTTTATTTAATGTTTATTTCCACTTTTCATACGGACAACAAAAAAAAAGGAATAAGGACACCTGCTAGTTGCTCCCCCATATTATCAGTCTTAGCTGCCAGGTTTTCTCCAAAAGTGACAAACCAAGTTCAAATCAAGATTTTACCAGCCCAAAGCTCTGAAATGCCCCTGTAGTACCCACTTGTGAGATACATGTATTGCATAACAGAGTGTACTTTTTCTCACAGTTGGTAGAGGAGCAGAGAGCCAAGGAGAAGGTGTCTGATAACCTGGACAAGGCTGTCAGGGCCAAGGACAAGATCATTGATGAGCTGAAGAAGTCCAACCAGGACCTGCAGAGGGAACTCTGGGCACAATCGGTTAGTTCATAAAATTTACATGTAGACTGTAGGCATTAGTGGCAATGCAATTCTCAGCATTAACTCTCAGTAAATAAGGTTACATCTACAGGATTTTAGCTCTGCAAGAAATTAGAGTAATAACAGTTGAGAACATTATTCCTGGTGCATAACATGAACAACATAAAGTTGATTCGTTTTTTCTTTTCCAGGACGAGCGGAGTCATCATCCGAGTGGAAGCAGTACTGGAAGCACCAGCATCAAACAAGAGGAAGAGGAGGAAGAAGAAGAGGAAATAGAACCTGCTGAGGAGGTATAAATGCCATATAGCTTTCACAGTGCAAGGAAAGGGTCCAACATTGAGTACACATGCAAGAAAAATGAAATTTGGTCGGTAGATGTCACTACAGTTTGTCACTTCAGTTTGGTTTACATTAACTCTTCCACATTTGACAGGCTACTGAGGAAGGAGACGGGCCAATCGTGTTTGACGAGAGTGAGATTGTTGACGAGGAGGGGAACCGAAAGCGCCGTTTCCCGTCTGTCCATCTGGAGATGGATGTCACGCCCGTGGTCACCAAGCGCAAAACAAAAACCACACGGGCTGCAGGGAGCCGTAGAGGGAGGAAGAGGAAGAGTGAAGAAATGGTGGTAAGGGTGCTAGATCTCAAATTATATCTGACACTTAATTGAAAATTTTCTAATGCCTACTTGCTTGTTCATTGCACAAAAATTTGCACAAAATTCTAAGTGAATGTCCATTGCTGTAGCATCCAACACTTCAAAAGAAACATTATCAGATAAGTGTGCTTTTCATAGACCATATAGAATCAGAAACTCTGTTTAGCTCTAGTATTGCTAGACTTCAATCATATCTGACTACCGATAGTGTTTTGCTTCAGTGAAGGAGTATTAGTTTCATAAGGTAATTTTGAGAATGTATGTTTCCTGATGAGTGTTTTGTGTGTCTTTACAGGAGAATGAAGAGCCCAAGGTCGACACCCCAGCCACAAGGACCCGCAGCAGGAAGAAAGTGCCCAAGACATCCATAAAACAGGAACCTGTATCACCAAGTGAGGAACAAAGTCTTGTTTAAAAAAGTTATCGTTCAGGAGTTTGAGGATTGATGTTGTCTGATTAGCAGCTGTAAATTCAGTCTGTTTCAGGAATAAGGGTCCGTGCAAACATTAAACTTCTGAGACTTAAGGACTGTATAAGAACCAGATTTTTGTTGTTTATGTTGATGTTTTGTTGTCTTTTCAGACCCTTCCGAGGTGCATGTACCAGAGACTCCGGAGGATCAGTTGCCACTCAGCTCACTCCGTGGGAGCAAGAGAACAGCCCTCTCCAGGATCGGTGACTATGTCAGCAACTCACCCGTGGCCAAGTCAGGTGAGAAAGCCTAGTCTTGTTTGTTTTTGTCTTGTTTTTTTGTTTGTCTGGTAGTCAGCTGTATATGTCTTGTCAATTTTTACATGAAGAAGACTGCTGGGTTGCGTATACAGAATTTCTTGTAGATGTGTACCTACTCCATCATAGCTATGGAGTAGTTTCTATCATTGTGTCTTACTTCATTTTTTACTGTCTCTATCGATTCTATGCCATACAGCTAAGAAGATAGTGGAGGCTGCTGTGGGACTGGCGTCTCCAACCAAGTCACCTGTAGCCGAGTCCCCTCCCAGGCCCGCAGAGAAAAAGAAACGTCGCAAACTTTACAAGACAGACATCTCTGCACCATTCGAGTGCCCTCCCCATCAAGTAAGGAACAATGTGTATTTTGTGTTGACCCTAGATAGGCGAGGCAGCAGCTCGTTCAAACTCAATGGTGGATTGAGCACTGCTGGTAGCAGAGTTCACCCCGCTACAAATGTTTAAATGTGGGCAACTGTCTCCTGCAGGGGGGACAGTTTCATCTCCAATTCTTTAGTGCTAATTATATAGAATATGACACTGTACTGCTAGTTGCTCAGAAGTTTTAGGATGTGGTCCAGAGATAAGCACAAATTCAAGTCAAGGACAAATGGCCACCTCACTGCTAAATGCCAATGGCCTGGCAAGAATAATTTGGTCATCTGCCAAGCTGACGCCTGGAGCTTTAGAAAAAGAAAAACAAAGCTAATCTTTCAAGATCTTTACCAACAAAATACCTGAATATCAGAAGAATGGCATCTGTCAGCAGTTCCGACAAAGTTGTTGATACAACATGAAATAAGTACCTGCTTGTTTGTTTTTCCGTGTAGATGATGTCAACTGGGATCAGTGAACCAGCTGAGGATGCACACTCCATCGTGACTAGGAGATTGAGGACAAGGTCACACAAGAAATAACTCCAACAAGTGGGGGCAGGCTAGTGACGTGAATAAAGCAACACATATCGTATCAAAGATATGAAGATATTTTCTACAGATGTGTATATATTGACCCTGGCACTATCGTAGATCAGAGGAAATCTAGTTTTTGTAAGGGACAAAGGGCTCCCTAGCATAATCTTCCATTTATTTTGCCAGAAAATTGCCACATAACATATTGGAGTACAAATATATAACGACACAACTGGTTTTCAACAGAAATCCACTGTGAAACATTCATACATGCGAATGAATCTGCTACTGGGTTTTAGTAGACTTAACACTGTACAGATATATCTTTTGCCTATACATGTACTCATTCAATCATGATAATTTTCACCTGTTACTTCCATGATTCCCATTACTTTGTTGCTTCCATTTCTAGAGATTGTGCTTGCTTTTGTTTTACTATAACTGAAGTTTTTACCCTTTCAAATAATGCTTACTTAATTTTATGTACTTAAGCTGTCCACTTTTAGATACTTAAAGAAATAAAGGTACCATGCAATGAATGTGTTCTTTCTTTTTTTCTAAAAGAAGACAATGCAGTGTAGGATAGAATGTGATGGACATCAATTTTCTACTAATATATACTATGATTATATTGTGAGCAAGCTAACAGCTTGGATTGACTTTAAGCATGCTGAATTAAGTTTTGCTCTCCTGTAGCTGTGCAGCACATGTTCATTACCTTCGCCAAGAAGGTTATGTTTTCGTAGGCGTTCGTGTGTGTGTCTGTCTGTAAACACGATAACTCGAGAAGGCTTAAATGGATTGTCTTCATATTTGGTAGGTGGGTAGGTCTTGATGAGACCTCAAAGTGATTAGATTTTGGGCCCCCTGGCGGCTTGTTATAGTACTGCAGCGGAACTTCCGGTTTTGATATCTCGTGATCTGGACATGCTAGTTTAGTATACTTAGTACAAATTGGCCAGATAGACTTAATAACAGGAGTTAGCTGGTCATAGAATTACAATTTGCAACCCATCAACATATTTGGAGAACTTTTCCTTTGTGAAGTGACCTATGGTCAATCCATCATGCCTGTCAGGGCGAGGTAATTTCATGTAATGGGCTTGGCATTTGTTCAGAGGTATTTTGTCAACAACATATTGTTTGCAGGAATGTACTGTCAGGCATTTTGACCCAAATGCACTTTCAAGTTCTTATCTATGAATTTTCCATGGAGTACAATGGAAGGGGAGACAAAACAGGTCATACAGGTCAGGCTGTCTCCCCACCCTTATCTTAGCCGGCATCCATCTTTGAGATACATGTATTTCACGGAATTTTGCTGCTCATGATGGACAACAATTTTGCCCAATCTGTCATCTTTAACGGACAAAAATTGGCATGGACAGAGATGTCATAAAACTACGTTTAGTCTACCAGCAATAACTGCTTTTCAAATGCAGGAAGTCAAGATTTCAAAATTTTGCCAGGGGAGCATGGCTCCGGATTGTCACTCTGACACGCCGCCTTGCACAAAATTGAGATGATGGAAAAAAATTTCAGGCTGCTCCCCACAAAACTATTCATGGTAGTAAGGAGGTGCAGGTGAGATGAGTTGTAGTTCTTAGTCATCATCTCAGGCTGCATCTCCTTATAATACTATAATGAGTAGCTTTGTGAGGAGGTAGCCATGCTAGCTTTGAGGAGGTAGCCATGCAGATCTATATAACCTGTTTTTTCTCCGGCTCATTGTACACCATGGAAAATTCAATAGGAGTCTGATCTTATCTACTTAAGTATGATCTTTTCTCCTTAAGTATGATCTTTTCTCCTTAAGTATGATCTTTTCTCCTGAGTATGAGCTTATCTATCTCTATTGGAGTATGATCTTTTTTGTCCTACCTGGGCCGTGATAATGTGATAAGTAGCAGTATCTCACAGGGCTTCCAAGTGTTCCATAGGACGTGTGCGCCGCTTCCGAAAATTCGAACACCGGATTTTGTTTAGAAACACCAAATTTTGGCATTGAAATGTGTGTTTTCTCGTGTATTCCGCATCGCCCTTGGTCCAAGCCCTTCCGTGGCTGATACAGACTACACCGTGTTGTATTCTATATACGTATCTACTTCAATATCCAGTTAGTATAAAATGAGGACTCTGGTTCTGAGAAAAACATGTCAGTGTAGTCAACTTTATTCTGCAGACAAATTTCAGTAGGTTAAATGAAAAGTATTGAAAATGGTGTTACTAAAATGTATAAGGAACAAAATGACTCATGAGTTAAGATACAGTCTACTATACTTTGTTCAGTGTCTCTGTCATCTGATGTAAACAAAATTTTTAGTACTTTATCTTTTTCACAAAGAATGGCCATGACCTTTTCTCAATATGAAGATTAAAGGAATTATGCAGTCTTGCAAAGTGACACCAAAAAGTGACATTACAATAGACATCATAGACATCTAATATTATCCACCAGTCTAACAAATATTTTGACTTTCAAACTGGAAATGTTGACTTGTTCCTACTAGTAGTACTACAGTTACAAAACATATCCCCAAGAAGTTATGCATCAGATTGGTCTAGGCAAGGTTGTTACATCTGTCAGGCACTCATCATAACTGGACTGGTAACTTTCATTAGGCTTCAACAGCACACAACAGGTTGGGCGCTTCGATCCTGCTGCCTCTCCAAGATCCTGAAAAACACAAACAAGAATATCAAACCTTTACTCTGCGCACAACCAGGATTACCCAATGACATGAAGAAAGAAATGAACAGCTTGTTTACACATTTCACTATGCAAACTTCTCAAGTCAGCATGGAGAAGATGAAAGACATGACAGTGAAGTATGTCAGTTGCACTTGCAGTCTTTTGATAGCTGTTGCACAGCTAGCTGTTACTTTGTACATGTACGTTAACCTTGTTCACACACACACCTGTTTGGCTGGCACATAACAGTATGGAATTTTGGCATCTTCACACACTACAGGGAGATGGCAGTACACTTCAATGGGTGTTGTGTCCCCAGCAATCAGTACAATTCTGTAACACAGAATGCAAAGTTCAATAAGGATATGCACAGTAATCCAGGGTGCACATACATTGCTGTATCATGGAAGGTTTACATTGTAGCAAATCTCACAAAGACGACAGATAAAGCATAATAAGTTGCCAACTCTTACCCCCTCTCTCCCTTCTTGATGAATTTCTGTACATCCCTGATGCCTTTTCTGATGTTCTTCTCTTTTGAAGCTGAAAAAGATAACAGACTACTGTCACACACAAGTACAGAAGACATCCTGTGGGCAATGTAACCATTGCAACAAAGTAACACTAACAGTTCAAAACTAAGCTGGGATGGGCTTTGGTGCATTGAGCTGTCGCCCCATGTGTTTTTTATTAACATCACTAATTTCCAATTGTCTTTTTTTTTTTGCACATGCCCACATCCATCCCCATTCATACCCTTTGTTAGCTTTGCACAGCTGCTAATAATCCAGTTTTCTTATACAGGGCTATTCAGAAGAAGAAGAAGAAGAACAAACATTCCACTGATTACTAATGGTTCTTAAAGTATTCCCTGAAATAATAATGATGTCAGTCTGAGTGAGTCTGTCACATTTATGCGTGACAACAAATATTTGCCAAGGCATCAAGACAACTTGGCACCTGGAGAACTTGGCACCTAGCCAATCATGACAACTCAGCGCTGTGCCCATAACAACTCAGTACCATATATACAACGTACTTATATAACACAAGTGACCTGCAGATCAAAGAGCCTGATAGAAGGCGGAAAAGAAATGAGCCGTGTTAACAGTCAACCTTCACATGTGAGACCTGTGACAAACCCTGCAGGAGCAGAGCTGGTCTAGTTGCTCACCGTCGAGTCCACAGTGAACAGAACTTCCAACAGGATGAAAAGGACTATGAGTATGATTCTTATGTTTAACTTCACAGAAGATCATGTGAAGGTAAACATTATGCATTTGCTTTGCAAATGTTACCTTTCTAGTGGGTATGTGCATTTATATAAAGAATCGGTGAATAGTCCCTTAATCTACTCGGTAGTGTAACGAGCATAAAAATAAAAGTTGTTCCATGCAGTAACGTTACAATATCCCTGCAGTTACGTTACAATAAGTTTTACCAGTAAAATAGCGTTAGACTTGCAAATTTTTTAATTAAGATCCTTTGTCTGATAGACTGACTCTAACTTGGCCTTGTGCAAACAAGTGCTGGGTAGGAATCTCCAGGTATATGCATTCTCACGTTTGACTTTTAGGATAGTTGAAGCAAATCCAGTGATAGACATGCTACACACACACACCACTGGGCTTGCTCTAGCTATACATGTTATGGCAGAATTAACGGGCACTGGTCTTCCAGGGTTCCAGTTTCAACTAAATTTACTTTACTAGTAGCCAGTATCCCCTCAGTTGTAGAAGGGTATCTGAAGAGAACCAGTGCAGAAACCTCCTTGGCCTTACTCAACTGTATGCGCGTATGCGGTATCAAGGTATGTGGCAGGGGGAGGGGGGCCAAAAACACTCCTGAAGTTTCGTTGTGGTCAAAGGAAACAAAGGTCACTGAGACGAACATAAAGATTCAGGATTCAAAGAAATTTTGGAAAAGTTGGTAATGTGCATCACCTTTTACAAATTAAACTTACGTTCGTGGAAATTATGGCAGCTACATAGACAAAGACATATGTACTGTAGATACCACATGCACGTGCATGCATGATCTGCCAAGCCGACCAGTCCTACCTTTCTTCACAGTCTTGTACAACCTCTTAGTGAGTTTCCTGGCCGCCAAAGGACTGGCTATGGGGTTAACCCGAGTAGCCAGAACTTCGTAGGCCCTCTCTCTGTCTTCCTTGTTCCCCCCTGACTCCTCATGTTCCTCTTTTTCCTCAGTCTTATCTTTCTTCGGAGTCTTCGCCATGTTGCTTAGTGGGACGCTGGACGGAACCAATCTAGTACATGGGGTTAATATTCAAAACAGTATTATTCTTTACACATCATTAACAAAATAAACCCAAATGTTCCAATTGAACTAGGTATCAATTATCATGATATTTATATGTAACTCGTTATGTCGTTTAAAAGATTCTAGTACAGACATACTTGAAAAATTCTGTTGGTTTGATATTGTTGAACCCCTCAAAAAGGAGTAGAGAAATCAGTATAGTCCAAACATTTCAGAGGGGCTAAATGGTCAAAAGTAAGTTTCTTTACACATTAACGTTACACTATAGGACAAAAAATGATAACAAACTCAATCAATATCAATAATATATGCTATCATATACATCATTATTTTATGATCTTCGTATTACCAGCATTTTGCAATTATTTTACGTAATTACATGCTACCATTCTCCCCGATCGGGTTTATGGTAGACTCCAAAATCAACATGGACGAAGTGCTTCCAAAATATTTTCATCGATGGACGGAAAATAGACTGCGATATTGAAGATGAACGCGAGAACGCAGACTTTTGAACTGTCGTGTGAAGGTCGGCAGATCGAAGAGGTCCTTTTGGGAATCTTCCACACCATTCTGTTCCACAGAACGACGGGGAAATTCCACTACAAAAAGGAGGGCACCTACTCCATAGGCACAGTCGGTGTTGTTGACGCTGACTGCGACTTTGTTGACTTCACTTACGTTCGCTGCGACTCAGACGAGCTCGATCGCAGCCTGAAGCGTGAAGTCGCGTCGTTCAAAGACGCTCTGAGGAAGGTCGAAGGCCCCTGCGAGGGACAAATCTCCCTGGAGTTCTTCCAGAAGAAGAGAAGTCGGTGGCCGTTTCCTGCAGAGAGTATCCCTTGGGAGGTATGACGTCATCTTTAGAGATTTTGGATCTGTTCTAAAGCTAAGCAAGGTCCTTGAGCATTGTAGATGTACACAAAGATCTTGGCTTCTTGCAGAGCCTAGCTTCTCGTAGATTAGGTGAGGGTCTGCATGCTCTTTTCCGTAAGGCGTAGGCGGGCCTTTTAAATTTCCCGTAATTCGTAGGGAAGTTATTTTATTCAGCGTAATTCGTAGTGAGGAGGTGAAAATTTTGCGTAAAGCGTAGCCAGTGCATTTCACGTAAAGCGTAATCGAGCCAAAAAATTCCCCGTAAATCGTAGTTCAGACTCCCAATTTTTCGTAGGCCGTAGTGGATGAACTTGCGGTTGACCTGTTGGGTCATACTTGTACGCAGGATTTGCACGTAAAAAGTTGCAGAATATACCGTTTCAGAGGGGCAAGATTTCAAAATTTTCCTGGGGAAGCATGCGATGAGTCACGCCTTCGGCGCTGCAGTAAAATATTATTTTGCCCCCTCCCATAGAAGTAGAGTCGCTTTGCTGCCGTCTCTGCTTTCCTTCTCCCATCTGGGTCCAGGTGTGGTGCACGATGGCTCGACCACATAACGCCCGTGATGGTCTGCATTTTATCACATTCTGGGTCCATTCTGACCCAGTATCAGTGCAATTTGGAGTCGTGACAGTGTTTAAAACAGCGAAGTCACTGATGTAAATCAGTTGACAAACAAAATAGACCAGTCAACTCTGCCTGAATTCGAAGCGAAGCGCCAGAATTTAGCGTAAAACGTTGCCGGCCTTCTTAAATTTTACGTAAAGCGTTGCGGGCCTCGATGAATTTAGCGTAAAGCGTAATCAGGACCCCCCATGCAGACCCTCTTAGGTCACTAAAGTTGTATCCTGATCTTGTAGTTCCATTTGGAATTGATGAAAAGTATGAATACATGTATGCAAATAGACCATCTCCAACAAGACTTTGTACATTTGTATTTGTTTGAGTTCCACCATTGATAACCACTGCTTTTCCATATTAGGTGTGGACGCTGAAGCTGAATGTGATTGACCTGAGCAGTGAGAGTGAGCGCCAGATCTGCCGGGAGAAGGTGGGCGAGAAGCTCGCGGAGAAAGTCATCTGCATCGCCGAAGCCATGAATCGACACGAGTTCCTCCCAAAGAACCCAAACGAGCCGGACTTGGACAACGTGTTTGACACCAGCTTCCCGGACGTGCAGCCCTACCTGCACAAGATCACCTTCGAGACGGGGAGTTCCAGTGGGGCAAATGTGGGCCTGACTGTCAGAAGACTCTTCAGAGACACTTTGGCCATATGAGATGTAATTGTACTGAGAGGGAATAAAATCAATTAATGTTGAAGATTAATGTTAAAAAGTTATAAAGTATGAGCTATGAAAGAAGTTGTCAGCAAAAGATGTTTCAGTTTTGTTTTCTTCATACATTGTGCCCACTTTCCTGCAACATCTTTTTCCTAACAGTAAATAGTATTGTTATTGTTGCAGTAATGTTACTTAAATGGCAGGACAGTAGATAGGAGCAAAATGAAAGTATCAAACAATAGCCAGCTGGCTAGATTACTGCTGGATACAGTTTTCAATGATGTAACCTAAAAACTGTTGAAGTCACTGATCATTAGAGGTCCGAAGTGTTGGAGAATGGATCCAAAGGACCTTCCTGTGAAAGACACCTGACGGGCTGGCTATTGCATGTATATTATATGTAAACTTATACTACTGGTCCAGTACTGAATATCATTCATGTACCATATGTGTACTATACAGTACATGCCAACAGTCTTGTGAAATTCACCATTTTGACTATGAGAGAGAAAGATATGTGTGTTTATTCTTCTCAATCTGTGTTGAGCTGATAAGCAAAAGAAAGAAAGATAGATAGAATAGAGGTGATGTTCTTTATTCTGGGGACATAGTACTAGTAGTTGCTGATGAAACAGTTCTACATGAATGCTAAATTGCAAGTGACATACATGTATATTCAGCATAAGATAGTATTACAGTTTGCTTTTGTTATGTGTCAAAGACATCACAATTACATTTCTCTCTCTCTCTGCAAATATGTGTATGTGTTGAAAGGATAGCCATCTAATATAGTTGAAAAGGAAGGTAATGTTTTGATTCTCCCTTTGTATGACTGTTAATGCTTGATAATGGTTCATTTACACCTTGTCATTTTGATGAATGATGTCAGGTTAACAGCTTATAGAAGTTCTCTTTTCTGTGAATGTATTTTAAACGTGTAAAGAGATGAAAACAATGTAAATGTTGTTGTACATTTCACAAGAATGTCTTGACCATTTTGAGTGATGTACCGGTAAATTGTTCCATTTGTTACACAAAAGAAGTGTGAGTCTGCTTGTGCTGTGATTGATTTATACCTGTTTATTTATTTTATTTTATTCACATAGATTTTTGAGCATTAGATAGCAAGCACATTCGTGCTTATATGATCCTTTGCTCAACATAAGACATACAGAATACAGATTGAAGACAAATACAAAATATACAACGAACATAAGATGAAAGAGGCTGGCGCACCAATAAACATAAAATGAATAACGTTGATATGATAAATTAAATCTTCCAGACTGAGAAATGAAATTGAAAACAATATCAAAAATACAGCAATTGGTAGAGTAAGGGAGGGAGGGGCTACCGGTAAGGAGTAATGTACTTAATGTGTTGTCGTTTGAGTTATGTAGGCCAAAGGGGAATATGTTGTCAAGATGTAGGCAGGATATGGATGATAACATTTGAGTCCTTGTGGAATTGTAAAGTAAAATTTATACCTGTTCATGTGTCTACAGGTGTTGATGTATTGGTGAACATGGACGACAAGCTGCAGAAGTAAAGTTAAAATAATGTATCAAGACATGTATTGAACTTGGCTTTGTCTTTGTGGTTCATATTGTGTGTAAATCACATGGGTTGAGGACATCAGAAGAGATTTTCAAATAACTTACGCTAACAACACACCAGAAAAGATTGGTAGATAACTGTATTCTGTTATACCACAAACAATCTCTACCAAAAACATGGCCTCAAGTTCTTGCCAAAGGTAATTATCATTCATAACAACACCCATGAAGGTCTTCAGGTCACACAAAGAATGGAGCTAACCTAGGTGGCAGACGGTTGCCAACAAAGGTCAGCTCCTCGACTCAAAGGCCAACATACTCCCGAGGTATAAACCACAAACACCCGACCAACTGGTTATGAGCTGGCCAACTATATATAGTGTCTGTCCCCAAAAGAAATCTGTCTGGAGATTAAGATACCCCTCAGTTGCACCCTGAGCTGGTTCTTTTTCGGTAAGGTCGGAGGTCAGTAAGGTGCAGCAGCAGAAACATAACTTGAACATTAAATCAACGTCTTCGTACCCTTTAGAATTTTGTGTGTAACAATGACTATTGTGGACGATACCACAATTGATCAACACATTGTGGAGTATGCTTCGAACAAAGACTTGCCCAAGCGACTTTTGATTGCCCTGCCCGAACAGCAGCTATTTCTTTATAACACCCGAGGCAAAGTGATTTTTCCAGGAAGGTAATCCCCACTGAACAATAACAAATTGTGACATACACCATTACCTCTGAATCATTCCAAGACATAACATTTGTTGAGCCAAGCTGCGCATTCACAGCTATCTACAGGTCTTAGGATTTGGGCCAACGCTATGTCAACATGTTAAAGGTATACTTTTTGTTACTGAGTTGTTGAGTACATATATGATTGTTAAAGGGGACCTCAACTCCAAAAACAGGTATTCTGTTACTTCAGATACGATTTTTCTAGAATCCAAAAAAGGAATTGTATTGGCAAGTTCACATGGAGTTTGGACTAGGCAGCAGTTGCATTATACAGCAACAATATTTTGATAACCCCTCCACACGCATGTATTATTCTCTATTCTCATCTTGATCTTTAAGAAATCTTGGGGTGACTTATTGTTGCAACATCCAGCTCCCCTAGCTGAAAAAAATATAATCTTCAAGCAGATGTTGGGGAGACTAAATCGGTACGTTGAGGAGGCGGTAGCCTCCTTCGCAGACTTGTGAGCGGCGTTATTTTTTTCGGCGACCGACGGGAGTTATGTCGCGGAGGGACGGTTTGCAGCCAAGGGAGTTTGCCGGGGAGAGAAGGATCCTTCTCTCCCGGGCAAACTCCCTTGGCTGCAAACCGTCCCTCCGCGACATAACTCCCGTGTAGCGTACTGGACCGAGTGCTATATAGAGAGACGACTTGACACAGCAAAGTTCTGCTTCAGACTGACCATGCCATGAGGTGGAGACCTCCTGGCATGTACTTTAATTGATAACAGATTTTATGCTAATCACTACTTCAACTTCCTGTTGTCTTCTAACTACAGTAACCTAAAACACATTGCTAACACTGGTCCCCCCTCTACAAGTCGTTCGTCCCCGAACGAAATTCAACAATACATGGTTAAATACACGGCGTAAGAAGTTATGAAACAGTAAGGCTTGTCAAAACATAAGAAGAAAACATAAGGAAATAAATCTTGATTGGTGAATAGATGAGGGGGTCATAAATGATAATGTCTTCCGGTACACATATGGAGTCCAGAACTAACTGCTGCGAAAATGGGCGCTGGTGTTTTGAAAGGCGCCAGTACTTTTGAGCACAAACTTAAAACATAACGTTAAACATAAACATCCGATGTCGCACGCTTGAGTGTGATCGGGAACATCCGACGCCACACGCTTGAGTGTGATCGGGAATTTTAAAAAAAAGCTTCCTAATAGTTTTGACCCCTAGGCCGCAGCTCTATTGAGGCAAGCATAGCTAAATAAACAAAATTACACAGCAACAACGTTTCTCTAACGATCAGCGACCACGTCGGTTAAATGACAGTTCAGAGCAAACGAGTCTTTAAAATAGAAAGTAGATCTTCCTAGGAGTGTCGTCCCGTAGGCATCAACACCGCTCCGTAGGCAAGCATCGCACATTCACAGCACAATACCAAGGAGGTAACCTCCTTGACAATACAAAGCATACAAGACAAGACAAATTATGTGCAACAGTACCTCTCTAAAACCACATAAGAGTTCGCCGATATTACACGCGGGCAGAGTTCGTGGTTGGAATTCCAGGCACTTAGAGTTCATCATTTTCTTAGGCCATAGCAGAAGTTCAAAAGTTCGTGCGGGTGGTCGGAAGCTTGGACACGTGGAGGCTTAGGTGACTCTCAGCTAACGGACGGCAAAATCCGGGCTCCATGGGAAGGTCAAAGCTGGTCTGTCGCGCTGTACGGGGTCGTCGGTGGGCTGGCCGGGCTGTACGGGATCGGCGGTGGGCTGGCCGGGCTGTACGGGGTCGTCTGTGGTTTGGCTGGTCTGGATTCTGGCCGGCGCTAGCGCTGGGGAGAGCTGGCCCCGCTCACAGCTTGGCACTGGCGGCGATGGGAGACGACGGCGCAGGATGGTCGCTCCAACGGGGTAGGGTGGCGTGGTTGGCAGGACACGACGCTTGACGAGAGGCTTTGACGGGCATAGCTGGCAGGTAGCGGCTGCAGGATGGAGCTGGAGGTCTGTTGTCAGGGACCAGAGCTCTGAGATGGTCGGTGGCAGGACACGACGCTTGACGAGAGGCTTAGGCGGGCAGAGCTGGCAGATAGCGGCTGCATTATGAAGCTGGAGGTCTGTTGTCAGGGACCAGAGCTCTGAGATGGTAGAAGCTGGCACCTCCAGATGAAAGATGCGGCGAAGCATGGCTGCTGTCTAGGGCAGGCATGGTGCTGCCATGGCGTGGGTCGCGGCTGGCTCGTAAGCCAGGACCGCTGCCACCAAATGCACCGCTGCCACCAAATGTAGCGTACTGGACCGAGTGCTATATAGAGAGACGACTTGACACAGCAAAGTTCTGCTTCAGACTGACCATGCCATGAGGTGGAGACCTCCTGGCATGTACTTTAATTGATAACAGATTTTATGCTAATCACTACTTCAACTTCCTGTTGTCTTCTAACTACAGTAACCTAAAACACATTGCTAACACTCGTCTGTCGCCGAAAAAAATAACACCGCTCACAAGTCTGTGAAGGAGGCTAAGGAGGCGGTATGTCACAGAAAAGGGCGGTTAGGAAAACGTAACGATTTAGCCTCTCCCAACATCTGCTTGGAGATTAGAAAAAATCATTGTCGACTGGATTTGAGACGGGAAAGTTTTTGATTTATGGTGTCATCGTACACCACAGACCTAATCTCTAATCAGATCTTATCGGAAGCAAAATCGTAACCAACTGGCAAGACAGTATAGTAGGCAATGACACTGAAAGGCCTTGATATGCTAGGAGATTACCCTGGAGATTACCCGGGCCGACTGACATCTCCAACTCCAAGCAGATCTTTCGTTAGCCAAGACAGGCCAGAGGGTATCCACCGGGCTACCCAAGTGTCTGGCCCATTGGATACTGTCTTGGCCACCAAAAGATCTGCCACCGTCCCTGGTATCTCCCTTCAGGCAGCGCGATACGTTATTGGTCACCGTAGATTGAATTCCCGCCTCTGAACGTATGTTTTGAAATCTCGGAGATATAGACTTGTCATGTCTGGTAGGCTCAAGAATGAGTTCAGATGTTTCATACTTTAGGGAGGGGCATTCGTTGAGGGATGAACTGCATTTTGTCAGCGGGTGATTGTTGGGCCTGGGGGTCAGGCCCCTTCAGTATGGGCTTGATGGGGGACCACTCTTCTGGATTATAAGGCCTTATAATGGTCCATTTTCGTTGTTACAACGAAAATGGACCAGTGTAAGGCCTTATAATCCAGAAGAGTGGTCCCCCATCAAGCCCATACTGAATGTTGAACTATAATATAAAACTGTTGACTTTGTACTCACAACGACATGGCCTTTTAGAAAATAACATCTACTTTTGATTTTGTGTTGTGTTGTGTTGTGTTGTGTTGTGTTGTGTTGTGTTGTGTTGTGTTGCCCATTTCACCCCGAGTTCGCGATGGGCCACGATCGTGACGGTCAAGGTTACAAGGTTCTTCATAATCACCTCTCTTGAAATGGAAAAATGTAATAAACCGGCTAGGATCAAGTGTCATTGTGTGGTATTATATCCATATATTTGCGGTTATACGACAGCCAGACATCCTGTTCACAATTGACCATCCACATAGTAAAGGTTGTGGGCTGTGGCTTTGTCTTGGTTGGAGACACAGGGAGGGGGCGGGTCTCAGGTCACCGGAAGGGTGGGACCATACCAATTAGCCGGTTCTATTTCTGTGCGAGGTAAGGTCCGAGGAGCACCAATTTTTACTACATTTTAGACAGTACGATTATGACCGATATCCTTAATATATTCACGATTCTTTTGTCTTAGTATGTAACAAGATTGATTGTAGCGAAGAGTACTGTGATTTTATGCCGACGTCCATAGGAAAGTTCGAACTAAGACTCGACATGCCCCCATGGCCAAGTAAACTTGGAGTTGTCCTGCACATTGAACCGCGATCATTTGTTTTACACTTGCGGCAACACCGGATATATGTAATTTTCTAGCAAGGCGATCCCCACGAAATAGTCATAAATTTACACACGCACAATTACGTCTGTAAGTTACATCAAAATTAGCTGTGCGGTGTGAGCAAATTTCGCCTTGCCTCAGCGCACCCAGGTGTAAATACATGTATAATTCTTATGGGTTGGGCGGTAACTTGGGCCAACACTTGAACTATGCTATGCAATCCTTTATACAGCTTATCCTAACAGTCAGCTATACGATATTTGATCCCATTTTGCTCGTTATTGAGACTGGTCTCCTGAGCACACAGCGGTGCGGCAGTGCCAGTGAAGAAAGTTCCTCCGATCTCTGAACGACGTAGCCTCCGCCAGGCCTTCCTGGAGGCTATCAGGGTTGTGGATAGAATTTTAGAAAGATTCGGCAAAAATACGAGTAGGATCAGGGTAGTGAGCCGCGGTAAGAGCAACATTTCCTCTGCGCAGACAAATGAACTCTATGGTGGCTAAATTTCCCTGGCCAATTCTCCCTATTTACCTAAATAGACTATTTTCAACCTGCGCCTGCGACCGCGTTGCTTGTCTGGTCGAGACTATATATGAATGGCGCACAAAAGGAATAAAAACAACATATCTACACGGGAGATTTGGTATAGCCTACACGTGACTCGTCATTCCATGGCACTGATCCACCTTTACCTGGAGGACTGCTCCATTATCAAAGCCAGGGGGTTGTTTGGCCTCTGTTTATTCACGAAATACATGTACTCAAATCGGCCTGCTGACGCCTTTTCATTAGCCTCTACCAGGCTTCGGAAAGCTGCTTCCGAAGCCTGGTAGAGGCTACCTTTTCATTGATGTCATGAGGGAAGAGTTCAGGGTCAGACCAAATATAACAATACATGGGTTACATGATTGGAGTCCTGCCAAATTCACAAACATATGTAGCCGTACAGAGTCTATATGAATATGTATATATTCCATATTTGAGTATTTCACGAGTACACAAGGTTCAAACACTCCCATCATGGTATCGTCCAGGGTATGGTCCACGTTTACTAGGAGGATTGTTCCATTATGAAAGAGGGGGTGTTTTATAATTAATTAGTATTCAAGCACGGAAATCTGTTTATTTGTTTTCGATGAAGGGTAAGAAATGGAATAACATTTAGGTCAAATGCAAGGTGTTTTCTTGTTATTTCGTCAATAGTATTATCATATATGCATTCATTTTTTTGTAGCATTAGCATGAAAGTTCATCTGAATTGGTAATTTACATAGTGAAAAATTAAGCTGTTAAAGGAATTGACTCACCGGAGTTTTCGACTGAATTGGTCGGTCTTCATCGGCTTTCTGAGCCAAGTGCTGACGTCACACGTGGGAAGAAATCACTTGTCTACAGCACTTGGGTCAGAAAGCTGATGAAGACTGAGCGATTCAGTCGAAAATTCCGGTGAGTCAATTCCTTTGAGTTGGAAAATATTTTAATTTTTCACTATATTTTGCAGCATCTTGGTTTGATCAAGGAGGTTTGATTTAAATTAATCTTCGTGTACGGGATGTGTCATGCATCTCAAATGGTTTCCTGTGGTTTCTTGCTATGCCATAACTAAACAATAAAACCGGCACCCACGCAAGAAACAATGAAGCTCGGTGGCTTGGGAGAGTACACTTGTCGCGCGCGCGGTATTCTGGTTGCTTGGGGACGCCGGAAGTGAGTTCGACTTCGGGTCACCGGAAAAGGTGGGGCAAATATCAGCCGGTTCTATTGTTTTTTAGGTAAAATCGAAGCACCAAAGATTTTCATATTCCTGAAAACGCCTTTAGATTATCAATGTTCTCATTTTTCATATTTTAGAAAAGAATACCAGTTCTTTACAAACGACACGATTATTATTTCAAGGAATTGTTGAGCTGTTGCCCGGAAAAGTCCTGCACGGCCCCCACCCGAAGTGAATTTTCGGTGGCCCAGCCCAGATGGGTCGTGATCATCACTTTGACAAACACCTGACAATGCCTGAAGCACTTGTTCTCCCACAGATTCCTGTCTTTAAGAGAAAGTTAATTCCCGCCAAAGAATGACTCATTTGGTCACGCATGATTGTGTCTGAGTTATCTAATAATTGCTAGTAAAGTCATGTGAAGAATTTCACCCAACCGACACCTCCTTCAGGTACATAGTAAGTGTTGATCGGTTGGACTAAGTGTGGGCAAGGAGGTCCCTCTAATCTCCTTGGTGTGGGGTAGGACAATGTGTTATCCTTTAAGTGAAGACAACTGCAGAGGCGGTGGACTTAAGAACGTCTACTCATTTCCTTCAGTTCCTGGAAGTGCTGGTAGCGACAAATTTCCACGTAGTTTTGAACTTGGGGGAGTTACTTCCTACATCGTGGCGCTCGGTTCTCCACGTGTCTGTGTTCATAGTAACTCCGGGGTAACAAACCGTATCCGCAGCACAGGTACATTACCTGACTTCTTCTTGTGTAATACCGTGTTCTTTGCCATGCACGTACTTGGGAGCCTGGGAGTTTACTTCGGTCTTGCGGTTTTGAGGGAACTACGGCAGGGAGAAAAATCGTTAACAGGTTGGTGGTAATGGCTACGTCACGGTTTTAGTTGCTTGGCGCCGGACTGCGGGTCTTGTCGGATCCCGAACGGACCGAGATTGTAGAGCCGGGGGGCGGGGGGGGGGTCCGTTCGTGTTTTCTGCTGCTTTATCGAGCGTTCTTTCGAAAGAATTATTCCTCCTTTCAGATATCTTAAAGATTAGGTAATTAGGATTTCTTAAGTGTGTGTGTGTGTGTGTGTGTGTGTGTGTGTGTGTGTGTGTGTGTGTGTGTGTGTGTGTGTGTGTGTGTGTTTGAAATTTTAATTGATGTGCTAGAAAAGTGGCAACAGGAATATATTGCTGGGTCAAACTTATAATGATTCGTCATGCACATACCCTAAAGTTAGTACTAGTTAGTCACAAAAACGACAACAAGTTTCTCATTGTCTTCGGGGTACTCTCCAAGCAGAGGTTTGGGTTTGGGGCTTATTTTGGGCGTGCTTTTGGGCTTTTTTATCGGGCTTTCTTTTTTCACTGAAATTTTGTTTCTACCCTACCCAAAATTTCAGTGAAAAAAGAAAGCCCGATAAAAAAGCATAAAAACACGCCAAAAATAAGCCCCAAACCCAAACCTCTGCTTGGAGAGTATCTTCGGGGAGCGTCTAACCGCATGACTGTGGGTATGAGTCCCTATTTGAAAAGGGGCGGGAACATGTGCCCTTCCCCTGTTAGTTATTATCAACCCATCCCCGTTAGTCGATGGTATTTTTCCACCACGTGCTCCCCACTAGTCTCCAAGTAGATATTGGGATGGAAGACTGTGACGTTCTGATTGGCGCCAAGCGTGTCTAAATGTACCACGAGGTCGCTCATGCAGTTAAACAAGAATGTGCGAAGGGGGCGTGGGTTCAAAGATTTTTTTTTTTAAGATTTATATTCCCGGTTGTTTTCTAAGACATTCCCGGATGTCTCTAAACAATCAATGGCACGGCACAGACACACCTTCAACTTCACCCTAGTCAGCAATTCACTTGTATACGTAACTTTATGATAACACCTGTAGGCGTTAATTAGGACTTCCGGTGAAGAAAGGGCTCACATCGCCTTACAGGTGCGAGTGTCAGTGCTTAGCTGTCACTTTCTCACAAGCCGGGGTGAAGGAGACATCAGGCATAAAAAAAGTCCAGTTTATTGGCCTACATGTTTGAAGCACCTCAGGTGTAAGATTTCGGATATTTGACCTAGACCGTCGGACAATGTCAAGCTTACGTATCAGGTTTCACGTCGTGAGCTTCAGTTGTTTTTCCAGGACAAAGCAGGTGAGTCTCGTTTAGTGCTCGATATTTGACGATCCGCTGGACTTCAAAAATATACCTGTCCATCTTATAATACATGTATGTCGGAAAGTATCATGATGGAACACGCTGCGAACTATCTGCTGTTAGGAACGCACGTGGCCAGCCCGAATATTTCAGGCAAGGCGTCCACGCATTTGTTGTGGGCGGGGCTGCATGTGCCGTCCCGAGCGCGTGTTTGGCCACTGGGCACAGTGGGAAAATGCATGCCATTTCATGATAGGGACTATAATTGAATCGTGTGCAAAGTATACTAGTATACCTTTTTATCTTACACCAATCGATTGACCTTAAGTTATGTTGGATCGAGCACCTACCTGAATATGTGCTGTGCTTGCATGCGTGGCGTACGTTAGGCGACGCGCGCCTTCTTGAACATGGCCGCCATTTTATTTCAAGCGACAAGTTGTTCTACAGTCGCCATCGCGTTGATATTTCAAAAAAGTATTGAATAGGTGATTTTGTGGACATCATGTTGAACGTGTTTGCCACAGACCATATATGGCTACTACAGGATAAAGGTCGAATTGTATTTTGCCATGGCAGGGCGCTAATTTTCTACAATCCGCCCACCTGTTTTGAAGGCGTTTGGCCATTTCTTTCGCCAAAAATATTTTGCAGTTGCCATGAGAAAAGATATAGCAATACACGAATACAGTTGGTTTTTATATATCTATCTTGAACTTATTTTAGATTACAAGATTGACATGGATATCTGACCTCAAAATCAACTTATGTGAGAGTCTTTTATATGATTCAGATGCAGAAAGCTGCATGTGTAAGGACAAGGATAAAGTGTACAACCTGCACATTAACCACGTCGATGTGAAAACAAAAAATATGTTGTCCGATAAAATGTGTTTTTACTCCTGCCGGTATGCGTATATGTAGAAAATGTGTAGGATCATTTCACATGCCAAGCCTTGTGAACACTATGTCGCATGTCGCCACATCTGTGGAAAAGGTAATGTACAATACTACGGTAGGCATTTGCGCGGAGGACACATTATTTTGGTCCGCGCAGAACAGCGGCACCACCGGTACCATGCCCACTGTAGCCGGCCGGGACTTCGCGAGTCAGACGGTTCTATATGATTTATCCTACTGGCTCTCAAAGTCCTGGTCGGCTGCGATGACTCTCGTCGGAGGTATACAAGTTTGCCAATACCCATTACAATATGGCAATGTCTATCAGATGTTTTTAAAACTATGTTAGACTGAGAAAGTTTCTGTTTCCTTGAACTGTGAAGTGCTAAGTTGGCGGAAAAGCCGTCACGACCCAACTGAATATATTTAGTTGAGTCACCAAGTCTGTCACGAATTTGCAGATCTGCAAAACAACTTCCTCCTCCTGAAGCCAGGTGTTAGTCATTTTTTTTTAAATCATTCTTTTTATTGTTTCAAAAATGTACACAAAAGAAAGCATGGCACAAAGAACAAAATAAGTGAAACCACATGAATAACAACAAAACTAAATAAAAACCAGTAAACAATATAGATGATATAACGAAGTATGCAAAGAAAAAAGTCAACCCCAATTACATACAATTTCTTCATGGAGATGTCGAAAGTATACCTATTAGTTTTCCCCATTTTCCCATGTGTTTTTTTGTCTTGCCCACTCGATTAGAAATGATGGTTTCTAACTTAAAGTAGTGTGTTATATAAGAAATAAATGATTTTATGTTAAGTGACCAAGGTCGATATTTAAATATAAACTGTTTTCCCAAAAGAATAATGAGGTTGGACAGGACTGGACACCGATCACTCAAATCCCCCAAAATAACATTACAGAGACTAACGTGTAAATGGTAACCAGTATGGCTGAAGTACCATTCTTCCACCTGTTGCCAAAACCGTGCAGCAAATCTACACTCCCAAAATAAATGGATGGAAGACTCTTCTTCTTCCTTACAAAAGCTGCATAAAGGGGACTCTATTAGCCCCCACTTGTGTAACATTTTATTTGTTGTTAAAAATTTAAATAGTAATTTGTATTGAAATATACGCATGTGGGAGTCAATAGAGGTTTTGTAAATTAAACTATACACTTTTTTCCACCTCACTGGAGTATTAAAATAGTCTTCCCAGTAGTATTGTATTCTGTCGGAAGATTCCCATAACCTAGCCTCATGCATAAAAAAGGAATACAGATAGTCATTTTGTTAGCACAGACAGAGAAATGTTGTGATCATGCAAGTCAGCAGAAGTGGCAGAAAGTGTTTCACTCATAACATGATGATTCAAACCACGAGGAAACGGATTCATATTTATTAGTACTTTTCTAATTCCTACCACTGTAATGTCACCAATACTGCTGCGGATTGACGTATAGGATACAAAGTAACTTAAATCTAGCACTTTAAGTAAAAGAGGAGAGTTAAATGTCGATGTAAAGCAGAGAAAGAAATTAACGGTTAAGTTTTTTTTAAAAATCCAGTCACCAGTAAGAGCCACCAGTATTCACAAGACATGTAGGATCCCATGCACTCACAGTTTGCGTACTCCCTGAATCACCACGTCCTGTGTTGCACTTTTCCTAGAATCAACGTTACCACGATGACAAAAACAAACTGTGTAGATATGGGTCTGTCAATCCACACACCGACAGCGGCTCCAAGCCCACTGTAGCCGGTCGGGACTTGGCGTGACAGCGGGTTTAGTATATCGTATCTTACTGGCTCGCCAAGTCTTGGTCTGCTACGGTGAGATACACCGATCTAGAGGCATCGCAATACTTTTATCTTTATCAGTTTTCCTCCAGCAAATGTGTCGCTGCTCTTTCTTGATGTGAAAGTTTGGAGCCAAACGATACCAATCACAGCAGGTACACAAAGGACGACCGTAGGCAGGCCACCGTAACATTAGCTTAATCTGTAACTGCACAAAACAGTACTATATGTAGTATGTAGTATGTAGATTTTAAAAAATTTGCTCTGGGAACGTTTTTGCTTTCCCTGAGTGTGCTACTTACTTATCCTGAGTGTACTACTTGACAGAAAAGTGTCACGACGCCCACGTTAACATGTGGCTTAAATATAATGTCCACATTTCGACTTTCCCCAAACTTATTCCTAGGTAACACGCAAAATCCGACTACTGCTACAACAACAACAACAACAACAACTGCAGTAGTGATAGCGATAACGATAACAACAACAATATACTGGTGCCGAGTTTAATGTTGTCTGAACATGTTCAAATGTTTTTCATGTATTGTTTGAGCACCGACATCGCACTGATATATATACAATATTGAATGTAGAAATTTAAAGTAGAAGACACTATCCCCTCTTATATACACTATGGCGCAGTACAGTTTGTTCCCTTGCAATTTATCAACGAATTTGCAAATATAGTGTCCATTCCAACATATATATATTTGCTTTTATTTTACTGAATTTCTACATGTTCCTGAAATAATGGAATGAGAGTAACAGCAAGCTTAGTGTTTGACTCATAATATGTCGACCAAGGATTCAACGGTGTAGAAAATGGCTTCAGAGTTTATATCTCACCTACAACGTTATTGTAGTCAGTACTGGGTGTGCACTTGATGTAACACTAAACACCAAATTAACACTTTGAGTATGCAAGGAGGTTTATTTGAGCCTCCTTGGAGTATGAGACGAAATTATTATATACATAATGATGTTTGACTCATAATATGTCGATCAAGGATTCAACCGTGTAGAAAATGGCTTCAGAGTTTATATCTCACCTACAACGTTATTGTAGTCAGTACTGGGTGTGCACTTGATGTAACACGAAACACCAAATTAACACTTTGAGTATGCAAGGAGGTTTATTTGAGCCTCCTTGGAGTATGAGACGAAATTATTATATACATCTTACGACAGAGGTGTTACCAAATTAAAAATGAATATATATAATACACGTATTTTATCTACCACAAATTCGCTGGTATTTATATGGCATGCAGAACATACTCCTACGGCTTCCACACCCCCTGAGTCACCACGTCCTTTACGTAGAATCACCATGGTGATGAAAAACAGGCAAAAAGGTACTATAGATTCATTTCTACACCTCCGACTTATTGAGTCATCCCGTCCTGTACCACCTGTGCTGTACTTATGGTAGAATCAACATGATGACAAAAACAACAACTACATTGTACAATTTTTTTGCACTACCAGTGTACAACAGATTCTACACCTCCTGAGTCACCTGTTTGCGTCGAAAAAGTGCAACATACATACAATGATCACGTATATAGCCTCCACCAGGCCTACCTACGGGGGTACGGATCGTAGAATTCGGCAAAAGAAGGGAATAGCTGGCCAGTAGAGTCAGTCCGCGGGAGGGTTAATTTCCCCTTCCGCGGTCAGTCAAACGTTAAACCACAAGGCGGCCAAACTCCCCTGGCAAATATTCTCCCTATTGTGGCCAACGTAGTTAGTCTGGTAGGGACGAACGTATATGCAACAACGGTACTGTAGCCGGTCGGGATTTCGCGAGTCAGGCGGTTCTTTATCATATCCAACTGGCTCTCAAAGTCCTGGCCGGCTGCGGTGACTCTCGCCAGAGCTCCGTCCTTGTACGGATTTGACTCTTCAACTCTCTGAATATTTCTGACCGCGCTGAAAGACAAAATCAAGTTAATATCCCCTTGCAAGAAATATACCGCATAGTGTGAATTGAAGATAACAGTATACCACAGGGAGCATACACCAAGATATGAAGCCTCGGGTATTTTAAAACAGCCAAGATGATGTTATAGAAACCAATATGTCAAAAACGTCCAGTTTGGTATGCAGCATTTCGCAATGGTAGAACCAATGCTTGGTCTAGACATTAATGTCCTTGATTGCAATTAGACATCGGGCACGAATTTGTACGTAAAGCTATTATATAAGTGTCCAGACCATCATGGATATACATGTATATATGTTTTTTTTTTACTGTACCTGTACGTACATGTTGCCGAAATAATGGAACCAAACCATTACCAGAGTAAGTATAAGTGCTTGACTCATAACATGGCGGTCGACAACGTATTCAACTGTATAGAAAATGGATTCAGAGTTAGATCTATAACATCTCACCTACAACGTCATTCCAGTCAGTACTGGGTGTGCACTTACTTATGATGTAACACGAAAACAAAAGTAACGCTTTGAGTACGAGACGAAATTATGATATAAATCTTACGACAGAGATGTTGCCAAATAAAAATGAATACTAGTATACACATATTTTATCTACCATGAATCCACTGATATTCATATGGAATGTGGGACGTACTCCCACGGTTTCCACACCTCTTGAGTCACCCCGTCCTGTTAGTAGAATCTACATGTTGATAAAAACAGGTACAATGGTACTGTACATCAGCTTCCGAAGCACACACGCGTCATGTACTATACTTATCGTAGAATCAACATGATGACAAAAAAGAACAACTACATTGTTCATCACAGCACTGTACTACAGTAGTGCCACCTGTTTTTGTCGAAAAATGCAACATATACCTCACACTAGAGAACCTTATCGAGTTTGAAACTTGTTTAAATGATAAATACCGGGCTGAAAATGATAATTGGTAGATCTAGAGAATACTGGAAGCAAAACTTCAACTCGGTAATGGGTAGGAATTACATGTATGTATGTATGTATGTATGTATGTATGTATGCATGTATGTATGTATGTATGTATGTATGTATGTATGTATGTATGTATGTATGTATGTAGTATGTATTACTTATGTGGCAGAGCCTGTCATCCTCGTCACACACACACAATCACACACACACTCACTCACACACACATACACTCCACACAAAGACTACAGCAACGGTACTGTAGCCGGTCGGGACTTCGCGAGTCAGGCGGTTCTATATCATATCCAACTGGCTCTCAAAGTCCTGGCCGGCTGCGGTGACTCTCGCCATGATCAGAACTCCGTCCTAGTACAATATTGACTCTTCAACTCTTTGAATATTTCTCATGACTACGCTGAAAGACAATAGAAAATCTAGCTATCCCCTTGCAAAAAAAATACACCGCATAGTATACCACAGACATACACCAAGATATAAAGGGTGTGATACTATAGAAACCAGTATGTCAAAAATGCCCAGCTTGGTAACGCAGCTTTTCACAATAGTACATGTTAGCAGGACCAACGTTTTCTCTAGAACATATTCAGAATAAGTAGACTTATAAACGTGATATATATCAAATAAAGTCAGCGGAGCTTTTTGTTGGCCATCCGGGACATAGAGGTACAGTCGGCATTATAACTGTCCCACTGGCCTTCTACGTCTTGAATGGTGAGCAAAATGAATCGCCGTCATTACATGTAGGAACTGTGTGAAGACAACGAACGTCTTTTTTCACATGTTTTCAACGAAGCTTTCAAGAGTCTTCATCTTCATTGCGTTTTCTAAAAATGAGTTAGATTATCCTGATTCCTGAAATGCCCCTTTTTTCATACGTTTCTATCAGAGTTTAGAAGCAGACCTCTTACCTTGTTAAAACCTTGTCAGAATGTTCGACCGGGTAGACTTTAAGCCTCATCTATCCATTGACTTACCGGTGATCAAGCTTGTGTCCAACGAAACTTTTGTCACGGAAACGTTTACCACTATCTGCAACTAACGTATTTCTGTGCTAACAGTGGAAGCTATATGTGTAGGTTAGTCGATAACTTGTCGGTCAGACACGGCGGCCGCAGAAAATGAGTGCCAGGATCCTGGATATGTGTGGAAGGGAACACGGTTGTGTCACGTAGCAAGAGTCCGTTGTGGTAATGAGTCCGCGTTAGACGTATTTCGATGAAAAATTGTGCAATATTTCCCTGCTGTTCCCCCGTCTTCGTCAGTCAGAAGATACGACAGCCAGGCAAGAAAAGGAGTGCCCGGATTCCGGATATTTGTTGAAGGAAACACGGTTAGGTCATTGATAAAAACAGCTACAATGGCACTGTAGATCAGCTTCCACACCTCCTGAGTCACCTAGTCCTTTTCGTAGAATCAAGATGGTGATGAAAAACAGGTACAATGGTACTGTAGATCAGCTTCTACACCTCCGACGCACTGAGTCACTGCGTCCTGTGATGTACTTATCGTAGAATCAACAAAAAAAAAAAGGTTTTTATCAGTTGAACCTTAGTTTGCTCACCTGAATCCCCTGTGTGATCTTTTGGCTTGGTCGACAAAGTATCCTCCAACTTTTTCCGCTCTTCATTCACTTCTTTCATCGCTTTGTCCTACGTCATGGAGGTACATTTTTTAACACAGCTACATGTAACGTTAGTGTGCGCAACAACTTTGTCGCGTCAAACAGTACATATGTAGCATTGTGCTGGAAAACTCCCCACATCGGAGTGGTTTGCTGCTAGTTCTCACCTTCCCCCAAAATGTAACTGGCGGTGACTCTCGCCATGATCAGAACTCCGTCCTAGTACAATATTGACTCTTCAACTTTTTGAATATTTCTGACTACGCTGAAGTACAATACAAAATCTAGTTATCCCCTTGCAAAAAAATACACCGCATAGTATACCACAGACATACACCAAGATAAAGGGTGTGATGCTATAGAAACCAGTATGTCAAAAATGCCCAGCTTGGTAACGCAGCTTTTCACAATAGTACATGTAGCAGGACCAACGTTTACTCTAGAACATATTCAGAATAAGTAGAGTTATAAACATGATATATATTAAATAAAGTCAGCGGAGCTTTTTGTTGGCCATCCGGGACATAGAGGTACAGTCGGCATTTTAACTGTCCCACTGGCCTTCTACGTCTTGAATGGTGAGCAAAATGAATCGCCGTCATTACATGTAGGAACTGTGTGAAGACAACGAACGTCTTTTTTCACATGTTTTCAAAGAAGCTCTCAAGAGTCTTCATCTTCATTGCGTTTTTTAAAAATGATTTTGATTATCCTGAAATACCTTTTTTTTTCATACGGTTCTTTCAGAGTTAAGAAGCAGATCTCTTACCTCGTTAAAACCTTGTCAGAATGTTCCACCGGGAGACTTTTAAGTCTCATCTATCCATTGACTTACCGGTGATCAAGCTTGTGTCCAACGAAAATTTTGTCACGGCAACGTTTACCACTATCTGCAACTAACGTATTTCTGTGCTAACAGCGGAAACTATACGTAGAGTTACAACAGGTTGGTCGATAACTTGTCGGTCAGAAAAGGAGTGCCAGAATCCTAGATATGTGTGGAAGGGAACACGGTTATGTCACGTAGCAAGAGTCCGTTGTGGTAATGAGTCCGCGTTAGACGTATTTCGATGAAAAATCGCGCAATATTTCCCTGCTGTTCCCCGGTCTTCGTCGGTCAGAAGATACGACAGCCAGGCAAGAAAAGGAGTGCCCGGATTCCGGATATTTGTTGAAGGAAACACGGTTAGGTCATTGATAAAAACAGCTACAATGGCACTGTAGATCAGCTTCCACACCTCCTGAGACACCTAGTCCTTTTCGTAGAATCAAGATGGTGATGAAAAACAGGTACAATGGTACTTAAAAGATCAGCTTCTACACCTCCGACGCACTGAGTCACTGCGTCCTGTGATGTACTTATCGTAGAATCAACAAAAAAACTACATTGTACAATCATAGCACTTAACTGTACTACATTAGTGTCACCTGTTTTTGTCGAAAAATGCAACATATACCTCACACTAAAGAACCTTATCGAGTTTGAAACTTGTATAAGTGATAAAAACCTGACTGAAATGATAGTTGATAGAGAATACTTAAGCCAAACTTTGTAGATTTCGATGCTTCAACTCGTTAAAGAGTAGGAATGACATGTGTGTATGTAGTATATGTACAGGCGCAATGGTACTAATGCATCTTATGTGGCACAAACACACACACACACACACACACTCTCACACAAAGACTACAACAACGGTACTGTAGCCGGTCGGGACTTCGCGAGTCAGACGGTTCTATATCATATCCAACTGGCTATCAAAGTCCTGGCCGGCTGTGGTGACTCTCACCAGAGCTCCGTCCTAGTACGGTTTTGACGCTTCAACTCTCTGAACATTTCTGATTACGCTGGAAGACACAATCTAGTAGGATATGTGTGGAAGAAAAGCGTTAGATGTGCTTTGAAAAAAAATCGTTCAATCATCATTTCACTGCTGTTCCCCTCGTTCTTCGTCGGACGTCTGAAGATACAACAAAGTCACGACAGCCAAGAAAAGGAGTGCCCGGATTCCGGATATGTGTGGAAGGAATTCGAAACACGATTATGTCATCGGGCCAACGTCAATGTGGAATGGGGAATCTGTCTTGGATTAAATCAACTCAGTCACTTGCACAAATACAACAACAAAATGAGATACATGTATCTTGGTTTCAAGAAGATATGTGCCTTTACGTTTTTGCTAAATTTCAACTCAAACTACGAAAAAAAAGAGCCTGTATGCTATGATAAAAGGCGGTACTTTCTGACTCATCCTCGTAGGTCCTGGACTCCACAACTGCGTAGGCGGACGAATGAAAGATGCAGCTTCGTACAAATTCTTTTATGAAGTAATGATTTCGCTTCGGGTGCTTTAACGAAACTACCGATGTATGATCACTGTTGCCGGCCGGGACTTTACGGGTCAGACGGTCTCATATCGTATCCTACTGGCTGTGAAAGTCCTGGTCGGCTGCGGTAACTTTCCAAGGGCATCTTCCCATTTACTGTCTTTCTGAAATTGTACGGAATACTTATGACTGTGCTTGTTTTGCATACATTTATTTATTTATTGGTTCGGCAATAACAGCCAGGGCTGCCCAACTAGCGTACATGTAGCTATTGTCAAGGGCTAGCCCGGGAAATAAATACATACAGTGGTTATACGCATAATCAATAAAACATATATACTAAGAGTCATACATTTACGTTAGCCTGCTACAAATAGAATTATTATTAACAGCAGAGAATTTCTAGGTGTTGACTTACACCGAAAACGGATCTCCGAGGGAGGTCCAGGCATATACATTCATTATTACATTGTGACTATTTCGGCATGGTGGATTATACAGTAAAGGTTAAAAAGGATTCTTTGCATCTAGAGCGAAGGCGAATCATTGGTGAAGAACTTGGTGAACATCTGCTTCCTGATAATGTTTACATAGGGAGAGTGAAAAACATCATGTGAAAATCATTAGTGAAGAACTTGGTGAACATCTGCTTCCTGATAATGTTTACATAGGGACAGTGGAAAATATCATGTAAAAATCATTAGGTTCTGCCAAGGTTTCTCATGTTTTCTCAGCTTTCAGTATCTATTACATGTATTTCAAGAGAAATAGCAGACAAATGAAAATGTATACAAGGAATCAATGGAAAGAAACAGTAAAAAATGGCGGATGCATGGGAGTCGTTAAATCTGTCACGAAGACAATTTTAAAATGTTCCAGCAGAATTTGGGCACTCTGTGGCACATTCGAGACATGTTCTTCATGAAAATCACAGAAGCATCAAAACCCACACGGGCCCTGATATTTCCGCAGCATACTCCCCATATAAGTGGAGGTAAAAGTCGACGGTCGGAGCCTAGCGACAGTGCCGCATGATGCATGCCCACCGTGGTCAGTCTGGACCTCGCGGGTCAGGCGGTTATGTACCAGTTCCTACTGGCCCACCAAGTCCTGATCGACTGTGGTGACTTCCAATGGAGACCATCATAATTTTTTGACGTCGGAAGTTGATACACCTTTTCCCCACACCTTTTCTCGATTCCCACCCTAACGGTGCACACACCAATTCTTCCGCGACAGGGGGCGGTAAAAAAGTGACGAAAGGGTTTCGAGTGTTCAGTTTTGAGTTCACATTTCTCATAATCTGCTGCGAAATGGCATTAACTACTAAGATGGCTGAAAAGTATAAGAAGTGGTGTGTTTTGGGTGAAATTTGCTTTTGGATCCGAGGCTTACTTCCGGGTATCCCTCCGCCTTGAATGTGGTGCGGCGATTTGACCCAGATTTACGTTTCATGCGTTCTGTGGGTGCTCTTGCTATGCCTCGCGCGACGAGGTATTGCGAAAATCTCAGTGTTAGGATTTCCTTTATACTTTTTCTGCTTATACACAAAGGTTTTCTCTTTCCGACAATATCAGTCGTTTGGGTAGCTAAATTATGGGTGATGGGTTTAATTCCAAGTGAAAATGGCCAATTTTTCGCATGATTTTTCATAGGAAAATCCTTTTCCCCCCTAAAATTTATCAAAATTTAAAAGGTTAAAGAAAGTGAAATTCTGTTGTTATTGTAGCTAGAGAGATATCCTTCATTCCCATACACAGTGTTTTTTCTTCAAAATTATTTCCTGAAAGAGACGGTCGCTAGACTTGAGGGTGTGCAGAATCGAATTGAGTCCCAAAATAAACTGGGGTGTGCCCCCCTAATCCGTCCCCCACCCCCGTGCAACGTGTCGTCATTTCCTTTCTCTCTAGGCTTGGGAATTTATAGAGGGTTCCACGACCCTGTAATGCCTTATCATGTGTGTTGATGAGACACCTGTTGATTAGAAGTATCCGTACTTCGAAAGGCACTGAGATACATTTTCCTGGGCACCATATGTCAACTTGTGCCGTAAGCCAGCGAAAGACCCGACAAGAGTCGCGTTAAGGTGGACGCTACAGGGAAAATGATCGAGAGGACGACCAAAAGAGACATGGAGGAGAACAGTGGAGAAGGAAGGTAAAAGGCAAGGCTTCTCACTAGACGAGGCACCGAAGGTGGTGGCTGACCGGTCTAGATCATGGGAGGAACTACTTGGAGCCCCAAGCGCTACGAGGCAGGGAAGGGGGCTGAGTGAGATATGTCAACTTAACAGAGACTGAAAGTTTTTCGCAATTTACTAATTGCTTGGCAGCATCGCATTTTTTTTAGATCCACGATTCAGTGCGTGACTCAGTGATACTGCAGTGTTCATTCACCCCAACTCGCCAGTTCTTCATTGGTATCATACTGTACATAGTCCATGAAATATTGGGTCTGATAGTCATTGTAAGTTCACCCATACTAATACTATCAACAAGTCCTGTGCTCGTCGACGCAGACGCCGGGTAAAGATGGCGGACATGCTCATTTGTGAACAGCGGCTTGTAGGGTCAGTCGGTAGAAAGAGATTTCCTACTGGCCTACCAAGTCGGTGCTCACGTGAGCAGCGCTCACAGGAATGCCGACGATTCTTTCACTTTCACCTTCGCACTAATTGGAAGGCTTTGTAACGTTAAGTGGGAGATGAGAATTCTGTTGAGACAATTCCACGAAAAGTTGAATTTTACTCCTACAGAGAAACGGAATAGTAAAATACTTCAAGTTAAGAAATGTGTCAGCTCACCATACTAGATAGCTTTCATACTAGATAAGATAGAAATACTTTTAGTATGCAATGGTAGAAATGCTGCATAGCCTGTCGTAATTTGTATTCAGTGTGCGTACGGACTTTCCGCTGTTGACACTTAATCCGAAATCTCAGACGAGTCAGAGTACAATGTCACGGTACTGGTAGTAAAAACAACGCCACTGTTGAACACCTGCTGAATGTCTACAGTATGTCAAACGTCTGGAACCAGTGAAGAGAAAGAAAGCTGTGCTCATTTGTCAATAAGAACTTGGAAACGCAGTTGGCAGTGTATATGTTCCCAACTGGCTTTCTATGTTCTTGTTGGAATGGGTGACTTGCATCGCTTTCATCATGCCCATGTCACAATGATTGTTAGGCACAGCAATTAAGCAAGTAAGCAAACCGTACGATTGAAGAAACACGATCTCAACACAGCCAATCATTTGTGAATCCCTGCTCATGTCTAGAAATTGGCTACCGGTACCCCCACCGGCAGGGGCGACTCACATGGCAGGGAGCTTAGAAACTCGCACAACTTTAGTCAGTTCGAATGTCGTAAATCTCGCTTCATAAACACCACTTTGCCATACTTGTTTTACTGTTAAGCTCCTGAACGCTTTGTGAGAATGTCTTAATCTCCAAGCAGATCTTACGGTGGCCAAAGACAGTATCCAATTGGCCAGACAGTTACCGTCTTTGGCCACCGTAAGATCTGCTTGGAGATTAAGAATGTCTGACTTTTGAATGTCATGATAGCGACTCGAAGTTAAGTATTTAGCAGTCTTCCGAGGTGATCTTCAGTATCTATTATAGTACACTGCAATATAGCCCCAGGGCTACGACTATGTGCTTTTTAGTGTGTTATGTATCTAATAAACCAGTTCATCTCATCTCGTCTCTCACCCCTTCATCATTATTATCTCCATGAAAAATGGAGATATTGTTTTGGGTCTGTCTGTCTGTGTGTCTGTCTGTCTGTCTGTGTGTGTGTCTGTGTTTCCGCATATTTGTGGTCAACATAACTTATGAAGGCATTTATAGATTGTGATGATATTTAGTATGTTAGTAGGTCATAGTATGATAAAGGTCAAGGTCTAATATGGGCCTCCTGGTGGCTGACCTTGGTACTGCAGCTGAACTTCCGGTTTTTGTATCTTTTGTCCTGGACATGCTATGGTCTTCATTTCTTGGTGACAGATAGCTTGTCCTGTCAGGAATAAGTAGCATGGGTTTGGTCCCCCTAGCAGCTTGTTTGGGAACAGCAGGAGAGTTTCCGGTGAAATCTTTCAAAGCGGATAAATCCAGAAAAAAAAAACGTATTTTCATCATTTTTGGTATGTAGGTAGCTTAGACAGAGATGTATATAATGAAATACAAATTATGCAAATGAAGACTTAATTTGCATAATTAAGGAGGAAATTGTGTAATTCCAGTGTTTTACATAATATGACTTTCAAACATGTAATGTGTATAACCTATGGCAGGTGGAAAATCAACAGATACCAATTATGCAAATAAGGACCTAATTTGCATAATTAATGTAAAAATTCTATGATTCCTTAGTGGTAAATGATGGGAATTTCATAGTTGTGACATGTATAAGTTAGTTAAAGGTTAACATCACTATGCATATATTATGTTAATGTGGGGTCATTTGCATAATAAATGATGTCATATTGAAATGAAACATTGCCAAAGGATAGGACTTTCACATATCAAATATATATGTAATTTTTGTTTCATGGAGATATGAGGTCGTGGAACTCTTGTTTACTTAGTAGTCAACAGTTTCGCTCCAAATAACACACCGTCGGGAACTGTTTGAAAGCACCCATTTTATGCTGATTTGTAGCAAAATTAAACGACATGAAAAGAAGTGCTGGGTGTGATATAGCGCTTCACATGTGCTTCTTTAATCTTTTGTCACATCCAACACAAGGAAGATTACCGAATATCCTTAGCCTCTACCAGGCTTCGGAAAGCGGCTGGAAAGAGTAGAAATTGGCCAAATAGACAGATATACACTAGCCTCCTTCGCAGCCTTGTCGAGCGGCGTTATTTTTTTTTCGGCGACCGACGCGAGTTATGTCGCGAAAGGACGGTTTGCAGCCAAGGGAGTTTGCCGGGGAGAGGAGCGGGCAATCCTTCTCTCCCCGGCAAACTCCCTTGGCTGCCGGCTGCAAACCGTCCTTTCGCGACATAACTCGCGTCGGTCGCCGAAAAAAAATAACGCCGCTCGACAAGGCTGCGAAGGAGGCTAGATATACACACCAGGGGATTGGTCTGGGAGAGAGCACAGTTTTCGGACGGGGCAACTGTACTCTCTCCCGGACCAATCCCCTGGTGTGTATATCTGTCTATTTGGCCAATTTCTACTCTTTCCAGCCGCTTTCCGAAGCCTGGTAGAGGCTACAATATCCTTGCTAAAAGACGCAGCATCAACATCTACACGAACTTCATGTATAGAGGGCGCTTTTCAGTTATCTAAAAGTTATATAACTCCTAACCTGAAAGCGCTTCCTTGGTTTGATGTTAATATCGCTATAGATATTGTCATAACAATATAGTTATACTTTAAAAAAACACAACTCCCTAACAAAGATAAACGAAGACAAATATTGGGTTTACAGGCAATACTGTTGTTTTGGACTCTTCCGCGGTGACCGCTTGTTACTCCACATCCGGGTCCTTCCGAGCCAGCTCCACGTGATCAAACTGCGGTGCAGGGAGCTGAGATGGCAGCCACTATGGACGCGAGCTCTCAGCTACCAAACGGCGATGTTAAACAGGTAAAAACGAACGATGATCTCTCAGAGTCTGCATAAATACACGTAGCAAGTAAACTTTGTGTTAACGAGTCCGCACTAGACGTATTTTGATGAAAAATCGTGCAATGTTCCAACGCTGTTCCCCTTGTCTTCAGGACTGCGTGTCCGCCATTTTTTCTTCGCCTAATGATTCGTGTGAGGAGAACCGTCCAAATTATTTTCCGAAAACATTTCTGCACAATTTCACAACTACCATCCTATGTATCCGAGCACGAATCCCAATAGAATCTGAGGTATTCCTTGACAGATAGTAGTGATGTGTGTGGATCACGCAGGGGGAAAGGATAGATATTTTTGGCACAGCCTATTTTTCTCGGCGTCGCAGTAAACGTCGGCACCAGTTCAAGCCGGACTGCCGAAAATGGCCACGCACCAGGCATGCGAAATGTGGACGTGAGTTATGTGAAGAACGTGTTGTTCAACACCGTAGCTCCTCCTACGTGCCTGGAAATTTTAACGTTGACAGTTTTTTTCGCATCGTGTCATGTTTGAGTTTCTGTGTGGCAACAGTTTACTCGAGTATGTTCCAGTACTTTGCACCTGCACAAAGGGTTGTGAGGGAAATATGGAAGGGGGTGGGGGGTCCTAATGTCTAGTAAGCGGTTCAATCTGTAAACATGTTCTCTTTAGTCTATACTTTTAGTCGAGGTCGATGCAAAAGATCTAAAAAAGATTATTGCCCTGGCGTTCAGGGCAAGCATAATTATCCTCCATCATGTATCAGCTGAAATAATTTGGCCTTCATGCAAAATTCATATGTAAAGACCTTGCTTTTGCAGACATGGATTATTGTAATCAGATCGACCTTTACCATAAATGAAAGGGCAGGGCTCGAAATACTTTTTTCAGCCAGGTGGCGCATGTTGCCACCTGAGTCAAAAGCCAGGTGGCGCCATCAGTATTCAAGTGGCAACACTTCCAAGTTATCATTTTCTTCAAATCTGCTACTTATATCTATTACGTTTTCTTCTAGTTATTAAATAACTACTTAAGTTTTATGTTATAAAATAAAGTAATGTAAAGAACACAAAAGCTGTACACGCATTTTCTACCTGGAACTTGGAGCAAGTATTCCAAAGGTGTTACTGATATTAATATATTAAAAACTAAACCTAAGCTAGTACCTACCCAATCATATTTCACCAATTCCCAAACAAAATCACATATTAACCCAGCTAAACAAATAAAAATGTGATTATGTAAAAAAACAGAACTAAAAATCAGAATTAAAGTTTAAATCAAAATTGAAATAAAAATTAAAATAAAAATTCAAATTTTTAGCTCAACAAAAATGCTGCCAACAATTTCTAATCTTGTACAAAAAACAAGTAACATCGCGATATTCAATGAATCAATGTTTAATCTTGCACCCAGAATTCTACCTTGGCCACCTAGCGAAATTTGAATACACTGCAGTGTGGGCTCAGTTCTCATGGAATATCGCGAGATATCGGGAGATTTTGAAATACAAGATGGCCGACTTTGTTTACTTGCGTGCCGAGCGCTACATATTTCCTTGTTCAAGGCCGCAAAAATGTGCCCCAAACTCGTAAAAATGGATTGAATACAAGTACACGCGATCCAGGCGCAACATCACAGGGCTGCCGCCGTGGGAATGCCACGCCTCTACATGGCGGCACACTTATGCGGGTGGTGTTACGTGCGCCATGTTCTTCGTTTGCGCAAGGATAATGTTACATGTAGCAGCTGGGGAAGAGCGGTGTCGCAGCAGTGACGTCCCTACCGTAAATTATAGGTGGCGCGCTGCGCCACCTGAGTTTAGGAATAAGTCGCGCCAAGCAAAATCAGGTGGCGCCGCGCCAGTGCGCCACCGGGTATTTCGAGCTCTGAAGGGCTTTAGTTTTAAGGGCTAGGAAACACAATGTTGTGCAAGGCCTGAAGAGCCAAGGATGATGAAAAATTATGAAGCCTAAAACTTTAAGGATACTGTAGTGTAAACGTTGAAATGTTTGTGACGGTTAATTTTTTGTGGTGACCTCTCCATCGCAAAATCATTGCACTGTGATTATACATTTCCATTATATTTCTACTGTAAAGTGTAATACAGAATCAATCATGAACATAAATACTGCGAAAACGTCCTTCACCTACCGTCAAATTAAGTCCCAGTGAAAATAAATGAATTTACAGTAGCCAAATGTGAAATTTTTTGGATCATTGCCAGAATTTACAGCTGGTATTTAGCCCATCCTTGGATTGCAGTTAGTGTAATGCTGAAAATTCACTTACGCTTTAAAAAAAAAGATGCACACAGAATTAGCAGACCTATTGTTTGGGCAGAAATGAAACATTCACATGCCAAGTGATTTTTGCATTGAAAAGTAGACTTCCCCCTTTGGTTAACTAACTTAACTTTGCACTTTTCTCTCTCTACAGAATGGAGATGGTGAACCCCTGGCAAAGAAGATCAAGACAGAAGATATAAAAGGTAAAGCTGTCTTGCTATTTTATGTTTTTACTTACATGATGCTTCTATCTTGGCCATGCATGTCTTGCGCTCAATGCACCAAGTCTGTACCAGTGCTAACCAAGTAGAGTTACCATTGTATATGCTAGACCAGATAAGGAAGGGAGGACATCAACCAAAAGATTTAAACCTTTTAGTCAGGATTAGGTGAACTTTTTATATGTAAATATTTTGGCTCTTCAAAATGTTCCGTGCTTTATCTTCTCTCCTTATAAGGTGTTTTTACAGGAGGAACACGAACGACTTAAAACCTGAAGAAGGAAAGCCTTTGAAACCTGAAGGATTTGTCAGGTTGTTAGCAGGTTTGGTTGTTGACCCATTTTGGCTTGTTGCAAGTCCTTGTTCCAACCTCAGCAGCAGGCTCATGTTTCTTGGAATGTGTGAAATTGGATGACTGGCTGTAGCATACCTAACTCACTTCACAAGGTAGTGTGTGGATCTCCTCTGTGTTGGCAGTTCGTAGCAGCTTGTTTGCACTGTTTCTATTTGTGACCTCTATCCATGGTCTGCTGTGTCATCTTATCAATGTGGATACATCTTGCTCGGAGATTTTTTTTCTCTGTTTTTGAGTTTCTGTAGAGCGTACGGTCGGAGCCATGTTGTCGTGGGGTTTTCCGACACCAAGGCTTCTTGAAGACTTGCTGAAAGGTAACAGTAGTGAACTGTAGTAGAGCATGTGTGCCCCCAAAAGTGATAACGTCTAAATGCTGTGAAGAAACTGTCATGGTGTCGAGGCCATGCCAGGGGTTTGGTGTGGCTCACTATAGAGCCCATAGGGTAGGGCCCGTATTGTGTTAGGCCATGACAGTTTCTCCTCCATTGGATAGTCTTGATAATGCTAACTGCTATAGGACAGTGCAACTTATGCTCGTTAAGCCAGTGCCCAATAGAATGGCCCACACACTTAGTGTAGATGGGGCCCTGGCTTCTCGAGTGTGAGTAGGGTGGTATAGAGTACTGTCTAGGTTGTGCAGTTTTTATGTTTTCCAGGTTGTATGCACTAAGCGTACTTAGGTATCTCCATGTACTAACCATGTTTTTCTTCTTTCCAGTTCTTTCTTGTTTCTCCTGCAGGTGCATGCACAACTCAAGGAATTCTAGGTTCCTCAGTTGTCAGAGTCAGCAAGCATAGTACCTGGGACAAGTTTATGGTTGATGCTATAAAGCATCTCTGCTTATATTAGTATTCTTCCTTACTGTGTTGATACTGTAGGCTAAAGTGCTGTTGTTGGGTGAATGCTGTCAGTGCTTGAGTGCTTGTTGTTTGGTTCCAAGAAACATGAAGCTGAAGCTTGCAGGTCCTCCCTTCCACAGGATTGTTAGTAGTGGGCAGTCAGCCTGCATGAACCTGCCATGTTAACAGGGCTTTTTTGTTTCTCTTTCTTCTTTTTCTCTTGTTTGTTGCCACAAAGATCAGATGGTAGAACGAACGCGAGGTTTGACGTATGACGTTGGGTGACGCCCGCCAATGCGGCGAACAGCGGGCAACAGAACAGCTCCAATCCACCGCCATGCCACTCCACATCTTAGGTTCCCTGCCATCGCCATTTTCAGACTGTAGTCCATTTTTATCGTTACCTAGCACTGTTCGTGTCTAGACAAACCATAACTGTTGACAGGGATAAAATATGTTCTGTTTTTATTGAGTCCTAAAGCTGAGGCCACTATAGATGCGTTATTTGCTTGTCATTTGAATTATGGGAACCATCATTTCAAGTAAGAGCAAAGAATTGATAAGTCCATCTACAGCAAACCTCAACCCGTGATTCGTGCTCAACTTGTTAGATAGTTGGGGAGGGACAGTGCTTTTCTTTGGGGAGTGAAGAAGTCTCAAAATAGAAGTTTGCATGTGTATGGGGAATCAGGGGCTCGCTTGAAATCTGCCATACTATGAATAGCCATGACATGGCTTTTTTTGTATAACTGTTGAGGGGAGTGGGAGGTGGCACGAAGCCCTTTGCGACCACTAACTGATGCATTTTGTCTCCCCTTCCTGTCTTTTTCTCTTGTGTATTTTTGTATGATGTAGTAATAACCCCAGCAGGAGTGACACCATGTGGACCGGATGGCGCGCTCATGCTTCATATGGCGCATCCGCCCTTTATGTTGGCCGCTATGGCCGCCGGGACCGCGATGGGTAACACAACGGAGAAGAAGGTTTTGTGTTAGCTCTTCCCAGTGTCAAAGTGTCTCTTGTCCTCTACATACAGCATATTCCACACACACATTGCCAGGCAAAGTAAACTAAATAAAACCCATCTGAAATCAATTTCTCATAGGCAAAGCTTTTCATTCTTGAGCTCTCTTCTATCTCCGACTTTGTTTTTTTGTTGCCTTTTAAAGATTTTGTGGAAGTTTGACTCAGCTTCACATGATTTCTTAACTTCAATTTTAAAGGTAAACTCTGAAGAGAGTAATAGACTGTTTGTGTTCAAATCTCCAATTACACAAAGTAGTGGGGACACGCACACGTTCAAACACATAGATGTGTGTCTGCCGATCAAAATAACACTCTCTCCCTGTACTTGAAAAGGCAGACACAATTAGGTAGTAATTTAAGGAACTAAGGAGTGTTCTTCATGGTTTCAGGAGATGCTGAGGGAAAGGGAAAGGCCCCAGGGCTACCACCACTGACCAAAGACCAACAAGAGGCAGTGACAAAGGCAAAGAAATATGCTATGGAGCAGAGCATCAAAAGTGTGCTGGTCAAACAGACCATTGCACATCAGCAGCAGGTATAGAAACATATCCATTGTTCAGAGAGTGTTGGTAGGCTAACACTGTACTTTTTGTTTTCTCTTGATTAAGGACAAGTAAAAAATCATTTGTTGGGTTCTTTTGAAAATTTGTCAATTTAGAGTCATGATCAATTTGTTGTAATAATGGTATACTGTACTGACAATGTATTACCAGTCTTAATATATACTACTCAAAAGTTTCCATTATGACCCTCTTTCATTTAACTGTCCTACTGAATATTCCATGTGCTTGTGGAGATCTTTTCCTATTGTGTGTATACTGTTTAGATATATACTCCTGTAGACAGTAGAACAATAGAAAAAAGGTCAAATGTAATATTGCAGCATGTAAAGTTGACTTCTGGTCTTTATTTTTCTTCAGCAAATGACCAACTTACAGATTGCAGCCCAGAGACAAAGAGCCCTGGCCCTCATGTGTAGGTCAGTATGTGAATGAGTTGAGGAACAGTATTATGAAAAGTATCTCTCAAATTGTTACTGTTGATTGTGCATTGTCTGTGGAAGGTTGTTGTAATTAGAAGATTGTATCTTGTCCCTTCCACTTGTCTAATTATATTAAACTTAACATCTTCTTACAGAATCTATGTTGGATCCATCTACTATGAATTGCGGGAGGATACTCTGAAGCAGGCCTTTAGCCCGTTTGGTCCCATCAAGAACATCGACCTGTCGTGGGACCCCCTGACCATGAAGCACAAGGGCTATGCCTTTATCGAGTACGAGATCCCTGAAGCTGCCCAGCTGGCTCTGGAGCAGATGAACGGGGTCATGTTAGGTGGCAGAAATATCAAGGTATGGGGTCGGCCCTGGTAAACTTGCACATATTTTGGAAAGGACAACGGCAAGTATTGTGTTATGTCTCCATTTGTCAGGGATGATTTTCAGCAACTTTGTAGGGGCCATCAAAAGGAAAGGTTTTATTTTAGTAAAATACGTTTCCCAAACTTGTCAGTTTTTGTCTTTTGTTGCATGGGGAAAGTTAGATTTAAGTAGTGAAACCAAAAGTACCAGTTGCAGTGATACCATACCTACCTCAGTGCTGGTGGTTTTGTCTACGGGACTGAAGAGAAGCAAAGCTGTATGGGTAAGGGGTTGAAGTCTGCCATCTTTGGTTGCCTTGTTCCTTGATGCGTTCTCTGCACAATGTGATGTTATTGTTGAGTAATGATATAACAAGGCCCAGCATGCACCCCCAACTATGTGTTGGGTCTTCTAACTTGGGACATCCTAGTTATGAAGTCTGTTTCATCTATGTACTCCAAAGAAATTTCATTTCAAGCAGACTGAAAAAACTGGAAAGGTCATGGTACATGAAAGTAGGCATTAGGGGTGATGATGTTTGGGCAAGACAAGGAGGGATCAAAGGTATTCAATAGCAAATAGAAAGAGGCAGGTTGGGGCGTTAATAAATTTTTCAATTAAATTCTATGTCGTAGAAAATGTATTGAAGTAGAAGATAGAAGTAATGTGTTAATCTATGAACTTACGTTGCATAAACATGACAGTATAGAAAATCAAACTTTTTTAGACACTTTTTTGATAATATTTATAATGTCTTGATGACCCTTTTGGACTGGTTTGTTTCTCCATTTTCTGTTGAAAGGTTTAATCCTATATCTAAGCATTAACTCAGTTATTGAAGCATGACTAGCATATGGCCTGTCTTTCCCATATCAAACAGACTGACGGTTCTCCCCAGACATGAGCTGCTGTACAAGATTGTTCTGAGTTGTCTGCTGAGAAGTTGCTGTGGTTTGTAGTCCTCGTGTGGCAGCAGTACTTGGCAGCCTATCCTGCAGTGGCCTGTAGACATTTTGCACCCCCCCCTCCAAATTATCTGGAAGATGCACCCAGAAATTACTTTGACAACTCCAAGCTGATATGTCCAGCTACGAACGTCTGCTAACATATCTGACAGGCTTTGCCACGGCAAACTGTGCCCTGCCCCCTCCTCCCCACGACAAGGCTAATTACTGAGTGGTTGTGGAATGGACCTCGATACGTAGCGGGACTCAATGTTTGCCGTTTCTCAGGTGGGTCGCCCCAGCAACATGCCTCAGGCACAGCCTATAGTCGAGCAGTTGACTGAGGAGGCGAAGCACCACAACCGCATCTATGTTTCCTCGGTCCACCCTGACTTGTCGGCTGACGACATAAAGAGGTCAGCATTGCTGCACTTAGTCATGTTAAACCCCATTTGTCATGTCTCCTTCTGCAGGTTGGTCGCCCTAGCAACATGGCGTCGGCTCAGCCAATAGTAGATCAGCTTGTAGAGGAGGCCAAGCATTACAACCGCATATACGTTTCCTCAGTGCACCCCGACCTTGCGGCTGATGACATAAAGAGGTCAGGGTTTTCACATAATGGAGTGCCCAAGGATGATAATCAACCCAGACCCTCTCACCAATGTGTAGCTAAGACTTTCCACCTTAGCTAAGCTCACAGATAGATATCACTGCTGTGGTGCTTCACATGTCACCATGACAGTATCAGGACATTTAATAACTACAGTACAGTCTTTCTTTCTTTCCTAAAGGGGGAGTCGTCATCTGTATAATGTATGTACGTAATCAGTGGGAAAATAATGATTTGTTCCCCAGGAGAAGTTAAAACTGTCTTCTCTCTGCTGGATACAAGACATTGTTTTAGAGGGGTAGTTTTTTTTGTTGTGTGTAAATTGTAAGGCAGAAAATTAGCATAAACACCCAAAGCATGCATTTGTTTTAAGTGCCACTGTGATTTTGTGCACTTGAATAACCATTAAAAAGTTAGATTCTTTTCAACTTTTGATGTGTGATAGTAGAAGCATTGTAATGAGATGATTCACCTCTTGTGTTAATCTTTGATTAATATGATTACCAGTAGAAGTATTTGTAAGATTAATAGAAGTAGAAATGTTGTATTAACAATGGTGATTATCACATTTTGCAGTGTGTTTGAGGCATTTGGGAAGATTAAGTCTTGTGAGCTGGCACCAGATGCAGTCACTGGAAAACATAAGTAAGTCTTGGTTGGCTTTCCTAACAGAGTAAACAATGGGATACAACCCAGGTACTGGATCAAACTCTCAAGAACTGTCAAAAAAGTTTTCACACTTTGGGATTACTGTCTTAACCAGTTTTGCCCTGTAATTAATATTATAAGTTTCCTGAGAACAGGGTGATATTGGTATGTTTTTCCTTTCACAGAGGTTATGGGTTTCTAGAGTATGAAAAGCCACAGTCTGCACAGGATGCCATTGCTTCAATGAACCTATTTGACCTGGGAGGGCAGTACCTTAGAGTAGGAAAGGCTGTCACACCTCCCAAACATGTAAGTATGCTCTTCTTGCCATGGTTTGTCTCAGTACTGACACTGTACATGAAGATGATACATTAGTTACTGGTGCATACAGTAGTTCACAATTTGAAGACAAGTTTATGTTTTACATTTTTATGAAATCCCTAGCATTGTTTTTTGGTTTGGTGAATGATGAATGGACTGTGTGCTGTTATAAAAGTCACTGACATCTTTCAAAGTGATTTGCCTTGAGTAAATGTCAAACTGTTGCAAGGAACTGTTGAAGTGTTTGAATTAGACAGATTGGCAGTTACACTTGTAAGTAAGTGTAAAACTTCACAATTATGTACTGATGCTTGTTTACCTGTTAATGAGATGGGACTTGACACTGACATTTTATAAACTGTCGACAATAATTTCTTCCCTACAGGCGCTGAATCCACAGTTACAGATCTCGTCCCCAGCAGGCCCTGGTGGGCTCCCACCAGCTGCTGCCGTTGCTGCTGCAGCTGCCACTGCCAAAATTACCGCCCTGGAAGCTGTGGCCAGTACGGCAGCTGTCGTATCAGGCGTGCAGCCAGGGGTGAGTACCATCAGCTCGACGTCACAGGTAAATATTAGCTAAGTAGCTAAGAACTTTTGCTTGATTGAGTTATTGGGTATTGTCATACATACTTGAGTCAAGGAGGTGGCTGTTGAAGCATTGTCCTTGTACTGTGTTTTCTGATGGGCATCTAAGATTTGTTTATGAGATGGTACTTCCAGAAGAAGAAAGTATTAACTGTAGAAACTTGCTAAAAGCAAAAAAGAAAGAGATGTCTATCCTCTGTACCTAAGTGTGTTATGACTACCGGTCGCTTTGTGTTTTGTCTGTTTCATTGATTTGATTTGTTGTTGTTGTGTTGTCTTTCTGTTTAATTTGTTTAATTATCTGTTGGACATTATTTGAAGGTGTGAATTTCTTATGACCAACAGCTTCTCTCCCAGTCGATGCCAGGTCAGCCTGGCCTGTCCATTCCTGCCCCAGGGTTAGTGCAACTCCCTCAGCCTGTCATGGCATCGTCTGCACCAGGCCTCATCACAGGTGGGTCAAATAGCCAAGGCTTGTTTTTACCATGAATTATGAGTACTTTTTTCCATGTACGATGAGAAATTTGGGGAATTTTGGCTGTATACTAACAAATTTACATTGCTGAACGGTCAAAAGATGGGTATACCAAAGGCAGTACATTTCTATGTTTTGAATGAACAAATGCTAGACTTCTACCATAGATAGCATGTTGTGTAACTTTGGCAACAGGTTTGACATTGAAGTCACTTATTGCAGTGTACTTTTGTTAAAGTGTTTCTCTTCTTCCTCAGGTGTAACCCCCATGAAGCCAGCTGTATCCACCACGGCCACTGCAGGGCCAGCTAATGAGGAGCAGAGAAAAAAGGTTGAAGATGACCTGCCACAGACACTGGGTCAGCAGGAGAACCTCTCCATCTCAGGCAGCAATGCCCGCCACATGGTCATGCAGAAGCTGCTCAGAAAATCAGAAGTAAGTTCATGGACTAAACTAGAAGTCATTGTTGTCTGCCAGATCCGATTTGTACTAAGACATAAACTGAGTGCACAGCTCGTCTGAAACAATGACTATCCAAAGAATTTAGAGAGTCATAATCAAGTCCTCTTTGATAACGTTGATCATTTATTGAAAGGGATGAAAATGCACCTGTAGGTGTGTCAAACACAATACATTTTCCAGTATGAAGTCTTAACCCTACTTCTTTTTTTTCCAGTCTAATGTGATGATCCTAAGAAACATGGTAGGGATTGAGGACTTGGATGATGAGCTGGAAGGGGAAGTGACGGACGAGTGTGGCAAGTACGGCCAAGTCAACAGGGTCATCATCTACCAGGAGAGACAAGGGGAGGAGGAAAATGCAGACGTCATTGTCAAAATATTTGTGGAGTTCTCTGAATCTTTCGGTGAGTTATCAGGCAAGCAGATACAAGTGTCTGTTATATTTTCACCAGTGGTATCAAATGTGTAATGTAGTTTTATTCCAAATCATGCTGTGTCATGTTGAAGCATGAACGTCAGTTATCTTACTCCTGTAAGTTGGTCTTAGCTTAATTAGTTTTCTCAAGGTATTCTACTTTCATTGATGTGAATTGCCTTTTCTGTGTTCTTCTCCATAATAGAATACCATTAAAGTTTGCCTTTAGGATGTTAATTGTGACAAATATCTTGTTTCCCCTCACAGAGGCAGAACGAGGTGTCCAAGCCCTGAATGGCCGGTGGTTTGGAGGCAGAAAAGTCTCAGCAGAGTCGTATGATCAATTGAAGTTTGATTCACAGGATCTGTCAGGGTAGCTATGAGCACATCAATGAACAAATAAGATAAGTAGTGGTAAAAGGCACTTTCAACATTATCTCAAAGCCATTGAGAATAGGCTAACATATCCCAGTATTTCTGGTTGGTACTCCGATCACGTAGAGGTTTTGAATTTTACTTGTCTCAGTCTTTGACCAAGTGTGCAATTAATGAGGACTCCCACAAGACATATAAACATATACTATGCATATATACTCTTGCCAGTGGCTGCTGTCGAGACGACGGTGAACTCGTACATCTGTATATCATGTAACTTGCAGCTGGCAACTCTCCACAATAACTGAGAAGGCCTAGGTCATTGTTGTAGCCTCTCAACATTGGTCACAGTCCTGTACAGTGTAATGACAGTATACATAATTGTAATTCCCTCACCTCAGTAGAAATGTAACCTGATGTATATCTCTACCCCTCCTGTGCAGCTTTGAACTTAATACGAAACACCAAATAATGAAGAAATAATATACTTAGCTCCTAGGACTGTGAGAAAATAGTGTTTCTTCTTTCAAATGGGATCCTCATGTACGTGTAGGCTGTGGTAAGTATACCTTGATTGGTCTCAGTGACCAACTTTCCATATTGGAGGCAACAGAAAGTGTTTGAATAGCCTCTGTGTTACACAGTTTAGACAAACTTTGAGGTAAGTCATTTGCCTGAAATATCTTTGAACTATTACTTTAGTATACTGACGTCTAGCATTGCAGAAGTTTTATTTGTGGACAGTAATCAGTCTGCCTTTTTGTCATTTCCTACCAGAAGAGTCAAAGTTAGCAATACCTGAACATGTACAGAACTCGAGTATCTTTATGCCTCAAATGGTATGTTACATTTGTTTTACATATCATTTAAAAGGTACTCAGAAAAGTTGCACTGCAACTGTCATGACTTTTTTGTTGTCTCACACCGAATGGATACTGTCAAAAATGAATAGGGAAGGATTGCTGTGTAGCACTTAAGCTAAGGAAAATGCCCTCTGTTGCATCTAGAAAGTGTGCTTGGATTTCGTGGCAGAAAAGGGTTATGAGATGGAAAAGCAAACCTGCTGCTCAGCCAATCAGTGCTCAGAATTGGTTCAGCCAGTCGAACAGCGGGTTTTTTTAGGTTCATATTAATAGTGTACAGAATAGATGTTACATGTTTGGTACATGTGGAGAGATGGAGAGTTTATGTGGTCAAGTGCCTTCAAAAATGTGTGATGTACAGTCTCCAGGTTGGCAAATAAAGGATTCCTTTTTGTACAGAGATTGTATCTACCTGTTTCATTGACTTCTGTTTCATTGACTTAACTATGGCATCCCAACATATGCCTGTGGTTTACCAGCAGAGTACAAGTAGTTTTAACCACAAGGAATGTATGAACATGTATTCCATTCTGATCATTTAGGACAAGTTGCAGTGTAGACAATTTCAATGTCAGATGGTACGAATTATTATTAAAGCATATTGAATTAGGCATTTCACAATGCACTTACGAGGAAAACACCTTTTTGCAGTTGAGACCCTGAGTTGCCCTGATTAGCAAAACAGGATTTACCTAGAAAAAAACCCAAGGAGTCCATGAGTATCAGTGTACAATTGGACACCATGTACTGTAATTGTATTCTTAGCATAGGCATGTTAAGTTGAAATTGGAATGCAGGTAGCTAAATGTGAACATTTTAGGACAGTTTCCCAAATACATGCATCACCTGTTGAAGTTAACTAGATAAAATATTTAAGATTTTCTCATTGTCAACATAATTTCTAGATTTGATAAGTTTACCACTGTATTAACTTGGGATCTTGATGTAAGGAGGCAATCAAATGATTTTTCTATCCACATTCATTTCTTTTCCTAAATCAGTCCTATTGTAAAGCATTTTGCAGTTTTTTTCAGTCATTTTTCTAGACAGGTAACATATGATTAGTCACTGTAACTGTAAGCGCGGATTGTAGTGAGGAATAATTATAGCTACAGATTTGGTAGACCAGGTGTACAAGTTTTCAAGGCCAGAGTACTTTTAATTTATTGCATAATTAAAGGTTTGCGACAGCAAAGCCTTTATTGGGTTAGTTGAAAGGACCTCTTCAATTAGATCATACCACTATAGCGGAGATGGCCCCAAATTCTCTACCTATTTATACGGTGATCCCCTACATTGTAAAAGCATGCAAAATGAAGATGCCTTCCAAATCAAATTAATACTAACCACCTTCCTTCCTAAAGTTTTGGGTAGAATGTTTAAAAACAGTACATTAAATGATTTTAATTTTATAGCATCTTTCTTACCCCTGTTCAGATGGTATCTCCCTATAACCCCAGATTGACCCTGGTGACGTATCTTTGTGAGACGTGTTGGTGCTGGATCGTGAAAGCAGGTTGTACGTAGATTTCTCGGCACCACAAATGATTTTCCCATAATTTTCCACGGCATAGTCGTCACCAACTGTACCAGGTACAGGGACCTGAGAAGCGTCTAGCCCTGATTTGGTGCGTTCGTAGACCCGCCAACACCTGCACTGCGCGACCTTCTCATCTCTCGAACGAACATGGCGGACGCCGTTGTTGTGTTGACGGTCATCGGGGTTTTCTTCCTCCCCGTTCTGGGCTTCGCATTGCTGATTCTCGTCCCTGCTGCTATTGGAGTTTCACTTGGAATTCGGAAACTCTACCTGAAGGTCCTCCTTCGCGTCTTTGAGGTAAATGAAGATTCTAGTGGTCTCTAGAAAAACAAGGTACCGTGTAGTTATCTAGTACCCCCTCCCATCTGTGTGCAATTATGAACTTTCTAAAGCTCCAAAAGTATACAGAAAGTGTAGGAAGCAGCCTCGTGGACAACACAAAGGGGAACGTTGAAGTCGACATGCCATCTTGATATGAAGTTTGTAAGAGTTTCGTTTAGTACAATTTTATTACGTACACTGCTGTAAGTATATATTCACCTGAATATTCACCTGAATCCAGGTCAGTCGGTACCCTTCCCAGGGTAATGAGACCGTTCTTATAGTGGTGGACCTTGACCCATTTTCAAGGACTTGTTGTTTACCAGGTCAAGTGACTCAGTGGACCAGTGTATATACTATATATTCACCATACATGGGACACAAATATTTCATTCTGTCACATCCAGGTCAACTGGACAGAGATCTTGGTAGACCTGAGAGTGAGACTGCCAAAGTGTAATTTGTAAACCTTGAATTAACCTTGTCATGCTTTTGTTGTTGTCCTGGCATTTTCCTAGACGTTGTTGTTTTCCATTTCCAAATTTGGATTTGCAGTCTCCATATATATATATACTAGACATTACTAGAGTAGAGTAAAGGACAATAGAGTATCTCTTATCTCTTACTGATGACTTGGCCCATAACAGGGATAACGGGATTCAGACTCACCTCATAATTATGGACTTTGCCAAAGCCTTTGACAAAGTTCCACATCTCAGACTGATACACAAACTACAGTTTTATGGTATCACCGGCAAACCCCTTGTATGGATTCAGAACTTCCTGCAGGGCCGTTCACAAACTGTAGTGCTGGATGGGGAGTGCTCGGACCCAGTGCCTACATAACATCAGGCGTACCTCAGGGTACAGTTCTGGGCCCGATTCTCTTCCTAGCATACTTTCTTTTTTTGCACTGGAGCACCTGTAAATAATTGTTGATGATAATCCCAGCAATGGGGCTTGGCAGTAATGAAGAAGAAGAAGAGGAGTAGAGTAGAGACTTCGGTCAAGGTCAGATGCCTGATCCCAGGACTTTGCATCCAAATTCCAGGCTACATCAATGATTTTTCATTCAAAAGTGTCTGCTCAGGAGAAGGCTTAAAAAGTCTAGTAGAAGAAAGTATTCCCTTTTAGTAGAAATGTTTTCCCCTTTCACCACAGGAGTCTCTATAAATAGTATAGTTTTCTAAGATCCTGTCTGGACTTTGGCTTACTGTAGGATTACCACTGTCAATCATTAACCTAGTATGGCTATATTAAGTTCACTGTTAAGGCTGTAACAACAAGGAGTGTCAAGGTGTATGTCAATGTGCTACTGGCAAATTGGTTCTTGGACAGTTGCTTATATAATGTAATGTAGCAATTGTATCTACGTGACTTCTCATATAAAAATGTATAGGTGGTAGGTACACCTTCACACATCATGTAATTAGTTACTGAGAAATTACTTTCCCCAGAAGAGCTTGTTTACACAAGTCCAGGTGACCTTTACTAGTAGTTGACTCTTGGGAGTGCAAATCAATATGAGTCACCTGGAAATGGCCATGGCAATAAGTCTTTTTCAGACAAAATCTAGCAAAGACGTTCTTTGACGACAAACCTCAGTTGCTATAGTTACCATGAAAACTGTACTCTGTAGGCAACTTAACATACAGACGTAGGTCTTACCTATTTGATTATTTGTTTTACAAAACCTGCTTTCTTGAAAAAAATTGTTTTGCCCTCCAAAAAAACAATTTGATTGGTAGCATGTTCTAGTGTAAGTCTAAGTAATCGTCAAGCAAATGTAAGGATCTGGCTCAGTCCCAGTGTTATATGCATATATTTGTGACATTTAGCACACCTTTTTAACGTTTTACTGATCAAGGCTGAGCCAGATCCTTACATCTGCTTGGAGATTAGGCCTTTGGACCCATATCTAGTGTAAGTCCACTCCTTGTTACTTATCATATGCAAATACACTGTATATGCAATGTGGCTGTATAGCAGACATGGTGCACGTGCATTTTGCAGTGTACCATCTTGGCATGTTAGCCTTCAGCCTTAGCCAAGAAAACAGTGTAACAATAGACTCCTGAAATCTACACCTGCTGTCTGGGAGAAAAAGGGCATTGACCCCAGCCAGATCTTTTCAGACTGCCACAGTATTGCATCATCATATGTGCTTCCAGCCTTGGGGTGTTGTTGCAAAAACTTCCTCTGTTGTGTTCAGAAGAGTTAGTTCTACTGTAACTGCTGCTAGGAAAATGGCACTTCTGACCTATTCAGCAGTTTTTCTGTGGGGAGTCTCTATTTTCCCCATAATTGTTTCATTCACTACGGTTATCATTCCTGCCCTGAGTTCCTTGGGTCTATGTAAGGTATATATGGACTGTTTAGAGTGGGCTTTTGAGGTAAGATGACTTTCATATACTAGTAGTTACTGCATTTATTGTGGTCTTTACAACATATACGTGTACTTAGTCCATTTATTGCTGTTATAAGGGGTTGGTATCTTTTTACTAAAACATAATTTACTCAGTAAAATGTATGAAGGAGTTTCCCCAAGAAATGCTGCTTCAGTTTTTATCGAACAGTTAAAATTTCCATGGGGACAGACCAGGAAAGATTGAATCATTCCAGGGTAATAGGTTGCTGGAAAAAAATGCAAAAGAACAAACAGTTAAAATTTGGACAAGCTGTATCTCCATATTTGTACACAAACTCTCCTATGATCCTCTCTTGACCGTCCCTTGTTTTTTTTTCCAGTTTGCCACAAACAGAATACAGCAGCATGACAGTCGACAGGACCTGAATGGGAACAGAGGGGAGCAGTTACCTGACAACAATGCAGCTGCACAAAAAGAGAAAAACAGTAAGAACAAAAACTTAACAGTAGGACTAGTTAAACCAATGTATGTAAGACAATGTTTGTATGAAAACAGTTCTATGTAATAGTGTTAATGCTGTAGAAGTTTGCTTTTAGAGTGCTTATCAATGTGAATTTTATTGTGATGAATGTCCTCAGGTGTGGCTCTGTTACAAGAAGAAGAGAAGACAACACTGAAGAAAGTCAGATCGTTTGGAACGCTGAGAAGAGAGTTTGAATTGTCTGATTGTTACCACTTCTGTCGACAAGGCATTGAGGTATGTGCATTGTCCACAGATTCTAGGATGTAGACTTTGTACATCTGTGTTTATCAACTACTCAACAAGGTCAAGCAATGCCAATGTTTTGCTTGGTTTCTGGTCTGTCTACTTTCCTCTTTGACTGATTTTTAAGCTGACAATGCAATTCTATTAATTAGTTCTTTCTGCTCCTTGGATACTAGTACTTGCATCATAGCAAATTCTAAGATAAAACTAGCATTTGATTAGTTGTTATAGTAACATATTCATCTTATTACCCTTGAGTAAACAATGTCTGCAAGCAAGAGCCAATGTCCTCATGTAGGGAGGACATTGACTTTGGACAAGGCCTTTATGATCCAGACTCCAGACAAGGATCTGGGGTTTTAACAATGGATGATTGTTTTACAGGCTATTGCAGACGACAATGTAACAAAGTGCTTTTCTGCTGCAGGTAAGCCATGTTTTCATCATCACCATGAATATTTGGATGTTAGTTTTTCAGCCTTATTTGTAAGGCATTGAAGACTGTCCATCTTGTTTGATCCTTACTGAATGGACATCTCTTATTGTGGTACAGAACTAACCTCTCTCAATTTTCCTGTAGAGTTGCCATCATGGAATCTGTTGACAAGAACAAACACACATTATGAGTTTGTAAGGTAAGACGTTATTTCCATGAAGTGTACCAATATCAGTTGCTGTGATTCTAGATTGAACTTTCTGTATTCTTTCTACTTATTGAATGTTTGATAAACCAAGAGAGACATAACAAAATAGTGATATAGCAAAAAACTTAAGTATATGCCATACCTCATAATTCATGGTTTTAAGAACCTTTTGTATTATAATATATGGTAATAAGAGTTGCATGCGTTGATTGTAACATTAGTTGATTACCCATCTGGCTATATTGTCTAGTTGAAGATGCATCTGTTGTTGGTAGGGATATTTGTGTAGCATTCTTCTTATTATGAAAACTTCATGGTATTGTTCTGCTTACAGCACACGGCTCACTATCCTGTGGGTGCTAGGGTTCCTCTTCAGGTACTGCTGTCTGCTGCCTATGAGGTAAGTGTTGTGCTGTGTGGATAACAATGTTCTGCTTCAGCTCATGTCTACAATCATACATTTGCTTGCCCTAAGTTCAAATCCCTCTGTTTTAAACATGAAAAAAGAAGGCATGTCATACTCTTATTCTTATGCATAAAACTAAAGCTCTAAGGCTCTGCATGCCCTGCATCATATCTCAGTGATGGTATGTGTATGTTTGAATTGCTGGCTGCTGCTGAGATGGAGATTGAATGTGCTTGCCTCTTGTTGCATACCCAAGTCAACCCCCTTTTAATTCAAAATATCACAATTAAAGAAAAACATAAATAAAGTTAATTGGATCAATAACAAACATGATTACATCTTCCTAATTGTGTTTAATTCTGAATGAATTTTTAGCTATTGGTACATGAAAAACAAACTTTATTACTGAATAACATAAAAAGTGAATACACCAAAAAACAGTTACTCAAGCAACTGGATATGATTTTGGAAACGGTCAGACGTTTCAGGTAGCATCCACTACCTTTGGTCAGTGACATAAAAAGTGAATAACTGACTTTAACTTAGGTATGCACAAATAGCTTCTATGTTTTTTTTTTCCTTTTCTACATTTGTCCAGATTCATTCTTACTGTTGTGAGCGTGAACTGTTTTCTAATGGCAACTGCTGCTATAGGCTTGATGCCTAACTCTCGGTGAGTCTGCCCTGGTGTTTCCTTTTAAATTTGTCTCAATGGAGAAGTGTCCGCATTCCCTCAGACAGAACTAGGATGACCAAGTTTTGATTTACCAGTTTACACAGACATACATGGTCATTGGTGGAGATGTGTGGTTCTGCCACAAACACCTATTCCTTATGCTGTAAAATACCCCATTGTTGCACTTTGAAGAGAACTATTGCAGAGGAAACTGACACTTCTCCATAGGGCAATGTATGTGATTATAATGATAGGTGGATGGATGAATTTCATGCACTGGGTGGTGTCAATCTCTGAGATTGAGTGTGAAGAAAGAAGACACACCCCAGTTATCCTTGTAGTGCATGTATTCAACCATTCACCCATCATTTCATGATGATAATAATTGAAAAGTTAATTGAGTTGATGATCACATTACAGATTGCTGCTGGCTACAGTCAGTGTCAGTATCTTCATGGTCGCCACGGCAACCCTTAGTATCTTGCCTAACACTAGGTAACATCATGACTCTACACCATATTGTGGGGTGTCCACTTTCGCACCTCCATTTTTGTTTTCTCCTGTTTGCAAGGTTGTAAAATGTTGGGTATCAGGGACCAGAGGTTTTATGTTATAATTTCTTTATTGTGATGAGATATAATCGATTATCATGATGAGCAAATGTTGTAGGGATGCATGTGAATATGTACTATTTTCCTACAGTACTCTGACAGGCTTACTTTTCCACTAAAGCTGTGTGTGTTCATTATTGCAACTTGGGCATGCATGGTTTTTGTGCCCAGAGATCACTTCTTGATATAAGCTACCAGGATGTTTGAACCTCAGTGTCAATGCTTTTGAATATGTTTCCAGTTACAAGAGACATGTCAGCAAGTATGTCAGCCTGATGTGTTACCGTATCCTGGCCAGAGCCTTTTCTGCTGTGGTTACCTATCACAACAAGTGAGTACATTTTCTTCGTTATGTAATTTTCCTCACATGCCCGTAGCCAGGGTTCGGAAGAACCCCCACACACATGCCCAAAGGTCCACTTTTTATCTAAAAGTCCAAGATTTTTCTTTAATAGGTGGACTGATTTGTATCACCAGCGGAACTGGAGTCCTATTTGTCTCTGATGTTACCTTTGAAATCCTCTCGAAAACGCAGGAAATGCCATTTCACAAGGTTCAATTTTCAAAATTTTCAGGGGGAGCATACCCCCGGACCCCCCTAGAAACTTTGCGCCTTCGGCGGTAGTCGGTCCCCTGGACAGTAGGAAGAACACCCCCCCCCCCCAGCAAAATCCTGGCTACGGGCATGCTTCATTACGTGATTGTTTATCACATTGAAATACATGTATGTGGACAGACTTGTGTGTAGGTATTTCAGGTTTGTTCCATTGTTGCGATATGGACAGTCAAAAGTAAGAGTGTCCAACCATTTTAGTTATTGTAAATACTTTTGCATCTTCTCCTGTAGAGAGAATCGAGCCAAGGGAGGAGGCATCTGTGTTGCGAATCATACTTCACCCATTGATGTCATCATCTTGGCCTGTGATGCCTGCTATGCCATGGTGAGTCACTGCTAAAAACTTATTTATTTCTATCTTTATAACCAGGATAATAAAGTGATCATCAACATTTGAATAAGGTGAAAGACTCCTGAATTTGGGTGTTTGCCAGATTTGTGCTGTTGCTCTTGACAGTCTATTTCTGACTGGTACACTTGAACCCGTTGACCTGGCTTGTTGGCCCCCTACAGGTTGGTCAGGTCCATGGCGGGTTTACGGGGATGATCCAGCGGGCCATGTCAAGGTCAGAGGCTCACATCTGGTTCCAGAGGTCAGAGGCCAAGGACAGACATGCTGTCAGCAACAGGTGATCTGAGTCCTGGCCTTCTTATAATCATTTGCTACTAATTTTATGAGGTTTAGAAGTTATTCTGTTTTCTGTATACCTTGTCCCTTCCTCTCCTGCCTGGCCCTTGTGTATACTCTGTACCCTTGTCATATTTTGATATTTTGGAATTCTGGAATAACTTTAAAAAAAAGGAATCAGTTCAGCACTGCAACTGTGCAAGCAATGGTGGGTGCTCTTGTTACTTTCTTCTGCTCTTCTTATTCCAGTCTTGTCTGTCAAACCCTTTTTAGTGTATTATCCAAAAGGACTAGAAGCAAGTAACTCCATGCCATATTGTGTCTATGCTGTAACTGAGTAGTTTTTCAGTTACTGATTGACATGACCCAACCCACTGTATGAATCTCAGTATTCTAACTTTTCTTTTTCTCATGCTGTTCATGTTTGAAGTAACCGTGTAACTCCTTTTTTCTTGTCCTACCAGGTTGAAAGAACATGTTTCAGATCCTGACAAGCTGCCCATTTTGATTTTCCCAGAAGGTGAGTCGCTGCTCCTTCTATTTTGTTATGGCGACAGAAGAAGAAAGTAGAGGTCTTGAAAAAGTAGCTGTTGTTTAGAATACTTGCCATTCTGTGTTTTCATATTGTAAAAAGGTTGATGCAGAGCTTTGTGATCATCTTTGTCTACCTGATTTCTTGCAGGAACTTGCATTAATAACACGTCAGTCATGATGTTCAAAAAAGGAAGTTTTGAGGTGGGCGGTACCATCTACCCTGTTGCTATCAAGGTAAGTAGGAGTCCAGTCATAAACAAGATTCAATCACTGAACAAAATAGTAGTCAATTCTTATTTGTATGGCTTTCTCCTTGTGAAGGTATCTTATATTTTTATTACATTCTAAGCAGTTAATTCATCACGCAAACTTTTTGTGGGTATTGTATGATGAAAACTTGTGAACGCCTTAGGGCATACTGTATCATTGAAAGGCAAGAGATGCTTCTTATATTCAGTTTGATGGTGTGATGCCATTTACAGTATGACGCCAGATTTGGTGATGCATTCTGGAACAGCAGCAAGTACAACATGATCCAGTACCTGCTCCTGATGATGACATCCTGGGCCATCGTGTGTGATGTCTGGTACCTGCCGCCCATGCACAGAAAAGTGGGTAGTTTCCATCAGTCCCTGGCCTGGGTGCCGTCCTTCTTTTATGTTCCACTAAGCATGTCTGTGGTACATGTAAATGTAGGCACGGATGTGGTCACTGGAAGGTGGTGATGGTAGTATCATCTAGTTAGGAAAGTTTAAAATTCATGATGCTCCTTATTGTTGATGATATAACCTGAAGGTAGATTGTTTAAATTAACTGCCCATGATGTGTGAACTTCATATTAAAAACTTTTTAAAAGATCTTGTTTAAATTCTTGAAAATTCCATTCACTAAAGTTGTCATAGTCATATACAGGCAACATAAAGTTATCTCCAGTTTGGTATGTGTAGTTTACCTATCTAATCATAATACTTTGCATGGTGTTTGCAGAGCACGTCGTTAGAACGTACTGCGCCTGCGCAAAACCTGGATTTTCGCTGGATTTTTGGTCAACGTTGCATCAGAATTTTGCCTGTTGCAGACCATATCTTTTTCTACACAACATTTGAAAACTACAGACGGGATGTCACCTTATATACGCGAATTCGACCTTATATGAGACGTTCTGCCGAAGTGCTATGCATAATACATTACGGGTTTCGCGCAGGCGCAGTACATTCTGCCGACGTGCTTGTTTGCAGGAGTGGTCATATCTGCAGTACTGTTTTGTCATGCTAAACAAATACTTATTTTGTGGATTTTACACAGGAGGGAGAGATTGCTGTGGAGTTTGCCAACAGAGTGAAGCATGAGATAGCACAGAAGGGAGGGTTGGTGGACTTGTTATGGTTAGTCATTTCACTGCCCATTCTTTCTTCATAGTCTTCTTCAAAGTTTGTTTGCATCTTGAAGTGCACGACTCTTTGGATCATCTAAACAGTTCTTAACAATAAGTCTAAGAAACATCTTATATAAAATCAAAATAAACACAGAAAAATGGTAAATAAAACAGCCACCTAGATAAAATGAACAGGAGCACTCAATGATCTAACAGTTCATTTGTGTGAAATATTTAAACTAGAATCAGATAGAACAAACAGGCATTTTGCAATTTTCAGATAATGGCGTTCTTTTGCTTTGGGTCAAGGCCACTATGTCAGTAGTATCTGTATATTTGTAAGGGTTCGTCCTTTCTTTTTGATTGGTTTTGTCTGACAAATCTGTTTTTCCAATGACCAGGGATGGACAGCTAAAAAGGATGACAGTGAAAGAGGACTACAAGAAGGAACAGCAGAAGGAATATAGCAAGCTCCTCAAGGTGGAGTAACAGACAATTGGAGTGGGACAAACACGTGCTTTGTTTTTATCAGAAAAAAGAAAGAAAGTGGCTAATGCTGTGCAGAGTGCTTTGCTAATATCTGGCAACCACAGTATTCAGTGCAAACATGAAAAGCTTGAGATGAAATCTCAAGGTCCTTTGATAGTAACATACTTCAGAGAAATAGTCTCTTGTGTTAATGGTACATGTAAATGTCTTGGAAAAGAGCATTTACAATGTACAATGTATATGGATGAATATAAATTTTGTTGAAAGTAATGTTACAAACATTTCATTCCTGTATTGTGTGAAATACCACAAACCACTGAAGAGGTATAACTTGCCAAGGATGATTGACATTTACCGGTACTAAGAATCCTGAAAAAAAGGAAACTTGAGTTGATATCAATGATTGGTGTTTGTAAAAATATGGCCAGTGAAGCTATCATAATGAACATCAGTATTATGTGTGGTTGATAAAAAAAATTCTCTGTGATACTCTAATAATCAGGTACAATTAACTGTGATGGTTGGAACAGATTGTCACATGTGTATTCCCTGGTACAAGCTCTGAGATTTATCATACTAATGTGTTTTGTGATTACTTAATATAGCAATGCATAGTGTGTATATCAAGGAAATTGAAGATATGAAAATCTTGCTTACAACGAAGGTTTTTTATGATGAACATTCTGGACGTCTATTACTCAAATGTTCGGTGATACATGTATAGTATAATATACTTGTCAAATAATAGTCATGTGGAACAAGAAAGAATCAATATTAAAGTTGATTTGTAGGTTTGTGAAGAGCCAGTGGTGCTGCTGATCATGAATTGCCAGGATATAGTACTTGGAAGAGATGGACCCTTTTTGTATACATCTATCTCTGGATGATTGTGAATAATAATGTAAAAATGTATAAACGGTTGCAATGGTCAATTTGAGCCAATCATCTAATACACTTGTACTACTGAAAAGTCCTGTGAGATTATAATGTTAAATGTACTGTACTTGCAGTCTTTTGTACCCATTCTATAATCAATGATTTAAATAGAAAAATGGCTGTCGTTGAGCAGGCAGAAGTAGGAGCCTTGCTCCACAGATTTCGTATCTGATCCAAATTCCAAGTGAAAAGTATGGGTCACTACAAAGGAATTGGTGGTTTGATAGGGGGCTGGCCGTACAGGAGTCAGCTAGTGAGCTTCTTTCATGCTTTGCTTTTGATGTGTACACCACCTAGTGATTCACAGGGATACTGCACAAGTTAACATGCTTCTAAACAAAGTCAAACCAGTGAGGTATCGTATCAGTGATTTCCATAGAAAAATGGCACCAGAATGGCAAAGATACAGCACAGATCTTATACCATACCATATAACACCTATTTCTCATGTGCCTTTGAAAAAAAAAGGGTTTGAGGTCCAATTTAAAATGTACTTGTAGTGCCAACGATAAAGTAAATATGGAAGGATTCATTGACTGCAACTCCAGGTGTCAAAGGCCCTAGCCATAGTCTGTTGCTGCTGTGTTGTGCTGTGTGATACTTATCTTGTGAATAAGGGAGAAACCAAACAGAAACACATACATCTTTGGTACATTTAGTATAAAGCTATACCAGCTGACTTAACTGCCCAAATGTGGTACTGCGTGAAGCTTTGTTGAAACAGTGCTAGAAATAAATGTTTCAAAATCAGTAACATAGCTGGCAGCATTGGTTTTAACTACGAGAAATACAAGTAACATTCCCGTAGATAGTCTTAGGTAAGCACTTTTAACAAAGGCTAGCTAAGCTGTAGATTGCAGCACTGCATTTAGTTAAAGCTATTTCAGACAAAAAGCTTTATGATTTTACAGTAAATAATTTCAAAAGTCAAATACACCTACTGTGTTATGAGTGGTTATTGTTTGCCATAACATGTTCACATCTCAATTTCTCTCCCAGCTCGTAGACCTCACGTACCATATACCCCACTGGCAGGAATTGAAATAGATTTAAGAGAAGTTGGAGGTACATGATATTGCATAAGAACAGCTAAGATTACAGTCATCGTCATCTTAGCTGAACCATGGCACATCCGGTACTGTTATTGATAGTTTTGACCATTTTGGCCCTGTTTACAGGTACTTAAACCCTTTCTATTGGGAGCTACTGGGAGCTTGCATAGGATTTGTCAGTACATAGGACAAAAAGGACTAATAGAGCATTGTGTGCACAAAACTGAAACAACATACTGAAACACTTTTTTGTAAGAGCAAACCTTTAATCAAGATGTTCAACTGAGAAACCTTCCACTCTTGATTTACCTGGGAAACATGTAAAAGTAAAGATGTTGAACAGAAACCTAAACATATCTCTTGCATGCCACCAACACATCAATATGTCAGATGTATTCTAAATAATGATTAACATTCAATATTAGTTCTGCCTTCATTGCCTCCATGTTTTAGCATCTCTCAAACACCTTGTACAGGTCTGGCAGGTTGGCTATCTGCAGGACACTTCTGTCTTCTGCAAATGTCTTAGGAGGTAGCAGAGAGGAGCGGAAGGCAGGAAACAATGCATGCTCTACTGTCCACTTCCAGGACTTTGAGTCCTCGCTGTTTGAGGCCACGCCAGAACTGATGGCATAGAAGAGCCCACACTCTCGTGCAAAGGTTCGGAAGCATTCTTTCTCGCTGTCCCAGTCAACTTCTGTAGCTAGTCTCAGCACAAACATTGGCAGGCCTTCTAATGGGGGGATGTGGTTGTCCAACAGTAAAGGCAGTGTGCAGAGGTTTCCTTCTGAGTCGATCTGTAAAGAAAAGTAGTCCAGTAGCATTGGTGCTTTCTGTTGCAGGAAGGTCACAATGTACTGTGCCAGCTCTTCCTTAGACCCATCCTCTTCAGTCCAACCACTCTCTTCACTATCCAAAGCCATCATGGCCAGCTCACGGATGGGTGCTGGCTCGGACAGACGAAGCATGCCAAAGTTTCCAAAGTCGAACAGAGCCAACTGGTAGAACAGCTCCTGGCTCAAGCGGCGTGTGCTGACCAGGTAGAGCTTGGTTTGGTGCTGGACGAGAGCTCGTGTTGGGTCCACACAGCCCACAAACTTCAGTTGGGTCACCATTTCCCTCAGGCCTGTGTGCATGTCATCTTTGATTTCCTGGTGAAGAGCCAGGATGCTGGTGAGAGTGATAGGACGTCGTTGGGGAGATTTACTTCCTTCACCTCTGTTCTCTTCTTCTGCAAAGGACATAAAATACAGGCAAAGTCACAAGAAGCCAGGTAACGCATGTTCAAGAACCAGTTTTCAACAACTTTTTGAAGAAAAATTAACAGAAATAAAACAAGGACACAAAACATACCAACAATGATTGCTTCCTCAGATTCCTCCTCTGTTACATCTTCCCGTGGTCGCTTCCTCTGATTTTGGTGCTCATCTGTTGCCATGGAAACGTCAGCAGCATCAGCATCCGTCATCTTGGATGTGGTTGGTACGGCAGGATCAACTTCTGCAACTGACGTTTTTGTAGAAACACTTGGAGAAGAGATGACAGGATCTTCTGGTTTCTTCAGGAATGCTTCAAGTTTCTGGTCCCTGTGATCTGTTCTGACTAACTGATGGGCATAAGTCTTGGATGATGTGCTCGAAGAAGAAGGTTCACTGCCAGTAACATCTGATACAGGTACAACAGCTCCAGGTAGTAGAGCCTGTGGAAAGGACAGCTTGTCATCACAAAAACTAAAAGTCAAACCGACAGCAATCAAGCTGGGCATTTAATCACTAGTTTTGGTATAGAACGCCACCATATACTGACCTGAGTAAAGAATGTGCGAGATGAGTTACATCCCAGCAAACTGGTCTCCACTTGCTTCTGTATTGCCTCAATAATGACATCCTCGTGAAGGAAGTGCACCTCGTGTTTGGTGGGGTGGACATTCACATCTACGTGGGACGGCATGATCTCCAAACTCATGTAAACGAACGGGTGCATGTTCTTGGGAAGGTAGGCAGAGTACACAGCCTCCAGAGCTTTCCGCAGGGCAGTGGAGTCCACCAGACGATGGTTGATGAAGAGAAGAAAGATGAACTTCTTGGTGGAATAGTTTGCGTTGGAGATGTAGCCTTTCATTGAAAAAGCCAGCCTGCTGTCATCGCACTTGACCTCGATCAGCTCGCGGGCGACTGCGGGGCCGTACACTGTGCGGATGTTATCAATGGTGGAGGCAGTCGGGGAGGTACGCAGTTCTGCTGTGCTCTCTCCCTGCTTCTTCAGCGTGAATCCCACGCCAGCATTGTGGATGGCATACCGGCTCATGACCTCGGCTACCTTTGCGTGCTCCTCTCCAGGGCTCCTCATGGCTTTGCGTCGCGAGGGGACATTATAGAACAAGTCTTCTACAGTAATCTGTGTGCCTTGGTTGCCAGCGCAAGGTTTTGGCGCTGCCAGCGGTTTACCATCTGAGTAACCAGCCTTGTATGCACATTTAGAATCAGCTGTTCTTGTTACTATGGTAACATGGGCCACGTGGCTGATACTGGCCAGCGCCTCTCCTCTGAAACCATAGGTAGCGATGGATGTCAGGTCTTCGAACTTCTGCAGCTTGCTGGTGGTGAAGCGCTCGCACACGATGTCCATGTCTTCCCGCCTGATACCCGTTCCGTTGTCCTGGATCTGTAACAGCTTCAGACCACCTGACTTCACAACAACCTGTAGGAGTATTCAACAGATGAGTGTCTTAAGACTTAGCTTATCAACATAGCTAAGAACATAGAAATAGAACAAAATGAGAAAAATTGCTTCTTATGAGAAAAATTCCTTCTCATACGAGCGATCGAAATGATGTCGCAGCAAGCAAGTGGCAATGTTAGGCAAAAACGTGGGTAGTTGATGGGATTTGCCAATAATTCACATATGCCTACCAATAACATGCATATGCCTACCAATTACTATTGATGTAAACAAAAAGAGCAATCGCGATTATGTTAACATATAATAACAACAACAATCACACAAACTCCTGTTTGTTTACCTGAATGGAAGATGATTTAGCATCCAAACAGTTCTCGAGCATCTCCTTCACAGCATTGGCTGGTCTGACGATGACTTCTCCTGCGGCAATTCGGTTCACAACCGTCTCCTCCAAGCGGCGAATCGTTCCAGCCATGGCAGAGCTGAGATATCGTTTCTGAGTTAACACATTCATATAAAATGTAACTTTACTGTTTGATGAAAGTTAAATCTTCTAACGTTGTTAAAACGTTTCATTCCTTTCATTTTTTGTTTCTACAAATTACAAACCTCCTAGCTCCTCGTATATCGTATCTAGAAAATGTCACAAAGAAGGTATAAATTATGTTGCCCCCCTCCCCAAAAGCTAGCAGAACTTTTTTGCACATGTTCGATTCCAGTACGATAACTTCCAACTGGCTACAGATCAGGAAATTATGATAAATCTACCTCTTCTCTTTATCATTCACCACATCTGTCGCTTACAGCACTTGTCATGTCGGTCGCATCATGCGCCGCAAAGCAAAGTAAGGTTGAGAAGTTTGGCGGGAACTCGAGGTCACGGATGACGATGAGGTCAAACAGGCTGCCCACCCCTCTTCTGCTAATGGACTCGTTCAGTTTACAAGCTCCATTGACGTCATGAGGTACACAGGTAGCCGTGACGTTTACACGCTCGGGGTGATTTTTCCGTCTGCGGGCGGGAAGCTCCGTTGACTAATCGCGCTTTCTTGCCTCCAGATCATGTCGATCTGCTCTTTTCGTGGAATCTAAGCCGAGGACAGTAGGAGAGGAACCCGCCCTATCCACAGAGCGTCGTGGTTTTGCGTCGAGGAGTCGGGAGCGCTCGTGGTCGGCGCCCAAGTTGGGGAGTTGTTCGCCATGGGGGATGCCGAGCGGAACATGGGGCCTGGGATGTTACTCGTGTCTGCTAATGTGGGCTCCATATTTGAAGATGTGAGCATCTGATGTTACTGTCTGTCTATTCTGTTATTATGGCGTTAATCCAGTTACCCCTGGATCGAATGAAAAGGTGCAAAGTGATCACGACCACCCGCATTTGCTGTTTTGGCCCGGCCATTTGTTTTGTTGACGTTTTCACCCACCATGTGAACAAGCGAACTGTTTATATCCGGTCAGGTTTACATATTCTCCCGATGCTATATTTTAGACACACCTATGATCTCCCGTCTTTTCTCTTGCAGCCGGATAACATGCTACCGGTGTGGCTGCAGGAATTCCTTTCGGTGAGTACCGCTCTTTTCCCGTACGGAAATTACCCCCGTGTTTAAACAACCCCTTCCAAAGCCACACACCTAGTTTGTGGACACTGTGTACATATGGGACAAAAGTTTTGTTTTGTTTCATAGCTGCTAGGGGAGAGTTCTATCCCTTCTACGATAGAGTCATTCCCCGTAGATGCGTAGCCTACATCATTTCAATAATACACATCGGTTTCATATTCCATCTAAGATATCCTGTAGCAGCAGGTAGGAGAAAATAGACAGTGGGCGTTCCTGGGACGCACAAATAAGTAGGTGGAGCCTTGTTGCTAGGCACCTGGTCAATTTCACAAGTAGTTGTGCTGATGCCTTCAGTCACTTGGTAAACACATTAAAGGTGAAAAATTCAATGGTGGATTGTAGGATGTGAGATACTTCACTGTTTTTGTACACCCAGTCAATCATGTCACTACATGTATCTCCATTTCAATCATCTTATGCATAATGTTAAGATGTTTGAAAGATGTCACAGTGGTCCTTCTGTTTTTGTGAGGTTGAACTCTGGGTACAGTGAAGAGAGAGATGTCCTAAACTGTGGCAGTCACAGAGTTTAAAACTAGTCCTAGACTAGTACTTGTGTTGTTTAAAAATTTAACTGTATTGTTCTTCAAGACTTAAGAGAACTTGTAATTGATGAAAAGTTTGATTTTTACTTTTGCTATGAATTTGAAAACTGGCACCTGTATCTGAATCATTTCATCATGGACACCTGTAGATTAAAAGGGAGGAAGGTGATACAGTACATCTTAAATGATTAATTGACATGCTTTTATCTGGAAACAAAAATGCTGTTGTCATTTCAAAGGCTTCCGCCTATAGGGGGTTTTATGATAACAAATTTCAATAAAGTTTATTGATATTGGGAGTATATGTATAATGAAAAGGTTAGATTAGAAGACAGGAAACAAAACATAAAATTGGTATCATATTTCATTCAGAATTTTATTGTTATGATATATGTTTCATGAGTGAGTCTTTGTTGTATTATTCAACAGGTGATATGTTAGCAGGTATGTCAGTCATATCTATCAAAAGATCTCTTGTTTGTTTCTATCATATCTATATTGAAAATGTAATATAGTAAGTGCTGGTATAAGTTCCTGAAGAAATTACAAATTTGCAGAGTTGGTATCATGTCACATGTCGACACTTTATCCAAGTTAGATTTTATGAATTCTTTTTCTCAATGTCTTCAAAGCTTGTAATATGGGGAAATCTCCTGCTGAAATAAACATTTCCTCACCTACTGGATTGATGAAAACTATGGCCTATGCTATGTACTAATGACCTTATTGAATCTAATAATACTGAAAATGGAAATCTTACTTTCAATTAATGAGTGTTGGAACAATTGGCAACTTTATGTCAGGAATGCAAGATGAGAAAGATGAGCAAAGACTTTTGTTGATTTTCTATTTTGCTGACATTACAGTTACATGCCCGTAGCCAGGGGGGGTTCGGGGGGTTCGGAAGAACCCCCCCACAGAAGCAAAAAGGTCCACTTTTTCTCTAAAGATTTTTCTTTAATAAGTGGACAGATTTGTATCACCAGTGGGACTGGAATCCTATTTGACTCTGATTTTCCCTTAGAAATCCTCTCAAAAACGCAGGAAATGCTATTTCAGAAGGTTCAATTTTCAAAATTTCTGGGGGAGCATGCCCCCGGACCCCCCTAGAAACCAAGCGCCTTCGGCGCTCGTTGGTCCCTTGGATGGTAGGAAGAACCCCCCCAAGCAAAATCCTGGCTACGGGCATGAGTTATGATTATTGCAAATGGATTTTATTAAATTGCAGGTGGCAAAATCAGGTAGGGTTTGCTAGTTGCATGTGTACTCGTGTGTGCAACTTCAAAAGAGTGAGGCTCTCCAAGCTCTGTTTGAGTTAAGCTCCTTACTCATAACTTTAAAAAGCTACCTTTCAATTACTAAGAAGTAAGAGTGTACGGGTTAAGGGGGACCTTCAATTTTCCACTTGAAGTTTTTATAGCTACATGTAGTTGATCAAGGAGTGGACATCCCTGAACTGCTGACTGCAGAGGCGCAAAGACTTGAAAAGTCTGGTGGCACATTTCTATTTCAGTATCTACCTTGTCCTCCAGCAACCAGGTCACGTTGATGGCCTTGTACTATTACTAGGTAGTACATAGATAGCTCTAGTAGTAGACATCCTTCCATCTCGATAGATAGCTCTACTGTGGACGAAAAAGCACCAGGTTATTTTATTGTGCCAGGGCTACAAACACAATCACAACTTTTATGGGTAGTAGATGTTTATCAGTATCATCTTCCAAAAGATTGTCAGCTTTTCTTCTATGTCAGAAAGCTGTAAGCCGCCATCAACTTTTTTTCTGCATCTTTTTGAAAGCTTGTTTTCTTTTGTCCATAGCAAGCTTCTGCAATAGGATTAGATCTATTTTGATCCCACCTGGTGAATGGTGATGCTTGTTTTATGTCAACTGTGAGACAATGTACCACCCTCTAGGCAATGAATGCATTGACCCAACAAGTGTGTGATGTATGCAGATCATTAACAGATCTTGCTATGATGCAAATATCTCATGAACGGAATACATCTGAATATGATGCAATCATCTACTAGTACATTTGTATTTGCAGTGTGAGTAAGTGCCTAAGGTTACAGAATTCAAAGAACTTGAAAAGTTGTGTGAATTTTGTGGGAGAGAATAAGTTATGCTTTGAAGTAAATAAATCTGTCACACCTTTTCTTTGAAGTTGCCCCCTTTTCTCTGGCAGGAAAGCTAATCGACAAGCATTGCTTTGTTCTGGTTGTGTTAACCAACAGTCGTGCCAACATTAGCTTTTATGTTATTGAAGTCTGAATATTTTATGGTGCTGAAAAATTTATGACTATTACAAATTATTACCGTGTGAACAGGAAAACCTTGGTAACTCATATATTGTTGAGTTACTTTTATTTGAGTGGTAAAGAAATAGTTACTGGAACATTGCCTAAGTGTTTGAGGTGGGGGTGTATGTTCGAGATACACCTGTTAAGTGCTTTTGCATTGTGTTCTTCACAGATAGAGTGTAAGAATGAACACCTGCGTACCAGTTTGAAATTAGGGCCTGTTGTCCACGTATTGTGAGTTACTTTCCATACACAGTCGCTCTAGTTGTTAACCTTTCATAGTCCAAGTGTGATTAAATATAAATTGGTATCCTATGGTACGCATAGAGTACAAAAGATAAAAAATACACGTCACTGAAAAAGTGGGTTAAGCTAGTATACTTAGGATTATATGGTACCTGTTATCAAGATGTCAGAAAAGCAATGTATCATTGTTGCAGTGATTTTGATACTTAAAGAAACAGTCCCATATAATGTCTTGTATGTAGGAAAGATATCATCTTTACACCCCTATGTTCCAACAACTTAACCTATGTTCCGACATCCCTAATAACCCTTATATCAGAAGACTCAGAAAGTAAGGGTGTCGAAACATAGGGTTGTTGGAACATAGAGATGTCGGAACATTGGTGTGTAACCCTTATCATTGGCTGTATTACGTGTAACCTACATGTATGGTAGCTGTATTTCTGCCCTTTCAGAACGTACAATTGTGTGGTAGTAATTACGTGTACTGTAAAGGAAGTGAGGTGAGACCACCTGTTGACCTCTGTTATATTCTGTCTACAAATGACACCTTCTTAAAGGCTTTTGTCCTCACTTTTGTTTATTCAAAGGACAGGGCTCGAGGGGGCCAGTTGAAACATTATAATGCAAACCCTTCTAAGAATAGCAGCTTTCATGTAATGCATAATCCTGTAGATGTGTTGTATTTCTGTATGGTATATCTATCAACAACAACAACAAGTATGGTACAAGTTACTACAACTAAATCAAGGGTAAAGCAAGATACATGCCCATAGATACCGAGCTTTACAATGATTAGGAGGTTTGATACAAAATCAAGAATAATGTTGATCTATTTCAAATGTTGTTGATCACACCTTTGGGGATGAAAGGAATCTAAAGAGATGGATCATTTCACTATTGGGAACGAAGTACAGAGTTACATTGACTTTACCATACTTACATAGTGCTGAAATTACTAAAATGTTTTTTTAAGGAGAAATGGTGTTTTTATCAAATGTCTCATGAGTGGCTGCAGGTTATATATATAGCATCTTCCCCTTAACCTCCTTGTTGTGACAGTATTGTGTGACAGTACAAATCAAGTTGGATTTATCCCCTGACATGAAGCAGCGATATGGAGGTGTGGACATAAAGCTAGGAATATGTAACTGATACTGATGATTGAAGATGAAAGCATTCCACTGTTCTTTACGATATTAACTTCATCAATAATGATCATTCTATGTTCATCCCGTGTTCCCCCTCTGTCACGTGAATGTTAAAACTTCAACTCATATCTGAAAAAATTTTAGATCCTTTATATTTCCTATCAAGTGAATGATATTACTGTTTGTAATCAGATAAGATCTTGGTGTTAGAGATAAGAGTTTTTGGTTGTTAACATGCTGCATCTGTTCATTGCTATGCTATATATCGAATCGTGATACCACAAAAATGTGAACCTTTGATCTGATACCTGGCTCCCAGAGGTCCATAGAGAAGCTCCAGGATCACGGCAAATTACATTCATATGACATGTGCAAGCTGCAATGACATGCTCAACTATACTCATAATTCACACTCATGCAAGCTGCAATGACATGCTCAACTATAAGTACTCAAAATTCACACTCAAATTACTTGACTTTGAACTGTATGTCAGAATGATCAACCCAGCACATGACAAATTTTTGTACAGAAAAAGACTAATATTTGACCTGAAAAGGTGATTCATATCACCTGTTTTGTCTCCCCTTCCATTGTGTATACACACAATGCTAATTCAAATAAACAAATAAAAAAATAAATATTAGAGGGAACCGATGATGTTATGTCAACCCTGATAGATCTTAGAATACATTTCCATACATTTCATATTTGAAATCCAGGTTATTAATATGTTGTACGTCAGCTTTCGGAAGTGATTTTTTGGATGTTAGAATGAAGACTTCCCAACTGCTTAGTATTCTGTGAGTTGCATATCCTACATTATGTTATGCATACAACATCAATTTAGATGGAACAAATGATGCAAATTCTTGTACATGCATATTACATATGTGCCTCTGTCAGCACATACCATATGTTGACTACATACATTTGTACACCATGTTTAAGTCAGATATCTCAAGGAATAAAATGGCTAAATATGACATCAGAATTCATAGCTCTGTACAACACATGCACCTTGCAAGAATGATTGATATGTTCCCAATATACACCAATTGTGTTGTTATTGCTGAGAGGCTGTACGTATAGGTGGACAGTGCAAGAAATTATAACCAGCCAAGAGAGGTTGAACAAGACAGTACAAAAGGATAAGAGACAAGAACGTATATGTAGAACATCGTGCATACCACACTATAGTATACAGATACAGATACTATTGAAGCCGTGCAAATATGTCACATGCAGTATTTGTGTCTTTCATTTATTTGTGCATTCTGATCGGTCTTCTCTTCCTCCATAACTTAGTTAAACAAACACAACTCAAGTGGTTTGTGTTTCTAACCCTCGTAATGAAGCCAACAGAGTGCTGAGTAATTGTCATGTTTTCTCCAGTATGAATACAAAAGCAGGCAATGGTAAACATGCCAGTGGAAACCTGATATACTTGTTAAGTTGATGTACAGGTGTGGTAGCATTGCTGCCTTTGTAGTGCCTGAATAATGTATGTCAGGGGTGTTGTACCCAGTCAAACAACATAGGTAAAGATCTATCCAAGGTGTGGACTTGTACTTGGTGAAAATTCTTTTCCTTTAAAAGTCTTTCGAATTTAATAAAAAATGTTAAAAAGACTAATTGCTAATGAGGCACTTTGGGGCCTGAATATACAGACTATTGAAGTGTCTAATAATGTCTCAACATGAAGAAGTTCTGCTTTGGATATACATATATTGATTGGAAGAGTTGCCGGATCTTGTATATAAATACACCAACTGCCAGGTTAGAGATGTCACTGGTATTAACTTAGTGACTTGTAGGGGGATTGTCAGAGAAAGCCCTTGTTGAATGCCTATTTTGTCGTGAAAAAAGGGGGTGTGCCCTTGCAATCTAATTTGGTCTGGGTGCTTCCTGAAGGAGTACCATACTGTCATAGGACTGTCTACGAAGACGAAAAGAGCAGAATAGTATCAGTGTATATCTGTGCAAATTAAGAATAAGATTTGTATTTGCATAATGTGTATCGGGTATGTCTGTCATCATTCAGTGTGTCCATGTGAGGAAATGCCCAAATCAGCACACATGTTTTCTGCCTGTGACTGAGTGTGAGAAAATACTTATGCTGATTTGAGTTCCTCGATATTTTGATGTCTGAGGACTTTCTGTTGGCACTCCAAGGGCAAACCTTGAAACTGGCAGAAAATCAAAATAAGGCAGACATCAGCAGCTTTGAAACATAGGTTTGACAGCTGATTACAGAAATCACACCAGCTAGGTCTGAAATTGTTCACTGCTAGGAGATAAGAACAGTAAAAAGAGCTATAAAAGGTTCCTTTCATGTATTCCAATCATCTGTAAAGTAATGGCAATGGTAGCATCCATATTAGAGCAATTTCTCAGCACAGAGTATATTCTGTGTATTCTGGGCCAAGCTAAATGTTGTATTGGATCTGGCCACTTGGGTAGTTACGTAGGTAGCCAGGTGGAAATGGATACCGTATGGCATAAATCCAATAACAACGTCAAAAGAATTTCAGTGTTTTGTACACAATTATGACCTTATTTGTAAAACATAATCCTTCTAATATGTTTGTTTTTTTTGCATGCAGAAAGGCAGTTGTTGACAGAAAGCTATAAATCAGCATACAGTCGTATTTTGAAGTATGATAAAATCTTGCAACAAGCTTGAATGTGTGATGCTAACCTAACTTATACTTTGACGGTTACATTTGAGATACTAATCCCCTGATTTAGTTACATATTAACAAATGGTGCTTGATGAAATTTTGTTGTCTTTGGTACATGTACATGTAATGCCGGATGCGCAGCGTTCAGATGCTATTTGCATGCTGATAGGGTTAACCCAAGCATTTCCATGCAGATTGCTTCCCTGATGTAATCTACTTCAACCACAAACCTATTAGTGCTGGAAATGAACATGTACAGGTTCCCAAAAACCCAGGCGTTGGATTTGTGTATCATCATTGTGTACATAAAATATCACAGGCAAATCAATGGATTGCAGTGGAGATCTCGTCGTGTTATGGCTGTCTCAATTATCGATAAATGCGGCCGTACATTTTTGTGATACTACTGTAGCCAGGTGGTATGTTCACACATTCTCAAGTTAGTGAAGTGACAACTGTGAAAGAGCAGCTAAGGATAGCTATATATAGAGAGATAAACATCTGAAGTTGAAAATGCACACGTCAAGCTATTACCAAATGAGACAAGCATAAGAGTTCTATTGATGTGCAACATAATAGCCACTAACCCTCTAAGTCCATGTGTCAGATAAATTTGCAGTTGTGTTGTAAGCTGAACAAGGTTTGCCACTTTATACATAAGACTGATCAAATCAGCCATGACAATTAAAAGTTGAAACAGTCTAATGATGATGATAATGATGATGATGACTTGCTTTATGAGAGCAAGACTACTCAGAAAAACAGGTAATAAAACAACATCGCAGTTAAGAGCCAAGAACTTCTTCAAATGATACATATCAAATTTTCATCAGGAATGAATTGTTGACCCAGTCTCCAAGTTGTACCAAATTGATATCCTTGAACTAATGGGTCTAGAGATGATTACATTTGTCAATTGTAATATTATTTATGACCTTCGGCTTATTGCCTGCACTTTATGTGTGCAGTGGCTCATAATTAATCTCTTGCCATTATTTTAATTTGCTATACCTGCACCTAGAAATTACTTTCAAAACATATGATGTAGAACAGATTTCCTCAGAATGATTTAAGATTAATAGCTATGGTATGGATGCACATACAGTCATACACTGCTTTCAAATTTGGAATAAAAAAAAAAACCCACACACTTGAACTACCTTTTGGTACCTTTAACACAATTGTAAATTTTGAGAAAAATGAAAACAATTATTCTCATCCTGTCTCACTGCCCACGCCATAGCAGTCTTATCTAAAACCTACATCAATACCATTAATCAAAGCTGTAACCTTCCAGGATCAGCTTTAAATCAAACGCAAATCAAAACATGGGTCTGCATGCATTGCCCAATTAAGGTACTAATCTGCCTAAGCTCCAGGCTGGCAGGTCACCATTCATCACTGTACACCAGCACATAGGTTAGGGACAGAGCAGAAATCATGGCAGGAGTGTAGTCTGAAACTGGCTGCCTATCTGTATCTGTATAGCCGGTATAACCACCCTTCGGTGTAACACACCACCTTTGCAGGCACGCGGCGCGGCGGCAGCTAGCTATATTACACTGAACGACCTGTTACACCCAATATGTCGGTGAAGGTTAGACATCCAGGTAATAAGATACGCCAAAAACAGTTACTCAAGCAACTGGATATGATTTTGGAAACGGTCAGACGTTTCAGGTAGCATCCACTACCTTTCGTCAGTGACACCGAATTTTTGCACCCAATCTGTTACACCCAATCTTTGCACATCTAACTGCAGGAGCTATTTAAAGCTATCTAGTATACATAGTATTATTCCCACCAAACTAAAAAGTTGCCTTGTATCTAACATTGATCATTTTTCTTCTCGAAGTCATGGTAAATTCCCTGTTGCATGCCTTCTAATGTCATTCATTCTCACTTACTATATTTTATGGTCCATCCCCAATAAACCAAGGGAGGAGATGACCTGAGGCTCTTTTTGTTTGGCTTTAATACTCCTAAACAGTAATACCTTACCAGAAGTAATTAGATGTATAATGTATGTCTTTTGTTGAGATTGTTTGTCTGAGAATCAAGTGATTTTATAGATGTTGCCTATACATCTACCATGTAATGGACTTGTTGGCACAAGACCAAGAGGAGGGGAAATGTGTAATCAGTGTGCTAAAAGTGTAATGTATGGCAGTGAGAACATAACTCAAAGGGACTTGTATTGCCTTATGAGAGCAGAGCTCTCTGTTGTATTGTTGAATTTGTCACCAAATTCCTCTATACTGTCAATGACATGCCCTTCCAATGGCTACTGTACTGTCACATGCCCTAATACATGTGTGTCATTATGGGTTTTGATAATCATCCAAGACTTGTTTCTTTTCTCCTCTTGCACATGCACATGTGTTCCAAAAATTTGTCATCTAAATGCAGATAGTGATCATAATGAAACTTTTCCCAATTACTATTTTTTCATAGTATGGGGTGAGAGCTTTTAGTTTTCTGCCTTCTCCAGTCATTGTGTACCAATCCAGTCCTATGATTGTGATTTTGTGCCTTTGTGTAAATTTATTAAACTAACTATTATTTTCTCATTCACTTTCTTTTTCACGATGTACGTGACATTTTAAAGATTTGATCTGCAAGCAGTGGATTCTGAATACATGTACCATTGCATTATAATATTTGTATTGTTCATTTATGCCATTAAAGAATTGTCTTAGAAGACTCAAGCTTACCAAATCAACCTTTCTCTCGTGTTTGAAATCTGCCTATGCTATCAAAGTGGGATTAACAAAATGTTGTCAACCCCTTTCTGTCAGCACGTGTATTTACCCTATCAGATCTGTGAACCTAGCTGTCTGGAACGTGTCTCTATCACATTCATCTCACTGTAGAGTTAAGTAGTCCCATTGAAAGGCAAAAAGGAGATTTGTATCTGATTCATCAGTCAGCAAGTGTGGGATCATTTTCATCTTGACAATGGGACAGAATTGTAGATTTGTGTTCACAGCTTGTTTGTAATAGAACTTGACCTCTGTAGTACTACATGTCTTGTCGATGTCACTTCAGCAGATGTTTGATTTCTTGTCATTTCAAAGGTCAAAGTACCCAGGGCGGAATTTGCTTTCATGGTCAGTAGCCATGTGATATGGTACACATGCCTGCTTATGGAGCATACCAAATGTAACTGCAACACGCGAGTCGAGGGAGGAAAATGAATATTGCATGTTAGATTCTTTATTCTATGGGACATGTAGGACAGTTATGTATGAAATCTTGAATCTAAAAACTTGAAACCATCACCCTGCCCAAATTTTGTATTGTATTTTTGCAGCTAGAAAACAGGGAGATAACAATTCACTTAAAACACAGAAAACATATCTTATGCCTTTTACTTAGGTGGAGGGACTTCAGATACAATTGCTCGTCAGACAGAACATTTTAATTGGTATGAGGATCAGTTGTTCCTAGCCAACGTTTTGCACCTTACCAGTACATCAAATAGCTTGTACAAACATGTTTGACCTTCAGCCAAGGTCATATCAACAACTCTGAGTATGATGGGTTGAATGATGAGCCATTTCATATACACCAGAACAATCAAATGTAAATTAGTCATATAACCCTGTGACACAAGTAAATTACTTCGGTAAACTTTAACCCACATCAGCTTTGAATTCAGTTGATTCTCCCATGAAAAGTACTCTGAAAGTTAATTTTGTGAGCCCCGATTTATGGACACTCAAATATTCCATTAACCAAAGCAATTACTTGATATGAAGTCAGCCTCTCATGCATGGTACAAGTCTTCTTGTACTAATGTGTTTGCAATGGAGGTCAAGTGACTTTGCATATCCAGTCAAATGTACACTCTGGTATAAAAAGCAGCTCGTGCCTTGCAAGTATGTGCTCTTGTCAAGGACAGCTTTAACCTTCTTTCTGCTGCATAACCCCATAACCAGGACAAATTTATTGACAAACGGCTACCTTAGCAGGCCGAAGGTTAAGTCAAAGGCCCTGAAAATATGATAAAAGCTCTTAGAATATGATAAAAGCTCAGGTTTCTGGTAAGAGCCTTTCCATGTACTGTATTTGTTTCAATTACTTTGCTCTGTTGCTGTTGATACTGCTCAATGGTGCAAAACATTTTACCAACAGTCCCAACTGTGAAATTAAGTAATCTTGGTTATTCGTTCTAAAAAGTAATGTACAGTCAGCATGACACAAAAGTCAATCTGAAGATGTCCAAAAGATATTGGCACTTTCTTACCCTGTTGCCCTTTTGTCACATATATATTAGATATGTATTATATATGTATGAATGCATATCTGTCAAAATTATTTAAAATTGGGTGTTTGCCAACGAAATACTCATGCAAGCATAAACTCACAAGCAGGAAATGCGTGCTGTTTGTTTTGGTGAATGTGTAAAACTTAGTGACCTGACACACTTATTCATTGGCACGTCCAGCAAAACAAACAAAATGCCGAAGTTAGCCCCATCTTATCCTCAACTGCCACCCTCAAAAGTAACAAAACGGAGATGTGGTGGATAAAAAAAGCAAAAAATCTACATGCTACTACCTTTCAATCCGCCTTAATTAGACCCACTGCCGCTGAAATATTAATATTCCATTTTTCCCTAACAACTGCCGTTGACCCTAAGGCTTAGTCAAAACGAATTAAATTGGTCTGAGCTCCGACAGGTTGCATTTGTCTGGAATAAAACGTCACAGCCGATCAGACATCGATAAGCCGTCTTTCCGTTGCTAAGGCACCCTATGACGCAGGCGACCAGAAGTCATTGAAAGTGCATAAGCACCAGGATTTATGTTTAATCCCCAGACTTGCTTGCCTAGTGATTACTTAGTCCTCTAAACTAAATAAAAGCTATTTCTTTATACATGATCGGCTTTGGACTTTCTGTCTGAAATCCCCTCACAATATGGGGAAACTCTCTGAAGCTTGTCGTTTGCGGATGAGACAGCATCTTAGGTTCACTTAGGAAGGATTTTTTGCCTGCGACACACTGGTGAATGCCCTGAAACTAAACAGTGGGTCATGCAGGCGTGGATAAAAATAACTTTGAGACCTTGAACAGCTCCATGGCATAAATGGCTTGTAGAAACATCAGACAATTTCTATGGGGGAAATTAAAGTTGAGAGCCTGTACTAGTTGAACATGAGTAATTCATGAATTATAACAAATATATTGCACCAATGTCCCACAGGGCTCGAAATACTGGGTGCACGTGTACCTTTGTGCACCCAAAATTGGAGCTGTGCACCTAATTTCTGACTGAGGGTGCACCGGTGCACCTAGATATTTGTGTAGGGTTATCTGCGTAAAGGTACTGGGACATTGGTGAAATGAATTTGTTAAACAAGAGTTCCACGACCTCATACCTTCGCCAAATCATGTTAACCCTTCTGGTGGACGAATTATACATTTTTACTCATTGATTTCGCAAATAAGAGCCTCATTTGCATGAGTCATATCCGTTGATCATATTCTCCACCCAATGACAGTCTTATCTTAAGAAAGAACACTATTCTAACATATCCTCATAAATTATGCAAATAAGGTCATGACTTGAATAAATTATGTTAATGAAGTTCACCTTCACCCTCACCTTCCAAATGCAGCAAGTGTTGATTTCCCAGTAGTTACCACTATGACATTATAGCAATTTCCCATAGATTATGCAAATTAGGTGCTTATTTACATAATTGATATATGCTAATGATCCCCTCGTTCTCAATTACATGTCACAAGTGTGTCATAGCCCTATTATCGAACAAAGCAGATTTATAGAATTTCATCATTAATTATGCAAATTAGATCCTGATTTGCATAATTGTGATTTAGTCATGTCAAGCATCACTTCCGCTACCTACATACCAAAAATCACGACAATCCGTCGACTGGTTCTTGAGTTATCCTCCTTAGAAGATTTTTCAACAAACGATCCTGCAGTTCCAGGACAAGCCGCTAGGGGGCCCAAACTCATGTCACTTCTTCCCTAGCCCAAGAGCTATCAACCATGCAAAATTCGTGACCCCAGCATGTCCAGATCATGAGATATCAAAACAGGAAGTTCAGCTGCAGTACCAACGAAAGCCGCCAGGGGGCCCAAAATCTAATCATTTCTAGGTCTCATAAAGACCTACCCACCTACCAAGTTTCATGACAATCCATCCATAGCTTCTTGAGTTATGCTGTTCACAAACAAACAAACAAACAGACAGACAAACGCTACTGAAAACATAACCTTCTTGGCGAAGGTAATAACATATAAATGTTACAGACATGTCACACTCATGCCCAGGCAAAGGGTTACGCCTCAATGTTGTAACAGTACAATTTACTTGTCAGTGAACCGTCTTGAAACTCTTGATGGGAATGGGAAGGGGGACATTTTGTAACTTCTTGTAACATCTTGAGGGGAAGGGAGACATTTTGTAACTGCAGATTGACCTTAAGGTCAAGTTATCAGCCTAAATGGTTTCCCCACAGGCTGGAAGGAAGTGAGTCCACCCACACAGTTACTGGGGATGTACCAAAGTAGGGTTTGTCACAACAAACTCTCATCCTGCAACGCTTCTGTCCTAAGCCTGTTTAAAGTATGTCAGACTATCTCTTTGGTTGTGCCAATCAATTCACAAAAACTCTAAATACTTCCCAAAGGTTTAAAATCTCTGACTCCTTGTTCTATTTTATAGCTGAAATACATATGACATAATTTTTTGTATTGACTAAACTCGCACCCACCAACTACATTACGTAAATGATTGTTGTTGGAGGTCCACTCTTTACGTCACTACATGTGCAGTCATCCCAGCTATCCTGTCCTCTTCCTCAGTATAACCACACGGGTATCCATACTTGGCCGCTGTGCCAGCTTCTATCAACAGCACTTACTCTGTGTACTTTTCACAATTAGAACAAGTTCGTTCCATTTACAAACTTAATTCATCAGTACTGCCAGGCCCCCTGTATAAGTTAGCATAAGAAAGTCACATGTTTGTTTAACCTACAAACCATAAGGTACGTGTACATCTTCTGCTGCACAAACAGAGGATGATCTTGCTTTAGATGGTTGTATTTAGGCTCAAGTCCCTGACATTCCCTATATTTTGGACAAAAAGCTGCTGTCTAAGCTTGCCTGAAACAGATGTTCAGTGTAACCTGAAGACATGCACTTAGAGGAAAAATGTCAACACCTTCACCTTCTACCTTTGGATAACTTAAAACTTTAGGTCATGTGGGAATTATAGTATTTATACATGCCTGGCTAAGGCTTTAAACTGAACTGCAGAGGATGTACAATCATGTATTTCTGTGATACACCAAATGTCAGCTGTCATGCAAAGATATAGGCAGTTCACTTGTTCTTATATATTTTAAATGTAGATGTGTGTAGTGCAGAGTCAACACATTTAAAATACATTGTACTTTATAAATATTTATTGATTTCTCTATGCATGTATGTAAAATGGCTTATTGTAGATTAACATCTTCCTGAAGTTCTATGTTTAATGGTGCTCTCATACGTGTAATCCTTAATTTTAGCATCTTGCATCCTCCTCATGGGTTTACTTTGATGAGTTTATCAAACTTTAAAGACAATGTATGAAGGCACCTTAAGAACTGTGTTGCCATCACAGCTCACACAGCCAACTCAAAATAGTTACCCTCTGGCAAGTTGCCATGGTCTGATTATTGGTTGCTGTCCCTGACCTTCTGTTGATATAATCAGGTCAGTTATATTTGGATAACCAGGGATTCTGTTGTTTAAGCTATTTGTGCTGAAAGGCAAATGCTTCAGAGATGGGTGATTTCAGCAGAGTCAAAATATTTTCAACTGGGATCAACCAATTGACAGTAAATTTTGTTGAAGGAAGCTTGCAATTTTTCTATGTTCAGATAGATGGCTCTTCTGTACTGTTGTCAATAGAAACCTTCCCATATCTATAGAATTGTAGTTGATGAAGAATAGTTGATGAAGAATATCTATGTCAGAACTGATGCCTCTTGATAGAGTTCTGAATTGTCTCTCATTACATTATACGGAATGGGTGAATGAATTGTTTTACTGAGATGTTTATGCATCATGAGTAATCAAATACTTTTTTTTTTATCTTCACAGACAATCAACAGAGTGTGCCCACAGTTCATAGCCATGCACTGTCAGGAAATAGGGGGCAAGAACTATGAAACGTCCATGCAGCATGTAGATGTTTTTCTAGAGTAAGTAACCATTCACATGTCTCTTCTAACTTCTTACTGGAATACTGTAAAATACTTTCATTCCATAGATCTATATCAAGCAAATTTGGTGTAGCAGTGCTTTTCTTTAATGTAATGCATTTTCTCAGGCTAGCTGACGCACGCGGTACACATGGTACTAAATAGTACATAATATTGAAAACTAATTGGCTTTCCAAAATATCTTTGAATAGATGCAATATTACAAGAAATGCCAGTAGTTTATTCAAATTCGAAAGTTGTGTTATTTTTTTTTTCCAGACGTCTGTTGAGCAGTGAAGAGATGCAAGGCTACGATAGAGCCAGGATTTTCTTGGATGAAGACTTCAAGACGGTGGAGTCATTCACGGTAAGAAGTACCCTGTTCTACTGATTACTTAAGGTTTAACCTTGTGCACTTTGCAGACTGTCTTGTCCAACCATTTGCTGTGAAGTTCAGGTATAATATAAAAGTTGCGCTCCAATAAGGCCTAGGAGACTGTTTTAAAGTCCAGTCTTTCTGGTTCGTTTTGGGTTACTTTCAATGTAATTTTAGCAGCCCTTCAATTTTATCTTTGGTGGCCTCTGCTGTAAGTGATGAAAGTATAGCTGCATTAATGATACACGGTAGGGCAGTATTAGACCTTCCTGTTCTGCTGCCTTGGACAGACACCTGTTGGCATGAGTATTACTGTGCAGTTCTCTTTCATTCAGATAGGGGGCTCTGTTTCTATTTTTCTAGTAAGGCCATGTTGATTTGATTATATGGATGACATCCTCTGGGTACCCCAAAACTGATGCGAGCGTGCGAATAAAAAAAAAGTTTGGCAAAAAAAAAAAGTTGCCTTCATTATGAAATCTACGTGGTCATGAAGGTTGAACAAATGGCTAAACACACAGATTATGGTATAGCGAATAATAGACTCTTCATTTTCATTTCTTCACATTTTCTTCTTCCTTTGGAATTGATTTTAGTATTCTACGATATTAGTATAGTTCTCCAATATTTTTTTTTCTATTTACGGCATATATTTGCTCATTTTGCAGCTGCTTTGTACGATTTCCAGTATGGTCGAAAACTTTTTTTTTTTTTGGAAACGAACGAAAATTGATGCGCGCGCGGATGTCATCCATATAATCAAATCAACATGGCCTAAGGTAGAGACAAGTTTTAAATAATTGTTTGCCAACAATTTGAAAGATACCTATTTTGAAATCATTACTCACACAATCTTTGCTTGTTTTCTTTTGGTAAAAGCTCCTTTTTGCACAATATCTTTATGTTGTAACTAAGTTAGCTAGTCACAAACATAGTAAGTAAATGAGAAAGCTACAGAATTTCACGGATTCAAGCTCTGAAGAGAGGCAGAAAGGTTTGTATAAGGTTTTGCTTGTTTTCTACATGTACTAGTAATATTCTATGTTGTGCACCCAAATTTTTTCTGCCCTGCTATAAGTTTTTAGGAAAATGAAATTCAACCCCCTGACTACATGCATATGACAGGAGAACCAGTTGAGTGGGACATGCTGGTAAAACATTCAGGGCACCATGGAAGGCTTATCGGCATTACCTTGAAATATCAGAGGGTCCAATTTACTTAAAAGCATTCAAGCTGCAACCTGGTTATTACAAAATGTGTCAAACCGTTCAGAAAGTCATTTGAAGGTACATGTACATCACAGGAGATGGGAGTAATTGGCAGCAATCATGAAGAGTATTTCAGGAAGAAAGGAGCCGACATTGACAACCAACCACAGGGTGGTGTGTATGTCTGACCTGTAACCTATAGTGTATACATTTATATGAACATCATTACAGAGTCCCTTGTACCTAAGTGTGTACAATGAAATTCTTACAAAAATGCATGACTTTGCCAATTGCAACTTTCATGGCTTTTTCTGCTGTAGTACAGAAGCCGAACTATTTCAAAATTAGACATAATTCTTTATGTAATACCATATTTTAAATTTGTTATTTTTCATTGTGCTGTAGAAGGCACTAATGTACAATTGGAAATGAAAAGTGCCTTTAATTATTAAAAAGGCAAAAATAAAGCAATGAAAAAAGTCATGTGATGGTGTACAAAATTAGGCCACACCAATTTTATTTGTTGCTTCTCGGATTTTTTTCAGAAAAAATATGAAGCGACAGGGCGAAAAAAAAAAAAACAAGCCTGAGAATCCTTTTATAGCCCCACATGCTAGAATAGGTGCCATGAAGTGAACACAAAAGACAGGGTTAAAATTTAAACAATGAATTTTGAACTTTTAATCAAACCACTGCATTGGTAGATGTAACAATTGTAACAACTAAGAAGAAAAGGACTTTCTTCAACTGTTGGAGGCAAAATATGAGCATTTTTGAGTTGATTCAGAACCAGAATTATTTTTTTTTGCAAATCAGAAAAAAATGAAGAGGCAAATCCGAGAAGCAACAAATTAAATTGGGGTGGCATTATCAGTGATTAAATGTGAAAGTAAATGTATGAAGCTGATTTCAAAGTGGTTAGGGAAAAATGCTTAAAAAGATGAGAAGATATACATAAAAACTGTTGAGACAATAACTACATGAAGATTGGAGAACTGTTCAAAGACTGTGCGTTATGTAAAAGTGTATTGAACTCCGTGGTGATTCATCTTTGCGTGAATCAATTTCAACGTGAAGAAAGTCACATGTGACAGACAGGCTCAAAGCAATTGGATCCAAAAGTTAGAGCTTGAGGACTCGATAACTTAGACAAAGTATGCTCAGCGAGGTAGAAACCGTGGGAAATTGGATTTCGTCCTGTGTTGTAGTGGAAACTAATACCATCTCTGTCATTGGAGCATGATGGATAGGGAGGAGGACGGATGAATTTATTGAGCACTGACTGATAACATCCTCGAGTAAGTCATAAGTCACGTCATTGGTATACATGAATTTCTTCTCACAAGGCCCATTTCTTAAGTTCAAAATGTAGTTGAAGAACCAGCATTCTTTCCATGTCAAGTGATCATAATCAAAGACTGGATTCTACCTGTGAGATATTTTGCTAGTCCAGATACCAATTTTGGGATTTCTCAACCAAAAATGATATTGTACAATATGTTTAATACAAATTTCTCCTTCTTTTCTTCTAATTCATCATCATCTTGGGGGTCTAGAAATTGCCTCGAACCTCAAAAAAGTCCTTCACATTCTAACAATAAGAGAAATCCCTTTGTGTCTGAGGTGAAACATCTTTTGGGACGAGTAATCAATGAGCCTGGTAAGAAGTTTTGACAGCACTTGAAGATGACAAAGCTAGCTATAGGTCTCCGATGTCTTTACCTTAATGCTTATTATTTGCAATTTGACAGAATGGTACTTTACTTACGTTATCTGGCCGTTTCTACTTCTGTGGGTGGGTGGGGGGCTGGGTTCCGGGACGGTGAAAAAAAATAAAGAAGAAATACAGTGCAAAGTGTTATAAAAATCATCATCACTATTTTTACATTTTTTTCCAAAGTCACTCTGATCCATCCCTAGCAAACAGGACTTAGTACCCATGTGGTGTAGAATGACTGTCTAACTCAATGCAGTTTCTCAAACTTGCCAAATCCTGTTGGCAACTCACCCTCTTGCCTGTACATCTTCATATAGCTGTGACCTATAGAGCCCTGTCTTCCACTCAAATTTTGCTCTGAAACTCGGATATAAAATGTACATCAAACTAGAAGTACGCAGAAAGGAGATTCCCCGCTCGCAGTCATGCCATAGGGGAGAAGTCACGTCCCAAGTGGCTTGTTTTATAACATAGACCTTCTTAAAAGTCTCAGCAAGACTTGATGCATGACAGCCCCAGCTTTCAAGTCATCCTTACACAAAGTGATGAGCAAACTTTACGTCTCCCCTTTGGAATATAAAATCTTTTTATGATAGCCTTAGATTCTAGCCAGAGTTGAAGTCCTTTCATTGCGACCTCACACTTTACTTCTGTAGATCCTGACCTCCGTCCCCCCATGGCTTCAGCATTTATGGATTCAGCCTTGCAATGGTTAAGATCCGAAGATGATATTCGAGATCTCATTTATGATACGAGACTGAAAATTCATAGAATTGATTTGTGATGTCCTAGCTGGGTTTTTCTCCAAGCAGAGTTGTGTAATGTATCGCTTTTATCATTTGTCTGAGGCAAAACTCGGTCGAATGACTTCTGGACAGTGAATATCGACTTACGAAGGGTGTTCAATAACATCTTGGCAGAAGGAACAGACAAAATTCCAGTTGTATGAAAATACTAGATAAGCAAAAAGTTCCTGAACATTATTTCTCCTCAATTAGATGGACTTTGCCAGTATTCTCTAACCTGCTAACATGTCTTTTATTTTAAGTTCTAATTCGTATCTAAAATGTTTTGGTATAAACATAGTGTTTGTTCGAAACACTAGCAGCAACCAAAAAAATTAAAGCCCAGAATATCCACTCCTGATGAATATGCTTATAAGATGTTTGTCATAATTATGTCTTGCATTGATAGAACAAATGTTTGTTATAACATGGTAATATCAGGTATATATTCTTCTTCTGATTTCAAATAAGTGAAAGAAAAACTCAAATTTGCAAGGAAATAAGGCCAGAAGGGAAAACATGGCCAGAGTGTCTCTACAGATGACTTGCCTATACATGTCTGTGTATAAAACTTTTGGTCATTTACAGATATGGACTGAACTGTATAGAGATCATCATCATCATCATGTCATGCTGGTTGCACAGATGTTCATAACTGATAGTGATAAAGGTTTATGCGAGGACTTCACTGTGATTACATATTTTAGGACAATCTTTTTGTTCTGTCTCATATGCCTGGCTGTTTTATGGTGTATGTCAGCATATCCCATAGACAATGGCAGAGATGGACAGCCACGACCACCGGTGCACTCTAGTTGATGAGATGTTAAACTCTAGATAATACAGGAAAGCAGAGGGACGTGATGTTATCATTGGGACTCATTGATTCCCAATATGTGTGGCCTGTGGAATGTCACAGGTTTACACACCAGTGGACGTAGATTCATCTCGACGCAAGTGATAGTGTGAATGAGTTGAACCGTAAAACCCAGGTGAAAGTGGCAGTTGCGCTCTTCAGCTTGATTATGTGCTACATCTGGTCATTATTTGACAGGACAGATCGATACGTAGGCCGTTCACTGGTGTGCATCACTGCACTTTTTATCACAGGCAGCGAAATGTACATTTCAGGGCAGGACACATGACATGTCTTTACCCTTTAGGGCTCCTGGAAGATGATATGTGGGGAAGGGGGGCATGTGAGAGTTTTTTGAATCTTTATTATCCATACCTTTTGGTTTTCTATTGGTCATAAATCTCTTTGAAAGTTTATAATCAAACACTGTTATCCACCCCTTAATATTTCTTATCTATGACCATGCAGTAATATATATATATATATCATCATCATACATTATCAGTCATAAGACAAATATCAGAAAGACCTTACTGGTGGAATTGTCTTTGTCTCAACAGAAGCTTAGTATTTCAGTACCAAGGACAGCACCAACAATTTCAGCACGTAGGACAGAGACAGTCTAGACTCATTTGGATGAGAGAAACAGGCACAAATAGACCATGGAATGGCCAAGTTCCATTTTGATGCTAGCAGAAGGAAAATACTTGAAGATTATATGGTGGAAACTTTTATGAAACACTTGCTGTGAATGTTGTCTTCAAAAGTTTTGGCCAATATAATTAATAATAATAATAAATGGTTTATTATCTCCATGAAAAATGGAGATATTGTTTTGGGTCTGTCTGTCTGTGTGTCTGTCTGTCTGTCTGTGTGTGTGTCTGTCTGTGTGTGTTTCCGCCAATTACTGGTGAGCATAACTTAAGAACGCCTTTATGGATGGTGATGATATTTGGTATGTAGGTAGGTCTTAGGAAGACAAAGGTCAAGGTCAAATCTGGGCCTCCTGGTGGCTGACCTTGGTACTGCAGCAGAACTTCCGGTTTTTGTATCTTTTGTCCTGAACATGCTATGGTTTTGATTTTTTGGTGGCAGATAGCTTTTCCTGTCAGGAATAAGTGGTGTGGGTTTGGTCCCCCTAGCAGCTTGTGCTGGAACTGCAGGGGGTTTTTTGAAGAAATTTTTAAGAGCATATAAGTCCAGCAAGGACCAACGTATTATCATGATTTTTGGTATGCAGGAAGCTTACACAGAGATGTACATAATTAAATGCAAATTATGTAAATGAGGACTTAATTTGCATAATTAATGAGAAAATTATGAAATTCCAGTGTTTTACATTGACACATGCATGTAATGTGTCAATGTCATACATGTAATGTGTATAATCTATCGCAGGTAGAATATCAACAGATACCAGTTATGCAAATATAGACCTCATTTGCATAATTAATATGAAAATTATATAATTCCTTAGTGGTCATTGATGGGAATTTCATACTTGTGACATGTGTAAGTTAGTTAAAAGTTTACAACACCATACATATATTATGTTACATATATTATGTTAATGTACAGGTCATATGCATAATTAATGATAATGCGTTGACATGAAACATTGCCAAAGGATTGGACTTTCACATCAATTATATGTTATTTGTGTTCAGGAAACCATATTTCATGGAGATATGAGGTCGTGGAACTCTTGTTGGTCTATTGGTCAAACATTACCCGTGCAATCGCAGCCTTTCATAGCGCTGAATTGATGCAGGGTTTACAATATACAATACAATACAGGCTTCACATATTACACATGATACATATTTGCTTCACTTTTTGTGGAACTGTCGCAAGGGTCTGTGCGGCTGCCATTCGGCGCCACCAGGTGACCTCAATACAACTTTCCCCAACCGAAGTCAGGTACCCATTCACACCTGGGTGGAGTGAGGAAAGTCGTGTAAAGTGCCTTTCCCAAGGGCACTTAATATAATGTCACATATAATGTCAACTCCAGTAAAACCAAGCTTTACAAACATTCCTTCCAACTGGAAGGGTTAACCATACATTGAATCTGAGCCAATATACATCCCTAGATCCTCATTGTTAGGGTTTAGAAGATTGATATCTTGTTACTGACCTTATTGGGTGCAAGATAAATGAGCAAACTTGCTAAATGTAATGAGCCCTTGCCTTGTAATGAGCCCAAATTGCCTATATCGGAAGAAATTTGCTGACTCATGACAATTCTCCTAATGACATAAAGTGCCAGTAAATAGGGCCGGGGGCATGGCCCTGCAAGCTGTGCCTCTACAGCCTGAAAATCATTTTTTGTGGGATGAGAAAGGCATGGTAATACCCTTAACATTCTTCCTGCTGAGGTATGGTTTTGGCACTAAATTTGCATCAGTTACGGGTCAGGCAACAGGAGTAGGTTAATCCACCTCCAGATACAGCATGATGTACGAGCGCGGAGGTGTCGCCTCTACTTGGGTCACCTGCAGAAAAGGTCCAGAATGACTTGGTGAATAATTGATGTTGATACATATGTCTGCATCTCTACCTGTGAAAGATGGAAGCAAGCTATGGTTTATGTGAATCTGCGATATGCTGAGAGCTAAAATAAGAAAGGAGATTTCCTTTTCGCACATAAATAGCATTATCTGATGATGGATCAGAGAATCGATGCGAATGGCAGGCATGATAAATATAGGTATTGTCTGCATATTGGTACGCATGTGGACCAAAGTGAAATATTGCAGTTAGTTTCAGAAAGGTCTCAGAAAGGTCAAGCTGTGTCAAGAGTTCACGATAGATATCCACTGGATGATACGTCTTGCGGATTGAAGTTCTAGTATTAGGGGGTCCAGGGGTTATTTGATACGGAGTAACACAAAGCACTATATGGCCAGCCCTTCTAGGCTATGTCTATCATTGTGATTCAATAATTACAGCATGTTTATTAAACATACATGTTTCTTGAGGATAATGTTGCAGAGATTTGGGAAAAGAATGTCCATTAGCCAACAATGGACACCCAGACACTCATTTTACTTTTGCTGCCCTTCATTGTAGTTTAAACTTTGCACAAAGAAGGGCTACATACATACATGTAAACATGTTATAATTGACATGACTTAAGCACGAATTGATACCAGTATCAAGGACTAGTACATCCATTATGGAAGATGAAGTGTGGAGATATATATTGAATATGAAAATGATTACTTTCTTGCTTTATAGTTAACATTTATAATTCAATACAATGAGTAAGTGATAAATATCAAGGCGGCTTTGTAATGCCTTCCTATTAAATATTTAGCTGTTTACGGGAAAGAAATACCCCTGGTGCATCCCCAACCTTAGGATGTATGGAATAGCCCAAAGCAGATTAGATTCCTCTGAAGCAAAAGCAATCAGTGCAGACCGGTGTGCATGTAGGTGTGACAATATTGCTCAAATCTGCAGTCATCTCAATGGCTGGGGGTCAGCTTAGTTTTTATTGATGAGCCCTCCCGCTATAACGTGACGTCGGGTTATTGGCTGTCGTATGGAACTGCTGTCAGGCCGGGGCAGATCGGGAACAATGAAAAAGTATCCTACCCTGACCCCATTATAAAAAGTCTTTCCCCAAGCCATTGCAATTTTGAAGATTAGAAAAATTGGTGAAAGTCAAGGAACCCAATACCTTTTGCACACAGTTTCGTCAAATGAGACTTACAAAATCAAATAACTTGATTCAGACCACAATTTTTCAAGAGAAACTGTATGCTTTATCTTCTGGGAGTCACATGTGACACAAGGTGACCAGTTTATATGTAGGGCAAGGTTGCAGACAGTAATGGGCGTGTTCAGATTTCGAGGCACAATGTGAAAAAGAAAATTCTCTTGAGCAGGAAAAAAAGTACATAATATGACCTTTGTATGGTGGACACCAAATATATGCAACCAGTGAGTCTGAAATTTATTTGAAAACTTGTTCATTTGTTCATACTTATTGGTCTCCTTTTTGCCATTTACTTGTTGCTATCTTACACATTGTATTGTCCATTTTTATTTTCAAGACAAAGAGAACTTGGAAGAATGTTTGTAAGCATATATGGAAATAAGGAATGCATAGTAAGGTATTAGACCGTGTTAGAAGGTGAAGGTATTAGACCTGGATGTAAGGTGAATGTACAGCATGTATTATATACTATTAGACTTGGATGGAAGGTAAATGTATTAGATCTGGATGGAAGGTGAACATTTATTTTGATTATCTATTCATTTGTTCAGTTGCTTTTGCGAACCTGTATTTCCGATATATGGCATTTGTGATGTTGTGCCCTTAAACATTCAAATTGGGTTGCACACAAGAAGAGCTGAAGTCCCACCTTTAAATTTGTAAGCTGGATGACGTAGCCATTTTATGTGCACGCATGATGATTTTATCATTATACCTGGAGCATAGGTGAATGTATTCGACCTGGATAAAGATGGCCCTTCTGATCATGAGGAAACCAGCAGTTTCTCCTAAATGATTGATACAGCATTCGATTAAACTAAGACCCAAGAGAGAAACTAGGTATTACTAATATATTGGTGTAACCTCACCAATAAGTCTGATAGGAAGGACTTAACAGGGATTAGCTTCCATGGATTATTAAGATTATCCCAATCAAATGGCCGAGTGGCTAGGCTAGCGGACACGAGATCGTGAAGTCATGTGTTCAGTTCCTGGCATTCCTGACTAGATGTTGTGTCACTTGGTCTTACCGTGACTTTCCTCACTCTACCTAGATGTAAATGGGTACCTGGTTGGGGAGGTAAAAGGCAGTGGAAGGAGAGGAATGGGCTCTACCTTCCAATGCCATGCCCTAGACACAGGGGCGTAGACACAGTGCATTAACAACCCAGTCCCTCTGGAGCCTCAAGGCTATGGGACCGTCACCTTCACCTTCACCTTACCTATCCACATCCCATGACAATTCCTACTTAATAAGACGCATATTTATCAGGATCCGGATATTACCTAGAAGTTCTCCTCACAATTCTTCAGATGAGCCAAGAAATGTTACTAATGTATCAAATACGAATTTGTGTCATTATTTCATTACCCTTACAAAATTACTCTTGCCATTTACAGTGTGGAGCTCCTTTTATGGTATGATAAAACCTATTATATGTGGGGAATGGGCTTTATTTCTGTCAAGAAATGAGCCTTGATAATTACATTGTAATCTGTTGTAATCAAGTAAACAGCATTAACTTGACAAAGTTGCTGCCAATGATAATGAGTTAAACGTACTGAGAATGTGATGGTTTACATGTACATGTAGGTGCATCGGTACAGTATCTAGTAGTAGTACATTTGGTTCAAAACTTCAGTTTATAAGGGAATATATTTTCATGTAGCAATTTTGCATTCAATTACTTTCATGTTTCAACTTTGCATTAAATTACATGAACTTTCAAAGACTTACAAATATAAGCTTCCTGTGGTAAATAAATCTCCCAAAGACCTTTGCATGCACAACTCTTTTGAAAATCAGAAGTCTGAGATTTTACATGTAAGACCTTCACATTTTCCAGGCTTAACCGGTATGTAACCTCCATTTACATTTATCTGCAGGGTTACATGTGATATATCTGGCAGTGCCACTTTGAAAACCTGTATGCTTGAGAGGTCTCTAGTGCAGCCCCCTAGGTATGCACAGTTTAGATATGCAGGAGTGCATTATACTGGGGACGTTGGATTGGAGATCTATTTGGAGATCTTTTTATACCATACAGTATTTCAGTGATCCAGGGTAATAAAATCCATCTCTTATAAGATATAAGTCTATCATACCTGGAGTATTTATGGAGTATTGTGACTGAAAAATTCCCTACATTTCTGAGGTACCCATCGTCATGAAAGTCATTGTAACCTTTTGCCTGGGATTATGTCAAATCTGAAGTAATCCTATAATTTAAAACCAATCTGCAAGTGCCCAGACTTGATCTTCTGAAATTACTTCTCAAGTCTAATGTGACCCAGTCTGCTCTTGTTGAGTAGTCCTATATTCCACTTTTACAAATATAGGCCCTTCAAAGCAAAATTAACTTGTTTCCAGACACTCTTTTTTGATAGGTGTTATCAGTTTCAAGGAACAGCAGCTTATAATTACATTGTTCAATATCCCTGTGAGTTTCACTAGTTCATCTAATGATATATTGTGATAAAAGTCCAGATATTTGCATGTAAGAAATTTAACTAGTTCATAACAAAAAACAGGTGATCACCTTTGGGAGGAAGTGAATGGTCAGTTCCTGTCTTCAGTTTCCTGCTATATTCAAGTCTGTTTCTTTATGGAAGCTTCTGGGAAAATGCATATACAGAATCAGTGAGAAATTCACAATAATAAAACAAGAAATTTACAGAAACTCTAAATACTTCATGGAGGTATGAAATCTATGATTTCTTCTTAGTTGATTGTTCTGCTCTCCTCTTGGTGCAAGTTGTTTTTTATTCTAAAAAGTTTCATACAGCACCCCATACACGGCCTCTTTAGAAAAAATGCTGTGACTGACATCAGTTATGAATACTGTGCAATTCTGTCCATGAGTGCTTGTAACTGGAACAGTTGACAGTAAACTGTTTTGATTAGAAGAGGTCAGGCCTGGGTTCTCCTTTCTTTTAAAAAGTTTCATACAGCACCCTATACACAGCCTTTTAAGTAGAGAAAATGCTACATGACTGATCATGACATGAGCTTATAATGAATACTGTGCAATTCTGCCCATGAGCGCTTGTTACTGGAGCAGTTGACAGTAAAGCATTTTGATTAGAACGGGTCAGGCCTGGAGATTGTTTCTGTCTGATGTTAACGGTGAAGTTGTCCAGACGTGTGGTGATTGCAGAGAAACGGAAGAAGTCAATCAGATAATGGTGCCATTTATCTTACGACCCATAATTGCCTACCTTGCTTTCTAACTCTCCCAGGCCGCACACGTAGGAATAGTCTAGACAGTGTGTAACCATTACTTGTCAATGTTAGGTAATGGCAGTCCATTCGAACAAATAGTGCTTGAATCAAAGTAGACCGCAGAAGCTCAATTTTGCTGATGCCTGACTGTTGGGTTGGATGATTGTAGCCACCACAGTTTATTGTGTTGATTTCAACGCTCACCAACCCTACCTTTTGCTATTAAAGATGTATTTGTTTTCAATACTTTGTCATCAGTACAATCGTTGTGATTCATTGTGAACCATTTTCCTGGTCAACTGATGCTTTAAGTCTACAGATTTTTATTGAATAACATATCAACATTGTAAACAGTTGTGCATTTTAATGCTTAAATGGATACATTAATGTACAGTGTATCTTGTGATGTCAATGGAGAACGGCAATGCATTCAGCACCATGGACAGTGGTTGATACAGTCACTGTATGAAAGGCCCACAAAAGTTCTAACCATCAGCAGACTTGTCAATTCCACCTGTCACAGCTACCTTTATGAGCCTTTCTAGAGTGCTTTAGCTTATTGGTGCTGTCCATCACCCAGAGTGCTAAAGCTTAAACTTGAAGTGTTCATTCAATACAGACGCCCACAGAAGATTTAGTAAATGTACCACTGGTCACCCACTCCTCCCACACCAATTCACTTCCGTAAGCCCAGGCCACTGTAGTGGTTATTTCACCAATTTTCTATAACAAGATCTTAAAGAAGATATATACCACACGAAGACAGGAAACTGCACAGGGTTGGTCATATTCCAGTTTATTTTACAGGTTGTCTAGAGGTCTGATGATGTGGTATTGCTAGACAACGAACGTGTGTGGAGTAGACCTATGATACTGATACAGCTCTCCGAGCTGATTCAAATACATGTATACATGGTATATCACCATCATATAAGCTTTTTACATGTCAAGGTAACCAAATATCTGATCTTTAACATATTTACAGTATGCATATACTAAACGTACTTTTCCTTTGTGAAACTGAATCTTTTAGAACAATTGTAAAGCATGTCTGTCCCACTTTTATCTCTTCTAGAAAAAGCATATGTGGGTCAAAGCAAGCAAAAACCTTACTGGTGATTTTTTTTACAGTTGTATGTTTTGTCAATAGTATAGATTATATAAAGTACCGTATCGTAGAAGTGGATAATTCTCTCCCTGAAATTTTCCATCTCATACATGTCAGGTCTTGCCTGTTTCCATGGCATATTGGTGCAGTGTATAGTCAGGACTCTGTAGTTTTGTTGTGATAAAGAAAAGTCTCAGTACTTTTCGTACATGTACATTTTGAAGACTGATGAATGTAACCCTCAACCAGCAGATTTATTCAGCAACCAGTGTGAATTTGGTGCTTAAATGTACTCCATGCATTGTTATTGATATCTTTTAAGTTAGAATTATGGTGCAAAAAAGTTGATTTCCTTCAGTAACTAAGACAATTATGACAAACTATCAACTATTCTGCAGAATTTGTCCCTTGAAACACATTTACATGTAGAATCACTTGTAGTCAACATGCATTATATCACTAATCAACTGGAAAGAACTCAATAACACAAGTTACCAAACTTGTCGCTGTAATTCTAATTATAATTTCTCATCCTAGTAAACATCTCGATAAAATATGTACCATGACAATATCTAATAACTAAAACATTAATTACAGGAATGTACATGCCTCATGCACTTAATGAGTCAAACAAAATAGTGTGCTGCAAATAATCATGATGGATCTTCCTCCAGTAAAGAGTGCCTTTTCTGTCATTTTAGTCACATTATGACATGCACGTTGACATTAGAAGGTAATTATGACAGCTAACAATGATATTTTATAGCATCAATGACCACGAATTTTACTTTGGAGAGATGGATCAACTTAGTCTAATTATTATTCATCTTATAGCTTCAGCAACAATGAAATATCACATTATCGATTTCTGGCCCTGTGAGATTTCCTCCATTTTTGTCCTTATCATTTTGGTGCAGATGCAATAATGATATGTTTTACACATCAATGAATCCAACTCAACCGTTCCTGATCCATGCATGGGTTGGGGGGCTGCAGTGCCCGCAAAAGCAGTTATCTGAACACATGCACAGTTTCATTGTTGCCATCGTCGCTCTGATCATCGGAAAGCTTTTCAATTTCTTCCATCTCCTGCTCCACATAGGAGACAGCGCATCGTTTGCGATGATGGTCGAGCATGGTTCGGTAGTACTGTACTTGTTCTCTTCGGGTGTAAGGCGGAGGCTTGGGTTGAGGTGGGAAGGTGGCACGCCAACATGGCACATTATTGTAGCTGCACTCCAGGTTGATAAAACCTCTCTCGGAGCACGGGTCATCGTTACAACAACAGAGAAGCCAGCTCAGGCACTTGAATCTCCTCTCTTGCTCCTCACTTGAGATGGAGGCAGTGGTGCCTTTTGCAGCCCTATATCCTGATCTTCTAATACAACATGCACCACTCAGACAACAACAAAATATGTGCCTACATTCACAGCCTCTCTTCTCTTCATCATCACTGAGTGCACTAAGAGGGCTTTCAATGGGCAAGCGATTATGAGGCCTCCTTGGTTTAAGCATTTTGACCTTTGCCTGTTGATGCTTCTTCAGACTCTTTGATAGCTTGTGGCTACGGTAGATAGCATTAAAGTTTGATACTACTACAGTGGTAGGTAAAGTTATAAGTAGCACACCACTCAAGGCGCAAACCCCAGCTATTACCTTTCCTTGAATAGTGTTGGGTACCATGTCACCATACCCAAGTGTCGTCATAGTCACAATGCTGTACCAGAATGATCGTGGCACACTGGTGAATACAGAGTTAGGTTCGTCTCTCTCTGCATAGTACATCATTGTTGAAGATACAACAACTCCCATGAAAAGGGCGAATAAGAGAAAGGTCAGCTCACCATAACAACGTCTTAACGTATGCATCAAAATTCGCAGACCACGGGAGTACCACTGGCACTTGAATATTCTGAAGACGCGGAAAACACGTAAAGTCATGAGGGATTTTCCGGTTCCTATCTGAACGACAAAGAGTCCGATGTAATATGGTATCATTGCAAGCACGTCCACAACGCTCATTAAGCTTGTGACGAACTGACAACGATGTGGCGCTGAAAACAGGCGCAGCATATACTCCAGAGTGAAGATGACAATGCAGGCGCTTTCTATGGCTGTGAAAGTCAAGGCGTACTTCTCCCCCAGTGGCAACTGATCTCTTGAACTCCCATACACAGTCTCCAGCACACTACTGAATATGGACGTTACAATGCATATCCCCACCACATAGTAAATGGCAGGCCCAAGTAAAGTGAACTGAGGACGATCAAACATCAGCCATATTTTCTCCCGGAAAGTCTTTGGCTTTTGCACTGCTGGTAAGGCTTTCTCCTGGAATCGGTTTTCCTGCTCGTGCATCTCTTGTTCGTAGTCTTCAAAGCAACATTGCTCCAGAAGGTCGGGAAGAATGCCCCAGAAGGCCAGCTCCTCGTTAAAAGAAGTCACGCAGATGGCCCTGTTGTAGTGTAACTTCCCAGTCTGGTAAAACTGCAGAACAATCCGGAACACCTCAGGATCACGATCAAAGAAATACTCATTGTTTTTCTCATCCAGGTAGTTCTCTTTCTTGTCACCTCCAAGCAGGGTGGTTGGAAACTTATTCAGGTGGCTCTGCCATGTTATAAACTTCTGCCCACTGACGTTAAAAATCACCTTCTTTTCCCCGGTGTGGCTGACAAACTTTGGCCTCTCTGGTCGGGAGAATATCAGTCCCAGGTTTACAGAGGACTTGCGTCGACTTGATGTCCACGAGGCAGCAGTAGCAGCCATCTTGGAGGTGCATAGTACTCTGACAGTATATCACTCCTGGCTGGAATCCAAATCTTGGATGTTACGTAACAAATCCCACCGTGCAGGGCTAATTTTGTTCTTTTATATTCCAAATTATATCATAATTGAGCGGGAGCCATTGTGCTCTCAGACGTTAAGAGGCCTGTAGAGAGAAGTCACAGTGTTTCCCTCAGGCTCAGCCCATCCGATGACTCAGGTATCACACAGATCATGCATAAACCATGAGGCAGACAAGTCGGTAGTAGATGCAGCTTTGTGTCGTAAAGCCAATACTTGCTACCGAATCGTTTTTGCTTTCCAACAATACCTTGCCTTCAAACAGTCTGGTCAATAAGTGTACCCTCAGTCCGTATGTCCATTCCTTTCATGTATTAAGCGGTCCATACTTCCAGCACTTTGTATGATGTAAAGCTACAAGTTGAAGAATGAAAGACAGTCAAAAGTTCACACAACTGTTGCAACACGCTCAGTCTTTTGTCTTGCTGTCAGCTCTGCGACATCATCCTGATAGCTTCAGCCCGAGATGTATTTATGAGAACCTGGCAGTGACACCGCATCCATCTTGTGTTAGTACAACTGATTGAGCTGTCGGAGAACTTCTGAGCTGTCCCAGGCGTCTAATAGATTCATCCGTTGATGAGATTAGCTTCAACTGCAATTACAGAAAGATACTTGGCTGCCTGCCTGTCCACCCGCCCTTGACTAATGAACTGGAACTTGAGGTTCAACACGTCTCCAAGGTGTAGGCCTACAGTAAAGTGTCCTTCATAGGCTTGTGTGTCTGGCCAGTTTGATGACAAGGTGCAAGCCAGACATCCTTTCTGGGTTTGGGCTCCTGAAACATGTAGGATATTCTGTGTTATACATGTACACAAAAAGGGTATAAATATATTCTTGCATTGCACACAAATATCCTATATTACAGGTTATATAATCATTCACCTTACATGCACAAAGAGCTATTTTTGCCCAGAAATGTCTGAGACTACAAAGACCATTCTCCTTTGAACCATTACATTAGCTCTTCCTGAGACCTTTTTTTGCCTGACACCTTTCTTTTCGTCTGCTTTATCCCTTGGACTATTTAAGTATTTGACCTATATAGTACAAAATGTATCTAGCATTTGTTACATAGTATCTATTCATGGGGGTCGGCTATTGGTAAAGCAATTAGCACCAGCCTGTTGCTATATGTCCTCTGAGAATATGTTATCTAGAAAATACAGCTGTACCAATTTCCATGCTCTGTTTTCAGGTGTCTTAACGAAACCTATCACAACTACATGTGCATCATTGATACCAACAGGAAGGAGGACCAAAAAAAAAACATTCCTTTAACAAAATTATTTGTATAAAAATTATGTCAAGTTTGATATTTTTTTATGTTCAAAGAGACATTGAAAAGGCAGGTTATTAATTGGTTGTCTTCTTCTGAAGTTATAAAATATTCATGTCACATATTATCATATTAATAACACTGGCTCAACACAAGATATGCCTGATGTACTAATGGTCATTAGTAGATGTATTAACTCTAGACCAGACATGAGTAAAGGATACATGTAGGTTATATTACACATGTACATTGTACATCAGCAATTTTCAAAATAAGGGGCTGGCCTTCAGGTCTGGCTCACCAGCCAAACTTTTAAGTGAGGTCTTCTTGTTGTTTCTGAGTTATCTGCTAGACAATTGACTCAACGGTAATCTTCTTTGCTTCAGAAAATATATTGAAGGCCGCCGCTTTTTTTCTGAATGCCTTCTTCAAAGTAGAAAGAAATCAATGTTAACCACATCTGCACTGTGATTAAAGGAAGGACTGAAGCCTGTATGTGGCACATGCATCACACAAGGACAGCCACAAAAGCTTGGAGGGAGCAAAAACCAAGACCATGAATTGTATGCAACTAAATGTACATTGTAGGATATTGGGATTTTCTTAATATATACAACCAGTGATTCTTCCTACCTTGCTAACATTTCGATGTCTATCAGATACCTTCCTCAGAGGTTCTGACTGGAGTACTGCTTCTCGCAGCTATATGGCGCTGATGTAGATCACGTTTTTGCGGTGAGAACACAATCCCAAACGGTTCTTAGTAAGGTAGGGAGGTACATGTAGGAATAGTTGTGTATAAGAAAATCCCAATATCCTAATATATTGTTCTACCAACCTCATGAAATTATTTTCGGTAATGTACATTGTATATGTTGATGATTGTACACAGAAATACCTCTGATATTCAAAATGGTGACATTCTGTCATACCACACCAGAGCTGCTGTGCTTACTGGTTACAAGTGACCTTTGTACCTTTGGTGTCATCAAATGTCTGCCCTTTAAGACTCAAGTTTCTCCTCTTGAACATCATTATATATCATTATACAATGTTTCAAAGGTCACTCTGTGTCCCTAAGTCCCTACTCCCCAGACATATTATGTATTTCCTGACTCTAAGACATTCCATTTCGACAGAGTACAAGTGCGTGATTGATTGCAAGGATGTGACTGGGCCAGTGGTCTGGCCTTCAGGCTTGCAGTACGGAGACAGATATACGTATCATTTCAACTTGGACATCTCTCTTGTAAACACGAGGCATGTTTGGGACGTAGATAGCCCCGAACCAGAAGAGCAGACATGTGATAAGATTCATTACGTTGGCCCGAGAGGAGTGGTGCTGTGTGATACAGTTGAAGTGTAAATTTCAAGTCAAGTCAGGGTGAAGACAAAAATCCCGGTGTTTTGCCAATGTGACACTGTTAAGTCCCACCTCAACACATGTTGGAAGCGAAGAGAAGGAAGACCCACAGCCCACAAGGATGATCTTACATGCACGTAAAGTTTATAAACCGTATTCACCAAGAGAGTGGAAGCTTAATATTTCCAGTTACAAAGCACATTGCAATAGGTGTGTTTAGAAAGTACATTTTGCACATTATAGTGTAGTTACTGTTACAGTAGTATATGAAGGAGTAGCAATTCCTTGTTGAGCATTTAGCCCAAAGTTCTTATCTCTAGAGGTAACTGAACTAGAAACAAACCTGACACTGTACAGCACCCAAAGAAGGCCTTTATAATATTTTGTATTATGAACTTATCAATCCAGAATTACTAGAAACAGGAGACTGACGTGATTTGTCACATTATAATGGATGATTCTGCCTTATATAACAATGTCAGGTAGAGGACGCCAGGTTTACCAACCATTTATAACAACCAAGCTGAAAATAGATGGCGCCGCTGAGATGTCTCCCAGGGACAGATGAGAAAAGTTCACCGATTCATAAGGTTCTCCCCATTTAACAGAAAATTTATTGCCTACAATCTTTATTGCCTACAAAATTTATTGCCTGTTGGTCCAATATTTTACTCCTTTGTAAGTGTGCACATATGAGTATAAGGGCTGCCTTGGTTGAGGTCCTGAACCACCAGGAATCATCAAAAACAGTTACCTTCTCATCTCTTCACATAACATTACATGTGCACTGTGGGATTCATTTAGCAGTCACACTTTCATAGCCATACAGTCATGTAATTCAAATCAGTAAAACTTGCATTTGATGGTCCCAGGTACACTTTGATTCTGTGGACCTCTCTGCATTTCAGGCATCCTCCCAAGAGAGCTGTATGGACCCAGGTTACGCCATTATACAGTATTGACTTTTTGAAGAAGATAAACGTTTGCTCGCATGTCTATAAGCACGTGGAATGGCGTGGGCACATTCGTTGTAGGTCTCCATACGATTTTAATGCCGTAGAATTTTCAAGCAGGCTCCCGAGACATATCCAACACCCAACAAGGATCTAAACAGCTTTTTCCGAAACAAGACAGCTGAATTTTTCTGGATACATGCATGACTGTTCCAAGAATGCCCTAAGTACATGTATGACGATCACACGACGTATTTGACCGGGCCTGAAGATGGCCACATCTTGCTATGTGGAAACAACGTTTCATTGGCATCTTGAATGGATATATTGACAACACCAAAGTTTCAAGTCTTAGCGAAGAAACTCATTTGTTTCTATCATGTACAGACCATTCATGCACTTATCGACATCCTATCACCCATGACTTGAGGGTGATAACCCAGATTTTCATTCACACATATCTCTGGTCATCAAAAGAACCAAAATAGCCTGTGTGGCATACCGCATTATTTGTAACCATAAAACGTAATGTCTTTGATGTTATGACCCTCTAACTCATCACCTCACATGGCCCCGAGGTGGAAGCAAGATCAGTTATTCTGCAATTCACAACATTTGCTGAGTCAGTCATCGGTAACGACCTAAACGAACCTGTTTGTGTTAGGTAAGGCATGGTTTTCAGCTTATTGGCAATTTGATATAGGTTACAGAAAAAATCAGGCTGCTACACTTTGATAGAAATCGACAATTTTGACACTACAATTAAAAAATTGAGTACTGGGACTCCTAATGGATAAACTTTGAAGCAAAAAGGTTTAGTAGTACCAGACAAATCGCTTTAGTTTCACATTTATGAGTTTTTCTGGTTGCACAAGAAGGAAGATTAGAACTTCAGTTGCATACATCATTAGTTGATTACAGTCTGCAGGGTTGTTTTGGCAGTGTGCCAGGTTCTAAGTTGCAAGGGGACCATCTTGTGTTATAGATAAAGTCACTTATTTTGTTTTATAGATATTTATAATGTTGTCATCATAATAACAAAATGAGAATAACCAGTATGTTTGATTAAAATGGCTAATGTTCCCAGCCGTCATCTTCTCATATTGTATGTATTGATTAGTGGGAAATGATAATTGATGCTTCCCAGTATGACAACCTATTCCACAGATTCCCCCAGTAGTGTGAATGATAGAGGCACCATGCTTCCTGAGGGGCCCAGTGGGAGTTCGGCATCACTGTTACATGTAAAACGACATGGCAGCAAAGTGTTTAAAAAAACTGTCAACTACATCTCACCTGTCACCTGTGGCTTTACTATTATGGATGCCTAGCTGAAGGCATGATGGACGATAGATGCCTAACTGAAATTTTAGAAGTACCTTTTCTAATATTATTGCTTAGTTGACTCTTTTCAATCCTTACGTGTCCTCATTTACTGAACAGAATTTACTGATTCCTTTTTACTATAAAGTGGAATACCATAATCCTTGCAGGAAATACATGTAGTAATTTAAAAGGGAATACCACATGAGGGTGAAGCAGGATCTACTTTGTGGTGGTCCATTTACATGTATATCGTACCCGCCAAAGAAAACACAAGTTGAGAAAATAGGCCGTCCAGAACACCTGTACCACAGCCCGAGTATGACACAGATGAATGTATCCATATTTTTACGACTTTGTATCAAATGTTTCTTATAGCTGCATGTGATGGGTTTTTGTTACCAGGTCATAGGAACTTGTCTTGAAGTATGAGGCAATTTAACTGATGTACTTCATTTGAGTTTTTTTATGCTGATCTCATTCATTTTTGCCACCCGAAGAGATGATATGCCATGTTCTACTCCATAGGCTGGTGGTAACCAAATGTTTGGCAGCTCATCTTTAGTAACTTCCAATTACGTTTACCTAATAGGCTTTTCTATCATGTTCTTTGGTGATGTTAAACTCCTAGACTTGGAGTGATGGAAGTGCTTATTTGTAATGTCCATCCAAAGAGAAGTTGGAAAAGGAGACTGCAAATCAAGATTGGCCAAGTTAAAGCTCCTGTGGTGAAGTGTGTTCAAGTAATTATATTCAGCTGTGAGGCAGTCAGAGCACTGGAAGATGCTATACATCAAGATTACTCTGTCAAGAGACCAGCACATCGTATTGGAAAATAATTTAAAACCAACAAAAATTTACATGTACCTGGCAAAAGACATAATGTTTAATCTGTGGCATACCAGTAGAAAGACCTTGAAAGTGGAGTTAAGTCAATATACATGTACTTGATTACAAAAACATACCTACAACTTGAAAATGACCTGCTACATGTACCTGCCAGAGCTACTGAGTACCTGCTTTCAAATTGTTACTATGTTATTTCCTTTGGGGTAGATGGCAAATTTATTTTTTTTACATTTTACAGCAAGTGTTTATATCTAGAAGCTGCAACTAATTGCTTACTTGCTTCTTATTAGTCTTCCCACATGTTTATGCTAATAAGGGATTTCCCAATTATTCACACTCGAAGAAAGTCATGATGCAGAACTACATACGTCAGATAAAATATTCTTCATCCCAAATATCTACTTCTGCTCTAGATTCCTAAAAGTATATTTTCACCTGCGTGGTCTGCATCTGTGATGAGTTACACTGTACACTTTCCCTTTAGCTGGCAAGAGTGTTAAGTGCACATGCAATGTCACACGGGAAGTCACATCCAAGCACTGTAAAGCTGTCATGCATACATGTATATAAACAACAATGCCTCCTCTATTTCCTCTGTGGTTTCCTTACCTGAGTTTAACTCGTCAGCTCTGCCTTTCTCCTCCCTGTCTGCCCACAGCACCTTGTACTCCTGTAGTAAGTCTCTCTTCCACCTGCACCTGAAATTCTCCGTCACACTCACAGTCAAGGATGTGATGTGAATGACTCTATCGGCAGATGGCAGGTAGAATCCCCGTTATCCCCTGGGAGGCATGGGAAGAGACAGATCTGTTAGTGTAATTACGACAAATACCATCTATCAGTTGAGACAGCAGAAAATAGAAACCTATTACCAGGCACCACAGGATGGCAGCCAGGAATGTTTCACAAGTTAGAATGGAAAATTAGGTCTTTTGATATCAGACACAATGCCCACAATGATAAGAACATAATGCGAAATCAAATTACCGTCACATTGAATGGACGGAATTCGCAGACATGTCTTGTGCCCCTTGGGATATGCAAATGAATACCTTATTCTTCCTTTGAGATGTTGGGTAGCCTACATAGGTCAGAGGCTATAAACAAGGAGCTGTCCTTATCATAGAACTCCTACGCAATACGTGAGAGATAGGGACATTATAACTTATATAATGTGAGAGAGGTGGGGATATTATATACTGGGTAAATTTTTGATAAACTATGCGATGTACATTGTAGATATCATCTTCACTGCAATATTCTTAATATATCCAGGCAGAAACACCGCAAGTGTTATACAGTTTCATTCAGATACGCAGGATTGTAATGACTTATTCATGAGCATTAGATAACTGTCTTTTTATTGCGATGCTTTATCTATGGGTTTATGAGATTTACAACACAATAAGTCAAGTGACATGCTTGCAGTGCTTTCAATCCAGACAGTTATATAAAGGAAACTTCCATTGATGGATGAGGAAACAATTAAACTGATACATGTTGACACAACAAATGAATTGCACCATAGCATAGCCCTATTGACTACTCCCTAGAGTCATGTCACGGTAGGTTAGACTTTGGCAGGTGGACGTTCAGAATGCACTTCAGTTGTCCAATTTGAAATTAGATCCTAACAGTTATGAGCAGAGCCTTTCAGACTTTGCTTTACACAAGTGAAGTGTGTTTTGTATTTAACATATCCATGTCAGAAGAAATAATGGCTCAGGATCTTGTTTAAGGAACAAAATGTACAGTCTTCTGCTTTGTGAGGATAACTTCTGGCTGGAACCAGAAAAAAGATCAGAGCTACCCTGGGAATTGTGAGAAATATGATTATGTATAATTGGTCTAGACAAGCATCACAAGCTAAAGGTACCAATTCAGAATTGTGATTCATGGAGCTACATCACTGTATGGATAGTGTCCTATTATCATGGTGCTATTTATGTTGCCGGGCCACAAGTGGATTCGTGGATTTGCTATATGTTGAAATCAATTTGATTTGGGTACATGTGTATGATACATTAGATGTCTCCTTTCTTCTGTCTGGGATTTATAAATTTCGCCTCCGAGAATTCAGACCCATTATCCACCTCGTGAGTTTGGAAACCTTGCTTGAATTGTCTGTGTTTGGGGACATGTAATAGTCATGTCATGGCCACGGGTATTGCCTCAGAAAAATGAAATAGTTTCCTAAATGAAATGAAATGACAGGTTATATGGAATTGGCCAAGAGAAAGGAACTATAAATATAACAGAGGGTAACAAGATTAAACTGTTCCATGCAGATAGAATAGGAGCCTGCTTGTACAAAATGTCTGGCATTTATCAAAACTGCTCTAGAGACCACCTCAAATCATGCTGGCATACTGTACACGTACTATAAAGACAATGGCTTTATTCTTCTTCCTTGTACCTAACCCCATAACCAATTCATATTCAATGCCATTAGACTACCTTACAAGGTTATTGCAGTAAAAGCTGAAAGCATTCTGTAACACTCCTAGAAATAATAATTTTTCATCCAAATCAATAATGGTTCATCAACACTCCTGCGCTCTGCAGAGCTTTGTAGACTAGGTACTGTGCACCTGCATCTGCATTAACATGTACATCATGTTTACCAGGTCCTGGACTTTTGAGTATAATCAGCTCTTTTCAAATATGTCTACTAGTAGTAGATGAAAACATTTATAGAGAGTTAAAAGGAAAATAGATTTTACAGTAACTCTGTACTTAAAGTTAAACTGTTCCAGTGACTATTTTTTCAACACCTTTGTCAGCTGAGTTCTTCCAGGGGGTTGTGTAGGCTCATGTTTTTTTCAATGACCTGGCTTGACTGAAACTTGGGCCTTAAGCTGCTTGGATTTCAAGGTTCCAAGGTTGCAAGACAGGAAAATCAATAATGTTGAAATCCCTTCAAATTCCTTGTTTGTATTAGAAGGGTGGATTATGCACCGTGGATGGAGTATCAATAATATATGCCATGTTAAATGGAGGACACCAGCAATGTGGATCTCTTTAGGGCCAAGCTTTAAAGTTTTACTTAAATCCTAGATACATTGACACCTTTCATTGTCTCCAGTGTCTGTGCATACTGGAACCTTCATTGACAGCCAAGGCAACATGTACTGACCATTAGTACCTATTCTTCTGACAGACTCTTATGTTGGACAGTTACCTGACCTTTGGAATGCAATAGGTGACCCCCAGTATTCATAATCTTCCAGTGGTATTAAGGATCTGGTAGTGACAGCATTCCCAACTATTTACCAAGATGAAATTTTGTCACGCCATGTACAATTTGCACTCCGACCACAGTATGATCAATACTGAATAACTTTGGACCCTTGCTTCCCTCACATTTCAGAACAGAAAGGGATCTGGTATTGACAGCATTCCGAATCATTTGGGGAGACAAAAATTGTGTCACGCCACATGTGCGATTTGCTCTTAGACCTTATTGTGATCGATCATCATACTGAAGAACTTCGGATCCTTGCTTGTCTCACGTTTGAGAACAGAAAAGAAAGATGGATAGGAATGTAAAATGTAGCCTTTGAAAGACTTGAAGATTGGTCCAGGAGTGTTCTTATTTTCTTATGAAACACTGCAAAGTCTTGTGATCTCGTAATCAGATCTTTAGATTCATTCCACACTGGTTCTTTGGGTTATATAACACCACATGAATGAAGGCGCAGCTGTTATGTATAATAATCAGTGTGTTTGAAGTCTGCAATGGCCATTACTAATGGCAGTGTACCAGAGATACATTTGTTGTGTGACTCCTTTGACCCCTGTCCTGTGTAGTTGTGCTTCCGCACAATATTAAAACAAGTCCTTGACTCTTTGTACCAGAAGATTAAATATTGATTTTCCTTGTATATAAACTTTGAAGTCATGGAATAAGAAAGTACTTAATGGTCCCATAATGTCCTGTGGTGACTTGTACTTCATAAAGGCTTACAAAACCTAATCAAGATCCTTCTGAGATAGAACCTGATGATGGCACCTGTTCTTTAGACTCCCCACAAACTGCCCTTGTGGGATGGAAAAGGCAGAGATTAATTTCTTTAGCTGTAATGGTTGTTTAAAGAAAGGGGCACAGCCAAACTTGGGAAATTCAATACATTAAACTCAACATGCTTCCCCAACAGTGTACGAAATACTTTTTTGAGCCAGGTTGCCCAGTGGCAACCTAGGATGAAAACTAGGTTGCCCATCAAAATTCCAGGTTGCCCGCTTCTAGTTCTACATTATGATTAACTTTGTTAGAATACAATGTGCATTTACACATTTCTGACAAAGAGATGTTTCTCCTTACTTGAGTTCTTCCATGGGAACTTCTCAATATTATCAACAGTTCGCAATGGAAGAAAGGGGCATCTGTACCACAAAATTTAGGTAGTGCCCTGGGCTACCTGGGTGTAGAAATAGGTTGCACCAAGCAAACTATGGTTGCACGGTGCAACTGGGCAACCTAGTATTTCGTACGCTGCCCAAGCACTGTTGCTGTCCTTCTACTGTATTGTCATAGGCCAGTTGATATGAAGATAAAATTTTAAAATTGTATTTAAAGCTATACAATCTGTAGAGGTATCTTTGCTTAAATTCATCTAAGGTTTTTAGATATTTCATGTTGACTATGTTGTGATATTTTAAGAGGAAGAATCGCTGTTGTTTTTACGTTTGGACAATTGGTTCAAAGGGTTTGCAACTATCACTGTTTTTGCATGATTGAATGACATCTTGTGCACAAAGGTACACCTATTAACAACCTACTACATACTTTATGAATGGAAGGAATTCCTTACCTTGGATCGACTTCACTTGAAAGCACACAGATATGGTCAGTCTGTTAGTTATGTGAACACATTTTGTGTGTATGGTATTTCAGCTCATAACATAAATCTCTACATTGTAGTTCTATTTTTGGGAAATCGATAAAATTTTGATAGACTACATGTACTAATGTTATAGGACATGTAATCCAGAATGTCAACCTGTCTTAGATATATGCCTGACATCACATGACAAGGAGAGCATATACACCCAAGGAATCACCTTAATGGAAATTTGTTAGCCAGGGCTTTTGCTTGTGCCATCATAGCCAGAAATTGTTAACGTTAACTGCACACTACATGTCTGGGGGCAAACACTAGGACTTATCCTAGTTTTATAGCTTGCAAGAGGATAGATGCCTGGCTCTGGAATAATCTGATCATGTTGTAATAGATGTTGTAGCACGCATGTTAGCAGCTAAGGTAATTCCAAGATTTGTGAAACTTAATATTTCCGGGTAGTCATTAAACGGTAGTTTGGTCCAAGGTCAGGAAAGATGCAATCTGAAGAAGCGAGAAAACCCGAGCTTCGGCTTACCAGCTCATCTCATTGGATGGTGACAAATGGGGGGCTTCCATACGGTTGCCATGTTATCAGATATGGTGTGGGCAGGCCATGCCAACAAGTGGAGATAGGCACATGTGCATTTTGTATCAAAGTACAACATATCCATCTCCTGGGATTGGCAACCCGTGATGTACTCAAGTGCGGAAGGTGAGAAATGTTCCTGTCCGCAGCAGGACCTTGATTTAGCCACATCAGCTGCTAAATGGGGCCTTTAAGGGAAGGTTAACAGCTGACGGATGGTTGGGAAGCGTCTGGACAGAATTTTGATGGCAGATTAACCCTCTACCTACCGCAAGTTACCAATGTTGGAGCCGAGGTGGTTTATGGCAGAGAGAAGATTATTAGGTTTATATTTGTCATAAGAAGATGGTACACACACATGAATGAGTTTTCAAGGTGAATGGCAAGCTCCAGCATTCAGAAAGAGTGCCTTCTTAAGCTATACGGTACATGTACATGTATGTGTGTGGTTCAGTGTTTTAAAAACCACTTAAAAAACCACCATGTATTTCCATACAAATTAGGATCGCTTAAGGTCATACATAATCACCCATGTCATTGGGGATGGCTGGATGAAAGCAGAATGTATTTGGCCAATGGCCAGATATAGATTTTATATCTGATTCATTTTTATAAATGTTTTTAACATTTAATGTGATGATTCAGTCAAGAGGTATCTGTAAGTACATATAAACTATGGTTGGTTACTAATACATGTACTAGCACTGTTGTTGAATGGAAAGTGTAGATTCTGCAGCCTGACTTTACAAGGTCAAGATCTCCAATCACAATTTTAAGGCACTATGATGAAGTAGCATATCCCAACCCAGAGGGGCTCTTGTGCTTTCATCTGCTTGTGGAGGCAAATCTCTTGAAATTGTACTAAAATGAACACTTATTTATTGAGGCTTAAGTTATATTTTAGAAAGGTTACATGCAATATATAGTTTCAAGCCTTTATATCTGAGTCAGCTAGTGATACAGTGAAAAAAATGAAAGATAGATTGAGGTCTTTAGTTTGGATATTGCACTTCCAGTCTTGTTAGATACCATGATTTCTTTCAAAGCACATGATAAGGAAGAAAACTTTGATATCAAGCTGTGCTGTAGTCATAACTGACTCTATACAATGTCTGAATGTTTTAAACATGTGACTGCTGTATAATATATTGGAAATGCTAGTAAGTATTGCCAAAGACTTTCATTAATAACATTAGGGTAAAAGCTTTTTAATGTAGTTTCTATCATGAGTAAAAATGAATGTCCCTATTTGAAGGGATATCTTCTGACAGATGGTTTTCTTATGACATTCCTTTGTTGCCACATTCCCCTGAAGTCATCAAACTTACTTCCAGTTATTTGCTTGGTGATGCACCGAGACAAAGCAAAGTCAGCTTTACATAACTCATGCTGCCCTTTAGTAAATTAATCCTGGTATTCAGGGCTTGGAGTTTTTCCAATAAAGCAATTAGATTGCCAAACTTCCGATATGACATTTGTTGGCCTCCCGAAGTGTGTATACTTCCTGACTGGAGCTATATTAATCTGGCAAAATTAACACCCAAAGGGATGTGTTAATCAAGGTTTATTGCTTTGTTTTCCAGAAACAGAAAGTTGACTCTGTGACCCTTTTCATGATTTTGTACCAGGGCCAGCTTTTGATGCAAACTAGAATATCTTCTTTATGAACAAATCAATTTGCAGTAAAGTTTCTCCATTGATTGCGGCATTCCCTTTTTACTGCTGATTTAAAAGTTTGTACAACTTTTAAATGAGCAAAAAGTCTATTTCCTGGTGCTTCGCATACAAATGACTTTGAAAATGAAGACTTGATGGTGCTTTCTTGATAAGAAGATGAAGAATGAGGATTGATATCCAAGAAGCCGTTCATTATAAAGCTTACTAGGGGGTGTTATTAATCAGAAGTAGAATCGGCAGATCAGCAATACTTCTTGTCATACAAATCTGGTTAGATCAGTATTAGTAACTATCCAGCATTGGCTGAGAGACTTTTTTTGAGAAGTTACAGAAGTAGGATATCACAATATGCAAAGGAAGCTCTCTATTTTCACTGTTGTTCACAAACTCAGATAGATCCCATGTGCCTAAAGTAAGTGTAAAACACTGATACAGAAATACATAAAATACACCAAGAAATCTCCTACGTATATCCTTCCTATAAATAACTACCAGATAAAAACTAAGTTGGCATAATGCCACCAGAAAGTGCGTAGGCAATAGGCACTGGAATGAACAAAAATTTGTCAGATTCAGAAGGCAAGATACAAACAAGTAGGTGAGTGTGACATTTTGCATAAAAAATGTCAATATCGTTATTGTACTGGTGTTCCTAGCAACAGAAAGCAGCAGCTTCAGAGCACTGTGTTAGGCCACATTAAGTCTGGAAATTGCACCCATACTGCAGTTGAACCATATTTGTAAACAATACATTTGGGAAAAGTAGGCTGGTAACAGAACACACTTCACCTCTGTGGAACTGTAATGGAACTTACATTGGAGAAAATTTGCTTTTAGTGTAAAAGGCCCTGATGTGGCCTTGGTTAGCTGAGACGTCAGGATGGTCTGGTGCGATTAAGTAGCCAGGTACAATGTAAGTGGCGGGCGACACATACTTTAAAGTAGAAGGGATGGAGGGGGTTTCTTCATGCAGAATCGGCAACATGCATAACTTGGGTTTTCTTGGTAGTAGCTTAGCCTAAGGCATTCAACAGTCTATCTTTTCTAGCATTAAAATCCAAATCTAGCATGAGCTGTCATGTTCTGCTGGCTGTTGTGGGGGTTGTGCGATCATGCTACCATGAGAGGAACATTGTTGAACAATTCTACAGGGGATAGTAAGTGTAGGTGGGATCCTGAAGGACTGATTAGCAACTTTCAACTAATAAGATGAAGATTTAAAAAGAGGCTGTAATAGCTGATAAGAATCCTCTGCGGTACAATTAGAGGGGAAAATCTCATTGTGTTCCATCATGCTGGCCCAGTTGGCGTGGTTCCCTCTCAGTGCAGCCATGTAATCTTATCTATGGTGTCCGCATGAAACAAGCTAGACCTGCTTGCTATAGTTACACCTTTAGACCCTTTTCCATGTTACTCCTATTGAAGTTTTTAGAATATATTCAGCACATCTCACAATGCCTTCATGTGCATTCTCCAAGTCGTGCTTTTACAGGATGAAATGCATTTCCAATCAGATGTTCTAAATATGAAGCAACAGGCCAGGGTTGGTCAAGTTCATATGGCTTCTGTAGACCATTTGTATGTATTGTAAGATAATCAGAACATTAGTGAATGGCAGATTAAAGCAACATGAAAGTCAGTGTATTATCCGTTCTGTTCACAGTGTGTTGACCATCATTCTGCCTTACATCATGGTGGTACGCTTTTAAGAAAAAGTAAACCCTGCCCCTTTTGATAGACCAACAACAACATTGGTGTTCAGTCTAATGTTTTTGAAAGCTACATTATGATATTAAGAAGGATTGGATGGCTCTTATGCCCTACTGTGTTAATAATACATACTGGTCCAACCTCTTATTACAGTAGAGTTTACTAATCCTGCACATCTTTCATGTCACTAATGACTTCCTGAAATGATGTATTTATAGCCATTAATGGATTTTTATATTTCTGTCAATGGTTGATTGTATGTCATTACCTTCATGTGGTTAAATGATTGCATAGTTAGCCCAGCTTCTTCTGATTGCTGTAGCTAAAGCAGCAATTTGAGCTGCTTTTCACGGTACTGAAACATTAGCTGTTATTACCCATCAGTCACATGACATGGTAGAGGGCAACCAAGATACACAGGCATTCTAAAACGTTGATTATTTTTCATAAGGAATGCTGTATTATTATTGTATATAGATGAATAGCAAATATTCCATTCTATACACAGGTGATATTCCTTTTTGTTCATAGATTTTCATTGTATAGACAAGAGAAGGTACGATTTAAAAAAAGGAGTTCTTGGACAAAGGTTTTTCAATCTTCATGTCCTGAATGTTATTTGTCTGACTGGCGTGACAATGGTCGTTAAGCTAAAATCATCAATGTATGATCAAAATCATGTACATACAAGGTGGAAGGATTGGAAAGAACCAAAGTGCCAACATGCTGTACTGGGGGATTTTTAATGTATGTGGGCATAATGTGACAAATTTCTGTACCAGTAGCCAAGAGCTTTAGTCAGAAATCAGGGATTTGATATACATGTAAAGTAGTCTTCTAATCTGTCATGGCTGGCTAATAGTTTATGGCTGTGCATAGATAGGGACATGTATTACAGAAAATTTGTAAAGAGTGCTGCTTGATTTCAATCTTGCTCTGCACTGTTGCATTTGCTATGTTGTATAATGAGTGGCTATTTTTCTTGACAACTAAAAGCAATATTCTGAATGCTAAATCATGCATACAGGGTAGCTAGCATGGCCAAGATAACATAGCCTTCTGGAAGATTTATATGTTTCTGTTCCGTAAATATGAGCTTAAATGGATCCTTGTCTATATCAAAATGTTTCTGGCAATTTTGTTACACCAAAGTACAATGTTCAAGAGGCTTTTTAAGCAACTTTCAGCATTCTTTGATTATCATTTATTTAATACAAAGATATGTGATCTGATGACATCATATATTCATATTTCAATCAAAGATATTTTAGAAATGAATGTCTTACCCGTTTGTGATTATAGTTTGTATTTACCAGCCATATGAGGTTTGAAAATGTAAAACACAAAGTGAAAATACAAGATAAGAATGATATCTATGAATTGGCTGGTTACATAGTAAGCTCTATGCTGATCAATCTGTATTCCATGATATTGAAAGCATGGCTACAAAATGAATGCCTGTGTCGCCGTACACTACACCTTTCCTTTCAAATATTGGCCTAAGTTATCACCGACTAGCAATTAGAATGTGTTAAGTACAGTATTGCATACATGTAGTCATAGAATTGCAGTGATGCCTGAAAAAGCAAAGTACATGTACTATAAAAATACATCAATATTTTTTTAGCAAAAGCCACCCTGGTCCTCTTTCAAATGGGTAAAAGACCTTTTTCTAAACCCACTTCAAGATACGAGGGCCTCCATTACTCTGCCTTGCGTAAGTCCCTTCAGCATGGTCTCATGTACCACTTACCTTCAGTAATTGGAAATCCCACATACATGCTACAGTAACACCGTTCTTGTTGAGAAGCGTATTTCATAGGAAGCCCTTCCTTATGGAGGCAGTAACTTTTCCTCGTAGCAACATAGTGCTGGTTTGGTTACGAACAAGCCGCCGGAATAAACGGGGTATTTGCAGCCTCGTTGATATCCCAAAGACGTTAAATCCTTCCCGTAGCAACACTAAATAGTAACAGCCTCTCCCAGTGTCAGGCAGGTGATGAGTTATTTTCTGTCTGCCTCGGTAAAGAGACTTCTAAAGAAGAGGTGTGTTGCCCAGCAGTGCCTCTCTCCTACTGATCCCTCAACAATTATGGACACGCCTGATAAACCGCACAGCGAAAACAGAGATGACTCCCCCCCACCGGGTTGATTGATCTGTTGCGTACTGGTAGCTGCGATTGGTCTCCGCGCCTGCTGGCATCAAAGTTTCATGCAAGTAGATTTGGCACATCTACATAGTGGATAATCTTGATATTAGCAGTAATACTAATAGAGAACATAAAGGGATATACCAGAATTGGCCAGGCTGCCCCAAGGAGAATGCAATCCAGAGGGACTGGAGATGAGATTTTTATATCGTAGGCTGCCCCGTCAGATTTGCCGGCATCCTCTTCATCTTTCATTAGTTCCCCACATTACAGTGCAGCTGTTAGTATGATTACCAGGCCAGTGATCTACTTTTGCTTTATTGTCTTGGAGAGGAAGGATGGTAGTGCCTCTAGCTCCTCCAAGAAATCAATTGGCAGTACGCAGACATTGTGCTAGGAGGACAAATTTTATCGATCTGTCTAGCTGCAGTGTGGTTGTACGGATGAAAGATGAAAGGGAAACAAATCAATGGATTTTGATGATGAGAAATAATTTCCCTTCCTTGTGGTAGACTTTCCATAAGTGTAGCCTATTCATTTCAGTCTGTTTTTTTTTCAATGAACAGCTGTATCCAAAGTAGCAAGGATTGCCCATATTAGTCATGCAAGCTGTGAGCTCAATTGGATAATTTCTGTAGTTTATAAGAGGAAATTATACAACTTTCAGACATATCTAATACATGCATACTTGAATAGTTGCCGAAAGCAAATACATGTATTACAATGCCTGCTTTATGTAACAATGCATCTAGTCTCAAAATAGCAACAAATTGCTGTTTTGCTCTGATTGTGATTCATTGCTAGTAGGTCAGCCAGGTTAAATAGTTAACTCTATATATTTCTGGCCTTATCAGGTGATAGGAACCATTAATGCAATAAAGATGCCTTTGACCTTTCCAATCCATTCTGTCAAGATCAATATACAATTTTTAGCATATAGATTGAATCCAGAAGTTACCATAGCCGATGTTCACAGTGGAATTATCTAAGAAGCAAAATCACTTGAAATAAAGTGTTGATGATAGATTTTTCACCACAACACCTTGAATGTTGTCTATCAGAAAGCTTTATCTCTGTTAGGCCAGCTGTGCATTTCTTAGATTGCCAGGTCATAGGCTGTGCACACAGTAAATCTCCCAAGGCTGCTACAATCAGATAATAAAACTACCAACCAAGACAGGCAATACAATTACATGTACCTTCAAACTGATACAAAAAGATGTAATCTAGATTAAAATAGAAAATGAAGATTAATTTTCTTTGTAGCTACTTGTTGGTCATATTGGTCTATTGCTATGAAATATGACATGTTTGGTAAAATGTGGATACATTATTATACCACTGTTATGGTTTTCTTTGTAAAATGATTTTTGGCTCTCCTTTTCAAAGACCAAACTTCAGCAATGATGTGATTAGGGTTATTTATCATTGGTCATAAATACTTCAATTTACATTTTTTCTAATTAGCAACTGACCACTGATTGCAAGCTTATTTCTTACCATTAATTTGTACTGTAAAAGGGTCACTGTCATCAACCTCTCTATATGCACAAGCCCTTAATGATTCTATAAATAACTACTTATAAAAAGTGACACCTCGTCAGTTTTGTAGGTGGCAACTCATGGTTGCAATTCTTTCAATGGTATTTTCAAAGCCATCTTTGAAAGTCTTTCATGTCTTTGCATTGCACTTATTTTGTCTTCTTGTTTTCTTATTTTTCATATACACCATGACTCTTCCATTGATACTCCTGACGATGATGGATATATGACACTGGTTGTGTGACCTATGACATTGCCATCTCCTTTGGATGGAAAAAATACACAGGTAAGAAAAGTCATTGATTCTCCATTGTTCTAAAGGTTTTTTTGTAAAACGGTGGAATGTCTTTGTAAGTCTTAGAGCACCGTCGTGTAGCTGACTCAATCCTTATGTTCTGTCATCTTTGAAGTTCAACGCTCCCGACTTCCTATGGTAGCAGTAAAAATTTTACACCATATGGTACGCAAGCTCTGACATGTTAAGTGCCCTGCAGTCAGGTCACATCATGTGTTTTTGATGTGGTCTCCATTCTGTATCAGTCAGGTCGGGTCTTGACTTGGTGTGCAAAGCACAGCCTCAGTACCATCACCCAATCTCACAATAGATGGACCTGCTAATATATAATTGTCATCACCATGTTTTGAAGAAAATTGCATCTATTATACCACCTTCTTCTTCTTTTGTCATCCTCAATTTTGCAAGTAGCCAATAGTGCAGTGAGGCTTCGCTATATGGCTCATGTTTTTAGCAATCTAAACACAAGGTATTTTGATCCTATTGACAACGGTGTGTTTACACAATAGGTAAAGCATGTTATAAGTGAAAAGCTGTTAGTACTCAATATAACATACCTGCTGGTATTGAAACACATCCCCAGGAAATTATATTCTTCAAGACGCTTGGCTCCCCCTGAAGATCGCGCGATTCAAGATAAATGTCGGATCCCTCCGTGCAAGTCTGACGAGCTCCCACGGCGGTCTATCTAAATTTCCTGCTATCCGGGAGTCTTACTTTGATTCTAGGATTTGTATTATCCCCATGGCAACGTGGCTTGATGTAAACCCTGCGTACCATGTTACCATGGCAGCGCGGCTGCAGCACCTTCACTTATACAATCATGTAAATGGCATGTTGGGTGTCTAATTACACGGCAGCAATGGTGTTGTGCCACTGCTGACACTTTTAAAAGCATGAGACTGGCTCACATTTAGAATTTCAACGTTGACAAAAATAGCAACTTGATGTAACACGAGGCAAACTTGTGCCAGGTACAAAGCCCCTGAGATGGTCAAGAGAACGTAGCGTTGAAGATAGCATCAGTCCTGGGGATCAGTGTCATTCAGAACCGGCCTCTAATTACACAAAGTTGCAGTCCATCAGCACTCAAGTACCATTTGCGCTTTAGGGGAGTCAGTCAAGGTCATTATAAATGTGGTAGCATGAAAGGTCATGGGGTACGTGAGGTGAGGCAGAAATTGAGAAAAAAATTTGTCTTTGATTGTCAAGGCCAGCCAGGTTCATATTCACATTTCAGAGTGATAACTTTCTTTTCTCATTACAGAAATAAAGAATAGTGTTCTAAAACATTTTCCAAAAGACAGATATCAGGATGTTTGTTTCAAACTTCGGCTGAAAAAGGAACAGTGAACCAGGTGTTTCATACATATACATTTTAACATGGATGCACTTAAGTCTATAAGTCTATTCAAACTCAGCATGCATCAGTAGTCATGTTTACTCTAGTAATGGTTGTCTGGCCCAATTGTTTGCTAACCAAACTAGTGTGTATCATATGTAGCTGATTTGATTCTAAAGGATACTGACTGGTCCTTTCCTCTTTTTCATGTGTGATCACATTTGTTTTTAATTTCCTTAGTAGGTCTTTGTAATATTATGTGGATCATATAAGGAGATATAAGTGGGGATACAAGGTGCCTTTAATCCTGCCACCTGTTGATATTGCTACTCTGCTATGGATAAAATTAAAGAGTCTGTTTTTACATCCAGATGTGAAACACACTGATTCATCAATTTGAAAGCAAACTGTTTGATGAGTTGGTCCTGTCCCTGGTGCTAATGTTTGGGTGGTATTAACATGATGTTTATTTCTACAACCCAGCTCCACATTGTTCAACTGCATGTTTCTTGTAGTACTTGATGAGTAGAAATGGTAGAAGTTGTTGTGATCGCTATGATGTTGGCCTCTTTCATGTTACATTTGATAGAAGCCGAGTGAGCCTGTGAAGCAGCATTGTCAAGATGAATAGTTGGACTGGGGATTCTTAATTGTACCCTAGCCACATACAGAAGGTGCATGCGGATACACTTAATCTGTCTTGCAAGGACCAAACGTTTTCTTGTCTCCAGAGGAGATCAAATGCTAGTCAGCTGTTTTGGCAGTAGAAATCGGACTTAGTGTGAATCCCAGTAGAAATCATCTCAACATGAAAGTTTGTAATGGTTACTTTGGGGACATTTTCCTTATGTATGGTTTTTGGTCCATTTTCTTGGATTATCTGAGGGAGTCTTGGAGGTGCTTTGCTGCTGTCTTTTGTCAGATCACTTTCTAGTCGTTGGCAGATGTTACCTTTTGGTCTGTGCAGTTTCAGCTTTACTATGGATGATAACTAAGCAAAGGACTGTTCCCTGAAGGAGGCCTTGTCGCCTTTCAAATATGCCATCAAAGCCCACTCAAAAACTGTGAAGACAAGCATGCCAAACCTCATGTGCATGTAGATTTGTTAGAGTATACATTTGAGGTATGGTCCAATACCCATGTGTTTTGCACAGTTTAATGACTTTTGGTCCTGGAAGATTGGAAAAATCCTTGAAAAGATGTACATGTTAATTAGAGCCTGAAGCTGTGTATCCTTGAGCTAGGTCATTAGAATCTTTAGGTAGTTGACAGTATAGGATATTACTGGAGAGAATTAACCAATTGTACTCTGCCCTTTGCAGTTTTGCGACCTTTCATTTTCAAGTGAAAGCCTATCTTAGTATAAGTATTCAAAAAGACTGTACTCATACTAGGAACTGTCCCAAAATTCATGCACATGTATACCTGCAAAAGGTTACTCTTACCAGTTCTCCAAAGCTGAAATGTATGAATTCTAAGCTGTCAACCAATAGGAAACTCCCTTTAAAAGCCTGTAACGTCATCAAGTAGGGCTCTGTTGGCTACCCACCATGCAGGGGTTAATGGAAGAGGCATGCAATTACAAACACCATTTCATCAGGGCAACAAGGGGCACAGAGCAGTTATAACTGCACTTAGCAAAGCTTAGCTTCAGGGAGTCTTCATGTCACGTTCTGCAAATATTGAGGACTGGAGAGAAGAGGAAAGCAATTATATTATATAAGCAGCACTGCTGCACAGCCAACAACACACTAGAAGCTTCCCTGCCCCATTTGGAGTATCACAGATCTGATGCTCTTGCAATGTTATTACAGAGCCAATATCTTGTTATCATTATTATGATAGCTACCATTTGTAATGCAGCCACCTTAGTGTAGGTTGGGTTGAAAGGGGTTCATTTCCTCAGGGAAGCATGTCTAAGTATCCAAGTATCAAGCAAAGTTTCACATATACAATGTATATTGGAAGGTGGATGAGGCTTGTGTACAAGTGAGGTTAATAAACATTTCATCAGCACTACGTCAACCACAAATAACACGTTCATGAGTGCATCTGTTTCTTAGATTTTAAGAGATGCGAAGCGAAAGTAGTTTGATTATTCCACATTATTGATTTCCATTTATTTTAAATGGTCTGGTTCTAGCACATCTGGATGAAAGAGATGGTAACTTCTTTAATTCAGCCCTGTAAAGAGGTGTTTGAATGGCTGGATTAAGGGGAGGTAGAATGCACTTGACAGTCTGTGACTATCTCTCTCACCAAAGGTGACTTTCTCGTAATACCTGTGAGATTTCACGGTTTACGCTTCTGTGATATCATAAATTTGCCAATGTTAGTGGTTTCCGCTGTTCATACGTTCACGTACCCTCATTTCATCAAGCCTGCTGCGTAAAAGTCTGATTATGTTTCTCCCTACAGTATTGAGCACAAGAAGGCAATTTGTCAGCTGGTTGCACAAATCACATCCACAGTCGTAAAAATAACCTCTCATTTGTACTGTTTGTTAAGGTTGTCAATTTTCCTTATACATTAATTCTAATTCTGTTTAGCACAGTCATCAAAACTCCACATGTTCATTATTTCTATTCTAATCAATATACCCAAAACCTGTCTGCATGTTATTTCAGTACTATTGATGCATGGAAATCAACATATGCCTATCATTTCTCTATTCTCTCAGAAAGTCATAATCATAACCTTAGATCTTTTATTTACAAAATGTTTGTTAGTTTTGATTGTCCAAATTGTAAAGAAATATCTTGAAAAAAGTGTAAGAGTATTTTGTTCAAGTAGCAAGAGAAACATTAAGAATCTGCAAGATAATTGATAGTCTTTAGTTTTCCACTGTCAATGCCCTTGCTTTGCGATCAGCCACAAATAGACCATTTACTCTCCTCAGTTGTCTTGTACTGAAATGTGAACAGTGTAAAATAATTCCAAGCATATCTTGTCTGCCATACACAATCAAAGTAAACTATTTGAACTTTAACTTGAATGTAAAGAGTGGAATGAAAAGAAATCCGAGGTTTAGGTTTAACCATGCGACTATCACCATTTATATGTGGTGGCAGAGTGGTACAGACATAGCACTGGAATGACTGATGTGTTATTAACCTTTAGCACCTCTAGCACATCGACTTACCGGCTCCAAATTTACTGCATTAAATGTTAAGGGGGAGGGGTGATAGACTGAACCTTAAGTTTAAGATGTCTTTAAGTTGTTGGTTTTTCAGTGCTCATGTATAAAACACCTTTCACTGTGCCAGAAAAGAAGAAAAAGGGTAATGGGAATAGGCAGCCAGACATTTAGAGAGCAGACCTTTGGACTTCCTGCTATAGATTGAGCTTTCTTGGCCATGGCAAAATGCCATTGGCTGTTAGTATATCCTATTGTTGGGGGCTAGCCAACTGAAGGTCACTCCAGGTCACAGCACAGCCCATAAGTAAAGTCACTGGTCTTTTGGCATCAGGATAACTTTCAACAAACTTTCTGTGTGGGATTAATCCGCAGTAGTTTCATCCCAAAGTTGACCAGATGCCTGTGATTAGAGCCGTTACCAGCCAGATCTGAGGGGAGCAGTGAAATTGAAAGTGTAGGTGAGCATTAAGATAAACAAGGAGAATCGTAATTCAAGTAAAGTACTGTCAAGAATTAATAGAATGGCTGTACATTTCTTTGGACTGGTCTCCCCTGCAAAGGAACTTAATGATGGCAGTGTTTCATGACTGCTTTTTGTCTGATTTGATATCTAAGGGTTTATCTTTATCAAAGTCAGGAACATTTTGCCGCAAGACTTCCCTCATCATGGCTGTCCTTTGAGAGCTCTACTGCTGATTTATTGTGGACATTAAGAAGCACAATCTACAAAACCAGACATACAATTGGCACTCCCAAGGATCAGATAACAATTGATCAATTTTCTACCCTCAGCTGAGTGAAAAATCGATTTTGTAATACTCGTGAGCGTGAACTTGCCCTCTAGCATCTTTACAAGGTGAACTGGGATGTCACATTAACCACACAGATGTGGTAGCCAGCTTGCCAGCTTATTGAACAAATGGAGGGTGTGAGATATGCTTAAACAACATAAGCTTGAAAATTTTGTCAAGCCTCACATACGGGAGTGGAAAACATTCTCTTTTGTACAATACAACCCTATATGATTGTATCAGGAAACATTGGTGAAGATTCTTATCTGTAGAGTTCATTTGAATGATTACTACATCATAATTTAAGTAAACAAGAGTGAAAAGTTTCTGTTCCTCACATGTTCACATTTTGCCACCAAGTAGTACGATACATGTAATGCAGTGATAACTTCTTGTACATGTACATGTATTTTAGACGGCCTCCGAAGTTATCTCTAGTTGTTACAGGCACATTTAATCAGGCCCTTATGTCTGACATAATGGCCACTGTGGTGAAATGCCCTCCTCCAGGATTCTATTTTAAGGGAATCATGATCATTAACTATTTTTGGCTACATGCAAGTACATGTATTAGAAGCCCATGAGGTACACTTGATGTTCTAATCTGAAAAAGCCTTAGGCCACATGTGACAGAGTTACTGTTTCAAAATGCAAGACCTTCAACAGTGTTGCTATAATCCATTAAGTGTGAGTGGTATACTGTGTATCTATGCTACCAGTATGCACAAATGCATCAATGATAAGCTTACTAAAGCTTACTTGCAGAAGGAGCATCAACAAAATGTGGATCAGATAGAAAGGGGTCATGTGCATATTATGTGCATATTGGGATTGTGATTTGATAATATAGAGCTAAATTGGCAGTGAGCTAAGACAGAAGTAAAATTCTGATACTTAGTATTGTGAAAGAGCTCCAAAGTTTTAGTTTATAGAAAAGGATCTATACTTCAGCAAGTGATGAAAGTTGTCACTAAGCCAGGCCATGGATATTGGCAGTTCTGAGCTCTCTCCATAAAGACTATGATCTTGCATATCTTGGCCATATATTGCCCACAGATCCAGTTCTATGAATAGAAGATGCTACTCCATCTACCTTAAGTTTTATCTTGCTATCAGAACCTTCCTACCTCTAAATTGCCATGGTTCAATGATGACTTGGTAGGGTTAAGTTGATGTCCACAATCTTAGCTAAACTTGAAGATGTCTGTTGTCTTTTCTGGATCTAGCAGAACAAGATCTCTTTGCACTTGAACACGAGGGCTATTTGGGATTATGGGTTAAAATCAATACATCCTGCCTCAGGCTTGGGTTGCTTGGACTTTCATAGATCAAGCTGCCTGCAGATTACTGTCTACAGATAGAAACACTTTAGGAAAGGAAATGAAGCCAGCTTGTCTTCTGCAGGCTCTTTGATATATGACAATTGTAAAGCCTTTTGTGTCAAAGTGAAGTTTAAGCAATCAGTTTTGGGGCGTCTTGGTCTTTACAAGAGCAAATAATTGTCAGAAAAGCATAAAGATTTTGACAGATCACTTGTCTTCTTGCTTGAAAAATATATTATGCTGCCAGATATTGGTAGGGCAAGTTGCCATAGATCATCTGCATTTTGCAGGGGTGGGGAAGGTGGTGATGTATTAGGTTTTAAGTCTAATTTCCAAGTTTTTTCATTACATATTTTATGCAGGGAAAAAAATCAAAAAGTACTGAGAGGCTGTATGTTTCTTAATGCAGAATTCAAGTCTCAAAAGAATTAAGATAAGAAGTTGAAAAATGAGGTTTCCTTGATGACTGACTTGTATCAACTTTTTAGTATCTCAATCTAGATTATATGCGACATATACTTCTGTAAGCAGATTAGAGGACAGTCCAACGTAAATTATTGATGTGTTAAATGGACATGCTCTTATCTGTTCTCTATCACATCCAATAATACCTGATAATGCAGTAAAAGCAGCTTATAACTGTCAAGCAAGCTCATAAGATTGATAGAATAGAACAACACAGTAGAGGCAAAGGGACTTTTCAAAATCCACATCCTACATTTTGTTGCAGCAACAGTGCTATATAGTGTACAGAATGCATGATAAGATTATATCATCTGTCATTTATGACACATGATTGCATATAGTGTCCAAATCCCCACCTCAGACTGCAGCGAGCATTGTTTCCAGCCACCAGGGCATGAAGTTCCCTCGGCAAGTTCTCACACTGATTCCTCTCACGTAGACATGGAAATGGGGTGAAGTGAAGCTGAAATTGCCATATGATGTGGAATTGTACAAGTCCACGGGAAAGTGGGCTGAAATAGCCGCAATAAGATGAAGATTTCCTGCACACTTATGACTGATGGCTGTGTTTTGGGTACTGTAATTCTTTATTTTTTTCACAGTATTTTTATGTTCACTGTTTTCGAAGTCACGTCAGTGGCTGTTTTCGCAGTCATGTCAGTGGCATTGTGTGGTGTAATGTCTACTAATGGTCAGAGAGTTCGGCTTGAAACAAGGAGGTCTCGAGTTCGATCCCCTGACATGCCCGATGTTGTGCCTGTGGGAAAGGCACTTAACACTCTCTATACGGTGGATTGACGCCCACCAGGCCTTTCGGCAGTGATCAAATCATTTGTCTCTCACCCCCCCCCCCCCATGCACTTGCTGCCACTGTGAAGATTGTTCTGTGAACATGTCCATTTTCCCCAGACTGTGAAATTTAGCTACCTTGAAAACAAAGTGAATTGCAGTATCGAAGCTTTGTGTGTTTGTCCTAGCTTCAAGGTGAATACCCTGACAACAGGTTCAACGAACAGGGAAGCATTCTTCACTTGATTTACGAGCGCCTCACAGCATTCAAGGACACCGCCTTAATGTACTTAAGCTGAAACAAGATTGCTTTCACCAAACTAAGTGTTGATGTTCAAGTATCTTTGACCATGGTCATCATTTCAACACAACTCATTGACCAGACTGAATGGAAATTGCCTGCACAGCCTTGATGTCAGAACACATACAAATAAGGTACATAAAAGTGCTAGAAATTTCTATTTATCAGCTTGTGGCAGTGAAAGCAAGAGAATCAGAATCAAAAAGACCTCCAACATTTCTGAAATTGGTTTCATCTCATGCTCAAAAATCTTATTTTATTAGGATCTAATTAATGTTCTGAATAATGATACTTTCAGAAAAGCCCTTGCTTTGGTCCCTTTTGTTCAGGGAACATTGTTAGTATCCCAGTCTGATGATGGGATCCTCCTTTGGGGCAGATCCAGCATGAATATTACATTACCTGATGGAGACAGAGATATCAGAAGCACATTGATTACCCATTAAGGTATCTTGGAAGCTCATTTGTCGAGTTGCTATCATGAAAAATATGAAAACCCAGGAGATGGCTGTACCCATGATTGAACCTCTTTGGTTGTACCGGTCACTGCACAGCGTTGTGCTGTGTATTGTTAAGGTCAGTTTACGAAACAGATAGAAATGATTTACCTTTTTTTCTTCCTATCAACATGTCAATCAATAAGAACTCAAGTCCCCCAGGGGTTACTAGTCTTGAAAGGTTAAGGACGGAAGGGGGATGAAAATGGGAAGAAAGTGCTCTTGATCTCGAACCAAGAAGTGGTCTCTCTTGGCCACAGAATTACCTCCTTCTTCAGTCACACCAGGTCCTGTAGAATCCTACATTGTGATTACAAATCATATAGTTATGGTCTTTGCAGTTAAACTTTCAGTTAAAAAAGTTATATTAGGTCAATTTAAGAATTTATGGACTTTGGATTTATGAGGTAAACTTGCAACCCAGTGCAAACTAGAGGGCTGGCTGTGTCCCAAGGAGCTCATAAACCTTGATATTGACTAGGCTAGTGGCCAATATTGCCTCTGTTGTACCAGACAGGGATTAGTAAGAACTGACTTTATGGCAAATCAATATTAGAAGCACGAAGCAGTTAAAGTTAAGTATTGAAGTTGTAAGATACAAAATTTAACTGCATATTCATGTACTTAAATGGTATGCTTTGGCTACTGAAATTTTGAGACCAGAACACATTTAGCACAAAAGTGCATCTTTAGTGTTAGACCATGGTGTTTCTTTCATACCCATATCTGTAGGCATGATGTAGACAAAAAAGAATAGACACAAACCCTAGAACCCTAGTTTTTTTTTCCTTTGTTCTCATATTTGTTATTTAATGTCTTTACTCGTGCAAATAAATAAATGAAAATGAAAATGAACCCTAGAACTATCATTGGAGTATCCTAACCATAATATTAACTGCTTCACTGGGTTACTGGAGGTCAGCTCAAGTGAATAAGTAAGACCTAGTAGCTTATTAACAATAGAAACATCAGCTTCTGATGAGAATGGCAACCTGTTATGATCCCACTACCAACCCACTTGAAGTAAATGCCTCAGCAGCTATGGCTCTGATCTAACCCTATCCTGACAGTTAACACATTGCCATTTCCTCTTCTTCGCCCACTTAATGATTGGATGATTGCTCATGTCTGGATATTACTACAGCCCTGTGTCTGCTTATTTTGAAAAATGACTGCTGCAGTCAAAGCTTCTTTCCACCACAATAGGCTTTACCCATTAACTTTGTCCCAAAGGAGCAAAACTGCCCGATCAGTTTCCAGCATTACAGCCTTGAAAAGTGCCTGATATCTAAAGAACTGCAGTGAACTTGCACTGAAGATGAATTTGCCATCTGAGCAACAAGGCTCATACATACACTGGTTATCATACTGCATATTACACACCACTGTGAAGAGTAAATTGATGAAGCTCTGATGTGACCTGCTTCGGTCAAAAAGTCATTTGTGGATTAATTCTTGCGTGATCTTGTGCCCAAGACTGACAAATTTTGTCTCATGTCTTTCTCCTGAGCTGTGCGAAAGGTTGCGGTGGTCACTAGCATGTAATGAAAGAAAGCCTGCTATAGATTTTGCTCATACTGTTTGAATGGAAGGTATGACAATTAAAAATGGGCCTTCCAAATCAGTACTTTCCAACCACTTTGTCGTCTTGTTATGATTATCGTATATCGTATTAATCCACATATCTTTCAACATCATGCCTTTCTCCTGAGATGTGCACAAGGTTAGAGTGGTCACTAGCATCTAATGAAAGAAATCTAGTGGTAGGCTGTGCTCAAACTGTTTGAATGGAAGGCATGACAATTAAGAATGGGCCTTCCAAATCTGTACTTTCCAACCACTTTGTCGACTTGTTATGATTGTCGTATATCATATTTCTTCATGCTGAAAGGTCCCAATAGTCCTATATACGTATAGGAAACAGCACTGTTTGTCATAATGGCAAATTTTCAAAGGCATGCTTTTCTCTTGAGGTGATGCTTTATTTAAATGTACCCACAGGGAATAGCTAAGGGGGCAAGAAACACCACTTGAACATCAATTACAGTTGACATACAATGGGGGACGTATGACTTTCTTGCAGTACACCTTGAGGTGTGAAATTGTTGATTACTGTTAGTCAAGCAGGTGATGGAGCAGGTCACATTTGTTGTTCAAAAGGTAGGTCGTCGTACGATTTTGATGCCAAAGAATTTTCAAGCAAGCTGTGTCAGAATCAACCACTGACAATGCTCTGTGGCAGCCTTTTCTATAACAAAACATCTGAATTTTGCAGGACACAGGCATGACTATTCCAAGCATGCTCTCAGAATATGACCAACCTGTCCTTAGTGCTCAACTAACACTGAATTAGCTAGACCATCCCTGTCCTTGGTGCTGAACTGAAAAGGCCATCCCTGTCCTTGGTGCTAATCTAACAAAACCACCCCTGTCCTTGGTGCTGAACTGGCTAGACCATCTTGTCCTTGGTGCTGATCTAAGAAAACCATCCCTGTCCTTGGTGCTGAACTAGCTAGACCATCCCTGTCCTTTGTGCTGAACTAAAAAATATCCCTGTCCTTGATGCTAAATCAGGCCATCCCTGTCCTTGGTACTTAACTAGCTAGCCCATCCCTGTCCTTGGTGCTTGATTAGCTAGACCATCCCTATCCTTGGCGCTGAACTAAAAATATCCCTGTCCTTGGTGCTGAATTAACAAAACCATCCCTGTCATTGGCGCTGAACTAGCTAGACCATCCCTGTCCTTGGCGCTGAACTAGCTAGACCATCCCTGTCCTTGGTGCTGAACTAAAAAAAATATCCCTGTCCTTGGTGCTGAATTAACAAAACCATCCCTGTCCTTGGTGCTGAACTAGCTAGACCATCCCTGTCCTTGGTGCTGAACTAAAAAATATCCCTGTCCTTGATGCTAAACTAAGAGAACCATCCCTGCCCTTGGTGCTGAACTAAAATATCCCTGTCCCTGGTGCTGAACTAACAAAACTAACACTGTTCTTGGTTCTGAAATATCACTACTATCCCTGTCAGTAAGGTAACCCATGTGTATAATTTTCCGTATGTTCTTTTTTTTACACAAGTGTATTTTCTTGTTGTGCCTGCTTCTCGTAGGAGATACTGCAACAGGAAAATGCTTTGCTATGAGAGAAATATAAAGCTTGCTGTTAGGATTTGGATGACATGCCCTTCACTTTCCAAGTCAAGGTTTAATAAAACATATGAGAGAAACCCTTTCTAAGGTTTAGACCTTTGTTGCATATTTGGATTGATACTAATGAAGTCAAACATTTTCATAGTGCCAGGCAAATCCAGACAGCAACAGTAGTAAGGGTGGTGTAACATAGTATCATTTGTCACATTTTGAAGTGATATTCATTCAGAAAGTCAAAAACAGAGAGCTTAGTAAACAGCTAGGTTGAAGAGTTGTACACATATGTTAATGAAACCCATGATCTGTAACTTTGTTTTGATTTCTTCTTTTCCTGTTTAAACAGGCACACATGTTATATGCATGTCCTTTATATTTCACCTGGAGTTGAAAGTGGAATTCTTTTGTTAGAAAAATTTGATTTGTTTTATTAAGGGCATTGTTGCATGATAGAAAAGCAAAAAGATGAATTTCAATGTTTCTGAGTGTTCTTCATATGGTTCATTGCACCATCTTAACTAGTGTTTTCAGTGCCATATGCCATCATATCACCGTAGTGTTGTAAATAAGTATGAGTCTTTATGCATGCTCCAGTCTTTGCATCATGGAAATGATTACTAGTTTAAGTTGACTCTACACTGCAATGAAATCATACCATGATATTAGTACAAACATGGGTTTAACTTGTCCATTTTCAGACCTTTTAAGACACATGAAAGGTTCCCCTGAAAACAGCAGTGAGATTATAAAGTGTATTCATGTATGAAAGACACTATACATTCCCAGTATGATACTAACATAAAGTTGCCAAATCCAAGATTTATGACATGATTAAATTTCCCAAACAGCCAATGGTGTTGATGACCATCTGACTCATGGTTGTTCTTCCATTATAACACCCAGTAATACAGGAAACTATTCAAGAGGCTAATTTTGATATATGGTGGAGAAAAATCTAATCTACTTACCAAGAGGTGAAAGCTTCCAGGTATGGTACAGATAACTGCCTATGCAACAGGAACTAGACCCACTGATAGCGCCTGGGGAAGTGTACACTTTGTACTCCTGGCCTTTGTCATTAGCTTTGGCTTTGAGGTAGCATTAGGGCTGAACCATTTTGATATGGGGGATCAATTATATTTTTTTACTTAATTTTAACAAACTTAGATGTTATAAGACATCATCTAATTTTCTCCCTTATTGGTGATAATGTTCTCAATCATATTACTTCTGTCAGAAAAGCAGTCAAATGTGTGTTTAAAGACAAGTTCCAGTTTTTACAAAAGTATAGCTCACAATGGACTAGACCATGGTAAATACCTACCAGTCCAGGGTAAAACAAAATCAAGGAAGTTCGTGGCGCCGCTGTCTGAGTTTATGAAGTGTAGAAATAATTTTTTGAATAAATCTAAAGACGACGCAATCTTTACTAAAACAATTAATTTGTCTGGAAAGAAGACTGGTAATGAGGTTTGGTAAATTCATTGTTTATATACCAGGATCCTTGTAGGAAACAGGTAATGTAACTCACGTTAAGTTTTGAAATGGAGTCACTTGTGATTCGATTTTAAAAACAGACTCAAAACTGTGTTACTAGATCTATTTGGAAGCATCTTCCAGTGGCACACCTTGCTCATGAATCATTACCAAACACCCACCTACACTTGTGCACGGTACCTTAACCACACACAACCATAGAAACCAGGGACAAAACCTGAATTCCAAGAAGGTGGACTAACATGTACCTCCGAGAGTCAAGTGCATTTGTAATCCACTGGGATGACCAAAAAGCTTACACAGTCAGTTTCTCATGAGAGCTTGTCAGAGCTGCTTGGGAAGTTTCTCCTTTCCTCTGCACACTGTGATCTCAATGCACACACGTGCATTAAACACACACAAGTTCATCCTCCCACCTGGAAAGTGTCTGAATGGATCTGGTGGTAGAGCATGATGATGTCAGTTTTCTTTGGTACAGTTTCATGTCACTGTCCAAACCTTCATCAGTACACCTGGTTGTAGTGTGCCTAATACTAGCAGTAGGTTCTCCAAGCTGTATATGCATAGATATCATGTACCTAGTTACAATATCAAACTTCCTGGTAATTCTCCATGTAGCTTTTGACCAGACCAACAGTAAAATAATCATCATTATGTTTTTCAGCATAGCACTGTTTCCATTTGAACTTGTTTTGAAGTCAAAATATCAGACAAGTCTCCATTAATTAGTCTGGATGCCATCTGTTTTTATGGGGGTATTAAACCGTTACAAAACGGATGGCATCCAGGCTATCCATTGATAGGGAGATGGTTTGCTTTCTTTGTGTGCATTAGCAACTAGTGACATCTTGAAGCTATGGTTTACTTTCTGTGTGTGCATTACCAACTAGTGACATCTTGAAGCCATGTATTGGAAGGCAGCGTTGGGTTGCTTCAGGGTGATTAAATCGATGGACTATCTTAGTGGCCATGTTAGACACTTAACCAAGAAAGCAAGCTGGAAATTTATTCCATTTATCCTGCAGGGAAAAAACAGTGCCAAATGGATGAAAATGTCCCAGGGTGTCATTAAAGTCAGTCTGGAAAACTTTTTTTTACCTTGATATACAGTAATTGGCAAAGATTCAGGGGGAAAAATGTGCTGACCATGCATTGTATTTGGACGAAGTACAAATATATACCTGGTGTAGCCAACTAAATGGTCGAAGTTCACTCCTGGGCGCCCACTGCTTCATGGATCACTAAGTAGAAATCGAAATGTAGTGTCTATTATCGTCTAGTGCACTTTGTTTTGCAACATCAGAAGACAGTCTTTGGCGAAACCAATTAGATTCCTAACCTGATAGATTGTTTCCATGCCTCAAGAGGGGATGCGAGAAGAAGTACCTCTTGCCTCACTAGCAGTATTAAATATCACAGCACGATTAAATGTCTCCGCGGCTTTCAACTGTAGCGTCCAGATGAATGTCAGCTACATTAGATACATTTTCATACTTCATCGTTCATTTCCTACCTCGTTGGAAAATTGATTTTTTTTAAAGCATAAAAATAGCCTTCCTGTTATCCTGTATTAACCTAGAATTCCCCACATTTGGCTACAGTTCTAGGATTCCTGGTTCGTGAAGAAAATTGAAACCAACAGACCAGAAATAAATGTTCTATAAGGTTGCTTCAGAGGGTGATTTAGCTGTTGTTGATAGGGGTTTAAGATGATGAATCGTGGTTTTCCAATAAAGAAAATTCCCAATGTGATGCAGGTTACTGGGCCATGGGGGCATCATCAATCTACACCTAAATATGGAATCCCACAATGGGCAAGTCACACAAACTGACCTCAGCCAATGCTTTGCTGTTTATCACGTAGCTGACATAATCCCTTTCACGGTTTTACATCCTTTTTCAATTACCACACAGCCAACAAGTGAATTCGGTATGCTGGAACAAAAGTTTAGACAGCAGAATCCTGTTGGCTTTCATTTTCACGTTGCAGAAATGCATGGTGTAATACTTTCCTATGTTATTATTACTACAGGTGACAGTTGCAATGCTTTTAGCATTTCTGTACCATTTTATGCATTTAAGCTAAAACCTAAGTTTGAAAACAATCATGTGACAGAAAACTGCCATGTATCAGAAGGCTATTACATTATATATTATATATATATATATATATATATATTCATGCAAAAAGCAATAGGGTGGGAAGATTTGCGTTATGATACATTGCTGATCCTTACCGAGACTCTTCCCAGGATAAAATTAGATCTAAATGCATCACTCCAGTAAAATGCACCCTGAGGCAAGAACTGGATCTTCTAGATCAATAACCCATTTTACAGGAGACAGGATCTTTAATTGAAAATTTGATGAAGCTGAAGTTTGCTGTTAATTCCTCTTGTCTGCAGTACTTAGGGAACCCTCTCCAGGTAGACTCCTGCAGATTTAGTGTGTGGTCCGTTAACCTTGAGCAGGGAGAGGCTGAAAGGATGATTTCTGAAGGTCACAGGCCAATTCTTATGATATTGGTGTGCCTTATCTTGGTTGCTTCTTTCATTATGTTATTATTGCAGTAAGTTGAGCATGAAAAATGCCTTTGGTGAGAGATAATGTATAAGGTATGGATATTTGGTAATGGAACTAGAAATGATATATTTACTAGGAAGATGGCGATGAAGATAATTTGCACTAAAATGTGGGTAAATGAGAACAGACAAAAAATGTAGACTTTTGACCTAAAAAATGGATTATACCAACATTTTCACACCTGCACATTCTACAATCCTTCCTAGTCTACCCTTTATGAATGAGCTGACATGGCTACATGTAACATTATGGTCTAAATGTTTGTAGGATTTTTAGATTTAACAAATGTTTAAAATCTTGGGATGAGGCAAGCATGGTATATCACTGTCTGACACACACAAATGACTTTCATACAAAGGAGTGCATGGCATGTTGTCAGCTATGCATCTGTCAGTCTGCCTTTTTTTTTGCTTTACATGATAAAATTGGCACTATGGTTATATAATGGAATAAGTTACAACCCCAATTGTGACAATTCACAAATCGTTGTGGCTGGCAAACGATATACTGTTTAGCTCAGCCTTGTTTACAAGCCATGCAAATGGACAAGTTAAGACCAACACTTGGTGTGGTAATTGTTTACCCTGAAGCAAAGCTTACCGAGAAAAACACTGTCGTTAGGAATTTTTTCCCCTGAGAGAAGAAGGGATTATTGTTGCTCAGTTTGTGAGAAGCATAGGTGACAAAGTCATCCTACCTCAATCTGACGATCCCTCTTTCTGTCAGTTGCCAGCTCCAGGCATATGTAGTTTTCTGAACTGACTGGGAATAAATGAGGGGTTCTGGGATCATTGAAGACCAAGGTTTATATTCTTAACTGGGACAATTTTTCCTAGCTTTTTTTGTGAATTTATTAAAAAAGAGAGCTGTCTTTATTGATGGTTCTTGCTACAGGCACACCAATGAGGAGCTTAGCATTCTTCGGACTTGGAGAAAATGGAAATACATCATAGCCTTAGATAGTCAGCCAGAATTCCTTTTAACTGGTGGCTAATGCAGACTTCAAGACAACAGCTTTGCCTGTTTGTATGCCTGTGGCTAGTCCATGGAAAAGAAAAAAACATTACTTAGCTGTCAGTTCTTCAATAACAAGTCCTGCAGTGTTAACCATCAAACAAGACAAATTATGCTTTCTGGTTGTTTGTTGCTGACATAAAAGAAAATGATAATTGAAACAATTTTTGTAACACCCACAGTATAGATCTTATGGTTAGTTATTGCCCATAAGGGGAGGATAAATGGACCAGATTGTGTATTGATATCAGCTTAGTTTAGCTCTCCTGAGATAGTTGTGCATATATATCACATAGATTGCCATCACTGTCCATAAATTCGTTGTAAGATTACCATCTTGAATTTTCCTTGTGGCTCTCTTTTAGTGTAGTTCTCTCCTCAGATATGGGCAGTCATATAATAATGAATCACAGGACAGTTTGCAACCATTTTATGTAGTGAAAGAGAACTTCTTATAAGTGTTTGAAAGTATTTGCCATGAATATGTTTGTCATCCTAGAAATGAAATAAATTCTAATTCATGTTTCTCATTCCTTCCATGTGCTGTGTCCAATGATGACATCACTTTTAACAGGTAAGTCAAACTCAGATGTCATACTTGTAACAGGTGTAAGTCTTGGTATGAATGAATGCAACAGAGAGCAAAACTCATCAGTAGCAGAGTACATACATCACATGTCGGTGGTTTATAATGATAGTTCCCTCTATAGTTGGTAATGTAAGACTATCACAGTTCAAAGTATTAGATGGCTTTACCTACTTTGTTAGGTAATGTCTCCTACCATTGTGTTGAATTAATTAATTGAAAACATGATGTATTAAGTTCATTATTTTATGACAGATAAAAAGGATTATGTGAGCAACTACTGTTAACAGTAATGAAATTAAAGAAAAGGTGTTCTGAAATAGGTGTAATTCATTATGAAACTACATACAACCGACTGCATGTGCTAAAAAAATTTAAGAATTTTAACATGCCAGATTTTATAATGCCTTTTTATGTTTATCGTTTATTTCGGGCTCAAACGCCCATAGCTACAGACACATACACAGACACATCTTTACATTTCTTAAAATGTTTGGCTATACAGTGGGTGTCTGTAAAGTTACATGTATGACACCTATCTGGAAAACCTTCAGATGTAATGTTGAATTTCAAACATGGTCCCATGTGGTAGACTATGTAAAACACTCTTCCTCCCAGCCCATTAGATCTAGTCTGTCAAGCTGTCTTTCAGAAGTGTTATCCCACCTCAAATGACTTTCATAGCCTTTAATGGAACTTGCCCTTTCCAGGGATAATGGGGGATGTCACAAATCAGGGATTACCACGTTTTAAGAACTGTGAAAGGTCAATCATGGAAGTCGTGACTCGGAATTTCCTTCTCATCAGATCCCTGGCGCAGCCGGGAGTCTTGATAGCATTTGCGTTTTGTCTAGACAGGTACATTTGAGATGGCTGACTCGATTTCTGTTTGATGGGGTAAAATGCTTGAATATCAAAGTGAGAAGATGTGAGAAATGTAAGTCAAATGAAAGGCATTAGGGGTAATCTGTATTTTTCATGCAGTAGGGGAGCCAAATGATTGAATTGGTTAAAACGACATGTAACAAAGTTAGGAAAAGTTATATCAGGAAAAGTATTATGTTCAGCCTGGGTGCCATCCATTTTGCTATGGGGCTCCTTGCATCGATTTTTTCAGGCCAGCGAGTGCAAGGAGCCCCGAAGCAAATCTAATGGCACCCAGGTTAAAGTCTGTTAGGAAAATGAGGATGATTATGTGATGTTGTATAAGTAACTTTGTCAGCTATTTTCTTGACTCCCTGAATGATGAGACATCAGATTTACAGACTCTACTTTTGGGCAATGAAATTAATCCAGATTTTACTCAAGAGGTATAGTTTGTCAAAAGGGATGGTTTGTCAAAAGGAATAGTTTGTCAGAAGGGGTAGTTTGTCAAACCTTCCCATCAGTGTGAAAATTGCATTGCAATTTGGTTAGCAACATGTGGTGTGTAATTCATTTAGCATCTGTCAGGTTCAGGTACAGATACCTGCAGGTACTTTCAGCAGGTGTACTCTAGGATCGCTATGTGCTACAGTACAGATCGCGGGATAAGCATCAAGTCCCGCGGGAAATCCCGCGGGAGTTATCGGGATATCCCGCGGGAGTTATCGGGAAATACCGCGGGATTTTTGCGGGGTACCATGCGGGAGTTTGCGGGATAGCATGCGGGAGTTTGCGGAATATCCCGCGGGATTTTTTCGGTACGTTGATCGTCTCCCGCAACCATAACTTCGGTGTGAGACTAATGAAGTCGTGCGCGGGCGTTTTCGATCCGGGAAAGCGCCGGCGCCGTCTTGTTTTTTTTGACGAACCGGCGAAGCGGCACGTGTTTGATTCTATTAATGCGTGAAAATATACTAGTAGTAGAACAAATGAATTTTTTTTTTATCAAACGTATTTTTGGATATCGAAAAATCTTGTGGCTTAATTTTTAGAACAATAAAAATTATATAACCTTGTACTACAATAACCTCCTTGGTACGTGAGGAGCCTGCCGTGCGTTCCTGACCGCCCGCTGCTGCTTCTGATATTATCGGTCCCATGCCATGCTCTACTGTCGTGCCGTGCGCCACTCGAGACGTTCTTCTTTTTTTTTCTCCATGTTAAAGGTAAGTGGGGCCGGTTGACGCACGGAGTTGCGAAAGAGAGATCAACTAATATATATAATAAGTAAGAGAACGTTGCAAAGCAATGGTTCTTTGTTTATGCCGACCAGGAATTTGATAGACTTCGCCTGCCACGCTGCTGGGTGGTTCCCATGGCAACGACACGTAGGCAGCAGGCAGGCAGCTACTTGTGTCGGCACGTCGCGGCTCGCCAATCATAGCGCACAGACGGGAACCCGCCCACCGACAAGATTTGAAAGGCTTCAGATACTGCTCACGAGACTCCGCTCCGCGGCGCCTGTCCTGTCAAAATTGATTGATGGACCCCGACACAAACGCCGAAAGGGCGGTCGGAGTTTCAGATCTAAAGTCGGTAGAGCTGTCGCTGGACATTTTCACCGACAGCGTCACGCTGAAGGGTACATGAAATTATTCTACCAACAACACGCCTTATATTTTTCTAAGGTCGCGGCCACTTTCAGATGAAAAAAAAAAGATTTACAGGGAACTACTAGTATTATTTTCTATGGCAATTTAAACGGGTTTGGACCTATCAATTTCATCAAACTTTATGAGTCTTAAACTACAAAGTGTGCTAGATATATATCGCGAATATCCAATCAATAACACAATGCAAAACATTATTATTATTATTATTATAACATGATGTAAAATAATCAAAGAATAGAAGACGGTCGCTGTCGCCAGCCAGACTGCCCAAACCTGTTGCACATGCCGTGCGTCCTCTTTTCCCTTTGTTGCTCTGCCGATCTCCGCTTGACTAGACACCAACAGAATACTGCATGTATAGTAATCTTTGATAATCCTAGTTTGGAAAGTATCATTGAAGTAACCATAACGCTGTACCTTTAACTCAGCCATAGTCACAAAATCCCCCATTTTTGAATAGAATAAGATATATTTTTGACAGATTATTAACTTTTTTGTATGTTTTCTTTTAAACATACAGGTGCGTAAAAGAACACTGGACGAGGAAGAATACTGAATGCCGACATGTTCTTCAAGAGTTTTTATCATTATTATAATAGTTTTTAGCATTACGTTACTCACGGTACCATAGTCTTGTTCCTACTAACATACCCCTTGTTCGTACTAACACACCCTGTTGTTCCTACTAACATATCTTCTAAGATTGACACATTCGAACGAAATTTCGTTTTGTCGATCGAATTCTGGTTCGTACTGTTGTTTGTTTCTATTGTTCTTTCATCCGTTGCCATTGACTGGTTTTGTGTTCATACATTCTGTTGAATTTGAAGTCTATTCGTGTTTTAGATAACATAAGGCAAATAATGTTTTTTCAACTTACTAAGTATACATGTGATCTGTGGCCGACACTTTCGTGCGAAGATCGGACTCATTAGTCACCTACGGACTCACACACAGGATGTAACACGAAGTCTTGGTCTTCATCGACACCGATGGACGAACAACAAATGATAACGTTACATGTATATTTCCATACCTGATTGTAACATAAGACTCATACAATCGTGAAAAAAATAGGGCACTACCGTCAAACAACTTGGCACAGAAAATTAATTAGACGCCTTGCAGTTTTTATACTAGTTTACTGTCAGAATTAAAAGAAAATTTCGTCACTGAAATCATCTACTTTCATCAAGGTTTCATACAGTTGACTTTTTCTGTAGATTACAAACCTACCGCAGGCTCGAGGTAGAGTAATTTCGTTGTCCGGTGCGGTGCAGTTTAATGTCGACGATGACTTACCTTTCTTTCTCAAGTTTCTATAGAAGTTTAGTATATTAGTACTTGGGTTGTTCAAACGTTAAAACATGCTAACAAATGTTAGTAAGTTAAACAAACAATAATTGCCATGCGTACCATTTGTGTTATCAAGAAATAAATCAAACGAAACATGAACCAGAACAAAAAGAACTTGGCCAGAACAATTTTCAAATCCTAATGGCAAGACCAAGAAGAGGCCTCCTTGACGAAATCAAACGGAAGCAACAGCTTTCCGCCGACGATCGATATCTGCATATCTGTAAAAAAAAAAGGAATATATGAGCGTTACGAGTGTCTTCTATGCCTTTAAATTTGCTGTTGTAATCGTAAATTATAACGCTTTGCTGGATGGAATTTTGGCAGAAAGATTAGACCTCTTCAAATGCTATCTTATTCAACTTTTGGGCAAGTGTAAACAATGGACATGGTATCATCGAGTTAGCTAAGCTATATAAGGTAAGACTAGTGTTCACAGCACAGTACATTATCATAGATCCGATCAGGTGGGTTGTCTCCTCTGCACACGTAGGTTTTCAGGGTACGACTGACCACTCTGGAGGGATCCATGCGGAGAATGTGGCCCAGCTACCGGAGTCTCCTACGACGGATGGCTGACACCAGGTTGTAGTATGCATTTGTTGCTGTGTCCCGAAAGTGTTTCTTGACTTTCTCCCGAAGCCTAATAATAATCATGAGCACTGTTTGACAATATATATCATTGATATGAATGCGTGCCTTTGTCATTCATCATCATGTCGGGCGGCTTGCCCGGACCGAGTTGACTCTCTCCCTCAAGACAGTTCTATCCGCCAAGCAAACAATTGAAGTCATTACCAACATGAAACGAAATTTTTGTTTTAGAAATACATGTTTGAATCAGAGAATGTTGCATGTTGATTCCTTCCGTTTTCGGATCGAATGCCTGAATCAATATTAAGTAAAGATGAAAAGTACTGTGCTACGACGCTATTCATGGTATTCATACAGATCGCAGATTTTTTTTTTACACCCGACGTTAGAATAAGTTCATTTTATTTTCTAGTAGTTTGTTCATGAAGTTCGTTAGTTAGCTAGACAACTTGATGTAGTTCCACAAAGATTGCATATTCTATGAAAATTAATGGTAAAGCCAACCTTGGCAAATCCAAGCATTAAAAAACAGAACAGGTAGAGAGCAAGGATCGAACCTCCTTGCTAAGTAAAGTAGTTCAGAACGTCACACCACGCCACGCCGGCCTTCCTTTGTGACTGATTGTCAAAGGTGCCGCACTTGTCAATCAAATCCAGCGGCGCCGTGATACATGATACTAGTATACTCAAGCGCCGTCCCAAATATGGAAATCTGCGGAAACCGCTTGCACTTCGCTGGTAACTCGGTTAGTTCTCGGCCAGCGTCGGGGCGCATGACGTCACAATCTGCAGGCCGTGGGTTTTCGTGCCAAATGGCGCGCCGCAGGGCGAAAACAAAACAATGGATCGCCGCAGTGCCCGACAATACCGCGCAAGTGCAGCGCAGTGGGATGATAATTGCGTCCTTCGTGCTACACAATAACTTTGTAAAAATTGTAGTAAGTCAACTTTGACCATGTGAGGAACAATCTGTTACATATAACGTTACTTTCGTGCGCGGGTGTCGCGTCAGGGGGCTACATTAAAAGGCTGAACAGAGCGCCCGACACGACGAAAAAAAATGTGGCACGGCGCCGCAGCACCGGCGGTCTCCAGAACCCGCAGTGTCTCGCACCAAGTTCTCTCTGTTCCGCGGTACGCGGGACACGATTGGCGTCCCGAAAGAATACCGCGGAATATCCCGATAACTCCCGCGGGGTATCCCGAAAACTCCCGCGGGATATCCCGCAAACTCCCGCAGGCTCTCCCGCAAAATCCCGCAGGCTCTCCCGCAAAATCCCGAATCCCGATGATGCTTATCCCGCGATCTGTACTGTATCTGAGAGTAGGGCAAGTACATGTAGTTGGAAATGGAAGTACCATATGTATATGTATGTTCCTATATTCCTATATGGTAGTCAAGTCAAGGCTAGGCAAAGTTTCAGAACAATTGCAATGCAAGAAACAATGTAAAACAAAACATTGTACATGTATAAGACTACTAGTTAATTACATTAATCTAGTACAATCCACACATAGATTCTAAGCTGTACAATATTTGGTATGCAGCAAAAGATCAAAGACAGAGAACAAAGCCCTTGAGTTCTAGTTAATGCCTCATTAGGGCCCCAGGGCAGAATCCCTAAACTACATGTACCCGGGGTAAACATCCAGGGGGTATGCATGGCACAGTGCAGAATCTAATGATGACCAAACTTATTAGCAGAATTCCAAGAACTTGAAGAGATAACAACCTTGGTCTGCATGTAAGACAGTATCCCAGTGGGGGCTGGGACAGAGCTTTAGCAGCAGCTAAGGCTGTAGAAGTTCTGAAGAAGCAGATTAATTGACACAATAGGTTCTTAGTATGCCAGAGACCAAATATCTATTATAGAAGTATAGGGATTAAGTCATTATATGGACCTAGGTTTCAGCTTATACCTATAAAGGTGATGCTCCGTCTTCTTTGGCATTGCACCTTCTTTTGCCTGTTTGCCTGTGACCATCCCAGGAAATGTCACTGAGATTCAGATTGAATTTATTATTGGTTGAATAATAGATATTGAAGAATCTAACTCTATCATATTTATAATTAATAGGTACATGGGACTGCCTTTTGCTAAACTCAAGAATGATCTATAATAATGAGAAAACAATATTCCAATGTGTTTTTAAGGTAATGGTAACAGAAACTTGAAGCAGGTGTCCAAAAGATTACCTAATGTCTAACACAGAGAAAGAAAAATATCTTGAAGCTGTTTTCAAAGCTAAAATGTATGAGATATTAATTTAGAGAGAAATAACTTTAGTTTGATGTTATTTCATAGTCAATGTCCATGACCCTTCTTCAAGTTACACATGCACTGTTTTATAGAGTCTGAATCAAATCTAAGTCCTGAAACCTGTAAATGTTCACTCCTTTTCATCATGCACTTAACAATGACTCATAGCTTTTAATTCTTGATGCACTTTAAGACAGACGCTATCCATCTTAAATGTCACAGATTTGTGTAATGCTCTTAGCTGCTTTGTCAGTTGGCAGTTGACCCCATTCTCTAAATTATGGGGTACTTTGAGTAGCATTAGTTGCTTAGGCATCCAAATCAACACTGTCAATGTGTTTATTGGGATAGATCTGTCAACCTACCAACTCTATAGTCCCTACCCTTGATCATTTATCTTACCATTATCTGACTGTGGGACCTGATCTTTATGCTGGCAATAAATCAATTATTTAGTTAGTGCCAACTTTATTGCACAAGAAGGCAATAACAAGTGATGATAAAATTTAGAAGGTAGAAAAGATAAATCAAGTAAGATCTGAATAACCTGTGTAAGAGTCAGTAGTGCAATCCATTAATTTCAGAGTCAGTTGTTTTAGTCAAAGGTCAGAAAACTTAACTTTATTCAAAATATGTCAGATTTAGTTGACCAAACAAGCTAGCAGAATGTTTGTGGATGCATAGTTGTGATTTTTTTTAACACTCCCAGATAGACAGATCATGACACTGTCCATAAAGTACCGCTGACAATTCAGCACCAAGGACAGTATAATCTTGCTGTAGAGTTGTCAGAGGAAGTAGCCTTAGAGGACCCATCCTGATGTCCTTTGTACACAACACAACACAACACTACACTACAAAGCTGATTTTAAAGCTGCTCTTACATTTGCTAAAACATCTCTTATATCGTCACTTACATTTCTCAGTATTTGTGAGCTCCTTGTAATTTACAACTTGGAAGATCTCTTAACATTTCTGTGGCTTATTCAGACTAAGCTATCAGTATGTTACTCAGGACAGTCTTAGTGGACACAGGTGCAGATAGCCTCCACATGCTTTGACCATAAAGTCTTTCATGTTTAGATAATCCCCCTTCCCCAAAAAAGAAAAGAATGACCTTTTCAGGGAGAATACCGTTTTAACAAGTGTAAGGCCATACATCAGGCCTTTTTCCTTTTATCCTCTGGTAAGGTAAGTCTTACTCTTGATTCTACAAAATCTCTTGAATGAAGAAGATGCTACCTCTTCCTGTCTGTAGAGGAGAAAAAGTGTCTTTGTAGCAGCACAGGTCCATACATCAGGCTTTGTCCTTCTCATTCTCTACTTTAGCTGGTGCACATATCATGCTTTGCAGAAAGAACTGGAAAATCAAGAAGATCCTTGAGAGAGAACAACATTTCTTAAAACCCCCAAATCTTCAGGATTCACTCACTATTATATCCTTTCCTGAAATTACATGAATTAATGAATCTAATGCATCCACCCAATACTGATGCTATGGTATAACCAATAAACCAAATACTACAGTATCACTTTCTTTCTATGCCTCACCAGTAACAGGAACCCTTTGAGGCAATGTCCCTTGATGTGTAGTCTTATCTAAGCAGAACACAGGGAGTGTGAAGTAAATCCCACCTTTTTTAATTCTTATTTTTTCCATTGAATGCCTCTGTGTGGCTTAATTGGATGAAGATGTCAGTATAAGTATATATTTTCTTCAGAACTTTTAAGTCATAAAACTCATAACGTACAACCAAGCACCATATGATTTGAAGATATGGGGTATTAGGTCCTTTGGTTCCTTAGGTATTCAATGGTAGGCAAAGGCTGTCAGGCAAAAAGGTTTTAATACAAGTTTTGAGCATGGCTTGAGGCCTAACAAGTCTAACTAGTTGATTGATAGATCCCTTTTAAATGTAGGCTACATCACTTTATGTGCTAGGCTATCCGATATTTTAGAGCAAAAGTTCAGCAAGAGGTCTGTATGGAAAGTGAGGGCCGGGAGGAAAACTAGTATCTGTCTGAAAAACAGATATTCACTTCCTGAAATTGTGTGTAACTTTACCGTCAGACACTGTTTCATGTTAATTTTCCAGTTTTAAGTATCAGTTTTTTAATCCAAGAACAAAAAAATTAAATTCAATTAGCTTGCAAAGAGAATGGCATGAAACAAGCAATTAAGAAGCCTTTTTTGATATCCTGTGTGCCCAGACTAAGTAACCTGTGCATCTGTTGCACATGGAGTGTGCCTAGAATGTGTAAGTCATCCTGTCGGAAGATGCGTGTGGACGATAATTGGTCGTCATTTTCCAGAGGGAAAATCTTGATCACCCATGGAGACTCCCTTGCAATAACGGAGGGCTCAAAAGTTTTGTTTTGCATGACTTATTCACAGAGGTCCTTCCATATACATAAATATTTGAAATGTAAGTGTACGTATCATGCATTTTCATAGTTGGGCCAGTACATGTGTAACAACCAACAGGATGCACATGTGCAGCTGGCAAATTATTGTGATTTTTTTGTCAACCTCTATTTCAACCTTGAAGTGTATTCTAATACTGTAGAATTGTCAAATTGATCATAAGTTCATGAATGTCATTAGTAACGCTGCTGATTTTTTCACAACTACTTTAGAATTATCTACAGGCATTTCTGTTTTGGTTTTTGATGGAAGACTTCTACAGGCTTCAGTATATTTCTTGTGAAAAGTAGCTGTACAAAAAGAAACCAGTTATTGTCTTTTTTGCACTTTTCTGATCACATGTTATATCTTAATTTTTCTTAATGGGAAAGCCCATGTCTGTAAGGATTTGACACAGAAGAATGACCTGTAACTTGTAGGGACAAGCTGAAATTGCATGTGAAACGTTCAGAAACTGGCAGCTGAAATCTTAACTCCATCATCATTTGTCTCCCAAGCATGAATATGCTTCATGGTCTGCAAAGTGGTTTTGTCAGAGGAATTCCCTTCCAATTTTCCTCCCATTTCAAACTCACTTACTTGCAGTACAACCTTGCGTCCTTGTACAGGTACTTTCACTGGGGAGGAAATTCCGGTAACATGCAATTTCACTGGTAATGGAAGAAAGACGCTTCATCCCCCGAGAAATGAATAGAGCTGCTCTACTTTGTTGGTGGTACAATGACAATGTAATGTCAACTTCCCTCAATATTTCACCATCTCTTATCAAAGGCTTTTATACAAAATGGAACATGAAAGAGTCATGGTCGAAATAACACTCATCAACAATAGACAGATTCATACAAGGCACTGCCTAAAAGCCCTTTTAAGATTACTTGGGTTTCGTTTTTGCTCTGATTGTGCTGAAAGTATTGTGCCCTTGAAAACATTTACGGTGTAGCATACTGCAGAAATCTCTTGGCTCATATCCTGTGCTGTTATTTAGTTGTCTCCAATCGGTTTTCTCTGTGTACATACATAAACTTTTAAAAATCTGCAAAGTACATACATAAACTTTTAAAAATCAAGTTTCTGGTGTATGGCGGTCTTTTACCTTTTGAGCTAAACCAACATGTATTAGTTGTGAAACATTTCGATCTGTAACATTAATAGGGGATTTTTCTCTTTTCTGAGATGTTTCCATCCTGTTGATGGCAAGTAGACAGGATTAGGCCAAGTGAAATTTTCTCAATAAATTTCCTCTACATTGTTATAACTGTTAGAATTGTTATAATTGATTTAGTTATTTCCTCTAAATTGTTACAAATCATATAATTTAATATTTTCTATGGAGGATTCAACGGTCAAACTTCTTTGTCTAAAATGTTCCAAAATAATTCATGTACATGTTCAAAGTATCTGACACACAGTTCTGGTGTTGACACCTAATCCATAAACCAGTCTTGAAGTTAAAAGGGTTCCTGCCATACTTGACCTACTTCTGTCATTGTGACTGTGTAGGGTGATATGATATCTTATGGCCAGGCTTACCTTAATGGCAAATTCACGTCTTAGGTGATGTGGTGTATTGCTTAACCCAAATGAAAAACTCCAATGGGGTCTATGTGAATAAAAATCTAATTTTGAAGTAATTGCATTTCAAAGTACAATGCTGTTAACCTTGTGTTCAAAAGTTCATCCGATGATTCCATTTGAATTTTATTTATAGCATCCATTTCTCCTTGATGCCGGTTCACACATCTCCTGCGCAGGTTGATTTCATTACTGAGACCTGATTGTTCTGTCTTGAATGGGAAAAAATAGACAGGAATTGTCCTAGTTTCTTCAGTAGGTCAACTTTGTGGTTGATTGATTCTATGTACTCTGAGCTGCTTTTAGACCCAAATCAATGATATACTTGATGCTTTCAGATTGAAATATATCTACTTCCAGTGAAGACTGATATGACACCTTAGTAGGTGACACATTTGTTTTTAAAATGTATTTGTACATATCCTGTGTCTTATATATACATTGTATATTGGCCTTCATCTAAGAAATACCTTAATTACCCATTCATAGTTTAATGTTCTCATGCAAGTACATGTATGGCTCAATAGGCCATTATTGCTGAACTCAATTTCTGTTGTAATCTCTGCTGAACTGGTCTGAAGCTTCTAAGAGGCATTTTACCCAGAAGGAAACTGAGATACAGAAACGACAGTAATAAACACCATTTTGTGAAAGCTTGAACAAGGTCACCAGGTGAAATTCTACTTGGAACTTAGTGAAATCAAGGAGCTTCTACACATATGTGTAGAAGCTCCTTGGTGAAATTCTGTGTTTTTTCTTCAAAATCTTACACACTGAATCGTCCTTCCTATTGGTAGTTGAGGAGCCAAGATGAAAAAGTTTGCCAATGTAGTTTTGGTGGTTCTTACAATTATTGTAAAATGTAAGGTTACATACATGACTTGGCAGGAGACTGTAGCAGCAAATTATTAAAGTCAGCTAATCAGCCAGCTTGAAGCCTGTGTTTTGTAGCCTGAAGGCTCCCTTGGTAGTGATCTAAGAATACCTTAGGAGGTATCAGGGGCCCATTAGGATGTTCTTTGGCTAAATGAAGGGGTCCTGCCCATAGATTTAGCTGCCATTATGCAAGTCTTATCGAAAATGGATAATACTTGAAATAATGCTTAACAATTCCCAATGTTATTCTGAAAGTTAACTGGTTTTGTTTGAACACTCTCCCCTTTAATAGGGTAGTGTTTTGGCTCCAAAATATATTGAGTATGGAGTTATGTAGCAGGGAAAAGGTTTCAGTGTCTGGGCTAAAGTGGAACTAGTTACAGTACGTCCAACTCCATGAATACGTTATGTGCCACACTTACTGAGCTACTGAAGAGCAATTTTCCTGATTGAGTAACATGCTTCTACTTTTAGTGCCATCAATACTGAATAAGCTGTTGAACTTTGCTGCTGTGCACTGATGAATTATGTCTTTATTTAAGTCCATAGCATTTTCCCCATTCCCTAACAAGTCCCATACTGGTGGGCTTGCTAAAAAGGTGCAGAATAATCAAAATGCATTCTACACTATGCACATTGCAATGGCAAATATGTTGTTCCAGCTGGATGTGTACATTTCTTTTTGAAAAGTCTCTGATATTTTTTATTGTGTTTTGTAAGAGCAGCTTAATTCTTGCGCAGATCACAAGTAATAATGCATTACAGTTTTTATGGCACCAGTGACTTGACTACAAGGCTGCTCACATAGGAAAACAGCATGATGGGAACCAAATTGCCAACGGCAACAGGATGAGTCAGCTGGGAAAGAGTATGTCAATGATGGTGTTTAAATCCAAGCAATATCACAGAAGGTGTAGAATGAGGAAAATGGAATTGTATGTGCAGCCCGTCCAAATAACCCCGAGGGTTGGGTCTATACAGCATGTGGAGTGTTCCACAGGGACTTATCATCTGGTAAAACAACTTATACCAGTACTTGGTTTTACCACTGCGCACATGTGCTGTGTATGAAAAAGAGAGTGGATTTGTTGGTGTAGACTACTGTTTCACAAAACAGATAAATCCGCCAATAACAACAATGACTCCATGATAAGCCATCTTGTGCCTGACACGCCAGGTTTCATTAATCCCTCTAATATCTCAAAGGCAGCAAAGATTATAATCACAGTATTAATCTCACAATAATTGGGACTCAATGACATCATGATAAATTATGTTGTTTAAATGATCTACATTGTCATCAGTGGAAGAGGTGCAACTTAATTGGTTGGAAGAAATATGTTTGAAGTGATTAATTGCATATTGTTTATTGTTTTGTGACAGCATAAACAATGTAGTGTATCTTATTATAAGTGGTTACTAAATCTGTGATAGACATGGTAGAGAGGATAGAATCCTCCTGATATGCAGCTAACACTTTGCTGTGGAAACAGCCCGCATTAAATCAATAAATCAAAATGCTGTGCTTATTTATATGCTGCCTGTGCATCAGGGTATGTCGACACACAAAAACTTTTTTTTATTTCTTTTCTTTCTTCCTTTAATGCCCACGATCATGACAATGATCATTCTGGCATACTCATTTTCACCTGAGTGAGGTGAGGAAAGTCGTGTAAAGTGCCTTTCCCAAGGGCACAAGATCAGTGACATGGCAGGATTTGAACCCGAGACCTCTTGGTTCTGAGCCGAATGTTCTGCCGTTACGAAAAGTGGTCGTGTGGCGTAACTTTGGTGGTATCACAGCCAGTTTTGTAAAGGGTGTTTTATAAAACATGTGTGTGGAATTGGGAGGGGCAAGGGCATCGAATGTTCAAAGGTAATGATGGAATAGGGAGTGGTAGCAAGTTTGTTTCCCATTGTATTAGCTTTTTCTTTTGTTCATAAGTTTATATAATTGTCTTAGACTTTCCATATACATAATTGTCTTAGACTTTCCATATACATAAAGCTATGTTGCTTTAAAAAAAACAGCCAGCCAATAGATTTGAAGTGCAAATTTGAACCTTTTATCTATGGAAACGTGTTTTTTCACATCAATAAAATGCCATTAAGTCAGCTATTTATTTTGTTTTCAGTGCTTTTCCTGTGGGCTAATATGATCCCAGTGCTAAAATGCATCCTGTTCAAATAACTACGCAATTTGATGAATCACAACATTTATCCTGTGGTATCAAAAAGATCTTTGGCTGGAAAATTGCTTTCCTTCAGGTACAATATCACGGTACCGGTTTTAGGATTTTCAATCTTGTGTGCAGTCGCTGTAGCAGTTAGGGTGGGTGGCAAATTGATCTGGTTCTAAGGGGGTAAATCAGGCAATTAGTCAAAGCAGCTTGCATGATTTCTATGTCATCTGACTTCCTTGTTTCCAAATTTCCAGTGTGGAGATGAACAACCCTCTTCAATTTCTTTCTAATGAGTTCCTGTTTGTCTCAGATAGCCAGTCAATGCATTGTCTTATTTTCCTGGAGCAAGGATAACTTGACAACCACTTGTCACTGTTAGCCTAAAGGAGCCTGCCTTGAGGGGTAGGAATGTAGTAAATGTTTTAAAAACATTTTTGTATCAACTTTTTTTTCAGAGCGGGGAGTAACAATCAAGCAAATTCAGATTCAGATTTATTCCTCCCTCTCCTGTTCAATATCTCATTTCATTTTTCACCTCAGAAGTCAATACAATGTACATGTAGCTTGATATTCTTGTTGTGACCAACGGACAAGAGATACCACAGGAAGAAATGTAGATGCTAACTTTCTGCCTATACTTTAGTCATGCTGTCGTTGCTATCACCATTGTCTGGAGGTAATGTGGTGTGGCTGTTATGGCTGAAGCCCTCTGGTACATTTGTACACAGATAGGTTGATAGCAGAATTCGTCTCAGAGGGTGAGGCAAAATGATCAAGTCTCTCCATGGTTTCTCACACGTTATGGCTTGAAAGATGATTTGACTGTTATTTAATCATATTGGTCAGATGAGATCATTGTCTTAGCCTGTGCTGTCAAATTGCGCATATTTCAAATTGTAGAAGACATAAGGCAAGAAAGTGTTGCATCCACGACACCTTTTTTTCCACTTCTATTGAGAAGTTTAAGGTTGGACAGTAAGTGACATCAAGCTTTTATAAAGAGATACATGTAGATAGACCTGTATTACATTGATCTTCTGCCGTTACAGAAGTATTGTATTTCCAGTATCTGAGACTGTCCCCAGAATGATGTAGGTCAGATAGCACTGCTTTCATCACCTTTTCTCTCGCTAGCCATATAACTGTCTCATAAATGCCTTTTATTTCCTCCGCCTTAATAAACGAGGACATTTCTAACCATGTAGAACTGGTGCAGCCATTCTTCGCCTTGTGAGGTGTCAAGGGTCAGAACACTATTAAATTCGGAAGGAATGATTACAACTGTCACTTTGCACGTCATTTCTTACAATATCTTGAGACCAATTTCTTCCTTTAGTTATGACTTTGCTTTGAAGGATGAACTTCCAGCAGAAGTAGGTCAGTTTGGTCGTAACATTACATCACTTTATTGAGCATGTATTGGATGTTGCCCCAGACTGCATCAGCACTTGGCTTTCAGACAAATGGACAGATGGTTAGCTATCAGTGGTGCGGCCTAATGCAGTATCAGTTCATTTTGTATATTGCTGCTAGTATTGACGGTGGTTGTATATGGTGGTTTTACATTTACGGTACCTTGGCTAAGTGCCTGCACTCTAACTTACTAGTGTGCCTGTGGAAGTTTGGCACTCAAGCACCTATAGATTTCCAAAGCTCATAAAGTAGAGCCAGGACAAGACACCGCTCTCACGCCAGCAGGTTGTCCATGTTTTACTATGTCAAAGATCAGGGCTTGACCAAGAATGATAGCACCAGGGACACCTGTGTGTGTTTGTATTGATGCACTGTCATCGGAGGGCAAGAAGGGAATACAATGAGGGGGTGGGGGTGGTTATGATACAGCTATATATTTGAATCAAGGTGTCATATTTGTATATTCATCTTTGTGCTAGAAGCCCTTCTGTCTGCTGGTCAGGCAACACCAATTTGATAAATAATATGGTTCTCGGATCCGCCCACTTCAAGAAATTCTGGTTCTGAATCAACTCCAAAATGCTCATATAATTTTGGCCCCAACAGTTGAAGAAAGTCCTTCTCTTCCTAGTTGTTACAGTTTTTCCATCTATCAATGCAGTAGCTTGATTAAAAGTGCAAAATTCATTCTTTAGATTTTAAACTAGCCTGGTATATTAACTTCATGGCTCCTATCATAGCATTTGGGGCTATAATAGGATGCCTAGGCCTGTTTTTTTTTCACCCTGTCACTTCATATTTTCTGAAAAAATCCAAGAACCAACAAATTGAATATGTGTGTCCTTAGTTAAACTTTGAAACCCCCTGTTTACTATCTAATGCACCATCTGTAGACCAACTCTAATGAGGATTAACCCTCCCCCTGCTGTCTGCTGCTGTAATAACACAGACAAATTTGGGTGTCTGGGTAGGCCAGTAACAAAGGGAAGGTTAATGAAAACTGATTATGGAGCCTGTCTCTTGGCAATGCTATAATTTGTTTCACTTTGTGTCAGCACAATTGTTAAGTTAAACGTGCCTCGAATGTCAACTTTCGTGCGACTGCACGAGACGTAGCCTAACCCATGGGACAATAAACAGTTTGGATCCATATTGTCAATCTTTATAGCTCAGGGGTAATTACACAATTGGTTTACAGGAAAGCAATCTACCTGTTTAACGTTAAGCCATCCCAAATGCAAGCCATTTTGGTTGATGCTGCCAATACTATCAATAATGTAGGAGTCATCGTAAATATAAAACCCTTAAGTCAGATAACTATTCCCTTCCATCACCAATATCTGAGCAGTTAATCAATATAGCTGATAAACCAGGGAAAGAAAAGTTGTGCCTGGAATGACAAAGTGGCACATGGGGCTTGGTATTGATTATTCATGGTTGAAGGTGTCAATAGAATCCAGTACTGACCTTGAAGACTTATTGTGTGTGTTGGTGCTTGGACTGGTCTCCTTCTGTATTTTGTGTGCCACCAAGGTAACTGCAGTTGAAGCAGAAGTCAGTAGATGGCACTAGAAAACTGGCTTTTGGGTAAGCATCAATTGTGCTTTGTATGGTGGTATGTTTTAAAGTTAAGTGTTTTAGCAGAAATGCCACTGTTTAAACAATATGCAAAACAGTTAATGCAATATGGTATTACAAAATGTATCTTATATCATATCATGATTACATTTTGTGCATTTTCAAAGTTTGACGTACTATAGTTTTGCTGTATGAGAAAGACCTGTTACTGACTAGATTGTACTTGAATCCTGTACAGTCCAGTGTACTTACCTGCAGTTCTTGATGTTGTCAGCAGGAGTCATTATTGTATGGAGTAACAGGTGTTTGATGAAAGGAAAGGGACCAAAAGCTGATATGCTTGCAGGATAGCAAGACAGGAACATTGTGTCAATACCAGAAACAAAACTATGAAATGTTAAATTGTGGGAAACTATTGGATATCTGGCCTGAGCACATAAGCAGGGAGGCAGGCAGGGTAAGTATGGATAAGATAGCAATTCAGCACCAGGGACAGGTCCATATGGATGTGCTAATAGTTGGGTGTGGTTAAGAATATTTTCAGCACCATGGACAGGATAGTGGCTAAGGTGGTTTAGGTACAGTACCAGATATAGACATAGATGAATGCCTGGGATAGATTTTCAGGACCAAGGAGGGAACAATTATTGCAGCTGAATCTTCCATCTGCAGTTTGTGGTATTTTCAGCAGGTGGCATCACTGTACTATCTGTAGCAACAAGCTACTAGTACTTGTTTACCTTACTCACCAGAGTTAGCATTAATTTTTACAGTAAGGTTACCTTTATATTTTACAGTTGTGGTCTTTCTGAAGGGTAGGTTGTATTTGTGGAAATATTTTGCAGAAAATGTCTGAATATACAGTTACAAAATAAACAAAAAAGCAATAGATGTCATCAACCCACCACCTTCAGAAGAGCAAATCATGGTCATGTAGATAGTTGGAACAAGATTAGATTTCTGTCGATTATTGATTTTTTCCAGGGTTAGACTAGAAGTTATAAGAGGTCTTCATATAATTTTATTATTTTGTAATATCCATATATCATAATAAATTCAAGAGCATATCATCAGCAATGTAGATCTTTACTGGTAGCTACTCCTGTCCATTTAACTAAAAAGAGGGAATTTTTTCCAAAATATACTTAACAAAATCTAATCTTCCTTATCATGAAATTACATGCTCTAACTGATTGATGTATTGCTTTAAAAATTTGGTTCATAAAAAAAAACACAACCTGAAACCCTGAAAGTTTTGTTTGTTTTGTTGATGTAGTAGTTTTCACCTTTGTTGGTCTCCAAGTAGTTCATTGCCCAATCCATTGTGTTGTGTTCGTCATCAACTCTAAAGCCTGTGGACTTCCCACCATGGAGTTATCCCATGTCAGATCTGATGTATGACACCAATAATGATGGAGTCTTGTCTGAGCATGGCAAATGCTCATAATGAGCCAAGTTCTTTATTATCGCCAGTAAATTTTTGTTGATAATGCACCAAACTGCCGGCCGTAATACACTGAGCTATCACATTCATCTCGCGCAGACGGTGCACCGGGAAAGTCGGCCAGGCAATTGAAAGCGCGGCCGAGATTAATCGGGACACGGTAGTTACAAGCCAACTGACAAGGTAGTTCAATCGTGAGCAGGGTCGGAGCAGCTCGGGCCGACCTTTGCGTCCACCTGGGAGCAATCCATCTGAAGTGTTTAATTCCGTTGTGTCAGGACTGACAGCGGAGCGATGGGGGCTTAGGGCAGTCAAACACGGCTCATGGAGGGAGGATTAGGCCCCCGGGATGCAGCTGCACGATTCTTGGCAACTGGCTCCTCCACATGCAATCCTACATTTCACAATCAACACCTGCTGGCTAAACTCACATGTCGCAAGTGTACCTTTTTTCATGGAGCAAAGAGAAGTTTTGGGATCACTTGTTAAGCTCTATCATGAATACTGCACACCTGTATAATGTAAAGAAAATAGATTTTAGCATCCAACTCTCTCAAGGGTAGGTCAAAGGTGAGGCATAAGAGGCAAGAGTTAAAGTGGATATCAGAATATGCTTTCTTCAATATTAGCAACTTAGTATTAATTTCCCTGAGGGACATAACTAAATATGCCTTAGTTAAATTGGAAATGTCTATTGTCCTACCTTATATATATTTGGTAACTTTTGAAGCTATTCTGGTTCTTTGTTGCCTTTAGCATGGAAAAGAAAATATTCTATACAAGTCATGTATATTGAGTAATGCAGGAGAAAATTATGCTACCCCAAGCACACACGTTTCCACATGAAGGTAGTCAGAAGGAAATGAAACTCCCATTTTGCTATGTCGATTTTCCTCCCGTACAGGTTAAGTGTTACATCCACCAGTACTCAGATTACTTAGTGTCAAGAGGACTTATCTTAGCATGTGATGATTGCATTTCCACTGTACACAACCTTCTGTCAGTTCCAGTCCTACAGCATATGTGAACGTCCCAACTTCGTTATCACTTTCTCTATCAGGTACCAACATGACAATGCCGTGATAACTTGCCTATTTCCACCAACATCAGGTGTGCGGTAATCACGTCGCATGCCTCTTTGACGTAAATGCATGGCCTGGGGGATTTTGAAGGGATCTCCTAAACAAATTGTAGGAGACCCCGGCGCGCTCGCGGACATTACAGAGGGATCTTCCCGAACTTATCCCATCATTTTCTGCAATAATTTACTGGTCTGTCTGGCAGAGGGATTAGTTTTAAAGCTAGCAGGCTGTCAGTTTGATGGTTCTTTACTAAAACTGCTGTTTGGTCAAGGCAGACTAGGAAAATACATTTAAAGTTAAAAGTCATTTATTCAAGTTTTGATTTTTCATTTATTCAAGTCAATTTTTAGATTACAATGGATATGTTCATGTTACACTAAGATTTTGTCTCTATGGATTGCTTTTGTATGTTTGTATGCATGTATTTTAGTATGTTTGCATGCATGGTTGGTCGTTTGTATGTTTGTGCTGATCAAGTATCTTGTCTGTACTTATGTTTTTTTCATAATATATTATTTTCCTGACTAATTCACATTAAGATTACATGATATGGAATTCAGGTAAATCATCTATACAGTTTAGACTGTTGTATTGTTATTTCATCTGCATTCACAAAGAACAAAGAAAAGGCTTCTGCCCTAATTGATCATGCCAAATGAATACATCGCTTCCTCTGCATGGGGGGTTAAAAACGTGACCTAATTTTCCATGGTGGCCCAAATCTGACAACTCCAAATCAAGTCTGTGTGTAGAATTGACAGCCCAGGATGGATGAGACAGCTAAGGGTAAGTGATCGTAGAACAGAAAGGTTGCAGACTTGTAGCTAAGTGGCCTACATGTGGATGATGCCCCACTATTACATGCGGTGTCACTAAAGGACACTGTTCATCAACAAAGGGCAGAGTTGCCTGATAAGTATTCCATGTAATAAAGCTACTGCGGAGCATGACTTGGTACGAAATTGTCGCCTGTGCATCGGTCAAAAGAAGGGAAGGTTACCTTAGATTAGAACAGCTCTGGTTTAGATGCTTATTCACATTTGAAGGTGTAAAGTATTTTTTTCTTAGTATACCTACAGTGTTATGTAAAACATTAAGACTGATAATTTCTTCAGAAGAAATCATTCATTTCGTCATTCTGAGATTAATATTTCACATTTCTGTCATCTTTAGTTAGCAATTTAGGTATCAGCCTTTGCACCTTTACTACTGCAATACAATAGGGAGACCAGAATCAAATCAGCTGAAAGATTTGGACTCAAAGGATACATATATGGTGTGACTGACAACAGAACAGAAGAATTTGATAACTGCAGAAATGTGATTAGTTGAGATGGAATTACCATAACTTTTATCATGTTGTATAGGTAACCCTTTCTTGATACCGGTAGCAGTTCTATGGCCGAAAAGAGAAAGCAAGAGTAGTATTTGCTATTACTGGAGGTGGACTTGGTAATTATAGGGTTGTAATAAGAAAAGGTGTAAACATAGGGTAAAGCAGTTTAACAGATTGGTACATTTTTTTCTGTTGCTACAAGTACGCTCCATCTTTCCTTTCCTTTTATCTTGTTATCTCCATTTTCACCCAGCGCCCCTCCCCATCATCCCTGGTCAGTCTGGTATTTTGGATCCATGATTGACATGACTATGAAGTCCTGCCACTCTGTAATATCTTAAATGCAGAACAGTGTTAGTTCTTCAGACATGACAGCTCGGTGGTCAGTATGATTGATGATAAACGGGACACAAATCTCCCTGCACTTGATTGGCCCTGATTAAATTTTTGTGGACAAGCTGCATTAACAAGCGTTAATAGTGGAACCTTCTCTGTGGTCATTCCTACAGAAAGGTCAGAACCACTAATCAAAACACTTCCTGCCACCATTTTGATTGATGGTCGCAGTAAATGTTTAATTCATCGTCCTCAAAAACTTGGTTTTAGATAAAAATGGAGTTAACTGATTTTCAACCTTGTTTTAAGATGCTTAGATACAGGTGAAAGGAAAGGGTGTTTCAGTATTGCAGATTTTTTTCCTAAGCTTCAACCTGTGTTTTAAGGGCATGACACTAATAAAAAAGAATGACATTGGCCGGTATGATAAATGATGAAGAGAGAAGGCAATTTGAGCTCAATATCTCCAATCAATAGTACACCATTCCATTGAGGTATCTGGGAAACATGGAGTACTAGCAGTAATTGCCCACCCAAAGCCCTATTTGTCAAAATCACAGGCGCCACCCGGGGCACACTGGTCAACATCACAGGATTGCCCAATGCTACAAATTGTAGGTGGAATGTACTGAGATTGACAAAACCATTGGTCTAGGATGGAGACGGTTCAATGTCAGCAATTCCATGCCACAACGAGCGCCGTGTTGTCAATCTAGCAACAAAGTACATGTTTTCAGGCCTGCAGTTTGCAGTGTTACTTGGGCTGAAGCAATTGATAAGGAATGTGCAAATAGATATTGCCTATGTGAAGTGGTGCAACATTTGCAGCTGCAATATAGGGAGGACAGCAAGGGGGCAGGGTTGTACTGCATTTTCTTAACTTTTGTGTAAAGCTACATGTACATGATCAATCAGGAGCTGTCTGGAAAACTTTCCTGTGATGAACATGTGTAGCCTTCTGTGAATAGCATGATATGATATTCATAGTTTTTCCAAGTTGTTAATTTTATCGTTTACTCTCTACAGTCACAGAAAATGTTTACGAAGTGATTAATCAAAAGCGTGCCAAGTAAGATTTTGCACAACGAGATGTTCCTGATACATTTGACCATGAACCTTTTTGAGAGGTAAATGATATCATATCAGAGTCAACAATTTTTTTGTTGGTTTCTCAAAAAAAATGTTTTCTTAGATTTGTACTCTTCTGTTCTTCAAAATTTGACTCACAGATGCATGGTGTCTATTTAGATAATTGACTTACATACAGAAGATGTGTGTAGAATTTGCTAGTTTATGATTTATTTAGCTATTTCATCATCTGTGTCCTACTACTACTGGCATACTTTGTTATTGTTGTTGTTATTTTGTTCGTGTGGTGGCCTACAAATTAGTACAAAAGCTGCTACTTGCCTTTTTTGTTTTCCTAACACACCTGGAATCAATAATGTCATTGTCCCTTCTAATAGTCCTAAATTTTAAAGGAAAAGTGGAATAAAACATTAGAAATTAATTGACTGACTTCTCCTTTTTTCTACCTGTATGACTTTGTTCTTCCGGCAGCCAAGCATCATACACATCAGGGTTTATTGTATCTGCATCTATATTCTATTGCCCCCACATCAGTTGGTCTCCCATAAAACTATTTTGTTTTTTGAGGAGTAGGTGAGAAAATGGCAATTGTGATGGATTATGAATATTTACTTATTTTTTCTACTAGAATCATTATGGCAAAATCCTCAGTAGTTCTTCCCATGTTATTATATTCCAGTTTGGCTGGTAAAATTCTCAACCTATCATTTACCAGAAACAATTAGCTGCCTTAGCTCAGCTGGCCACAGATGGGAGGGGGGCTTTAACTGTTCTGTCAAGCTCTGTCATTTCTCATTAACTAATGTCTTAATCCTCAGCCACCAGGGAGCTCAGCTTTTTAACTACTAATTGAAGCGTTTTCAAGCTTTAATTGATCCATTCACACAAGGGAGGCCATGGCTGCGCCTGTGGCTGTCTGCTTTAATTTATGCTAACACTTTCCACACAAGAGCAGCTTGGGTAAGCAGCCCAGCCTGCTGTATCAATAGGAGCAGGTGCTTCATTTGTTTTTCTTGAAAAGCTTCTATTTTGTAACAACTGTGCGTTGTAGATATACAGATTTTAGTGGAAAAAAGGGTAATCAAACCACAGCACATGATGTATATTTATGGTTTTTATGATTATGTTAATGTGAATCACTGAAGGATTTTTGTTATGATGACTTTACAGATGGTTTAACCCATTACACAATTAGTAACGGTTATCTTGCTTTCAGAAAATGATATTTCATTGGATGACAAACAAAATCCTGAGAGACAATGCCTGCAATTCTTTTCATAAAACTGGAAGTTTTTTCAGAGAAGTGTTTTGTTTTTTAGCATTATTCCTTTGTGATACTCATCAAGAAACAAGAAGCTAGGTGTATTTTTCTGTGATTCAATGGTTTTGGCATGGTGGAATAGTAAAGCATGACCATATACCACCAGCCTTAAAGAGATACAGACTTCTGTATAACAGACTACTAACAGTATTTATGTCTTCAGTATCCACACAATCTAAAGGGACTTACATTGGGAAGAATGATTGTGGAGATGACTGACTTCTTTAATCTCTTGAACAGACCTCCTGTAGAAAAGTGCCATACACATCACCAAAAAAAATGGTTTGAAATCTCACTGGCTCATAGAAGTAATGCTCAGATAGACACAGTCCTAGTACTCTATTCATTTCCCTTTAATGCACTTCCTCAATGCACAAGGTATAATTTGCGAAACTTTCTAACTTCAGAAATGGCCATAATCGTTGATTAAAACATGCTCCCCGCACATTAAAACACACGAGTAGACACAATTGATGCCCACGATTGGCTCCTTGAAAACTCTATTAACGTCTTTAATTACTGCATGTTTGCGGAACAGGCTTTTGCACCCATGCTTGACGAGGCTTAATTGAGATATCATGGGCTAATTGACAGGTTGTGATGCATGAACATTGTTCCTGGTCCTCTGAGCCTCCACTGAAAGAAGCCTTTTACGGAGAGGGCAGGAGGTTGTTAACAAATGGGGTTTCATGCATAAAATATGTAAATTCATCAGAGCCCTCTGACCTCAGGATTCTGCATGATTTGCTGATGACTTTAAAGTGTGTAGATGCCAGCAGAATGAGCAGCACAGCTGAAGCTGATTGACTGACATTGGTTAATTGGTTAAGGCCATTAACTGGACATTGTGATACGTCAGTGGGCTGTGCTGCACAGGCATGAGGCATTAAACTGCTTATCTACTCAAGAAGTTAAACTCTATAGTATGATGGTCAAATCACTACAAAGTTCAGATGTACAAGCTATAAGACCTACAGTCTCCACTCATGGCAAACACACAGAACTTCAAAGGATGCAAATTTTGAATCAAAGCTATTTTCCCACTAAGCAACTGGTACAATGTAGGTTTACAATGTCTAGCACAACTACAACTTTTGGTTCTAGTGCTTGATGCTTGCGCTTTCAATGCGGTAACCATGAAAATATCACCAAAATATATAAGTGCAAACTTGTTTCCAAAAGGTGTCAAACTACTTGTGTTTTCAGCTTTTTGACATCAATCCAGTGCTCCAGAGCATTTTCATTTTCATACCAGATGTTCTAGCAACTACAGAAGCTGATGTTTCCTGTATCCTAAGTGATCAAGGAGGTTTTGGACCTCCTTGAGTGGTGAAGGAAAGCATGTTCATAGCAAACCTACTACATGTATTACAATCTCTTCTGAAGCTGATTAGATTGATCAACACCTCTTTAGCATCCAAGGGATGCAAAAGAAGAATCAAAGTTAGACAACGCTGATGATTGCATGGGAAGCCCTCTTCGACTAAGCAACTGATAGTAATGGCACCAATACTTATGATGTTTAGCCCAACTGCAACTTTTGATTTCTCAACACTTACCCTAAATTGGAGAGTTACTGTGTACCTGGGATTCTATCCACGATACTTCACTAGCCCTACTCGCCCCCCTGCCCTTTCAGGATACGATCCTATTAATAAAGGCCACTACCTTATTCTCAGCTATCATACTGTATCAAATTCTCATCTATATCCTACTTGACTCTGGGGTCAAATGCTTTTGATAGCTGACAATACACCTGGCAGACTTGTAACCACCCAGTTTGCGCAGACAACCTTTGGCCTTTCCACGGGAAATCCTTCATTGGATGGGGATCCGAAATTCCGCACATGTGTCAAACTCCAATTTATGCCCAGGTCAACTACTGTTGATAGATCTGACTCTTGGGTATACCTCTGCAGCACGGAGAGAAGGCCTCGCTGCATACGCGCTCAATCTGGGCTTTCTCAGTTGCTCTGTGTTCAGCTTCTTATTTCTGTCAAGAGCATCCTGCCAATCGGGGGGATTGTTCTGAAAAGGTGTTGAAAGTCAGTGGGGATTGTGAAATTCATCAAGATGGAATTGGACATGGTTACTTGCAGATCTGGTTCTTATGTGTCTGAATAATTCGTATCGGTGTGTCGGGTGGATTTTGGCAGGTTTGTGTACATAGTGCATAAACTACATTCTTGTAGTACGAGAGACAGCGCAAAGTGAACTAGACATTATGACATTCAATCAGTTTCAAAAGCCTAATTTCTAGTTTTGCTACATATTTCTCCTCCTGCTGAGATGCATGTATGACTCTGTATGATTGTAATTCAATTGATTTGAGCAATGTTTCTTTGCCAACTAAGTATGCTGTAATGAATTCTAATTTGTTGAGTCAAATGGAAAGAGGGTTGAATTAGATCATATCTTTTCTTACTGTTTTTTACCAGGTAAAGAATTGTAGGATACTACATGCATCACTAGAGACTGGAGACTGATTCTTAGGGACATACTGTCAATAAACTGTTGGTTGGAACATTAAATTTTATTATTACTTTCGTAGCAGTATAATCTAATGCAGCATTACTTATACAGTTTGCAGATAGTACTAGCCACTCTTTCAACATCCATTAAACAAAAGCTGATAACTGTATGGGATCTACCAGAAAAAGGCATCCACAAACCTGCCTGTCCGGTAGGCCAACAGTAAATCTAATTCCAGCGTAGGCTTTATCTCCGATTGGGGATCTGACACTGCTGCCAGAAAAATGTCAAAGCGATGCTTATCAACCGCCATTAGCCGTCCGGAAATTGCCCTGTTATTGGGTATATTCCCAACGACTCAATCGCTCACGCCAAGCTTGCAGAGAAAGTTGCCCCAATGGTCAAGACAGCAACAAATCAACGCAAGTTGTGGTGATAGCAGGCTTTAAATCAGATAACGAGGAAATAGAGCTTGAATAACCTGTAACTCTGCAGTGACTTGATTTTCAACAATGCTGGGTGAGCACTAATGTGGTCTGCCTGGTGGTAAGAGACCTTCACACAAATTTGGGACGACAGAAAATGATCACTGCCTCAAAAGGCTGCCTTTTTAGACATTATCTGCTTGTTGTTTCCTAACCCAGCGTCCTACCTTCTTGTGGCTATCTCACTGACTTCAGGATTTCTTAATCATGAAAGTCTATTAATCAGTCCGATGATTAAAAGCAAAACAATTGTCACACTTTTCAATCCAGAGTTTGTCTCCTTTGAAATGAGACAACTAAGCATTTTTTTAAACCTCACACAAGATGCAAAGCTGTTTGCACAATTTCTGTGTTTTTTTTTCATTTTCACCTCCGCCCACAGTTACTACATGTAAGTCATTTAATTCTAAAATATCTTACTTGTGTCTATTCCCAATCTTATGCTTTGACACTTTTCTTGTGGTCTTCAAACTGTATCAGTGCTAAACACTCTTGTGACTGGGGTTCCCACTCAAACAGTAGTCTCGACTTCATCGTGCTACCAACACTTTTAGATTCAGCCAATACAAGTAGATGAAGATCAAGTCTACCATGATTTGTCCCCTCGAACATTTCTCGGGAAATGAGGCACTCAGGTAGTAATTACCTCCGCTACCATATCACCTTTGACCACCTTTGTTGTTCCCTCCAGGTTCTTGATCAGATTCTAAGCACTTCCTTTCACAGATTCATCACTGAGCTGCATCTCTTATCTGTAATCTGACCAAAGTTTCTTCTACAATAGCGTTCTTGGAGGTTATGACCTGTAATGGAACTACAAGTGCCTTGTTTTGCATGTTGATTTGCATCATTTAAAACTTTAACATTCCACAGTTTGTACACTTTCACTCAGTTCTTAAAGTCACTCTGAGGAGTTTCAGTGTTTAGATGCAGTGACCACCAAGGTTACTCAAGTCCTTCAACAAAGGGGTCTTGGTAGTGATGTCAGTACATGCGTGCCTTTTTATGTGGTTTGCTGAAAACCCATCCGTCTTGTATTGTGTTGGCTACCTGTTCCTGCAAATGGTCAGTTTGTCATTACCATATCTCTCCAGCCACTGTCTGACCCTGGCCATAGAGGTCACAAGGCCACAGACAAGGGCACAGCTGATACAATGGCTGAATCCACAAAATGGCTAATGGGTAGAGCGCAGCCTCCATTTAGGAGAGTGGGTTGAAAACTGTGACATGTACACAGAATGCTGTTATTCTAATAATTTTCAAATTTTCTTACAATACTAGTTTCTTATGAACCACTGGAAATCAAATTGAACACTCTCTCCTGTGACACACTTTAAGGATAACCATTTGTAGCTCTTGATGATCAGAAGAACTGCCTCAAAAGCTGAATGGTACATTCCTTTTTCACATGATCACTATCAGGTCTGACCACTGCAGATACTGAGATCACTAACTAAGGACAGTTGGTGATAGATGACATGTAGTTACCTTTATCACTCTGTATCTCCTGACCTGGATAATTGGTTAGGCCTTTGTAGACAAAAATGTACCCAGGAGATTTAATGTTGCAGGATTGATTCATTTATATTGAGTGATTTCTGATCATTTATCATGTCAGAAGTTCCTGGCAGACATGACAAAGTTTAACCACGAGGCATCTGCACTTTGCCATTTTCAAGCTACATGTACATGTAATTGTTAGCGATGGCCAATTGACGATAAAGTAGTTGGTCATGTTCATTGTACAATACAGAGTCTTGAAAACTGTGGCATTATCCAAATATTTCAATTTCAACAACTGCTTTCATATTACTGCTTGCATACTTTGTACAATTGATGTAGAAAAGGTGGTGATTAAGAAAAATTTAAGTTCCATTTGGGATAACATCATCCAATTCTCCAATCATTGATGAAATGTTAGCAAATAATCAAATGGATACAGGCATTAGACACTTGCTGCAAAATGTCAATTATGTTTATAGCTACTACTTGTGTGCAACTAACTTCACTTACACCCCCACCCCCTGCTCTATGACTTATAAATGTAACTTCACAGCTGGATTAATACACGCAATTACCATTTTATTTGTCATTCACAACAGTCACAATGTCAGTATGCGATACATGTATTTTATGTTACTGAATGATGTAACAACCATTTTCTCTCCCCTTTCTTTATGACAGATTACCCTCTGACCCACATGAGCCACAGAGGTCATTAAGTCATTGACAGCAATATGGATGACCAGTTGTTATCACAGTAATTAATTGGCCTTTCTCTGTTGGCAAGTCGCGGCCTCTTGCTATCGCTGTGACCAGTGGTCAAGCAGGTCAGAAGGCTATCTACACCAAAAACTCATCACAAACAGCCCTATTATCAATGTACTTTCTGTAAGTCTTTGTCCCTCTGTTGCCACTTTTAGTGTCCATCTGGTGGCAGTATGGTAAAATTTACAGACCATAAAACCATAAAATTCCATCTAAATGCCTCATTATCCCCATAATGACCAAAATTGTTTATTGACCAGTTAGTAGAAAAACGGAACTGCTGTCATTGAATATTTGAAAAACGGTTTAAAGTGTCAACAGTTCACAGGGGTCGTAAAGCCATTTACTGGTAGATGGGTTCTTTGTACATCCTGAAATATCTCCGAGTCTGTAGTAGTCAGAGGGTTACATTGTTGCCAAAATGTACATATCACAAACTTAAAACTACATGTAGTACCACAGATCTCAGGTTCAGAAGCTTTGTACTGTTTTCCAGGAATCATTTATTAGTTCATGTCAATATTACAGTCAATGCTTCTTTCTTTGGAAAATTAAGAATTATCTGATATGGTATTTTACCTTTGTCCATTGTTACAGTCAAAGGTCCAAACTAAAGCAGTGCTACCAGCACAATATAAGGCTTTAGTATACACGTAGCTACTGAATGTAGCTACTATGATGAATTTAAAGAAATTGTACCACAGATTTCTGGTTCAGAAGCTTTTTATTGTCCTCCAGGAGTCATTTTTTAGTTTTATTAGTTTATATCAGTATGACACAGTCAATGCTTCTTTGTTTATTAACAAAATCAACAATAATGTATGTAATATTGCCCATTGTTTACTGCAGTCAGTGACCCAAACAAAAGTGGTGCTTCCCATGCAATGTAAATGTACAATGTAGATATTCTGCCCTCCACCCCCTCCCCTTCCTGACCCATATTTGATGTAATCAGCAACCCCTGACCAGAATTGTTGCCATGATGTCACATTGATAACCTTACCTTTGTATATACTGATTGGACCTGTAAACTGCTGATATGATACACATGCATTTATTAGCCTCCCCTGTATGATATCTTAATGCAAATATGTGATAAAGGTAATGAAAAGGCCATAAAACCTGGCCCCTGACTTTGCCAGTTTCTGATACTCACTCCTTGATATTCAGTATCAAATACATTGGCTCTTGTGCCACAAAAATTATTTCCAAGCTCCCTTTGAGGACAGGGCATGAACCTGCCTTTCAAACCATACAATTTTTTTGATGATAAAATAAAACAGACAACCACTTTTTAAGAACTTTGGGGAAGTTGCAAGAAGGTATGTTCAACTCTCTGCATTGGTGGATTACATATATCGATTCCATGGAACTTACAGAACATTTTTGGCACAGATTTTTGTGGAATTTTACCAACATGAAAATTATAAACTCAGGCTGCATCTAACTGCATTACATTTTGCATGATAAGACTTTAACAGTAACAGCAAATGTTACAAAAGGCGTGTAACGTATTGTTGTAGTAACTTAGTCAGCCAAGAGAAAGCTAACATCATACCTGTACTCAGATTTAAATTTTCATAGCCAATTGAGGAAGGGGGTTAAAGAACGGATCTCTGGACCATTCCCATGTCATTTCCTGCCACAATCTCTTGCCTGAGGCATTCCTGCTTTCGGAATCACCTGCCTGGAAAAGATACGGTGTTATCGTCTGGAAAACAAATTAAGATGGAAAATAGAGCCTAATGGCTTTGGGATGTCTTTCTTTGGCACATTATGACCCAGACTGAGGAGCTTAAATACTTACCTAAAGGAAATAGGGAGCTGGAATAAAGATGTATTGATAACGAAGTAGCTTTCCCTTTGAGAGGGAACGTTTTAAAAGCAATGTATCCTGCATGAATAAATCTTTGAATTGAAAAACCTAATCTGTCAAGGAATGCACATTTTCTGGCATGCAAAATGTAGGTATTGTTTTTGGTTTGTCCATTTGTTTGTTTTTCCTTCAGTTTGTGTTTCCATATACTTAGGCCAGAAATAATTGTGGATGGATTGTGATGATATTTGGTATGTGAGTAGGTCTTGGGAAGACAAAGGTCAATTATTGGCCTCTAGCACCTTCCCAACTTGTCTTCTGCTCTGGGCATGCTATTATCTTCGATTTTTGGCTGGCTGGCAGATAGTTTTGAAATCAAGAAAATAGTGCTTTATGTTTGGGCCCCATAGCAGCTCCAGTAATTTTGGAACTGCAGGGGCATTCTTGTTAAAACTTTTCAACAGGATAACTCAATGGATTTTTATGATTTTTGGAAACCAGGTAGGCAGAGATGCACACAATCATATAAATAATTATGAAAATTAGGGATTAACATTGACATTTTTATTTTTGTAAATGATAAATATGATATGTCTGTGGTGCAAACAAATCATTGCTGTGCTTTCAGATAGCGTATCTTACTAGTCTACTTTTTCTAAGTTTGATCACAGATTGAGAAATGTTGTCACAAGGAAGGAAGACTTGTAAGAACTGATATGAAAAAATTACGAACTTGTGTAGCACATTTCCTGTGCAGGAAATATCCTAACATTTGTAATTTAATCTAATTTGATACTGACATGGCTCCAACATTAGTAATTTTGTTACACCACTCTTCAAAATTGATCGTCGAGCGCAAGTTTTCAAAAGCCGGGATAGTACCTAGCACTACCTGCAGTTTGCTCACGCTAACGGCACTTAAGACCACCTCTTTAACACTGATAGCCTAGATTGAAAATTGTGAGCTAAAATGATGATGACATGTGGCTGCTCAAGTTGTCAGCTTCATCATCAGGTAATTTGAAAAGCCATGTTGATTGATTGATTGACAGATTGGAACAATTATAAAGCTGAAAACTACTGGATATAATTTATAATACTGTGCTGCTGCTGAAATTAAAGGGGTTGATTTAAATCAGAGTCAATATTATTACTTACTTTTGGACGGCCTATCTATATGGAAAGGGTGCACAAACACAATTTATCAAGCATTTAGTGCGTGGAGGCACCCATAAATTCTAAGTTAACAAACATTATTGGTACATTTGGAGATTAATATGGGTACTAAAGTAGTACATTAAAAGTTGTGTCTAACCTTTGTAGGCAAACATAATTTAGAAAAAGCCTGACACCCCGAGATAGCATGTCTGTGTAGGTATCCTGTCGAACACACCAGTCACATATTTAGTGGCAAATTTAAACTTGCTGTATGTTTTGTTAGACAAAGGAAGGTGTATACTGGGGCAGGATCCAATGCAGAAATGAATAATGAATAAAATTAAACATGTCATGTAAACAGAGAATCATGGTCAAGTAGAACATATGGCAGCAACATGCTGATACAGAATATATAACCTGTTTTCAAGATATTTCGCACCTGCTGCTTAATTAAGTAACATGTGTTATAAAAAAAAGGTATTTTGAAGGTGACCCCTTAGACTTAACATTATTAGATTCCTAGTCATTTTACATATAAATGTAAATGTGATAGATTGGAAAAACAAAAGTAATCTGTTTGGACAAGTAGTTAGGAAAAAAATGTGTACAATGTCAAACACATTTTACCCCAGAGTTTGTGCTTCATCCCCTAACTGTACATGTACATGTAGGGTTAAGTAAATATATTGCCACTTCTATCAAGGAAATAATTTGTGCAAAACAGGAAATGAGTTTTTTCGCTTTCATCGTACCAATTACAATTTCACATAATAATATTTATACTTTTGTGCCCATGTCACCGCTTGATGTAGATGAGACGTGACCAGGTAAGTTCAAGTATATACACAGTGATTAATTGTAGAAATATGGTTTGGTGATCAGTCATAATAAACGTCCGTGTCCCTCCAAATCCTGCAGTGGCCCAGCTGCTCAGAGTGGAGCCATGCCAAGCTATTACCTCTCAAATATTTACCTGTGCTATGGTGAGTCATCACAACCTGGCGATAAGCGGTCGCAAAAACTTCCACGGTTGTGCGGAAGTGGGTTTATTGTGTCGCTGGGAGTGGGAGGCATTTGTTTGGTCGGGATCTGGCAGGTTCGTTATCGTTTGAGGGTTAATGAGGCTCATTAATCTTCATTAGGCAGGGGGCTGATGACGATAAGGGTCTTCAGTGCACCTGTGCTAGTGGGCGCTGATAAGGGGAGCTTTTAGAACAACTCAATTGGCTGCAAGCCCATCAGAATGGAGTTGTGAAAGTTGTTAGGGGAGGGTAATGGGTTTGTTGGTTAGTTTTCAATCGGCTGCAAGTTATTCTGTCTAACTGTAACTCCTCTTCAGGCTGGATCAGAGACTGACCTGTTTTACCATTTATACAGTAACAAACATTCAATAACACAATAAAATGTATGACGACAAAAATGATAAACTTTGTCATGGTTCATGCAAAAGTCGTTCTAGAATTTTCATTTTGTCATATCCGGCAACTGTGTAAAAACAGTGCCACCAATGCGTAGGAAGAACTGTTAAACAGCCGTCAGGTGCGCAGCTGAACATTCCTGAAAAAGCAGGCTCCATATTTGACAACCGTTTACAGCGTATGCTCAGGGCTTGGCTCTGATGTGGAAGTCAGGTGATAGATTGGCATGTCAAACCCACTTGACATTCAGGTGGGCAGGGCACCGTGGTTACTGAAACATTTTTACACCAACACTTCAACCTGCCATGAAGATATACTGGGCACTAAGTCCAGGCCAAACGACCTGATAAGGGTTATTGAGAAAGGGCAATCCTGGGCAGCAGAAATACCCCAATAGTGCGACAACTCCATTTGGCTGCAGCAGTGCTTATTGACAGGAAGCAGCTTTAGATATTGTACAGTATGTAGTTCAACCAGTTTGAAAACAACTTGGCACGAACTGTGTTGTATGTTACTCTGTCCTTGATGGTAGGCCTCAATGAAATAGCTCGAGAAGTAACTGACGGTAAATGAGGTCTGTAGGATTATAGTACAAACGAATGTTTAGAATGAAGCAGGTTTTGTTTATGTACTGATCATGTCACTAGATTGATTACAGACATCTTCTTGATACACCTAAGCCTGATGTGTTATAATGGGATAAGTACAAAGTTGTTTCTGACTGATAAACATTAAGCAGTTACTGTATTACAGACTGAGAAGCCCAATGCTGTAGACAGAACCCCCCCAGATATTCATCGCAACAGTTATGCCTGCCTCTCGCCATATCGATTGACATTCATCAGTTTTACTGCTGCCAATTGCAATGACCAATCTGAAGTATGGCCTGGTCAATTGTATCTTTATTACAGGCCATTATAGTGTATTGGCCATACTGCCAATCCTGGAAAGAATTGAGTGAGCAGTAATTATTACAACCATCATTTGAACAAGGATGGAAAGAAGCCAAATTGATGAAGAAGAAAGAAGTTAGGGTCTTTTAAGTTTTTATGTTTCGTTCACAAGGTGGTCAGGAGAGGCAGCTAAGTTTGTCAAAGGCCAAGGTTGTCGCTTGAAGTTGTATTTTGATTTGAGAAATACTGAAGTATATCACTATCAGAAAAATCATCATGGAACAGCATTTGATACTACCTTTGTCATTTTCTGTGACATTCAACATTATTTACTGTTAACAAACAACCTTCTGCATTCTCCATTTTTACTGTCGAACTGAATGTCAACAACTCAGATCAAATGGAAATTTGTTCCATAACTCCTTACTTCAGACATTTGGTGAAGGAAATATATAAAACACACTCCAGCTTATATTAGTCAGATATGTTTGTAGATAAGCATGTATTACCGTAAGTTGCAGCTCCTCAAACAAAGTTATCGCTTTGAGTTTACAATGTAGATTCCAAGAAGACATCTTTGTCTGGATGTGACTCCCCTGGATATGATCTTCCCTTATCAAACATCAAACCAATCTTCTAAAAAGCTTTCCTTTTGTACCAATTCCCCCCCGTGTTTCTACCCACAGGCCCGCCAACTATTGTTCCAACTATATTACTCCTCATTCTTTACTGTTTGTCCAATTATTACTCATCAAAAACGTAGCTATACCCTCATTATGGACATGTTACAACAAAATTGTCGCCAAAATTTACCCTAATGCACATTTTAATACCATCAGAGTGCACATTAATACACTTAATCTCCACATTTATATACCTGAGCCATCCCCTAATACGATGAATTCATTTCTTTCGTCTGGCGCAGGCTAGGAGACGAGAGGCTTTTCAATTTAATTTGTATGATGAGAAAGAATTAATTCCCTATCCTTCTCATGTACCCGCTTAATTTGGCCCATTAATCTGGCCTGTCTCCAGGCAACGGGCCCGTCGACAATCCATCCCCCTGCATTTTGATTTGATAATTTTGGCTGTTATTGTGAAACGTATTTGCGGATACAATTCGTATGGACTTCCTGCCAGTCCCTAGGCTGCTCTATATGCTGTCTCGATCCCATTATCGGAAAGACTATAGTCGGATTGTATATCCTTGGACCTTCATAGGAATTTAAATTGCACCGGATAATAGATAGCCCTTTTGCTATCAATTTGGTATGGCTAACTCCATAAAAGTTTCGTTATGGTGGTTTGATCTTCATATAACATCACGGCGCTGTATGAAATATCAAGCCATATACATAAATTTGACATCTCTACTGTCGTGCAATGTGCTGTGGGGGATAATTAAGGTTGGCTGAGGAGGCCCCCGGATTGTTGGATGTTACTTTCCAATTCTGGATTTAACTACAGATTGGAGGGTTAGGACAGTTTCACGAGCCTCTCACGGCCGTGGGGGCCATTGAAGTCAAACCGGGATAACCGTTTGCAAGCATTAGGCCAATCCTTTGTCTTCTACACACGGTAGTCCCATCCTTTCATATCTGACACAGCAATAAAAATAAAACCTTGCAGCGTCTTTGTTGCTGACACTTTTTAATGTCAAGGGTTATGAAATGTGTATAATATACAAATGTCGCTCCATTTAGGGTCATTTCCTTGCCACTTAATACATACCCATTTGGATGAGTTGATGATAGTAAAAGATAATGTAAGAAATATTGGAATTTGTCATTGTAATATGTAGTTTCCAGGTCAGGTATCAATTTTGCACCGATGTCATGGTTTCATGTGCCATCAATCATTGTCGCTGCGTTAATATCTGGGGCTTCGCAAAAATTCGTAGAGGTGTTTTTCTGACAAATTGGTCCATTTGTGTTATTGTTAATGACATTAATTACAAATGTGAGAGTTAAGTTGCATGCTAGATAGGTGCCAAAGTTGTCGGTCAGTCGCTTTCCTGAAGAAATTGTGATTGTCAGCTAGGGAAGCATGGCGTGGAAGATAAATGCTCGCAGCGTAATTGTTGTTCCTCCCGTGTTATTGGATTACATCGCTTGGTTGCGTTCAATAGGCGATCTACAAATTGAGGCATATTTCATTCAAACTGGTTTTTAATGCTGCAGGTATTTGCAGAGTCAGATCATTTTGCGGAGGATATAGACTGTGAAAATTGGGGGTAACAGTGTTTCAATACTTCAGCTGCGGCTATTTCAGCAGCCAAAGACCAATCTCCCACCAAATTGGATTGTAAAAATGGCGTGGGAACCTGGTCTCGGAAACATCATTCTCCAAGATATTACATTCCTATAAAACTGGGCAGTTCAGTCGGCTGACGGAATTCCGTCCCATAGTCTTGGTATTTTTCCAGAATGACGGCTAAGCCGCAGGGATAAACTGTTGGTTAGGTCTGTGGTATCACCTGGACAATGTGCGAGAATTTAAACAATTCTATAAACAGAGAAACGCGGTGTCAACCACTGTTTCAATTTGATTGTGTGGCACCATTTTATATACCTATATTATCAAGTATAGTTTCCCCGCCAGTCAAACGAGATTCATCAGAAAGCAATAAGAGGTGGTGTGGTCATATCCGCCGGCGGGGCACGCATCATTGCCCTGGTGCCTGACCTTCCACTGCCAAGCACCATGCCAAGCTTTCAAAAGTTATATTAATCAAAAGTCAGAGCAGTATCAACATTATTTATGGAAGGTTTAAACAATCAGCGGAATACCAAACCCACAAAGGATGAAAACAGTCTGAGTATACTGATGTTAGATATCATGAAACAAGTTCATTCCTACATCCTTTCTGTTATGTAAGCTTTTATTTCAATGATGAAGATTCTGTATATTTTTTGACAGTACATCATGTCTGATCCCTGTGACTAAGATCTAATGGCCTCAATTTGTGCAGGACTATTAGTAGGGACATAACATTTTTCTGTGAGGTTCTACAGATCATTATGTCCAGAATTAGCTGCAGGTTCATTTGCCTGCCCTGACAAATGCCTCGCCGGCAATGGCCAGCTATTACCGTTTGTCATGGCAAGATTAAAGGCATAATTTTCCTGAAATATGGAAGCTATATGGGTTTTCATGTGCCCCTGTCACCATATTCCCACATTTTCATGTCGCTGAAAGCACCTGCGGTTGACCTTCGGAATAAGAGGCATTTGTGAAGATGGCGTACACACCCTTAGGTGTTATGACTCCTGCCAATCCATTGGTATTATAGAAGATAGGATAACGCTAGAAAAGATAGCCATATTTAACAGATTTCTTTTCAGACCTTGGCCTTAAATGGCAAGTAGAAATAGTTGTGCTTGTCTTTGATTTTCTCCAGTGTTATTGTGCCTAGAGTAAATTATACAGCTCTGAATATTTTTGCATTCAACGAAGCACCATGAGAGTGTGTAGTGTTCAACAATATGAACGAACATATGATAAGACCCACTGGTCAGTCATCCCTTCATTTTCTAGTATCCCATCACCATTTAACGTTTTTTTACCATATCCTGCTGAATAACCAGCTGGTCAATTGATGATTGTAGTGGAGAAATGGTTAACTATTTTAGGCAAGGGTGCTGCAAGATGTTGTCTTGCCTATAGTTTTGACCAAAATAGCAACTCAGTGCATGTTTTCACATAATTTTGCATACAAAATGTGCATTTCTTCACTTTATGCAAATATTGACCTGAGTACCAAATATTGACCTACCAAATGATCAAAACGCATTTATTGAAGAATCCTTAATAGATTATTATCTAAGAAAGAAGAATTACTAATGCTATATATATATATGGTATGTGCTTATAAACCTTTACTTGTTTGAATGCTACATGTAGAACGACTGTCTACTGATAACTCTTCATGAAATCTCACTGTAGAGAAGACATCAAGGTAAATATAAGTGTTAACAACTTGATCTGGCTTCGTAATGAATTGCAATCTTTAAATAATATTGATGAAATCATTGCACCACAGCTCAGGTTCTTCTGTTCACGTGAATCTGCCGGGAGTTGTTAACATACGAGCAAGTAGGCTGCCTTATAAAGCTTGCCCACATTAATCTGTACAATTTGGGTAGTTCAAAGTCTTAATCACAGTTGATTAAGACTCCTCCTCTGACTGAAGGTGATGTATCACATCTCCTACCCAAGTCTACTGCACAGACAGGCAAATTTGTCAACTTGTTCCCCTGCAATACATCAAGAGAATAGGAAGGGAAATCTCAGATTCAAACTAAATCTTCAATTAATGGTCGGTATTTGTGGAGAGAACTCTTTATTTCTGCACAGGTAATGAAATTTGTAAGCGTGACAATTATTTGTGGGAAGCATTTGAAGTCAAATGGTAACCTCAGCGTAAACTGTTCTTGTTATAGTTGAAACAGCATCAGATTGTCTTGATTTTGATTTTCAAGATATTACATTATAAAGTATAAAAACCATTTTACATTCTTGAAAGTGACTTAAGTTTTTTGTCAAATATTCAACACATTGTAAGCTATCATCTCGACATTCTTGTAAGGAACACCATTGAGTCTAGCAACACACCCTGCCTCTGTGAAATCAATACCAAGACCAATATCATCGTCAGAGAATAGCAGGCCCCTATCGGAAAAGTTCCCTATTGATTGGATGGGATGTTAAAGTTTAATAAGATGGCCTGCTATAAACGTTGTACACTTTATAATCCAGGCTGATACAGAACAAATCACCAACTTGATTACTCTATCAAAGTTATTTTTGTGCGCAGTAAGTAAATGAAAGTAAATCCGTCATTAGGGTAATACGTCGGGAATGAAGGATTGATGGCATTAGATTGAATCAGGATGGATTAAGAACCGAGGTCCGCGGGGATTTGCCCACATTTGTGTGTGATCCACACGGCATGTTGGTAATTCGTGCATAGGTCAAACGGTAACCCAAGGATGAAATTTTCACCCCATGTTTCCTCCGGTAAATTTATGGGTGTAAGGTAACCTTTGGTAGGATGACCCCCGAGTGGGTCTAGCGGGACCTGTGGCAAGATGAACCAGCACGGTAGGTTGATTACGGACGAGAGTCTCTCGCATGAATGCGATCAATATCGGGGTTGTCGTGCCAAGGAGTATTGATGTCTTTAAGCACGCAATTATCGGGGTAATCATGGAAAGATCCGCAAGAAATGAATCCAATAAGTTCAACAATCAAATTAGAGATCAGTGATTAAAACTCAACTTGGATGGGACTTGGATACGTGGCAATTGCCGGAAAACTTTATTAAGGAGGTGTTTAGGTGCGCATGGCGATCTCGGAACAGCAGGTATTGAACACACCCGTGGTGCCGCATCCTGCTGACTTCATTAGCCAGAATCTGTTTCATCATTGGTAGAACCCAGAAGCTATGGATGCTAACCTCCCAACAGTCATGGATGGGGTATGAAAATATGAAAAAGAATTCCTTGTGAGGATGAAAAGGATTCTAATTCTTTTGAAAAGAAATATTATCATGGTATTATTATAAGTGGTATTAAACTGTGAAATGTTAATGCTATCAGTGCATGTACAATAGAATAGAGTTTTGACTTGGAATAATTTGATAGGTTACAGGTTGCCATGCAGCTAGTATGCTGTTTTCTGGCTTAATTCTTCTGACTGTGCCACTGATAGACTTTATTTCACATGCTTGCACTAAAATAACTGTAATTGTGACCATCACAAATTTGTTTCAAAGCAAGACTGTTGAACTTCATAAAAGTGCTAATCCATGAAACTGCTGCTAACAGATTACACGGATGGCTAGTTTGGAAGGGGGTCTATCCTTAATTGACCAAGTCTGTTTTTCCAATTTACATGGCCAAAATTCTGACATATATGATGGATGGATGTAGTAGCCCATGTACAAACAAACTGTCCCTCAGGCTGAATATGCCCCCAATGCATGATAACTGGTTATCTTTTCTAATTTAGATGTGTTTTTGTACGTTATGTATTCACAAGTCAATTTCCCTCATGTAAGGTTTGTGTCTCATGATCAGCCGTTGTTCAAAAGAACATGAAAGCTGTAGTACCAACATAAACTGCTAGAGGAAGGTTGTTACTGTGTACATAATTATATCAGGTAGCTATGCTTCACTTTAAGTTAAGGCTAAGTCTGGCAATGCCACTTAGAATTGAACATGAATGCTTAGCTTTTGCCCCAAGCTTTATGTTGATGGCAGATCGCATAATCCTTGTCTGTATAAAGTCGTCCTCGTTGCATACTTCCCGCTGAATGATAATCTTCCAACTTAGTCCAAATGTCAGTCAATTTCCTCAACATCTGTTATTGTGACACTCCGCTAGTGAAGCCCTGCACACCACCACCCAGGTGTGCCAATATTAAAAGCTTAATTTTCACAACTTCTTGCTTGAATTGATACAAATTGCCCTACATAGCTCCTGACATGATTCCTAATTTCCCCCACCTCCTCTTGTGCTGCCGGGAAGAAGTGTGGTGGTTCCAACCCACTGCAAACACCTCCCTTGTTTCACAAAGTTGAACCCTCCTCCCCTTAATTATAATCAAAACATGTCTCTGTTCTAATATGGGCTAATCAAGTAGAAGGATGCCTGTAAATTTCCCGTGACATTCGATACGCCACAGCCTACAGGGATATTGCAGTTTTAGGACCTGAGTTATGAAGTGTTGAATTGCAATTGAAGTGTTCATATATTTGTGAATATAAACTAATAAGGCTGTGTAGAGAGATAAATACATTTTCCTCATGCATGAAAGATTATGCATGCAACTTTCTGAAGTGTGACATTAATATTAATTGTCCCTGCATTCGCAGAAGATTGTGTTGTAAATTAGATGAACAAATGTCGGCATGATTCACAGTCTTGATACCCTGCATAGCATTATACAATCAGCCTCGTGTATGCGTTTTAAATCAAACGTCTTAATTGCGCGACATGGAGTTTTGGGCTCAAATTAAGGCAATCTCCCCCCAAATATGTGCTAATTAAAACAATATCCAGTTGACGATGCTTAATTTGTAACACTTCTCCGATCTCATCAGGAGCCATCCTCAGGGGGATCTTAAGTTCACAGTAAAAGTTATCGGATGGTAAATTGAAATCGAATTGCTCATCTTGCCAAATCTTGAGCGCCAATGAGGTACTCAATCAAAATTGAAGGGTGTATCTCACTGCATCTCAGCCAATTATTCACAGCTCAAAGTGTATCAAAGGTAGTGGTGTGATAATGACAGAAAGGGCTGGGTTATCATCACAGTTCCCTTCTCACATGTGTGGATGTGTGCTGAGATAAGCAGGAACTGGCCATGAATACCTCAGCTGTGCACACATCAGACAGCTGAGGTGGCTGTCATGGGCAGAGTGATCTTAGCGTTTGAACCTGTCTAACCTCATGATTGGTCATCTGTACTTTGGGTTCAGAGTTAAGATGCCCGATAGGAGGAGACATTCCTTAAACTACCAAATGCATATACATGTAAATACGTACGATATTACAGCAAAGGCAAATAATTACAATGTATACGGAAAGCAAAGTTGTATCATCCTATAGTGATTTTATACAATTTAGACATTGGAGGTGAATATTTTCAGGTCTCTCCATAAGAAAAATTTTCAAGCAAAAAAGTTACTCCACATTAAGAGTTTTATCCCCCATTGAAATGAACATAATTCTTCCCTGGCTGAGTTCCTACAGTGGATCCTCCCATCCTTTCATCTGTTGTACACAACATGCTGACATGGCAGTATATCAAGGAAACCTACATGTTGGACACAAAGGAACAACCCGTGAAATTATTGTCACCAGAAAATAAAGGCAGCCTGCAGATGTCTTGGGGAAGCTGAAAAAACTTCTCAGCTGGAGTCGCATGGTGTTGCTAGGCCTATCCATGAAAGGAAGGCGGAGGTTCGTGTGTCGGCAAAAAAAGACTTATGACTCCCTGCAGGTCCTTTGAAGGTGTGCTGGGACCACCCATGGGATGTAGGAGATGTAAGAGTTGTTACATGATGGGGAAACTCTTTTCATTGTCCCTACCCGGCTTGAACAACTCTACTCTACTCTACTCTACTCTACTCTACTCTACTCTACTCTACTCTACTCTACTCTACTCTACTCTACTCTACTCTACTCTACTCTACTCTACTCTACTCTACTCTACTCTACTCTATCTATAGCACTATTGGCTGAAAAACAATTGAAGATGATACAGGTGGAGGGACAGTAGTTGGACAAAATCTCTTCCTCATTTGCATACCTGTCTGCCATACAATGTACCAACAAAATGACCTAAAAGTGGTGGTATATTTTGTCTACAATCTTTAACAATGATACTTCAAATGAATTGTAGAATAAGTGGTAAGTTTTCAAATACATTGTAGGGGATAAAACGTCAGAGGTGGACTCAGAAAGCAGCCTTCAGGCTGTATTAGAGCACTAACTAATGATTGACAGTTTGTCCAAACTATCTTGTTACAAACCAACAAAGTCTAGTGGGTGATGTGCTGTTCCGAAGAGCTCTGCATGCATAAACATGACAGTGTCCCAGAGAAAATGTAGGCATGCTTCTGCATGAACATTTCTCTGCATGATGGATGGCTAATAATGCTGTTAAACTTTGCCATTTTCAGGTAATACAGCATGTTTAAACATCCCTCCTTAATTGGGTTTGATGGCTTATAATTGGGACAAATTGACGTGTTGTGACAGCTTATGGAGTGGCTTGTGTTGGTTACCTTCGAGGGCGTACTCCACAGAAGGACGGAAAACCTCTTTTCATCCAGGCTCACTAATATTGTTTTTTACAAGCAAATTTCTAACTTGTGTGGAAAAATATCCGGTTGTGTGCTCGCTTAGAGTGGGGGATAATGCAAGAGTTTCTTTTGTTTGGCCCTTGATCTTTGAGTAATTGCGTCAGTCATTGCAATGTTGTAAAGTAACATATTATGTAGGATGCTGCCCGTAGCGTGATAGTATGATGTCAGAGTCTGCCAATGTGGTATTTCGTTTAACTTAGAAAAAATATACAACAAATTTTCTGGATGAAGGAAAAATGCATTGTAACTTTTAAGCTTGAAATTGTTTCTGCAGCAAAATAACACATTCCTCTTTATGTAATATTTATCTGTGTAACTTGGATTTAGAAAACAAAAGGATTTTCTACCATTAGTTTATTACAGAAACATTTGGAGGAAAACAGGCTCAAGTTTAAGTACCTCTTGAGCTTTTCCACAACTTACAAGATAGGCTATGTACATTTCAATGTTAAAATAGTACACCACTGTGAGATATTGTTACAGTTTTGCTTTCAAATGCTGAAAGTGTGCAAAAAGGAATTAAATTTTGTTAGTACACCTCAGTTAATGAAGCTGGTTTTACTTCAAGGACAATTATTGTGTATTACCCATAAGATTTAAATTAGCCTTGGACTTAACATTTAAAATCTTGCCTGGGTACACAGTAGTCTGATTTAGTAGTGTTTCTTGCTGTGACAATTTTCCACGATGTTTTATTCAGCTCTTGACTGTGTGACCCTACCACAGTTGCCGTTTTTCCTTTGAGCCTCCTGAAGGATAGATGGCAAAATCATAGTCCATGGTACATCAAGGGAGAACTGTGGCCAATTCTGTTAGAAAAACTCTTTCTAACCACATCTGTGATGTTCTGTACGCAGGTGTCAATCACTTTCCTTGGTCCTTTTGGAGAAAGTGGAGACAGATGTACTTTTCATGTCAAAAAAGTCGATCAAACCGTGGAACTGTAGTTCATAGTGGTGTTACTATGAAGTGTCTATTTCAGAACAGTCAATACATGGAAGGTCCATAGTATTATTGCTTGGTAGATGACAAATTTGTCAGCGATAGTCTGTTAATTGCTCCTTGATGGGTATCAGTGTTTCCCCTTAAAAGTTTTTGTTGGCAGGATGGTCACTGTTAGAGATAGTCCAAGTTACTTTTCTGTCGGTTTGATGATAAATCGTAACAGTTACTGTGTAAGTGTTCCAACTTCCAAGTTTGTGACTTTCCAGAACTGATACAGTTCTGCCATGAGCACAGTAATGGCTGGGGAAACATTGGACAATATGATAAGTCTACTTTTCTGGGAATGTAACTCATACTTTTGATTAATGTATTAAATTATACAATTTAAGCTATGCATACACCTACACAGCCAATACTGCCAATAGTCAATGTGGATTAACAAATCTCATTACTTATGTGAAAGTGTTAAATCTGAAATTTAAATGTAATTACTCGGAAAGAACATATTGGGTATAATGGCACTTGACTGAAAAATCTCCTTCAAGTTGAAATATTTAGAGTTTTGGGAAATTTCTTGTTCTATTCATTATTATGAATTTCTTGCTGATTCTGTAGCAGGAAATTGAAGACAGGAAATGGGATAACCTTCTCAGGAACCTTTGGCCTTGCTTCCCAGTGTTCCTGAGCTCCCTAGCATGTGGGAATACATTTGTAACTAAGGAAACACAAGCAAACACACACACACGGGAAAAAATTACTATACACAGAGGTGAAGCAAAATATTAAAACAAGATGGTAAAAACATGTTTTTTTTTTACCATATCACAAATACTTCCATAATAATTATATTTCATGTCATGATATTGTTGATAACACCAAATACTTAATAATCTTACAACAGACTTTTCCATTTGCTGTTTTCTGCAGGCACTGGGCAGCTTTTACTTTGTACACGAGTCTATACGAAATGCATCAATATACGATTGGCAAGGTAAGTTCTTTCTACCACTTTCTTTTGTACACAAAATGTCAGTAAAATGATAAGGAGAATCTTACTTGCTAAAAAGACAATATTTTCAATATTGTTACATTTGGCCTATTTTTGATTTGAACATTTCTGGTTAAAAGATATATTATGTGTGATCCTTCTAGATTGTTTTATTCCCACGGTAGTTTCTTGACATCATACCAGCTGTGTCTTTCACAGATATACACCCAGATGTGGCCGTTGTTTTATAATGATGCATGCTAAATCGAAAGTAGAGAAATAAGAAAAAAGAGATTTTTTGATAGAAGAAGCTGCATGCTTGGCCCTGTGACCCATCCAAAACAATCCTATTTAAGTTTCTGTGACAAGCTACAAAAGACCTGACCTCACTTGGCTTGCTAATCCACCATAGAAAAACGTAGGTTCAAAGACTTTTAAACATTGTATTATCTTACACCTTATCCCTTTTGTTTCTATTTTGTGATCATGGTGTTTGCCCTTTTTTCGTAGGGCGCGTTTTTCTTCTTGATAATTGTTACAGCTGAAGGCAACTACCAAATCTCAATATAAATTGCCAAAAACACAGTAGGGAAAATCTTTTACCTTCAATTTAGCTTAGGAATGAAAGAAAATACAGGTGTATGATATAATTTATGTCTTACTGTCTTTTTTTTGTTTTCTTAAGGAGTCTAAAGCATCTTTTAAAAAAAGAACTTGGGCAGAACATTCTGATCATTATTTGTACCATTTGAACTACTGTCTGTGTTTGATCCATCCCTGTAGCACGGAAGTTCCGATCTCTCTCAGGACGCGAGGTTTACAAGGGGAACATCAACTCAATTCCCTTCAAGCACAAAGAAAAGTTCCCGCAGGATTTTTTTCCTAACGTAAGTACAAACATTATATCACTCTAAACCTTGGCTGTCAGAAGGTACTGCCATTTTTTTGTCAATGAGGATTTTGTCATCCTCTTGTGATGCCATAGAATTTTGGCTAACTTGGGATTGCAAATATGATGCCTAGTGCCAAAAAATTTTATTTTTTCACTGATTAAAGGCTTAGTAAAACATGATACAGAAGTGCAAGTATTATGTGGTACTGGACAAAGTTATTTTACAGAACAGCACAAAATATAGTCACCTTGGATGGGGTCTGCAAATAGCCCATGTATGATATTATAGTATTTCTGGGGTTCAGTTTTGTAGTTTTGGTACTTGTGATGTGATAGTAGAAGACGATCGGTCCCAGAAAGGGGGATAAAAAAGACATTTCTGCCTGATGTGAAGGATATTATCGATTTGCAGGGGATATCAGGAAGTTTTATGCTCTGAAAATGGTCACAAGTAGTAAGATATCATTTCATCCCGACATCAATGTGCTGTCTTCAGACACATAAAACGTTATGAGTATAATAAAGATGTCGCAATTTGCGGGGTATATTGGTGTTGACAGTGGGGTGAGTAGCGTTAGATAGGCCCCCGTGGTCCGACATGATTCCTGCAGGGAAATCCTGCGGCTCCTTGCAAAACTTCTGTCCACAGTCGTGCTGAGAGAAGCGTGTTGCTCATGCTGAGAAAGTGGGCCCAGGCTGAAGCTTCTCATTCACAGTTGTGACAAAGCTCACTAGCCCCCCACCTGGCACATTCATAGCCCCTCTGTCAGTGGTCTTGTACCTATGGCGAACTTTCCCACTGCGATTTATGTCCTCCTCGTGCCACCAACGTGGAGGGCGGCGTATTTCTTCCACGCCTGCCCGAGAGATTCCCTCCCCGAGATAATTATCAAAGCGGCACATTGAAAAGGGGTAGCTCTGAATCAAGGGTTGTGTGTATCCCTCTCAATAGGGGAAAGACATTACTCTCAAATAGAAATCAACAATTAAATATTCTTTTCTCCTTTCTTCCCTTAACAGTTTAGATGGTCTAGAAAGGGCTTCCTTCGGACACGTTGGAGCATATGTGATAGGTAAGTCAGCGACACGGTAAGGATCACAGATCGTTGCTAACACAAATTTTTAAGGTACTGTAACATTCGCGGTAGGTCAAGGGTCGTCCCCCGCTTTTCTTGGGATTTCGCACACGGTAGGGGACCTTTCTTCCCGAGGTGAACAACGTGTCAGGACAGCTCCACCATCTGGACAGGCGGGCTTGATTTATTCTCCCTTTGAGGCGTGTGTGTTCTCTCGCTGTTCCTTCTTTATTGGCGTATGAAAGGGCATTGTTACCAACCCAGGGTTTCATTAAATTTGAATCAAGATAGGGCGACGTTAGGACCAAACAGAATTATAAGAATGTGAGAATTAAGGGAAAAAATGCAGATGCAGGAAAAAATTCATTGAGACAGTTTCATGGTTTGATAGATGAGCACTAGCCAGCTTCTGAAATTTATAGCCAACTCTGGAGTAATACATTGTACGTAGTCTACAAATTTATCATAGGAAAGATGAAATTGTGACAATAACGAAAGAGAAGTTCACAAATATTTCAATGTGCAATCAGAATGATCATTATAATCACAAAGTTGTAAAATTATATTCAAACAGTCTTCCAAAACCAGTTACAGAATCGAGTGTGCTAGTACAGGTACAAACATGTAACAAAATTTTGGAAAATTAAATCAATGGTGTTGGACCGCTATCCAACTGTGGAGACTTTTGGTATATAAAATCCAAGTTCTCTATTAAAAACCGTCCCAGACCAGATGGTCAGCCGGGCTCTCGGACAGGTTCTGGCCCATTACGTCTCCTCCAGGGAGGCTTTGTTAGCTACGTAAACAAGATTAGATGCGGACCCTCATACAATTGGTGTCGCTCCATGACCACAATGCAGTTGTTTAACCCACCACGGTGTCACAACTGGATATCTCGCCAGAACAGATTCTGTCCATTTGCTCTGGACTAAGATGGCTTGTCATTTGAATTTTGTATGTTTTTTACTGAATTTGTCTGGCAACTTGTACCGTGACACTCTTAGCATGGACTGAACTCTCAGTTTTAAAAGGCTGTACGTGTATATAATCAACTAACCTCCGTGTCTCTCTGATATGGAGATTTTTATTTGCACCATTGTTCGCATCCTTTCCCATATGGTGTGGCTACAGTCAATTTTTCTGCTACGAGACAAAGAGTCTTTGAGTCAACTTCTTGATACAATTACTGTTTCTGTGATTGTATGCGGCGCCACAGAGCGGTCGCTACGGGAGTGGGAATCGAACTAGAGGGAATGCTGCCACGTGTGCAGAAGAATAGCTCCTTCCCAACCCCTGACTTTTGATATTTTTTGAGGAGGTAAAAATGGCCTTGGAGCATGAATGGCTGCAAGAAAATTATGAGGTTGGGCAAAGGGTCGGGAGCTTTTTAAGAGGTAGCCAGTGTACTGGAAAGAAAGGATAGGACTTTTAGATGAGGAAACATGAACTGCACCATTAAGTGGTCTCTGGAATAGTGATTGGAACATTTAGTCAATTGTCTGATATTCATGACTGAATCAAAATGAATTTCATTGAATTCTTTGCAGAAAATGTTAGTCAAGTAATAGATTCTAAATTTAGCAGGTGCAATAATTATAGTATCAGAATGACAGAAAAAATGTAAATTTCATTTCCATCTTTATTTAAATGTCATGATCAAAAATATTTTATAGCCTTAAGGCTGTTTGAAGAAAACAAAATAGTGAAAGCAACACAACAAGAGGAAATGGAAGTTTGTTTTCAGACCACTGGAACAGCCCCTTGCACAGTGGTACCCGTGGCAATATAATGTTACTATCAGTAAGATATTCATTCAGCACAAGTTTGGATTGAACAAGGAATTGATTCTGAATCATTAAAAAATCCTTCAGATGAAATTTGATGATACTTGCACAGTGCTTTTGTACATTATGGACAAACGTTTGTGCCTTAAGTATGTCAACATGCAACCCCATCTACCTCTCTGAGTATTGTCGTGCTGTGAGGTCCAAAAGTGTCCTGAAGACAACTATACAGTGCAGACCTCTGTGCCCTCCTGACACATAAATCTTTCAATTAGAAGTGGTATTTTGTTTGCCCCTACTTTGGTTAATCGCAGCTCTGCTAACGTAGGCATTACCTTTCTAAACCTCTCGAAATATATTGCTTTATTTGTCATGCAGTTTTTTTTTCAGTGCTAATGTTTTATAATTGATGTTTGCTGTCTTTACAACTTAGAAGTTAGGTTAAGGATATTTTTGGTGTTTTATAACTGCGAGACTGACCCAGTGAAAAATGCAACAGTTACCAGTGCAAGAATCTCTTCTTTGTAGCTGTTTATGAATTATGAATAGGAACTTGTGGCAAAACTAATATCGTCTCACTGAGGATGAACCGAGGTATAATAATACAATGTTCTCTGTGTCTTTTTTTTTTTTCATAGCATATTTGACTTAGTGAACATCCACCTATTCCATGATGCTTCCAACCTCATTGCAGTAGAGACCTGGCCATCAGCCTACAGTAATTACAGACATCGAGCATTGGAGCACACTCTCAAAAGGTGGGCAACGTGCTAAGTGTTCCACGAACACTTCTTTCCTATGGCTTTGAAATCATGTAGAGAAAGAATCATTTTTCTATCTACACAAAGGTATACAATCATGTACATGTACCTCATACTGCAATCAGGTATCAAATGGTGATGCAGGAAAAATATTTGACGGAGATTATATAGCAGTCAACTGTTATTAATAATTCCATTGACGTTATATGCCTAGTTGTTTAAGTGCTGTCACGTCCAACACAACTTTCTACCAATGTCTGTCATGAACTATGAATATATTTACTTATAATTTTGAGGGGTCATCTTCTGTAACACTGATATGGATGTTATGATATATAACTGTTGAAATTAGATATCTGATTGAGACTTTGAATATTTTCTCCACAGAATTAGTGAAGACAAGCATGAGAAGGTTCCCCATTTCATCTTTGGTGATTTCAACTTCAGATTGGACACGCAAAGTGTGGTAAAGGTGAGGAGATGGACAGTGTATTCTAAGCCTTTGTCTTCCTTCCAAGTCATACTAACCTCCACATTTAACTAGAACTGGTAAATGAACAACATTCAAAAATGTCTTACAGATATAACGACAACTCTCAAAATTCCACAGAGTACCCTCAGACCGCCACCTTTAAATAAAATGTCATTGAGGCCTTCTGAGTGTCTTGAATGACTGGATATCTGAAGTGTGCATACTGACGCTGCATTTAGTAGATCTTTTTAAATTCAACATTTTTTTATGTGGCGGTCTTAGGGTACCCAGCAGAATTATGAGAGTTGACTTTGCATGTAACATAACAGTAGTTATTTAGTTGTGCCATCATGATTCCCCCCACACTTTTGTCTCTCATCATATTAGTCAGCCAGGGAGAAGTCTAAGTAATAACTCAATATAGAAGTTTTTTTTTCCTTAAGTTCTTTTAAACAGTCTCATTCTGCATGCTTATCAACAGTTATTAAGTTAGCATAACAGCCTACTTGGGTTCTAGACATGATTCATTATGAGCAGTTCATTTTGCAGCAAAGCTGAAGTTATGCAAGATAATATTATAGCTATATACGTGTAGTAGAGCCACCAGATATGTCGAGTGATTGAAAATTTGTGACAAACTGCATGTAACTGATGCCAGGGAGTACTTGTGATATAGAGGTACAATTAGCGCGTTACCACAATGCCTCTCTATGATGGGTTAGGGGAAGCTGTAGCGATCACTCATGTTCCATCAGAATAATAAAACTGGTGGTTTGTAAAATGCCAGAACGAATTGAAATAAGGTTTTTATGGACTCGGTTATGATGCAGATTTATGTGGCAATGAACTAATGGCTGAAAATGACTGCTAATAATTGAAATCTGAAACGAGATTTTGAGATTGGCATCCTGATGAAACCATGAGGAATATTGACACCTATAAAGTCTTGAGATGTAGTATATAGTACTACATACATTACATGCCTGCTCCAAGTCACTGCTATTTTGCAGTATTTATATTCATATTTAACTCCTCATGCATGTGCTGTTGTTTCATTCAGTTTGGCTTAAATTAGAAAACTAGTACTCTGAAAAGGAAATCAGCAATGGCCGACAAAGAATACATGTCATAAAGTGTATGATTTGGAATTGTTAGGGTAACTTTATGCGGATTCGAGGAAGTCATTTCCAATCATTCATCGTATTTCATCTTACCGGTTGGCGGTGCATGACCCGTGCCCTATCCCCACCAGTCCATCACCACTTGATATTATTTGCACTTGAACTCTTAAATTACAAGTGGGTATCAGCCGTTTCTGCCACTTGGCTGGCCAATGAAGATTGTATTAAGTCGTGCACCATCTCCAATGCAGATAAATCTCTACGCTGCATCGAACCGAAAATCAATGGGCACCCGGCCATGCAGGGGCCAGATCGCGGCGGGGAACACGGACGGGCCGTTTTTGACACAGATCAAATGAGTACTGATGATGGATTGAGGTGCCATTGATGAAATTTTCTCTTGTCCAGCCTTTTATTTCCTCCTCCGTACATCCCCATGTCCATCTGCAGGCATAAATCAGGGTGTAAGCAAATAATCAGGGAAAACACATTGGCCCCGCGATAACATGTGATGGTCAGTGTAGCACCCGGCAGGAAGGTCAGGTCTCCGGAAAATTAATCCCCCAGAAAGTTCACCATCTAATTCCTCAAATTGGATTAGGTAGCAAAGATTGCGATCGATAAGACGGAGGCAATTTGGCATTCATTGTGGGGCCCTTACAGCGGCAACAAGGTGCCGGCAAGTAATTTTTGCCAAGGAGGGAAACTTATCGGAAGGCCCGTGATTAAACGATATAGAACAGACTAGGAAAAGAGCAGGCCGGGTCATTGTGAAAATATTACATGCAAAAATAGGTGAAGTAATTCAGCTAAGTGAGGGGGGGATGGCCTTTCTCCGATTGGACAGAGCAAGTCGGAATATTTTTCACAGGGAAAGTTCATGATAGCCAAGGGCCAGATAATCAAATGGCGGGCTCTTATTGCGGGGGAATTATCGCTTCTGGGGAAGATTACATGTCAGGCGATTGAAATCAATTGCAAGCTGACTTTTATTGCAATCATTGATGTTATTTGGCTTTGTCCAGTGCGCTGTAGGGTCACCCCGACGGGGCAGTAACTCAATTAGTCAGTGCACCAACCACACACAGGTTACAGCCAGGTCCTGATTGAAGCTTCTGGCCTTTCCTGAAACCAAAAATCAAATTTTCCTCCACAAATCTTGCCATCTACAAATGCCATAAGCTCATAAGACAATAGCTTTTGACCCAGGGGTTGTGTCCAGATTGAATTCTGGAGGTTTTATGAATACTGTTATTTTAGGTTTCCTTCGGTATGCCCAGCAAAGGTCTGCAAAGGGCCACCCCCGCTTATAGAAAACTATGAAAAGTCATTACTGTCCAAAAAGTCACCTTGCACTTAACCAAATATAGAAACAAATAGGGATCATATCAGTGAACAAAATTGTTTTGTTTCTTCTCCAGTGACCAGCATTTTATGCACATTTGACCCTACCATAGAAAAAATCATTTGTACATGTATGTCTACAGTAAAAATATACACCACAAAAATGTGATAGCGAAAGCTATATGCAATATCCCTGGCATGATCAATACCTAGCTACATTGGTGGTGTTGAACCAAGTTTACCAATGGCCAAACCCTGCAACCTTCAATTGATGCGCCATGATTACCATCATGAGTGATCGAAATAAACTGTAATGCACTGTATGTATTGGCTGGAGAATGCATCCTGGCAAAACCAATCCATTTTCCCCACAGCTTAATAGATTTATTAATTTGTCTTAAGAGCCTTTTACACTTGATTTTCCTAATGCAGATGGAGCAGCGATGCCCTGATTTGAAACTTTGATTCCCTATTACAGATCACTTAACATGTGACGTTTGCGGGGAAATTCCATCAACGTGCAAATGAGTAGTTTTAGAAGTGCGACTCCACAAGGTGATCGGAAATCACGGCACGTGAAGAAACAATATGTAATGGCACTCGATACGCCGCAGCGAGCAATCAAGTGTTATTTGTTGGTCTTGGGAGAGTGGGAAAATGAAGGGATCTATCAAGGCGGCAGGAATTGTTAGATTTGACCGTCAATTTTACTGCCAGGCTCGTTTGTCAAACAATAAAAAACGTAGACCATGCAGAAAAGTGTGGGAGTTTGGGGAGAAGTCGGCGTATTATCTGTCAATAATCCCTGAAGGAGTGAACCTCAACATTAACACTTCTTAACAGAGCAGCTTGGCTGTGAATACAGTATTTTTGCCTATCTAAGCTTAGATGGATGGCAAAATGCTTTCAATGAATAAAAAGAGCTGCAGTCCGGGTAGAGAATTTATTTTGTTAATAGCTTGTCTTCAGACTTATATGGGTCAAAAGTATGTTTTATTGCTGAAATCAGATTTACATATGAGTGACATTTAATTTTTACAAACTGAAACTACCATTGATTCCAGACAATTCAGTGTACCACCTTTCACTCACTATATAGAAAACATTTTGTAAAATTCCAAACAAATTTGTAAGATTATTCCTGGAAAGAATCGTGGCATACATTACACAAACTTGTAAATTATAGGAAGGACCTCTGAATACTCTATAATGATGAGCAGCCGCAGAAATATTGTCCATGCCTGTCCACCAATATTTTTGGGATGGTTAGGTAGGGATTATATATAAACAGGATTCAGAGAAAAAATTTTCAGCACCCAAAGTACTTTTCAATCTCATGCACTGACTATGCCCTGCTAATAATGGTATTGGCTTGTGGTTACTTACAGCTTTTGATGCTTAAAATGTTGACAGAGACTCTAATTTGTACAATTGTATGTTCCAAACACAGTCTCTGTGTGCAACGGCGAAGGAAGAGAGGATTGGGAATGATGGCCAAATCAAGAGACTGGTGTACAAGGAAGAAGGCAGTGAGAATGGAAAGGTATGTATGCATCTGTTATATATGGTGTGATTATCACTGGCCCGTTTGAATGTGAAAAGACAAATGAAATGTAATTGACTTACGAGGTTAACTCAATATCTTTTTAACTGTAAATGTAGTGACTTAACTGTACATTCGGTAACAAACTTAACTACAAGGATTAAAAGTTAATTAGATTTTTCAAATTCCCAGTGACTTTTCAAGTCTAAAGTGACCAGTGTTAATTGGTTTGTGTGTTGTACATATTAAGCATTTTGGTGTTAATTTGTGCTGGCATTGTAACACTCAGACAAACTGTAGTGAAATTAGGTCCGTTTCTACGAAGCACATTGTTTTCTGGGAAGTCTGAAGAGAAGTCAGTATTGTATAGAAGTGATACAAAGATCTACAGTCTTTGACAATAAAAGTGCAACACTAGTAAGTGCATGTGTTCGCAACACTACTGAAAAATCTGGTTGATTTTTTTTGTGTTGATGTTTTTTTGTTTGTTTGTTCAATTGCAGGTGGTGCTGACCCTGGAGAAAAAGGTGTTTGACCACTTCAACCAGGAAGTCTTTATCAACGACTTTAAATGGGTAGGTGACTCGTCTTGTATATTCTTATATTAAAGGACATGTATTCAACTCTTCACTCTGTCCTTCAGGTCCTTTACTATTTTGCTGTTGTTATAAGTAACTGTGATTACCAAAATGTTTAACCCCATAACACATTATTATGTTCCTTTCAACTTGAAGTAATATTGATCCTGAAGAAGATATTACTATTATTTTTACAAATTGCTTTCATCTACATTTTATATACCATTTTCAGAATAAGGATATCAGATTTCAAGTGTAAATGCAGATCATACCCATTTCCATACATCTTTTTTCCATCTCCACATCCTTTAATATCCTAATAATGCTACTGATGTAATGGACCTCTAGTCTATATTTTGGCCCTCTCTCAACATAAAAAGTACATCTGTCTCCACTCTCTGTAAAGGAACAGGCAGTGTGAATGTCTCCTATACACAGGACATCACAGATGTGGTCAGAATGAGTTTTTCTAACAGAATTGGCCACAGTTCTCCCTTGATGTACCATGGACTATGATTTTGCCATCTATCCTTCAGGAGGCTCAAAGGGTGGAAGGTTTTATCCTGGGCAGATGGTGGAGAAGTGAAAGTTCAGACTCGTTAATTTGTGATGAAAGTAAAGGTGTTAACACGATTGGTTCCAGGCATGTTCCCAATCTTTTTTGTCTTGTAGCGGCAGCAGGTACACATATAAGAAACTCAGGCTGTTAACTCTGGTATCCTGTATTATGTGATTTCCAGAATATGTATAATATGACTATAGTGCTTGGAGAGTCATATCCTATAGACAGTGTGCTGGGCAGTACTTGGCAATACTAATGTTATTGCTTAGATGTGTAGGGACATATTTGACTTTCAATAGCATGCTCCCTAATCTGTGCTAGGATTGGGTCAAAATTTGACTTTCTATATCCATCAACCAACTAGCGTATTAGGTAGTAGGACTGTATGTTTTTCATCTTGGCCGACAGTGTTCTGATCCATCCACTTGGTCTTTCAGCCAGGCCACATCCCTTGGCAACACACCTTGTACTTAATTAATGGTTTACCCCTCAGCTCCTGGTGGAAAGTTTTGCACATATGGTGTACCAGTTCCATAATATGCAGTTTCCTCCCTCATCATAATGCCCACTAGCACATCCCAGGCATTCATCTTCATCGTTAGCTCGTTACAGCTTCTTATGCTCTGTCTGGAACCAATTCAATTAGTGAAACTTTCTTGAACTTGCTCCTCAGTAATGGACAGATGGTGAAGCAAGGCACTAACCAAAAGCTTCCAGATGCTGTTTTGGGATAACTAGAAAAGAAAACTTCATGAGAAAGTATTACTTCCTTTGGTCAGAAGTTGCTCTTCTCTTCTTGATCAAAGATCATGAATGTGTAGTGAATTACCAAGCATCACTTAAGTACAGTCTAATGCTGTAAGTAGCATTCAACTAAAAGCAACAACTTTGTCATCATTTGATAATCATTTCCTTGTATACCCATACCCAAACAATTTGATCTCATTCCTGGTTCCGGAGGTGCCGCTTGCAGAGTCCTACAGCAGGCTAGACAGGAGTGGACATAAATCTCAATTAGATCTTCATTATCAACGGGTGGCCAAAGCGGAACCAATCATGGTACAAAACTTGGTGTTGACTCATGCTGGGCCCTAATACATATCCCAAACCCCGCCGCCATCCCTAACAATGGTGGAGCCATCGGTCATGAGTATGATTGTTATACAATGTAGGATCTTTGAAGGACAGAAGAGACTATGTACTGAAGTTGACCATCAAGAGAGTCTTGCCATTGTACCAGACAAACTTTTAGATTTATTATTGCTCTGTAAAATTTTAGAACCAAAATAGTCTGTCTCAGACAACATGTGAGATATATATAAATTTATAAGAGATATTTGGGTAAAGTATGAACACCTTTGGTAAATATTGTTGAAAGTGCTTACCTTACATAGCCAATATGTCCCTAATTGTATTTGCAATTTCTTAATGCTCCTTAGTCCCATGTATGACAGGAAAAAGTACTTCTTTGTATCTTATGCATGTTAAATGTGTTTTCAGGTATAAGCTTTTAAACACTTTGTTGCCAGTATAAGGCAAATTGCATTCGCCATGCACTTAATGGGCCAATGGCACAGATGACATTTTAATGTGCAATTGTCCTTATTTCTTTGCACATAGACTACAAATCGATTCAGGTATACCAGACAGTGTGTTGCTTGGTAGTGTCCTGTGGCCCACATTGAGTCTTAGTATACTAAAAATTTCTGTATAACCATAGATAATAATATAATGTGATATGTTTTGAAACTCCTTGGTGTAACCCATGAAGATCTGATTAGAGTTGATTGGCAATTAAAGCTTTCAGAGCTCTATCTATAAGCATGTGGTATATAACTTTGGCAGTGTTTCTTAAACGGATACATTTTTTACTGAGACTGGGAGGATGTGCTGCAGTTCTGCCACTAGGGGTCCTCATTTTGTAAAACATGGATAGCTGAAGAGATAGTCCAGAAATGTTCAGGTATCAGTTCACAGTGTATACTAAATAGGTGACAGGCATGGTATACAATCTAAACTTGTACAGTCACTACTACTTGATTATTTTGATTACATAGGAATGGTCTTGTATGATACATGTATTTTTGCAATCTTCGGTGTACCTTCAACCTAATTTATAGATTCTGAAGTTGTCTTTGTACAATTGGACCTTTGTCATTACTTTTGACTGATCCGTACGAAAATTTGTCCAGTAGTTGCTGTAGAAATACCGGGGAGCTCATGATGGTATAGTTACCAGGCTACGGGGGGATGGGTTTCAATCTCACTGTCAAATTCAGGATCACGTAGGCTACAAGGACACCCAATCAGGCACCTCCCCACTGGGAGCAGCCATCTCAATTATACCAAATAGCCTGCCGAAACATCATGCCAACTTCACCACCAGTGTTTATGGCACTTCTCCCAACCATAATAATCAGGAAGATTAGATGTATTAAACATTTCCAGTCTGCTTTCATTGTGTTCAACTTGTTGCATTTTATAATTGGATATTTCAGATTCTTTCCGGTCATATTGCACTTGGCTCTATTATGCCAATTTGTTAGAAAGTTATTTGGAACCAATAGTCTTGTAATATTCTGCAATGTGCAACCATTGCAATGCAACCATTGAAAAACTCATGATTTCACACGATCTATGAAAAGAGTCAAAGAGTTGGCAATTCTTGATATGTATAATTTTTTTTGCACTAAGGAGAGATTCGCATTCAATTTTTTTTTTCAGACCCTAACCAACCTAGGTACCAAGATACTGAATTTGCATATCATGTTTGAAAGAACCTGAAATGAACCAAAGTGAAAAGATATCCCAGCATGTTGAACCACAAAGAAACCCAGCCCATGTATGCCAAAACAAAGCAACGGCAAAATGACAGAGCAAAAGATTAGAAACTGTCTTTTAACCTTCTCCCTGCTGCCTAACTCTGTAACCAATAGAGAATTGGCAGTCAAATGGCTACTTAGTGTGCTAAAGGTTAAAAACTGGCAAAACATTTTCTCAACTCATTGAGGTTCTAACCTCCTTGGTCAACTTGGAGCGGACATTCATGAACCGGTTATAACAGTTATGGAACACAGGGTCATCACAAATTAGATGACTTCAGATTGCTCCCCCTGCCCTTGCTCTCTAAACTTGGTCCAAATTTGATGGTCCATTACACCTGACCCCTCCCCTGGGCCTGAGTCTGAAACTCTCCCTCTGGTCATTTCCTGTCCAGTTTATTCATTACCTTTGATGACCAGCATGCCTATCCTAAAACAAATAAGTGTGCCCTGTGATTACTTTTATTATTTCCTCTCAACTTGGCCTGCAGCTGACCAATCCAGGAGCACCATGACCTCCTTGGGGCCCAGTATGATTCCCTGTGGAACCCTTGTCAGTCATTTCACCCGCTTGCAGTATTCATTAGCTGACCCACATACTAACCATCCCGGCCAAATGAGCTCCCTAAGATGAAGACCACAGCAATTGATATGGCATTTATAGAGACATAGGATTAGCTCAAAATTAGCAGGTTTGAATTAAAATAGACCTGGTCTTCATTTCAAACATGCTAAGGCCACACCAATTTAATTTGTTGGTTCTCGGATTCGCCTCTTCATTTTTTTCTGATTTGCAAAAAAAAAAAAAAAAAGAATCTGGCTCCGAATCAGCTCAAAAATGCTCACATTTTGTCCCCAACAGTTGAAGGAAGTCCTTTTCTTCCCAGTTGTTACAGTTTTTCCATCTCTCAATGCAGAGGTTTGATTAAAAGTTCAAAATTCATTGTTTAAACTTTAACCCAGCCTTTTATGTTGACTTCATGGCTCCTATCGTAGTATTTGGGGCTATAATAGGATGCCCAGGCCTGTTTTTACTTTTTTTTTTTTTCGCCCTGTCGCTTCATATTTTTTCTGAAAAAATCCGAGAACCAACAAATTAAATTGGTGTGGCCTAATTAGAATTGATCCCATTTTCCTGAGTTATTCATGCAGCTTGAGCATTTCTTGAAGAGCCAGAATTGCCATTTGATAAATACAGTGGTTTTTACATACCATGTAACCTTGTTAATTCTGTAATTAAATGTATTTTCTACTTTTCCATAAAATTATGGCTATGTGGAACATACATGTTGGAAATCACAACACAAGTATGTGCCGAAAGCTAAGTGAACAACAATCAATTATAATTTTTTTTAAATCCAAACTTTAAGAACGTTTATGCATATGATGTGTTGTCATACTCATTATGCCTAAAGTAGAATTTTCTGCATCAAATGTCTCTCCTTAATCATTTGTTTTGAGTTTTGATTTGTAACCAAAATAAACATGTTGTTGGTGAGGACTTGACTGAACATCAATGTTACGAACTAGCTTGAATGAAATACAAGTAGCTTTAACCAACAGGAAGTTTAAATCATACAGATTCGTGGCAGACATTTATACAGAGTCATTGCAAAACCTGCTATGGTACGCAATGGAGCTATGTAATGAAAAGAAAGCATCATTTGAAACTTTGTTTCTGTTCAATATATCATTCTAGTGCACTTAAAACACTTTTCTGTGGTAATGGAATTCATTCAAGTGACAATGATTCCCTATATTACCCAAAGCACAAATGGCTGAAAGCAATAATGCCCCGTCTTCCGATTTAATCAAGTACGTTTGCTTCCATTTCGTCTATTAACCTTGTAATTGAAATTGTCAAAGCTTGTTTCAGACTGTCATTGAAGTGAAACCGACAAGGTGGCCATTTACAGTACGGTACATTTCACAGAGCCACATGGTGACACACAAAAGGTTGTGGTAGTTGAGATCTTTTATTGATTCTACAGCATTTATGCTGCCTTCTGTAGTGTCAAAATAATCTAGGCATATTACCATTGTTCTCAATGAGTGGTGGAATCGACCAATCACAGCTAGAGAACCGTCAACGCCAACAATGCGAGGGGAATGGGTTTCCGGCGATACAGCTAATACGATAATGGATGGGCCACCTACGGGCAGATCACTCGCAATGATATCTTCCAATAATCCGGCTCAATTAAGTGCGGAATTGGGAAAAAGTTTTCCCGCGCCAGGAGCACAAGTCCTGATTACCCGGCAGCCATCAAATCTGTCAAAACAAGACGAGTAATCATAGCCTTGTGTTAGCTTTCTGACCCCCACGATACCATATATTAGGGAGAGTAGGGCTTTGATCAATTCGCGCTTCACACCAAGAATATGTTATAAAAGTGGAGATTACAAGTGCCGTATTGAACAGTCCCGGGGAATGACAGGTCACAGTGAAATATGGCGACGTGACGCCACACCTAAGACCTCACAAAAAACAAGTAATGAAAAAGTAGATTACATCAATGGAAAGGCTCAGTTTAATAGAAATACATCCTGATTCTTGTACAAATGAAATGAAAAGGCAGTTGGAATTAATCAGGCTACAGGGCTGGGACTTAATGAATTTGGTCGCAACAAGATGTAAGCATGTTGTAATAGGCTGGAACAAACAGCCTTTCTTCAGCTGAATCACTCGATAAAGGAGCGGCACTGACCAGGCTCGCTGCACAGATGTGCTGCTGGTACACTGAGGGCATTTGATTGCCAGTGGATATGAAAGTGGCAAGTTCATTGGCTTCACATCCATAACATAATTATGATTTGTCTCTTGCTTCTTTTTATGTTGAAAATATGGACAGTTGCACAGCCTCTATTTAACAAAAGAGAAAGAAGTAAGTAAATTTGGCAGGGACAACAATGTATTTGTCCTAGAATATCATCAGATTCTACATGTATGGAGTCTACAATAGATAGATCAAGTCCAATTACAGATATAGTGACTACAACATGGGACAAACTCCAAGCTAGTCATAAACATGTCCCTGGATTGCACCTTGCAGCAATGTCCTTTTATGCAAGCATAGATGAATGCTGTATCAGGTCCTGGGTTTCAAAAGGGCACAGGCTTATAATACGTCTTCAAGGAAGGAGCTTTCTGCATAACTGGTTAAAGATTAAGTGTCAGGGAGGTGGGAGCCACTGTAACGTTTGTTAATCTTTCCAATTTAAGTGCAGATTCAGAGACTAAAGTTTCCTGCATGCTTGGTCTACAGGTCAAACTGAAAGGGGTGCCTCTGGTGGCTCCCTGCAGATTGTCCCCCGGCCCTGGGGACTCCGCTGCATAAGAGCTTTAAAATTGAGTTCGTGGGGTCAGCACAGGCCGAATTCTGTGTCCTGTCTGGTAGTTGTGAAGCATCTCTGCTGACATCCTGATGGACTTTAGGGAGTGATTGCCATTGGTGGGGCTCATTTTGGATGCATTATGATGGAAGTTCAATGGTGTCCCCATCATCAAAACATCTTCCACATGCCAGGAAGAATCGCAAAGTCAATTGGGGTGGACAGGAGAAAAAGGGAACTTTGTGGGGAAAAGGCAAATTTGTGAATCATCTGCACAAAAGGTTAAAGCATTCTTAACCTGGTGTCAGCGCCAGAAAATTGTGTGACTGATGAGGCAAATTTGCTCCATGTTCTCTCGAGGACAATAAGGATTTAGAAAGTGAAAGGGGATAATTTTTCAATGAAGAATAGTTATAGCTTTGGGAAAAGCTGAAAAAGTAATAATTGAAGAGTCAAAGTGTTGTAGTGAATAAGCATCTCACTCTGAGGACAAGTTCAAGATCTGCCCTTTATTATTTTTTAATAATATAATTTTGAAATATCAAGGGCATTATGTTGGAAGGCCTAGAATTCTTGTTGCGGGATAAAGTAATACAATAAACTAAAGTATCAAAGACATTTGATGGAATATGCTTATCTCTTTATTGGTGTGTTGATTTCTTTTTGTACAGTATGAGAGAGCATAAAGAAGGGAGCTCATATTCAAGAGGGGCTGGTTTACTAAGCTTGATAAATGCACCAAAATACCACAAATTTACTTGAAAAATGTATCACAAAGGTTAAAATCTAAAATCACTCATCGAGCATGGCATGTCTCATACTTCAGAAAATTTCTTGAAAGGAAAAAGTTGCATGTTTGCAGCAATCTTGTGATTCCATTGCAACTTCCTTCCATGTTGGAACCCTTCTGTCCCAAAAACTGGCACGCTTCCAACAGGGGAATATGTGGTAACACTAACAGCAGTTTGGGTGACACAGTCCCTCCCTCTTCAATCCCACCCCATGCCCAGGGGTTACTCCATGTCATTCTCATCAATTTTCACAGCCTGGTCCCTTCCCCAGGGAACACCACCTTCCACCCCTGCCCTGCTCTGCATGGTGACCCTCCGACTCCATCTTAAAGCTCTTACTGCAGGGAAGTCCCAGAAGGCCCTAGGCCAATCTATCGGATAGCCATGAGAGCTTTTCTCACCCTGACCCACACAATTGAGAGCTATGAAGGAGAGAGCTCTTGGCTATGGAGCTGGCTGGTGATAGCCAAAGTTCTTGACTTCTATTGGGAAGGCTTTGCCAATCTATGGGATTGCCATGAGCTCCCCCCACCCCATCTGACCTACCTAATGGCAATTCTAAATGCTGAGGAGATTAAAGTACACACTTTCAAACTTCGCTTCGATCGGAACGTTCCTGTTGCCTAGTGCAGTGGAATAGGTTCTTTGAAGGCCAATTGTTTCACTTTAAGGCAATGTTTCAGAAACAACTTGTCCTCTTTAGTGTTCACTTTAATTGAGACACATAATAAGACAAGGCAATAAAGCAATAGAAGTAGATAGCTAGTTTACTTTCAGCTAAAACAACTTTCTGACTGACTTGGCTGGTTAGACTTGTGATAGAGGAAGGGGCTTGAAATGTGAAAATTGATTCATCGATGTCTGATTGAAGGCATTCCTGCTAAGTTTGTCAATTAGGGAGGGTTGCAGGTACTACTTACCAAAGAGTACACAAGTACAAGGGAATTGAAAGTTGGTGCTATACATGTGATGTGTGGCCATAAGAAAATATCACTGAGGCAGATAGGTCCAATTTGTTTTGTAACCTTCTTCAGAAAAGCACACCCTTATCTTCCCCATACTGTTTTTCCACTGAAAGAACTTTTAAGTCCCTCACACTAAGGTCTAAGGAGGTTCAATCAAATGCTCAGACTTCTCTGTCTGCATGACCATCATGATAGTGTTCACTTCAACACATCTTTTCATACTGATCATGTTGTCCTTTTTGTGCATTTCAGCTGCATCAGTTTGACAAGGAGCCCAAGCGGTTTGCCGACAGGCTACAGGAGCTGGACATAACTTTCCCACCTAGGTGAGCTACAGCTATCTTCATCAATCCCTGTCAGTCATGTTTGTCTCCTCATTAGTCTGACACCACTCTACATTGGCCTTGTGTGGTCAACAGGCAAGCGACTTCCCCAAGACTAGTCTGCCATACTGTAACATGGGTTGAGCCACGCTGTCAAGCTTGTGTGGTAAAAATTGTGAAGATACGTGAAGGTTCAAAACAACCTTACAGTCACCAGTTGTCCCCCAAATACCAAATGAAAGCATATCCTCGTGAAATGTAGAAACATCACTGAAGCAAATGGTTTTCCTACACCTAGGCTAGGAATACTGGTTCCCTAGTTTGGCTACTCTGTGTATATAAAGCTGATTATTTCGTGGTAACAACAAACTTTCTGTATAATGTTGATGCTGCTGGTAAACCTTTGGTAACTAGGTGGCCTGTTCTCTTGCAGCTATCCCTTCAGTGAGGATGTGAGAGAAGGCAGACAGTACATGAAGACTCGCTGCCCTGCCTGGTGTGACAGAATACTGCTGTCTCAGTCTGCAAGGGACCTCATCCAGGTAAACACATTTACATGTGGGGTGCGGACTTCCTTTAGGACTTTGTAAAATTCTTCCTTTTTGAATCACCTTGTCACCAATCAGTCCTACCATGAGGTAAAACCAGCCTAAGATATGGTTTGTGTTGTTACGTAGATAATATGATCATAGATTCAATCAAAAGGTTTCAATACATAAAAGAAGTTCAACATTTTTAGTTTGTTGAAATTAGGTTTTGATCAGCCAAATGCTACAAGATAGATGGTGCTGAATTCAAAAGTACTGGAAATACACTCAACATTTTTAACCAGTGGCGCATAAACCACCCACCTCACCCCACAAAAACAACACATATCTCAGCTAATCAGTCATTCAGTGTGATTTGTCCAGTTCATTTCCACCAGTAAACCAAGCGGAAGAGCTGCTTGTCAATAAGATAAGATTAAGATAGGAAATGTAGACACAAACCTCGTCATTACACTCCGAATGTTTTCCTACATCATGTTGGTAAACCCACCTTGCCAACTAAAAAATGCCGGGATTATTTCTCAAGAGTTGTTTTCTTGTTTACACCAGAATGATGACAGTGAGTAGAGAACTGTTTACACATTTCTTAGGTGTTTTGTTTGTGATAGACAAAACAGGTGATTGAGTCATGTCCTGTAAACATTGAGGGGATAATCTCTGATGTCTGTACATATTAAACCGTCTGCATTTCCTTTTGAAGTCTTGTATCAATCTTTGGTTGTATTGACTCTAGATCTCTGATTCCATGTTAGTGGCTTGGTGTTTGGACATTTCTTTCATCTGCATGCTGCAGAAATCTCTTCAACCATATACACATTGTAAATTACAATAGGAGATGTATGGCAGGTTATGATCTATTAACTCTGCACCTTTCTTCTTTTGTTAGCGTGGAGATGAATACAGTCCTGTGTACCATGTCATGGGCTCCAACGTGTGTATGGGTGATCATAAGGTAAGACTAAGGGTCACGTTACACATCAAGCGCTTGATTTATAAAGGAACCTGAAGCTTTGGGTTGGAGATGGTTTGTTAACGTACTAATAGGAAATAGCTGTCATGTTCATGAAAAATCTCACAATGTGTACAGGAGAGCACACCCATGCCCACCCCCTGCTGCCCCATGCCCTGTTCCTTCCGCTGTTTTTCTACCCCTTCTAAGAAGGCTGTCACCCCTGACAACAGGGTACTGCAGTTCAGGAAGGTCCCTATCATCTTTACTTTTCCCTTGGCTGATCTCCAGCCCAGCACACAACTTCAGACAATGGCACATTCTTCCCTTCTCCTTGTTTTCCTTACTGGCATTTCTAAAAATAAAGTCCCCTTACTACATCTCTGAGATCCATCCACAAAGGGGAGCAGACACTGAAGGGCCTTAATCTCACCTTTATTTGGTGAGCAGTACTAAATTAACAGACTTCCTGACTTCTCCCAGCTGGTCGCCATGACAGCGGGCGGGGCACCCCCATGCTAGAGCCATTGATATGGCCTGTGACAAATTGCGTGTCACATCATGTGATTATGCAGCTAACAATGGAGACGGGCTGGCTCTGCACAATGGCAAAAAGAACGAGCAGAGTGAGACACTGGAATCCGCGCATTTGTCTGGCTTATCTATCCTGACAGATGGAAAAGTCGCACGGCGGCAGAGTGCTTACATCAAGCACTTTCTGAAACTTCCAGTGTTTGTTATGGCTTTCAAAGCCAAGCAATTGTCTGTGCCCGACCTTGTTATCAAAGATTTTGGCGATAGCTCAAAAGAAGATTGTCTAAGGGATAATGATTCATTAAATGAGGATTAGACCTAATTTTTCTGTTACTAGATGTCCTTTTATTATCACAGTCCCAAGGGATTGACTGTCATTGCAGTCCAAGTCTGGGTCTGGCATCTATCATGGAATCGTATGACACCACAAAATTTCATTTTATGTTGGCGCTGTCTTCTACCTAATTACAGACGTTTTGTACCATCCAGACATAACCTCCAGGACCTCTTGATCATTAGGAAATCCTTATCCTGTGAACCTCTTCATGTACCAATCAAATGGTGGGGTTTCAAAGAGACCTCAACATGTGTGGTACATGCATCAACACTTCCACAGCTGCTAAACTGTTGACACTTCAAACAACTTTACTCATTTCAAAACTAACAAGAGTCCTGTGGCTTTAGTCCCCAAATCTGTCCAGTTTTATAGATCTTCCAGAACATCCTTTACAGATGTGAGAATGTCCATCTCAAACTGCCTACAGTTTTCACCAGGGTTTTGCCTACACTTCTGGAATTGACTTTTCAAAGAGCAAAGACTTAGAGCAATGTTCTTTAGGTGTTTTTAAGTACCTGTAAGTCACTCATCTTTCTCTCAGAATAGTCCTTATGAATTTCAGTTTTCAATCACTTAAAGAACTGCAAAGTAGGAATAAAGAGAAGCAAACAGCTTTAGTTCCCATTAACAGGCTGATGTTGGAGGATCTGTGTGGAAAGTTGATTTATACCAGCCTTGTCAGGTGAAATATATGGGAGACATAAATTTCTCCTGAGTCTCTGTCTCCTCTCTGTATGTCTTCATTCCAAGAGACAGCCTCAACCTGGCCTGGTCCCCCAGACCTGTGTCACTTATTGGTGGTGTTTGCAGATATTCTACAGTACTGCATCTGCACAAGGGGACTCAAGAAAAGGATGTCCACAAGCATGGTCATATGGTAGTCATATAGCTAGATATGTGCACGTATCACAATGATTTTAGTATGAGCAACCGATACTGGAAGGTTCCACATGACATTGTGCAAGTTACCATAGTTGTAGGGTCAAACACTTTTTGTGTCCATATTAATATAAGGAATAATGATGATTGATAATGCCTTACTGTCTTTCCCACATGCAGCCCATATACCTGTACTTTCGGCTGATCCCTGACACAGGTAAAGGTCGACATAGGCAGAGGCGAAAGGCCACTTGTGTTGTGTTGTGATCGTGACAGCACCATGGGGTAGGGCTTCTTCTCACCTGTAACTAGCATGGTTTGGATTTTTACATTGATACAATCAATTAATATTTTACATGGTGATAGGATGTTCATTTTACACTTTTGTGTGTGGGGGCTTTTTAATCTGCATGCCAACTCAAGATGGGAAACGATTTCACATTCTGACGAAAGGGGCATTCTCCAAATGAATTTTTTTTCCAAATGAACGTGGCATCTTTACCAATACATTTTTGTCAACCTTTTAATCAGCTTTAAAGAGCTGTTCCAGAGAAAATCAAAATAGGAAGCCAGACAGCCTTGCCTGTATGACATGACTTGATGAGAAGTTTAACTGACGTCTGCTTTACTTTCTTCCAGCCAGATATCTTCAACGCTCCCGTACCCACCCCAACGGTTTCTCCACCGCGCCCCTGATCATCCGTGAAACGTCAGTGTAACCTGTACTCGTGGAACCCCTATAAGGACGCGATAGATGGATGTATTTGTTGTCATTGTGGCCAAACTTATGGGCGTATCAGGTTTTAGTGTTTAAGTGGATAAAGATCATTTGGTGTGTATATATACTTAATATATGAATATATATATAAACGATAAGAAAGAAAGCTTTCAGATACATTCTGTGTCTAGGTGTAAGCTGTGAAAACATGATTTTTTTTTGCCAATATGAGAAGATGTGAATGATGAGAAAGTGGATAGATGGTGAAAAGAAATGTCCAGTATTTTCAAAGTCCCTTGTGTTCCCAACACAATGGCCCAACACAGTCACATTTTTTCCTGACTTGTCATCTAACTTGATGCTACGTGCTCTAGCCTGGTGCTATCCCATATTACAGCTTGCCAGGTAGCATAGTCCATAGCTGCGGTTCCATCTGACCCTCACCAACAATACCTGGAGTTTCCAACTATTCTATATTACCTGATTGTGTAGCAAACTACTGTCACTAAGAGACAAAGTGTAGTGTCTGCTTGCATGTAGTCGAAGGAGAGACATGAGTCTATTTAGGTCAGTTTTGTTGTTTTATTTTTTTTGTGAAACAATTACAAACAAAACATTTGTGGGCATGTTGTTCAAAATTGTGCAATCCATTAGATAATTTGTCAATCATGTATGTTTTATTACTGAATTGCAAAAAGGCCTGTGACATCTGCAACTGCACCGGGAACCCTACCAAGCCCCACTAGCACCTGTCCTCTTATACCTGTTTTGATTTGCACTTACGTGTGAAAAACTTATTTTGATGAATATAAAATCTTCAGTATTGTTATTTCAATCAACTGCAGTAAATGATAACAATGCAAAGCACAAAGACTTTCACTTGATAGGGAACAATATCTTTTCTTGTTTTTTTTTTGAAATTTTAAATTTGTAAGTTAGTAATTTGTAAATATGAGAAGCATTTTAGCCCTTACCTTTAATACTCCTGAATGCTGAAGATCTGGAGATTTTAAATAATCAATTGAAAGATATGTGAAAAGATTTTTCTAGTTATGCTTGTGTAGGTCAGCAATTTGTATGAAACATTTCTATATCTCTTTTTTTTTAGTTATTTTTAAACCATAGCCAGAAATTTAAGATCTCTAGAACCTGCCCTGAAGCAACTAGAATGATTGAAGAATCCTACATTATTTTGCTACAACACTACATGATCAATATTGCTCTAATGTGCCCCCTCCCTCTTTTCTCACATCGTAAATCACTCCAACATGTATGAGGTTATGGAGTTGACAGGGGTCTGGTCTCCCCTTTGTTCTAGAATGGAAAGTTCCATGCAACAGATGTGTGTTAAAAACGGTGGTCACACCCCTTCACACTTCAGACAATGCCTCACATATGGCACTGTAACCCATGTCGAATCCGTGCGAGTGGTAACTGCCCACATTGACAGATCTTTCCTAACAACAGACAGCACACAGGAAAGAGACAAAACATGGTTCTGTGGTCGAGCTATTCTGTCAAGTTCTTGTCAGGCAGAAAATTTGGGTATTTTTATTTGAAGAAAGGTGAGAGGGGGTCAATGTATTCTGAAAGACCTGTTACATGTACCATTTTCAGAGAGTGTTCAAATTGCTTCTTTTGGATTGTGAGGAAGGTTTTATGTTTTATATCAAGTTGGCCCTATTCTCACTTTCAATGAGTGTTTATGTATTGGACAAAAAGCAAGTCAAAGGTCTGCAGATTAGACTCAAAGGGGTTGCTGTTTGCAAGTGTGGTCAGTAGTGATGGTTTTAACCTGTTCAATAGTTAAACAACAGAACTGTTTTTAACCTGCATTTTTAACTCTAAAAGCTTTAAAAACTCTAATTTTACCCACCCCTATCATGGCCGACTATCTATCCCACCTATGTACAGGAAAATGCACCCTTTGAGAAAATATCAACCCTGGAAAAGGATTAAGTGTATATGGAGATTTATGCAGACATGACCCAATATAGCCAAGAACATTGTACATATTTTCACAAAAAGAAGAAGCCATCTTTACATACACCTTACTATCAGGATGTCATTGATTGAAATACTCGAACACGATTGAAGGGGGACAATTTGACTTCTCATGTTGAAAATAATAATCAAGTGCAAGAAATACTGGGATATTTTGGTGTTGTGTATGTGTTAGCTATACAAATGTGTGGTCTTTTAGCATGTATGATCATCTATGCATCATGTTAAATGTTTCTGCTGTCCTGAGATAGTTCTTGTCATTATTGTGTCCAAGGTGATAGAGGTAATGTTGTCTTCAGATCTCGTAACATCAGCAGAAGCCACAAGTGTTGCTAGCGTCACATCATTATGTGTAAAAATATATACCCAAACCCTGAAATGGTCATTGAACCTTGTTTTACTTGCCTGCAAACCTGTAAGATTATGTGATAAAATTCCCAATTAATCTAAGACTTGCAGTACACTTGAGTGTAGACATATTAATCAGATGGATACATAGGTGTATAAGATTATTTGTGGCATAGTGTAATCAAGACAGGATTTGCCATGTGTAATTGTTGTGTGCATGATGTGTAACATTTGTTATATCTAATTGATCATCATCATAAGTATACACCAAGGGATGCCACTGTGTAGTTATGTTTTAATCCTGGTAGATGAATGCTCAGCCTAATTATAGACAATTCATCACAAATGTCAGATACAGTTAGTCAGGCTAGTCACTACTCCAGTCTCACTTTTGAGGAATGTTTTGTGTTAGCACAGAAAATTTGATAATTGCAGAAAATGAGTCAAGTGTAATGTAAATGTAGTGAAACGCCTCTCTATTTAAGCTTATGAAATTAAAGAAACCAAAACCAGTGCTAAATCAAATGTGCAAGAAATCATACGTGACAGTGTTAATTCTTAGTGTACTGCCACCTCTTATCCTCCTCCCCTATCAAACATGTGTGCATAACATTCAGCTTGCCTCTGAAAAAATACAATTAAAAAAATGTCCATGCACATTTGCTTACCCAACATCTTTTAACTAGTAAAACCATGTTTCTCTCCTGGCTCAGGCCCAATGTTTTATTCATCATTCAGGTGATGTACCAAAGTTCTTGCAAACTAAATTTTAGTATGTAGTTTCTTTCATCAGTGCATCCTACAGTCTACGCAAAATCGTCCCCATTTCTTTGTATTTTGAATTCTTATGTCCACACGATTGTGTATGTATGTTTCTTGCGTTTTCACCCAAACATCATTTTAGTCGAATCTCTGTATTTTATGATACTTTGTTTTTAATGATGGTGCATGTATGTAAGTGTATTTTACAAGACGTCGTATTGGTGCAGTTTTTTTACATACAATTGTTTTCATTCTTTACGTTAACTTATGCTAATGTGTATGTAACGTGCCTGGTTGTAAAGTCAGTCTTGCTGTCACCAATGTGGTTAGGTTAGCTGATGCACAATGTCCAAGGGAAAGTTTTGTTTACATTCTCTTCTCCGTCAATGAAAATCATTATCACTCGTGCATGTCACACGACCACTGCATTGTTCGTAGGCTAATCATCCTTGGACAGTAATGACGACGTATCGCAAGCTTTGATTTCACAATTCACAACTTAGAACTTACTACTATTAGTTTTAGTGCATACATTTTCTTCTCATACATTGCATGTATATGCGCCATACCGTTATTTTTCATTCTGTAAGGACGTTTTTGATTGTAAATATTGTTTAACTTCATATTGTACGCAAGAAAGCGACGTCATATATAAACAGCCTGTTATTTTTCTAGGCAGAAAGATTTGTCTGTTTGTCCTACCTCAGCCCACAGCGCTCGTCGTTTCATTTTCCCAATCGGATGTACAGTTTGTGTTTTCTCTTTTTTTATTTCTACACTTATGGTTTAAACAAGAATCCCTTGTTCCTACTGGAAGTTTGAGTAAAACCGGTTTATTCTGTTCAACAAATGCCTGTTCGATTCTTCTTTATATAAATAAAGCAAATACAAGGAAAAACAACGTCACACACAAAGTAGCTGTTTCAAACATATATTCTCGTACTCAAAATTACGCAAATCACAGTGCTAGTGTTGACACAAATATCCAAAAATCATCAGGCAGTTTCCATGTCAAACAGGCCGGTCCAAAAACTGTTTATGGGTTTCCGGCAATGACAACTGCCAGACAGTATTTCCCGTAAAAGACGTCGCAGGTGAGGTTATAAACAGCGACACCCAAAGAAAACATGGAAGTGAAGAACGTTGCACGATAGAGATGGTAGAGTCACTCGTACTGGGTGGGTAGATGTCTGTCCTTGGTGCTGAATGGACATCACGTGACCAACACCGCCCCGCTTTCTGTGGCGATTCGCAACTTTCTCTGATATTCAACAGCCTTATAGAGAGCTAGCCGAACACAGATTGTCCCTGTAACTTGTTGTAGGACTGCATAAGGACTTGCAATCGATGGATGGACAGGAAAACTCAGTATTGTAAAAGGTCATGTCTCATTTCACAAACATTTCATTGCTCCACTAAATGAAAGAGTTTTCAGCACTAGTGTTTCGTTGATTTTAAATGTGGTGTGTCAGGTATCATATCATATCATATATTTACTGTTGTGCGGTAGAAGCAATCTGAATCTATAGTCCTTGTAGAGATGTCGATTTTATTTCAAGGTCAGTGTACATTTCATGTAACGTTAGCTGTACACGCGTGACAAGACACAAATATGGTTATGTAAAAAAAAAACGAGCCACGGTCAATGTTTTCTCCTGAATCAAGCAAACAAGCTCAAGGTACAAAAATGTGGTACAGGTAGTGACTTTATGGATATAATAAAGAAACCTTGAAGTGGTGAATGCGCTGTTAACGCATACGTTATGCCATATTGCCTTGCCCTGTAGTTTGTCTATAAACACAGACAAATCCGTTTTAGCCGTGTCCAAGCCAACCAGACCTGTGAGGGCGCCATGTGTGAGGGTGTGTTTATCGGCAGTCGTCAGTTCTCAGCTTAGAATTTCTGAGAGATTAAAAACGTCAAGTGTTTCCTCAGACAATGTCGGTGGTTTTGAGTGATGGGTATTTAGTGATGTGGGTTCCATGGGGGCAGAGTTTTCCTGTCCCAGGGCCGGCCAGAGGTCGGTGGTAAAAGAAAAGAGAACAGCCACATTCATGAATATTTGTTGTGCGTGTCAAGATCTAAGGTCAGTGTATTCAGCAGACAGATGATTCGCGTTGGAAAAGTCTCCTCGGAAAATGAAATGAGGTTGCATGTCTGTATAATGTAATAGTAACCACATGTATGTCATTCATGCATGCGAAGACCCAAAGTCTGATTTGTGACTAGTGTTATCTGATAGAAAAGGAAATATCGCGGCATTGTTAACTGGACAAAAATTAACCAGAACGAAAAAAAGAAATCAGCTACAGCATAAAATCGAATAACATTTTTTTTCCAGTTTTTCTCTCATACCTTACTTTGGGTTGGTCATATCATAGAATTCTTAGAGAACGATTCCTATGTTTATATCTTGTTAATCATCCGTAGCTTGTCCAGAAACCAAAAAAGCGTTTAAAACATACAAACGGAACAACTATTTAGATAAACGGAGCACACCGACTAAGAGGAAAGTGATGATCGCCCTTTTGGAAAACTGCTCTTGATCATTTTTGATCGATAAAAATGTTCTGCAGGTCATCTGGTTCAGGCGTTGAAAGCGTCTTGAACTCATACAGAATTTCAACGGTGATATTTCTTGAGTGGGCGCAGCAAAGTGATGTTAGTTTCCTTTCTCTTTACTCACGACGGGCCACATCACCAGCATATTTATATCACATGGTTTGTTCAAGGCTTGGTTTGTTCTTGTGCATGTGTTGTGATGTGACCCGTAGGTAGCCTCTACCAGGCTTCGGCAAGCGGCTGGAAAGAGTAGAAATTGACCAAATAGACAGATAGCATGCCAGGGGAGCGGCAAACTGTACTCTTTAGCGGACCAACTTCCCTAGCATGTTATCTGTCTATTTGGCCAGTTTCTACTCTTTCCAGCCACTTCCCGAAGCCTGGTAGAGGCTAACCCGTAGGAGGTGGGGGATAGAATCGGAAAATTATTCGGAAATAGCGACGAAGTGGGAGGACAACAGCCCCAATCGTGCCAGAAATACTTCATAACGAGGTGCGAAATAACCCAACTCTTCCCATATGTCACGCGAGGTCAACCTGTTGCCAAGACCATGTGTGTGTGAGGTGTGCCTCACGGTCAAGTACAGATCACCAGAGCATCCGAAGCAATAACGGAGCAAACATGTCGTTGACTTTTTCACTAGATATGTTTGCGTATATATGACTATCGGCGTTACTGATATTCGCTTCAGATACATCTATGCCTGTACCTTCTGTTAGGGCCCACCCTAGTCTTTGAAATGAAAATGACCTACCTGGCTTCCCTCTGGAAGTATTATAACACGTGGGTTCTGGTATTTTTGGAGCAGAGGGGACAGAATTCCGCAGCGGCTCCCGGTAAGTTGTGGCCCAACCGCCAAATGTAACCTTGATTCGCTATTAAATGCTTGTACGAGGATGCAAAATAGACCTCGAGGAAACAGAAGGACTGTCTACAAACAGTCCTGCTTGCTCGCGCGCACTCGCTAAACTCTTTCGCAAGTAAGAAAACAAACTGTGCCCTGATAGCGTCCGCAGGGAGCACTGTTCCTTCCCAAGAAGAAATACGACCGATAACAAGTCTACCTCAGAATGCCAGGAATTTAGTGGTAGCTTTCCGTAAAAATGCTGGAGATCTTAGTCAGTTCGCTTGTAACATCGAACCGTGAAAAGTCTGGCATAGCGGGAAACTGAAGGACGCTGGAAGGTACATGGGCGAAAAAAATTAAAGCTTGTAAATCACCACACAAGTACGATCGTTTCAGATGTTCCCAAATGTTTGCGTCATCTAGGTCTAGGAAAAAGTCAGGAATTGCAAATGCTGATACAAAGGAATGGAGAACTGCGTGTTTTCATGCATATCTAGTAATAAATACACAAGGAATTTCAACACAATCCACCCTTCCCTTTCCAGCCACTAGAAAGGCCATCAACATGGCTTTGTGTATTCATATGGGAGCTTTTTGTGGAGTGACACCGCTTTAAACAGACCACACACCGGTAGCAACAAACCGACAAACGGCTACCAATTAATTATCTACATATTAATGGCTTATGATGATGTTTTTAATGAACTGTCCTGTCCGCGAATCCTTTGCTGTCCTTTCATGGAAGACCGTTGTTTGGTTATCCTTGCCCATCCTATTCAGCCCATACACGGCGGTTCGACTGTGGTGGAAAACACTCCCTATTGTACAAAACCATTCCCGTGAACACGATCTATTTCAAAGTGAATGGCTTTCCATATCAAGTCCGTTTCCACAACAACAAGGCTTTTTTACCAGGTTGCCGACCTCAAAACTTCCTCCCGCGGCCATTTGGCCGCCATCTGAGATGACAGACTTTGCAAATGACTCATTAAAAGACTATTTAACGATATGATTTTGATGTAAGGCACATGTCTCAACTGACCTTTTCTTCAGTCAAAACGCCGAGTGAGTTTATTTTCTCTTTTGTGCCCACGAAAACACCGGCGTGCCGCTAAAAACCTTCACGTAGTAGAAATCCATTTTGACAGATTGCATTTCAAGTAAAGATCTCGCGGGAATGAAGACATCTTTGCTCCGTCTTTTGTGCTCAAAATATTCTACATCGGAACTACATATTGGGAACAATACCTAATGGCTGCTACTAAAAACCATTCATTTATGGCTGTGTTCTCCCTTGGTTCTCCCTTGGCAAAAAAAAAAGCAGAATAAAATCACCATGAACGAAATAAGAGCATCTTTTGTCACCCCCCTCCCACCCGTGTCAGCGCATTGGCCGAGGAAATAATTAATGTCGTCAATTCATTTTATAGCCATGATTGTGTCCATTAATAATTTGTTAATGTCGTGTTTGTGTTGCGATGTATAGTGGCACTTCCCTCCATGTCGGTAGAGGTCAGCGCTCGCTGCAACTCACGCATAGCCAGCCTTCCAGGAGAGAAATACCTCTTCCAGAGGATTAGACACCAGCAGAAATTAGAGCTGCAATTTGCGTGGGGTAAAACATCGTTTTATTAAAGACCCGTCGTTTTCCAAAGGGTCTTACCATTCATCTCGCATTTGTGTCACGAATCCGAGGTTCCAAATGCTATGGTTACATATTTAGGGAGGAAATTGAAGAGACGTTATGCGAATTATTAATGCAATCAAAATCAGCGTAGGGGATCAAACGTGTAAACGGAGTCACATTTATAACGTACACGATAAAACGTAACAACGTCATGAGATTTGACAGAGGCGAAATGACAGGGTAGTTGTGAGACAAATTTTCACGGCCATAGTCGTAAAACATTTCGACCCCAAAATAGAACTGAATTTCTAGACAACACCACAGACATCGAAATTCTACTTGTTCTTTTCCCCTTTTATTGGGGGAAAATTATTTTGCCTTTTATTACACTATAAAATGTACCTCTGCATTTTGCCTCCTGTCTCTTATTGAACCTACTGTATAGAACAAAATTTGTTTCGTCGAAATCCATCTGCCGCGTACATCGTATAAGATAGACTTTCGACCAACCTTTTTTCTTCGTTGAAATATGGAACTAACAACATTCCGTCTAAATTTTTACCATTTCCAATGAAGTTTCGATGACAAAATGAAAAGGTGTAAATATCCATTTTCCTTGTCATGGTCTCATTACTTGGGGAACAAAACACTTGAGCAATGAGTTGTTAAACGACGGGAGCCCTTTTTCACATGTACCTGTGAAACCCGTTCACACACTCCTGTTGGCTTCTCTCCTCGGTCGTTCAGGACTTTCTTACCCAGCGGGAGGCCAATTGATAAACACAACAGCGCTCATCACTGTTTCCGTCAATTCATATGGAGATATTGCACGTAAAAAAAGGGCGGGGGCTAAAGAATAAGAACAATACCGCACAACTTCTGAGCAATGTGCTACTTCCAGACCACCGAGTCAGTGATGTGTATTTGGAGTGCGCACATGTGTTTTGTTTTTTGTGAAATTTTACAGAAAACGTGTTATTTTTCTGGCCACACAAAGCCGAGGTAAAATCGGTTCTCCACGCCAACACAAAACCGGTAATTTTCACATTAGGCGGACAGATTTTTTCGTTTGCGACGCTCTATGGTTTCAATGGGGATCATATAGGATACACACTATCTTACTGGGGCCAATTAAAACCACGTACGGACCTGCAAATTTATTATCAATACGGAAGACAAACATGACAACAGAACTCAATTGACTTGTTATTGAAGTCCATCCGCATGTGTGTAATGAATCCGTGCCCCGACATGACAATGTGTTCCATTCTGGTCTCAGGACTGGACCAACTTATTCACTGCCTGAGCCTGTAAACGTGCTTGTAATACTGAGACGAGAATTATAGACGAGAAATGCCCCTTTTCATTGTGACATGTCGTCTTGATAGACCCGTCCACTACATAATGTTCGCGGGTCTGCAAATTGCGCCTCACATATATGGGGAATGTACTAATAGGCCGTCTATGAGGACAAGAATTCGTGTCCACATTTTCTCCATCTTGTGCGAAAACATGTGGTGCCCATGCCCTACGCGGTGGCAACAACCTCTAAAGCTCTTTTCTCCCTGTATTCCATTGAAAGTAGATGAAATATGCAGCGACCTCACTTCTATTGTGTGGTGTCGCGCCGCTTCTGTCAGGCCGTGCTCCGCCGAACAAAAGTCAACGGTAAATTCGAAATTATACGCTCACCACGAATTTTGTGTGCAAACTCTTCTACAGGAAATCGGGAGAATATAACGAAAAAAACACCCACGTTGACCATTGTAGTGATGTAGGTCTTGTGTTCGTATGCTGTACTTGAGCACCTTTTACGGAATGCAGCTGTAAAGGCTGAGTACAACGTGGATTGGAGAAGGGGAGACGAGGTTATTGTCGGCCAAAAAAATATAACAGATTTTCAACTGAAATTTTCTTTGGAATTTATATATGAAGTGCTTCTTCGTCTTGTTCGTTTTCATAACTTTTGTGATTCTAAACAGAAGCTAGTATGAACACTGAAACGAAGAGAAAAGTGCTCTCTGGCGATCGCGTGGCAACGGTAGGCTCTAACTGGGCCGGCGGGAGACCAGGCCACCCGCCCCCGAAGTGTCTCATTATCACCTCTCGCTGAACGACTTGGACGGCTACGGGCAAGCAGGGGGCAATAGGCGAAAACTGGTAACCTGGGGAGGCGAGTAATTCTTACAGATGCAGGCCCAGTGGGGGTGGGAATTCGGGAAATCTGGATCGTGGTGGGGACGGTAGTTAGTGGCACGTTTGGGGGCCATACTTGGGCGGGATTACCCATTAGAGAGCAGACGCCCGCGTTACTGGAGTGTGCGATATCCTACGCTCCGGTGGATTCCTCTTTCACTCGCCTTTTGTGAGAGAAATTGGCTGAAAAACATTGCTCAATTTCCCGGAGAAAATCTAACTAAAGGGGCAGGTACCTTGTCAAGCATGCCCAAGCAGTTTGCAAAAAGAAAACACGAACATGCGAATAAATAAAGGTCGCCATCTTTTTTCAGACGACAGGAACACTACAACTGACACGTTCACACACTCACTAGGGAAGAAGACACAAAATATGACGAAGACAACTTCTTTTTTTCAAGTTCGTTAATGTGTGGTCTTGTTGAAACCATTTCGTCAACTCACGGTACAAAAACCTTCTGTCAAATGCTTTGTGGGTGCAACAACGCACATGTTTCCCTCCGCCATGCTACATCATGGCGTGCGGTACACATGCACCGAACACTGGAAGGTGTAACAACAAAACAGAAACAGCATATTCATATTTACATACATATCAAAACATCTGTCTTAGAATTGACATTGGAAACCGTCGGAAAGATGACATGAGGATGAAAATATTTCACTATAGATGTAACATATGCCATACGTTTGGAATGTACGGTTGTCAAATATAACCTGAACATGAATACTACAGAGTAGCGTGGTGGACGACAGCATTGCCCTACAAAACACCTAAATCTTCATCGTCTGATTGGTTCTTACAAAAATTCGATCTTGGCTGATATGGGAGCTGATTCAGTTTACTACAGCAAGAATTACATGGCGTTGATCGTCCCATTTCTAGATTAGAATGAACCCCCAGCTTACAGTATTGACAGCATCCGTTCGATATAGAAAAATTATTATCTATTGACGGCTGTAGTATCATACTTTACGGAGACGTTCTAATTCTCTTTCCATTCATTAAATAATAATGTACATCTCATGTGCAATTTCCGTCCAAAATATAAGTTACAATGTAATGACAGTCACTCAAAGATTATGGAATATTCACGTTTACATGATACATCGGTCTACTTTACACAAGCGGACAATGGAATCTGTTTAAATTAACAAGTATCAAAATATCTCCAATCACAATTGGCAACTGCACACCAACTTGTCGGAAGAGAAACACGTTTTTCGGTCGAAGAATAACGACGTCATAAATATTTACAAGAAGGACTCAAAGAAATCCGAATGATATGCTAGCTTTCGGTCAAAAAGGACCATGTCGTTTTCGTAGTCAACAAGAACTCTACTAATACTATAGTTTTTTTTGTCCGAACGGTCGAATTTTGTACTCATTGCAACAATATTTTCCAAAGGGAAACAAAATATTCACTCTAGAATCTAAATTTATCTCTGTTTGTTTTGTCTTATTTCTTGTCAAAAATTAAGAGCAGGTAAACTAATTTATCACCGAAGGTCTACTTTTTTTATCGCCGGCGCAGTGGTCTCTGCGAGTCGAAATAAGTACAAACAACAAGACCCAATATTAAGAGGGGAAGTCTCTTACAGAAACGGCCTTTAAGACCAAGAATCTTACACTAAGTGTCAGGCGACTGGGCAATATGTTACATACCCATGAAGCTGGGCGTAACAAAGGGAAAGCAGCTATTTTTTCTGCCTAACATACAAGCGTTACCTGGCTACGCCACCATCCGTCGAGCGTCATATAAAACATATAACGTTATATATATATATATATAAAATAGCAAAGAAAGAACTCATAATATATAAAACCTTGCGACATAAATCCGATAAGATATAGCTCTCTGTTTGCCCTGTTGCACATAATATGATGACGATACATCTTGTATACATAATCCAAGCTTATCTTCTCCAAGCACCTCACAAAACACTGATGCGCACCTAAGGTAAGTGCTTGTGTTGGTAGTTACAACAAACAAAATATACAGACACGTAAAACAACGGGGGTAAAAGAGATAACAAATCTCCTCTGTCTGATAAAAATATATCCAACATTGTTTGACCAAGACAAAAACGCCATGGTGAAACGGTTCATATATATTATGAACTAAATCTACAAGAGTCCACGTTTTTTTCCTTGCCAGGGTTTCTACGTACCAATGTGTGAAGTTTGCGCTAGCGTGGTGTCCACCACTTCAGAGGACGGCGTGTTCTCTTTTTGCCTCTCTGTATCGCTACTGCTGCCGTTGGAATTGTTGTTCCTGTCTTGGTCTTCCAAATCTTCTGGCTCGGAGTTTTCTTCACCGTCTTGCGCGGCCATTTGCTTCTGCTGTTCCTCCTGTTTCTTCTTGGCAGTCGCCATCTCGGCAGCATGCTTCTTTCGCCATTTTGTGCGCCTGTTCTGGAACCATACCTGCAAAAAACAAGAAGACTGACGATTAAAAAATGTTAACGAGAGAGGGGCATGCTTAGACGAATTGACGCTCACCTGAGATAAAAATGCAAAAACACGAGGCTTAAATAACTTCCGAACAAACATGAAGTCACGTATTAAAGAGATGGGCAAAAGTCGCAAGATGGTGAAGATAGCGCGGTATTGTACGCGGTGGTTATTTATGGGGGTCGATTTTGTATCTATGCACTTTTAGGGGCATGTTCCACGTGTAGTTTGGTACTTCACATTTCTAGTTGTTGATTGTGTGTATGATTCCCCGCCTAAATGTCACAATACACACTTCATTCGGTCCCACCAGGTGTGAATCGGGTGCTTCAAAGGTGGCTGGTATAATTAGGACGAACAAAGGAAATCTCAGAATAAGGGAAAACAAAATAGCTACGTTTGAGGGCAACGGGGAGCGGGATAAAGCGGCCCATTTATCGACAAATCACCGATCCGGTGTTCCGTTGCTCCCCACACTATCTTGACCACCCGCTTAGATGTACAATGCTCCTCGGGCGACGGTTCCTGCTCGCCCAACAATGCTACGTAAACATCCCGCTCCTAAAAACCGCTCCGTTTCGGGATCTACAAAAAAGTCAATTCCCCACTAATTGAACGGTTTAATTTTTCCTGCGTTGTCGCCATGTTTTGAGCCATTTTGCGATTGTTGTTTGACACAGATAAACGTACGTGCTAGTTGTGTGAAAAGGACGTGAAATGACTTGATCCGCTTTTGTTTTGTTAGCTCGACCGGCTTCAGATCGGATTAAATCCTCCTGAACGACGTGTACGGTCCCTAAGAACGTCAGCAGATCCCAAACAATGTAACCGATATCGGGTATAAGTGACAAGGCGATTAAACACACGAGGTTGAGGGATTGTGGAAAGCGCCTTGATGATACCCCGACAAGAGCACCGCGTGCTCACAACATCTTCCTCCCGCCGGCGATGATAGGTTCGCGCGCGACTCCCTGACACCGGCATGTCGATCAAGAATTAATGGCGAACCGCGGCGCTGACGGCACTACTAAATTTTCCTTGCGCGACGTCTTCCTCTATCTGTATCTTGCTCTGCCGCGTCAGCAAAGAAGAAACCATACAAAAGTGGTGGGGACCATAAAATCATTTTCTGTTGTGGAAAAACGTCTGGGGCACGACATGCATCGCTCGCTCGGAATCGGAACGATCTTTTCATGATGCCTCGGCTTTGTGCTGCTCCAATTGTACCTCTGAGATAGCTCTCTGCGTGGTACCCGCACTGAAAACACTTGAGGGAATAGAATCTTTACTAACCTTGACTTGTGATTCCGTCATGCCCAGGGAATAAGCCAGTCTTGCCCGCTCAGGCCCCGCTAGGTACTTCGTCTGCTCAAAAGTTTTCTCCAGGGCGAATATTTGTTGTCCAGAAAAGGTGGGACGTGTGTGCTTTCTCTTCCCATCCTTGTCTACCGTCACATTGCCAGCTGTACCGTGCGGGTCTGGAACAGAAAAATAACAACATTACAGATTTAAAACTATGCTCATGGTTTATAAACAAAAAGTGGAGCGCGGAAAGCCATGCAAGTGTTGTCAGTAATATGTTGAGTGAATATGTGTTGAGTGAATTTGACTGAAAGATGAGCCATTGAAGTTTTGACGTAATTTGTGAGAGGGAAAACTTGTGTCTACTAATACTGGAAAATACCACATGGGAAGGAGAAAAATGCATGGAAACCTTAGAAGTCAAGATCTGAACGATTCCCAAGCTGTTTTTGCGCTAGCTATTTGATGGGAAATACAAATAAAGCCCGCTGGTTCCGAACACAAAGACACATGGGGACCACCCGTGCGCAGAGGACGGGCATGCCACACGATAGCGATACTTACAAAAAACGACTTCTACAACTTCTTTGGCTGGGAACACGGGATTTTTCGTTGTAAGAGATCATAAGACTAATGTTTTACACATTGCATGATTTGTCTTTGATATTTTATCCCCTATCAGATTGAAACAAATTAGTTTAGAATTGAAATTTCAGTCGTTTTCCTGACTGCCTAAAAAGTTGTAGTTGACGTGAGGGCTGTGTAGGAGGGATGGGTGAAAACTTACGAGGTGGACATGCGAATCTGTCTCTCCAGCCAGCTCCCTGCATCATGCCCGGCCAGTACATGGACGCCCTGCCGGAGAGGTCTCCCAGACCCTTGTCAAACCTGGCCGCCGGGTTGAAGTACATGCCTGCAGCAGGATTGTTCATGTTCATGTTCAGCCTGGGAATAGTGAAGAGAGAGTTCACGGAGTTGAGCGAGTTGGCCACGGTGACCGGTCGGGAGAGAATGTCCGAGATCCCGTACGGCGTGGTGGCTTGGCTGGTGAAGGTGGACAGAGACATGGGCTTGAGGGGAGACGTTGACGTGAAGGAGGGGTACTGGCTGGGACACACCGGGGGAGCGCGCATCTCCGTCATGTTGTGCAGGGCCGCTAGTGGAGGGTTACTGAGTACGAACGCGCTCTGTCGCGATGCATCCATTCCGGCAGTCTCCGATACAAGCATTGCCGAGAGACAGGAAAAAACGTCGAACGAAACAGACGAAACTTTCAGGAAAGCGACCTGACCGTACACCGCAGCTTCTGTGACAAGTATGGCGACTTGGGTGGCGGTGGTGGTAAATTAATAAACTGGGGGCCGGACGCTGCTCCCCGACGCGCTTATGCATGTTACGGGGGGAGTGATTGAGAGGGGGTCATCCATCAAAATGTACCAAGATAGATCGCGATTTGATACGTCGAGAGGGGCGACCTTTGGAGCCGTTCTTAATGCTGATTGGTCGGGCCGAGAGCGCTGTTTGTCAAACTCAGCGACACGGGCTGTCATTGGTCGAGGGTGTTTGGCGATAAGGAACATTATGTGAAGTTTATGAACTCGACGACATTTTTTCCCTTCTCGCATGCGATTCGCCCATTTCTACTCGCAGCTTTGCCTTTTGTGACAAAGAAGTTGGAAACAGGCGACTGGAACACCGATGACGACTTTTTGACGTCCATGCCAACAGAGGGATGATTGTAAAGGTCTCGGAGATCCCCAGTGCTTCAGCACCGGTCACGCACAGAGCTTGAGTGAAGAGGATACAATGACTTAACACATCAAAACACTTGTCACATTTTTCATCTTGAGCCGTGAAATTAAGGTGTTTATCTGCGCACGCCCATGACAGTGTATCCGTCACCTCATTATAACGGATGGCTAATTGATGGAACAGTAAGCCTCACCGTGTATTCCTGCCTCTAGCCTGTAGGGACTCCAGCAGCGTGTACTGCATAAAATATCAACAATAAAAGGAGGAGGAAGCCGCGCAATATTCCTAAAACTAAAGTCTCGTCAGGGACCTTTTTTATATGCAATAACTGTTCACGGGGGTAATGTGTACTTATTTGAGTGATAAAATGATGATACTGGAAAAGAACTCTCCTTTTCCCCCTCCATAGAGACATTCTCGCTCCTACAAAAATCGATCCAACGGGTGCGCCTAGCCGGAGGAACATCGGCCAGAAACCGGTGAGAAATACAGGTTTCGTCTGACCAGGTCGACATTTTTCTAATATACAACTAATTGGTTTGCCATTATTATTTCGCAGGAAAAAAGAACCAAGCGATAATGTTTTTGTTGAAATGGACCCAGTCACTTTTACAACCAGCTTTGTTACTGTTTTTCTTTGTGTTATGATAGGCCACTTCCTCTTTTACACTTGGCCCCCAAGCAGACGCTTTGTTCTGCTGCGTTCGGACCCCGCCAAAAATCCCTGGTCGTCCCAACTACGGGCAGCTTCGTCGTCTCTGAGGAACATTGGACAACAAGAAACCGCTTTGTTCTTATTATTGCATTCAGCGTAGAGCCAATGTGTGTACTTAGTAACGGAGAAATGGTGACAGCTACCCATTGTTCTAGCACGTAGCAAAAGCACACCTTCCCTGGTGCCTTTTTTTCAACCTGAATGGGGGAAGATTGACCAAGTTGAGCCCAAACCATCGCATTCATTACTGACTACAATTGCTACTTATGCATGAGATGGCATTATAATCTAATCAATTCTGAATGGAACCACTTACAGGGTGTAAGTGATTGAGGGAGAATTGCATGTACCGCTGAAAGCGACACCGTCCTTTTCTCAATTGCTTTGAAATGTACGCGGCTTTTTGAAGGGCAATAGATGGTAATGAACATATTCATGTTGATTCCCTTTAATTTGCGGCGCGTGCCATTGCTACATTTGCGTGAGTAATTTTCCCCCAAATGCGCATATGACGGTTTGATGGGAAATGTGTTTCGGGAGAGAAAATAGCGTTTTTGAGGTCATTAAAAGTTCGTGCACGTTTGGGGAAGTTTGGCGGGAAATGAAGGGGAAACACTCGACCGTCAGGACGTCATCAGCACGTAGTTGAGTGTAGATTCGCGTGAAAAGTTTACACTTTGTGGTCATTTGTTTGTGTTCGATTCGTCATAAACCGTTTGACACGACGTAGCGACACTAGCTTGGTATTGAAACCACTCTACGGCTTTTATATATTTTTTTTCTAAAGAGAGAACAAAATCCAATGAACCAGTGATAATGTTTCCCATGTATATGAAAATATGGAAAGATTTCTCGCAGTCTGGAATAAATGTAAGGTTAACACCCGCATAAGAATTGTTTATCCGTATGAACCTGCCCTTCCGGGTTAAAAGCATATCAAACACGCCCAGGCCGTGCAATATGGCGTGTGGAAGTGTGATAGAAACGTTTTCAAGAGCTGGATCACGGAGGGAGATTACGTGGATGTTTAGATATGCCATTTCACATTCCACGCGGCCAAATGATGTGTAAAAATGACTTTGTTTTTAGTTTAGTAAGGCGAAAAGACCGGTTCCTTGCGTTTGTGTGGTTGTGCCGCGAAGGACTTTGGCACTTGTACGATACAACTTAGCCATGTGCATCTATAAAGTGTAGTAACCAGACGGAGGGAAGAAAAACGACCGACTCAAAATGACAATGGCTCGGGCTAACGGTCAAGTGGCACAACTTCCGCTGCGATAAATATGTACGTCTCCGGGCCTGGTGTCTACCGCGTTCCTTGGATACCACTGTTACACAAGCGTTAAGGCAGGTGCTTCTATAGAGAACAATACATGGTGGGCCTCATGGACGCCAGTTGCAATGTTTAAACACCGTTTCGTACTGCAATGAATACAGGTTTCCTAGACATAAGAATGAAATTCGCCTGGAACAAAAAGTACGATATTTTCTTCAGCCGTTTCACAGAACATTTCCTTGTCTACTATAACGTACATATAAACCTGGAAATTGAAAGAAATGCCTAACTATTCTTTGTAAGTTTGTTCGGTTCGTGGTTGGTTGGATGGAATAGAAAACGAATATACCATTGTGATAGTGGATATAATTGGCCCTTAGACGTCCAGATATGTCGGCTGGAAAAGTTCTTGTGTCGTAAGGCAGTGGTCATTAAGTGTTATTACCTTCTTCACCTCGGGGCTCACCGAGAGAGAAAACAAATATGTACTTTCCCCCACCGAGCGCGAGGGAATGGTGGTCTCCATTGATTAAGCGAGCAATTTATTTCTGAGCTGGAGACGCCGGGAGAGACCGGGCTGCCTCTGGCTGGGACAAACGCCAAGACTAGCTGACTCACTCGGCGAGGAATTTCACCTTGGAAATGTGAATATTACGTAATGACGAGTGGCCTGTTCGCGCTGTTTTCAAAACCGTGGTTACACGTGGTCCCCCCGGACTTCCACGCTTTCGTTTGCGCATAGTTTTATAGCGTAAATAACAACAACAATAATAACAACAGACGTTGCCTCAGCCCCCTTGCTGATTTCTAACACTGTTGTCCTATTGTCCCCACACCTGAAGGATGGGAAAACAAAGGAAACCAAAATCTCTTCAGGTACAACATCCTGTTTGTGTGTGTCAGTGGTGATGGTGAGAAGGAATGCCCATTACCTGTGATACACTATCTTTTCACATTGTGTCGGACGTCGTGGTTGTCATGGAAACGGCACAAAACAAGGATCAAACTATGCGTGCTAGCTAGGAAACCTGTGTCTTAATCTGCTGAGGAGTATCTTAGCAGCAGAATGGAGAAGGGAATGGAGCAGGGGGGGGGGGATATCAGAAATACAATTAGCTCGTCTCGATAAAGATGGGAAGATTTGGGGCTAAACGTGGGATGGACACAGGCGAACAAATACAATGTACTAGTATTCATGATTTATAAATTTTTGTTAACAGAGTGCACGTTGATATATATTTATACATTTTCCTTTATCGCATTGGTGAGGTACATTTGGGGGTGGGGGATGCTCATCATCTTCATTTTTAAAAACATACGTGATATCTCTGTGACAATTTTTGTTCTGAAACAACTCCAAACAAATGAAATTCGGGGATAAATCGAGCAAGCACCTTTTTTGGAACTTATAAAAGAACGAGTAAAACATTTGCATTTTTACAGGAGAATTAACAAAAGCCCGTCAGACACAGAAAGAAACCAGCAAATTACAGAAAAGAATGAATGATATACCAGGCTTCGATTTACCAATACACTTCCCAGACTCGCGTGTATTATTCTACTTTGAGCACAGAGTAAATATGGGATATATTAGTTGATAAATTCGGAAGCGTGGCCACAGTACAAATTCAAATAAACTAGAAGTGCAGGCGTTGCTTATGGGTGGGGTTTCTCCATTTCCAGCTCTTCAAAATTTCTACATAATCATGAAATTGAAGAGGAATGAAAACAAAATGGCTCTTCATGACTGTGATAATCTGTGTAGCAATACAATTTCATAAATTTCTCATATTTTATTTGGGAGGACTAGAGCGGAGTTGTCCCCAGCTATTGTGGACTTGGACAGCGGGTTTTCCCCGAGGATGTCGGCGGGCTTGCTCGCGGCTGTTCACCGACTAATTTAGTATATTTCACGGCACTTGGACACGGGGTTTTTCATCGGTCTCCGAGGACCCGCCGGCCGCAGCGCGAATAATCGGCAGAAAAAGAGATGTGCATTACATCTGGGTGCGGTCAGGGGACTGGTACTGACAAAATTTCTGAATCTATAAAAATGTACTTTCATGCTAAAAATAAATCTATTTTCTTTCATTCCGTTTTTGTTACTTCAATACATTCAAGTGCGATCATTAACAAGAAAACTTAGGAAAGGCACCTGCTTTGCTCATAGAGAAAGGAGCAAGAACACTTTCACTTTTCACTTTCACACTTTCACATCGTGCCAGGATGAAGCTCTCGGTCTTTCGAGATATGACCTTCCGATTGGGAAGTTTTATTTCCTTTTTTTGCGGATAGCATTGTAGAAATGATTTCTAAAATATCAAACATTTGAAAAAACATAGCTAAAGTGATGACAAAATAAAAGTCATTTATACATTCCTCCAATCGAATTAGGTCACCACCGTCATTAATATATGACTATTGAAGATATATCACAAGGTGAGTCAAATGTAACAAAATATGTTTTAACTATTGAGTGAAAAAACAGTGCCACAGATACGTTCCAGTTTGCCAAACATGCGTCTTGCCCAAGATATCGACTTCTACTTGGAGGGTGACTCTTACATAAGTCCATAATGTTCTGTGTCTTTCTTAGAGTTCTTAACTTCTTGGTGACGGACAGAAAGTATGCGTTGGTTGCAAAAAGCTCTGACAGCAACAATTGTAAATATGAATATAGTTCTGGCTAACACTTACGTTTTTTTACAGTATTGAATAAGCGCGAAGTAGGATGTAGGATAATAGAAATGCAGATGTTACACCAGTATCTTTGGTTTGTATTGTGATGTAATACACATATCACTTGTGGCGTTTAATCTAGTTTAACTGTAGCTGTCAGAAATGCCATCCATGTGGACACAAACCAGACAGTTGTGCCTCTCTCAGAACCGGAGATTTGAAGTCATTTCCATCATAGTGTTATCAATCCCGGGCCTGATGGCTCAAAACTGGCTTTCCATTTGCAAAACGGTAGCTCATGTAATCTGTGCTGTGCCCAATGTGATGTATATGAGAGGAGTGAGGCTGCGATGTCGGCCCATCTCCGGGGATTGTGTTGTGCGTTAATTGTGAAATGGACCCCTTTTGTTTCGAGCGTGTAATGAGAAAATGTTCGCTCGTGTCGGGACAAAATCATGACAAATGCGAGAGCTTTGCTACGCAAATGCATCGATCTGCGAGCATTAACGCAATCTGGGCAGGAGAGAGGACTCCCTGCCCGCCTGACACCGCTTGTGTGGGCCGCCTTGCCGGGGCATTAAGTGCAGAATTAAAGCGCATTTAGCGCAGGGAAGTGTCTCGTTAATTCAGTTGGCACGAGCGCTGCACTCACACTTGTCATTCTTGATTTACACCCCATTTCTCCATCAACGCCGACCAAGTACAAAATGATGTTTTTATGGCGTCTCCTCGGCGTTGAGTGGGGCCGAAAATTTGGGATATCCTCCACTTAACGGGGCATTATGGCGGGATAAATGGCGAGTTATTGACAGGGAAATGGGAATGTCGTGTACGAAGGTTACACACGTCATGCGGGGTAATCCAATTTTTGTTACTTATTGTCCGAAACTGAATATGAGCACCAAAGTGGACACCAAGAGATTATTCTGCGATGTGGGTTCAAAAGCTCGCAAGGGGAACACCAAACTTTACAAAGCCTATTGGGGAAAATGCGACAGAGAGACATGATTATTTTTACAAAAGCGCCAAATAGCGTGAAGAACTAAACTCTATTCTCTACAGTAGAGGAATGAAAGAAATCCCGGCAACTTCTATCCCCGACCGAAACCTCTGCTTGGCGCTAAACTCATATCAATGTCAAATGGAAGAGAGTGGGTTTGTACGTACCCACTCTACGTAACCATATACATCTATGAATCTATATGAATATACGGGCATTGTATACCTTCAAAGACCCCCCCCCCTTTTTTTCGTACGTAATAGGTTGAATTAAAGGAACAGGTAAGATTTTAGTCTCAAAAATAAAGGACATCTCGTTTGGTACATGAAAATGGAGGGGATATTGGTTGGGGAAGAAAGACTCATCTGATGAATTTGTAGCGACGAGAGTCATTGGAAGAATGTAGTTAGACGAACAACGGAAAAAAAGTAAGAGGTCACTCTCAAGTACAAACAAAAGAGGTCCTGTAAAGGTAGAAATAACAGCACGAATCGTTTTCACCATTCACAAAACGTTTACTAAGGTCGCAAAAAGAGTGGTGGGCAGACCTAGTTGCAGTTTACTTTTATGTCGATAGAGGTCACTCATTCACGGTGACATCAGCCTGCGGCAAGTGTCACCCCATTTACTTACCAACACGGAAATCAAGAGAGAACTCAAATAAACAAGCGGTAACCCGAGAAAACCAAAGCTGACTCAAGTGTATGATATCTAGCAGGTTTTCTCGTTCTTTGCATATATTTATCTCATTATCCGTAGTTGGTGAAGCACATGGCTAATCTGTCCCCCGAGAGACATTATCTTGAGCAATCACCAGTAATCATTTCCGCTAATTCGGCATTTCAATGACTACAAACAGATATCAAGTACCTCATAGAAATCATAACTGTTATTTTGTATTATTTGTATCTAGAAGACTGTAATGTTGCCTTCTGAACGTTGATTTTCAACATAGGGAAAGCATGGTTTTAGTGAGGATGTGTGGTTTCCATAGAAGGTACCGGAGAGTTAACATGAGTAGCTGACCCACACGCGACCTTTCTCGGTACATGTGACCAGCTGTCACTTGCAGTTTTTCGCTCATTACACACGCATCAAATTAATAGAAATGGAGTTAATGAAATGAAATTAATCCAAAATCGTCGTTTGGGGGACGAAGAAAGGGAGAAATGGTCGAGTGGATTTTACCTGCTATCTTTCCCCAATTATTCCTCAAAATCACTCTTCTCAAAGATTTTGAGTGGATATTTCATTGAAACACTTGTTGTATATATGTTATATAAACGTGTTTTGTGCGTGATGATTCCTTGCTGAAATTCCTATTCAGTGATCATATGCGGGAAAAAGATACCTTTTGACGAAAAAGACACGTATAACGAATAGCCTTACCATGCATCATCCTCATCATCATTAGATGGATATGATCAATTGAGTTGTGTGTATTATTGGAACTGTGAAAATAGTAATCTAACTTATTAGGTATCAATTCTCGAAATTTCGTCAGTCAAATGATACCTATCAGAACGACAATTTACAGGACACTCGACGACTTCTATTCTTTTTTTTATTTTTTTTATTTGCGTAATCAACATAGACAATACAAAACATGGTGATGAGGTACTCTAGCTATAGCTAATTTTAGCCTCACCACCAAACATAGAATACAATAACAGTACATAACAAAAACAGAGAACAGCAGCTGGGTGGGAATGGGTCATTAAATAGTAAAAAGAAATGATTGGTAGGCTGTGTAGTAAGTCAATCTAGTACAAACCGTTTGGTATCAATAATATAAGTTTGAGTAATTAGCAAGATATTACAGTTTGTATCAGAGTGTAAATTAGGTAATCCTCTAAGTAAAATATTACATAACAATTGTTCAGACATGTTGTGAACATCAAAATCAAAGCCTACCAAATTCTGAAGATTGCTGAGTAGGGTGACTCTTTGCTGATTGTATAAAGGGCAGTGTAAAAGAAAATGTATGACACTCTCACAACGAGACCCGCAGATACAAGCAGCACTAGGGGCTAAATTTCTTAAGAATAAACTATGGTTAAGACTACAGGTCCCGATGCGGAGACGCGTGAGTAGTGCGCAGGTGTACCTGGGGCCAGTGCTAAAATGTCGGTAAAAAAGGGGACGTACTGACTTCACAAAATGCTTCTTATACAATGAAAGATTCAGAGATCGAACTGCTACATCAAGACCATTCCAGTGATGCGTAGCATATGGAATGAAAGACTTTTTATACCTAGTTGTAAGACAAAGCGGTAGTCGTAAATTAGATTTATTACGAAGATCATATGAAGTCGAAAAAGAAACTTCGGGAGAGATCAGGTCCCTGAGATACTGACGGGTATGGCCATGGATTACTTTGTACATCATGATCAGTGAGTGAACATGGCGACGATCAGAGAGTCTCTCCCAGCCTAAATCAATAAGGAGTGAGGAGTAAGAAGACCCTCTGACTGCCCCTGAAACTGTAAGTGCGCATTCATATTGAACTTCTATTCGTGAAATGGGAGGGAAACAAATAATCTATAACTTTATAAAATCGAATACTAGTATATTAGTATACTTTTGTTTTTCATTATGATAGTTTTTTGTGTATCAATATAACTAAGCTGAAAATGTACTTCGAACCCTGATTACTTCAACAAGAAAGTGCATCCACACATGGTCCAAAAAGGCGCCGCCAAACAGCTGATATTATCATTGCAGGAAAACCGGCATCCAACAGGGGCAAAATAATTTGGATCGCTAGGAAGCGCACCCCGGCACAGTCTTCGTAATTAGATTAGCAGCGTCACATTGCTAGTAATTTAACAGGCCATTTTGAACACCTGTGTAAAAACACGTTTGGCGTGGTCCGTTCAAAATGGCGCTTTGGTACGACAGAGATGCTTCAACTTTCCCGGTATGTTTTTCGAGTTTTTGTCAGTAGAATGTCGCTTCACTGTTTTCCGAACTTTATGTCTAACTTGTTTGGTATAAATCCAGTTCTTGGATGTAAGATGGGAAGGTTTTAGGACTGTCGGCCTTGCAAAGTTGGGTTCAAACCATCGACAGGGCAGTTCTTTGACAAAATCTCTGAATTGATTTATACTAGGACAAACGGTGATCGCGGGGAGTTTTGACCCACGGCCTAGCATGGTTGGGCTTGGGCATTCCAGGCTCCCCAAAACTATGATTATACCTCATAACAACTTTTTAAAAAATATAAGGTCTATATGTGATAAACTGTTTTACTATATCTAACGTTATATCAATAACAAACTAGAAAGGCAGACATTTGCTCAGGAGCAAATGTATCATATGGCTTCAGCACAGTGGTCCCATTATAATGTCCGCAAAAAATTAAACAGATAATATCGGAAAAATAGACAAGAAAAAAGGTTAAAATTTTACTTTAATGACAGTCCTTAGCAATAAGTATTGAATAAAAACGCTTAAATTAAAAGAAAATTTAAAAAATGAGCAAAAACAGAAAAAAGTTAAATTTTGACTTTATTATATAGACATAGAAAAAAAAGAAACACTCCTGGTCTTGAACCCTCGACCTCTCGCTTAGCTCCACAACATCAAGTGTTTCCATACCACCATATGGTCCCCAATACCTATACAGTGCTTTTTAGTAACAATTGTTCTCGAAACCCCCATGCAGTAGATTTCCGTAAAATATTCTCAAAACCCCCATACAGTGATTTTCAGTAACAAGTATTCGTAAAGCCCTCCAGTAGTACTTTTCAATAATAGGTGTTTTCAAAACCCTCATGTAGTGCTCAAAACCCCCATACAGTGCTTTTCAGTAAGAGTGTTCTCGAAATCCCCATATTGTGTTTTCAAGGATCACCCCGCCACTAGTGCAAATTTTCGTATTTTTGACAGAATCCGCGCCACCCTGTATCTGCTTGAAGGCCTAGCCACCCTGTATCTGTTTAAAGATAACGTACCCATGCTACCCTGTATCTGCTTGGAGATTGTAAATGTCAGGTCATTTGGCCCCAAAAGTTGAATCCATTTAACGAAATGGCAGGGGAACAAGGAGGAACATGACGAAATACAATGTTTTTCATCCATACTTATGGTATTAATTGAAAAATAACTGACTACAGTTATTGGTAAAATCCCATACATTATTGGTAATGATTTTTTTATTGGCATATTACAAACTCTTGATTTTCAAGATTTAAAAAAAAACGAAACGTTTACGCCCTGCATTCCAATGCTAGAGGACTTGAATGCAGTTCCTACTGTCAATATCTACAGCTGGTCCAGGTTTTCCATGCAGTTAAACCAATTATCCCAATCAGCCAATCAGCATCAACCTATCCACCTGCATGCTAGATCCCTTCTGCATTATGCTACTCACCTGATGAGAAAGTAGGTCATGTGTGCCAAATATGGTCATGCACCATTTGAGCCAAATATGGTCATGCCTTGCCATCTACAATAAAAACCCAAATAAAACCACTTTAAAAGCCTGTATAAAAAAAAAATGAAAAAAAGTCCGAGGGTATTTGCCCACTGTACCTCCATACCAAATTTCAGGTCATTTGGCCCAAAAAATAAAGAAACTGAATCCAATTAAAGAAATGGCAGGAGAAGGAGAATGAGGAGAAGAAACATGAGTAACAAGTAACTGTTTTTAAAAAACAGTGGCGACGATTGGTTGTAATTGTTGTTTTTGTTTACCCCATTTGTTTACGTTGTAGTGAACGTTGAAACGCGTACGTTTACATATTGAAATTGTACTGGAACGTTCCTCGACCTTTACGTCGTGTATGTGAGATATTCACTCCCGGTGAGTAAGTATGATGGACTTTTAATGAAAATACAGAGTAAGAAAAGTACTGCTCTTTTTATTCTTTAACACTAAAACGCATGGTGTCTCACCCAGGTCATTGACCTCGCCCGTGATTTGAATGACCTCGCCGAAATTCAAGTAATGCCACAGCGAGACAAGCCTCCCCTGACTCAATTTTTTTTTCTGCGTAAATCATCATTTCTTTAAAGGAAATTTTGTGTGGTGGTGGTGAGGGATATTCATCTATCAGAGCTTACGTAATTTGTCCACGAACTTCTTCCACGTGCTATTTATCACAACCAGGGAAACAATATTGCCAGGTTGTTTTTAATTTACTTAATTTGGAAGGACATTCAGAGAGGCAAATAAATGTTGATACAGTCCTTGGTTTATTCAAAATACCTGGTTTACGCGTCCACATCCACGCCGACAAGTTCGAGCGGGGCGCGGGGCGGGATCTTTACCGTCGTATATACAATTTTTAATACACAAGAAAAAATACCCTTGTGTGCGGCTGGGAAGAGTGCATTTTGCTACGCAAATTAATCAAATGTTGTCCTCAGAAGAGGTTTGGCTCAATTTTTATCGATATCGTTACGAAGGCCGCTACAAAACGCGATTTTATTTGATTGAATCGTCGAGTTTTGGCTTCCCGCCACTCGTCGCAAATGAAAGCTTTCGAATGGGGTTGTGGGAGATTTGGGCGAATGTACTAGAATCACAGGGATGTGTATTGTTGTATTCTTCCGATTTCAATGACCGGCGAATCACTATATTACATGTACGTGTGGGATAGACATAAATCATGTTTTATCAAAGCGTCGGAAAGTTTCGTGGATGTTGGAATTTTTCCTTAGACCCTCCTCCCAGGTAAAATATTTTTCCTAACGCGTTTCCTAACCCCCAGCTCAGTTTTCCCCTAGGCCCTCACCCCTGCCCCCCCGACGACCGGTCCTCCCTCCCCGCTATAGAATACTGTACACTCCCTTACCCCCGGGCGGGGCGAAATCGCGGGGGGGGGGGGCGAGATCAGACACGTTTAGAAAGAATGCTAGGTATATTCTCTGACATCAATGACCAAAAAGTATTTCTATTTGCTGCCAGTTGACCTTCCTAACACATACATGTAGTGAAGTTTACAGGATGGGTGGAAGAGGTGCGGACCGAATACACGTATAGGAGAAATCAGCCGTTCTTCCCGGAGCCATACCATGACATAGTTATCTTATTCACTTTACTTTGGTTGAGCTCCCGTTTAAACCAATCTTAAAACTGTCGTCCTCTCTATCCTCCATCAGTGACTGAATTTTACTTCTGATCTGAGGTTGTCAGCGAAGTTAATCCTAGGTCTCCCTTGACTTCTTTGACCTTTTGTGGATTCCCAAAGGAAAAGCTTGGATGCTACAATGCCAGGATGTCTAACACAGTGTGCAGCTAGTTCCATTCTGCGCGTTTTGATTTTCTCCATATCTAAGGGTAAATCCTGATTTAGCTGCTTGTTAGGGAATGTTTGGTCCCTGGGGGTGTTGAGACACATACTGAGCATCCTTGTGTAGCAATCATTTATACGTTGCATTTTTTCTTATCCATTCGTCAGTCACTCTCAATGCATTCAGAAATTTATTGTTTAAAATGTTAACCAGCCTTGAATGTTGACTTGTGGCTCCTTCGGTGACAAAACTAATCTCGAAGCAGATCCTACGGTGGCTTTTAAAATTAAGACAGTATCCAATCGGCCAAACAGTGATCATACCAGTATACTTGGTATCTTCTGCTAATGGACGGAGCTTGGCTGACTGAATAATTTCTTCTCACTGTGTGATCTGTTTGAATAAACCCACGCGCGACCCACCGACATGTTCTTGGGGAGGGAATGTCAGGCGGTCGTTGACCTTTGCTTAAACTGGGGATGACAAACGACCAGACAGCTGGGTTTTTCCCGGTGTAAGTTACCCCCGGAAGGCGGGGCTTACTAATCTCCAATCACATTCCTTTGGCTGTAAGGCAAACCACGAGTTCATGTTACCGAGTTATTCTAAGATAGCCAATAGGACAAATGTAGGAAACCAGATAGTACAGATCATAGTTACAGGGGGTTGGGCTTCGTAGCTCTAGTCTTAGATGCACGCACTGTGTTCAGGAGAAGTGATGTAGCTGTGTCCCGGAGCAGACATGTTCTGATCCACAAGCCAACATTATGATTCCTCGGACTCAGAGAATAAGTTTGTTAAAATCGGGTTTGTTTTGTAAACTTACCCTGAACCAAGGAGGTTTCATGGGCCTGAACACAGCTCGAACTTTGTCTTTTGTGGTAATCGAATTTCTTGAAAAGAGGACCATTCCGGTGCACCGTTGGCTTTGCGTAACCTTCGGAGGAAACCTTCCACTGACTTGGCCGACAAAACCAGGTGAGTACACTACTATAATAATGTTTAGCTTTCTCGGGTTGGTTGAATTTGTGCACACAAATGTTGTAAGAACTGTGTTATAATTAGGTCAATGATGTGTTTCAGGATCGATCACTTGTAGGTCAGTTTGTACTGATTTGTCCATTTATCTATTTGCCCTTATAAGATAGAAAAAGCTATCTTACAAAAGTGCCGAAATATCCTCAAATGTTTTGTGTACTTTCCCATATGTTTGTTGCTCTACTGCTTTCTTTAGTTTATAGACCCTATCATTATCAAAAAATTGTAAGCAAACGAACGGTTACTGTTTTCAACCGAGTCAACGCCATTATACAATTGTGTACTATAATGCCTTACTTTCAGCTTCTTACAAAAGTGCCAAAATCTCAGTATTCTGATGACCCATTAGTCTTAAACCTTTGGTACACCTTCCTATATGTTGGATAGTCACTCGACCGCTTTTGTTAGCTAATAGATCCTAGAAATTGTATTTGAAGTTGGCCGTGCTACCAAACAACAATTTATTCTAACAGAGATTTGTGGCTTAGGGATGTTGACATGCTTCCCTGCTGGCGTTTCTAGTCATTGCCGTCCTGTAGGTGAACTAAACCGACCCGTAACATACCCCGGCATGCGTTAATGTGCCTGGGCGGGTGGGTAGTGCTTCCACAACCATAGAGATACTGGGGGCCGATACGTTTCTGGCTGCCAGGCTATACTCAATACTGTAAAGTAAAATAAACACTCCTAGAGTTTATATTCTTCTGTTAGTATTGCCATATTGTGAAAAAAATTCTAATACTAAGTATCCTTTGTTCAACCAACATAATGAAATTATTTTCGGAAACATATTGTGAAGATTTTAATGCCCGATTTGCTGACTTCACTGTTTTTGTTCTTTGAATTGTGTGGTTTATTCCGTCCGTTTTGCTTACTTTCCTAGTCTCGTTAATAGTCTAACAGGATCTTTCCTTGTGTGGTTGCCAAATTGTGTGGGTTCCTCGGTTTGTTTTGCTTACTTCCGAAGTCTCGTTTTTGGCTATAGGTTTTAATTTTGCAGGATTGTTCACTTTGCAAATTGCGACTGAATTGAAATGTTAACCATGACCAAATACGGGCCAAGACATGTGTATGGCGTGCCACGCCAAAGACAAGGGAATGACTTCTTCTCTTCTGTAATGTTTTTTTTCTTACATTTTAGGATGGCTTATACTATTTTATTGCCACGCTATCACTATAGTATCAGTTATTAATTCTACCTTGCAATTGTTTCCATTCCACTCCTGTTTTTATTATGTTTTTCTTTCTATTTTTTTATATTTCTATTTCTATTGTGGCTCGGATGCCAGCAAGTGAGCTCACAATCAGGGAAGATAAAACACGGGCTTTTCCACCAGATACATGTGATCCTAATTCCTCAGTATCAATTGCCAAATTTGACTTAAAGCTACAGTGTGTATTATGATATTCTGTACAGTTAACTTTTTTTTTCTTTCACGCAGATATGATCCAGCTATCATATCATCCAGCTATCCTGTGATGACATCAGTGGCTGCAACTCAAGCATGGCGTCAAAACCGCATCTTTCACTCAAGAAGATCGAGAACATCGAAAGTAGCGTTATGGCGGACCGAAAATAAAAATAATTATAATAAAGAAGTGAAAGAATGACAAAGATAACGCACCTACACCAATCACATCACAAAATATCTACAAATAATCTCTTCTCTTATCATCTTATCTTTCCTTTATACAATCATTTGACTATTGGGGCACTGCTGAAGACCAGTTTTCTCCAACTTTCTCGATTTTCTGTTCTTAACGTTTCTCTTAGTGCCCTGATTCAACAAATCAATCACGTCACAAAACACCATCCCTTCATGCAACAGACTACCCCCTGGCCCTATCTTTTTGGTCTTGTCCCTTTGTTTCCAGTTGAAGACTGCATGCATGTCTAGTTAACGTACATGGACAGTCACGGTCTTTGCTGCTTTGTACAAACAATTTGTTATCGATGGGCAGGCAAATATTTTGCAGCTGAATCTTGTCTTCAACATTTAAAATCTGATTTTGCAAGATTCAAAATATAATTGTGTCCACAGGTGGTCACATGCCGATATTAGTTGAAACAAAAAACTTATTTGAAGCATAAAGCTTGAATATACTGCTCCTAGTTCTTTACTATGAGCAACAAAATGTTCTATATTGTTTGTTGTCTCTTGATAGAAGAAAACACACTTGAAACATCAATAAAGACAGCCATTAATTTTCTGAGTGCAAAAAGCCACAACTTGCCTGAAAAGGTGTCTTTTACATGCAAAGCAACAAAGGCCTTTCCTGCTCGGTCCAAAGACCACATGGCCGAAGGTTACCTCAAAACCAATTCCCTTGGGAATGCATTCGTGCAATTTTTGAAATTCTTTCAAAGCGATCGTATTATATACACAAATGCCTCCGCCCCTGAGGCGTCGCCAAAAACAATATAGTGCTGAAGCCATATAACTAGTAAGCTGCGAAGCCATATAACTAGTAAGCTGCGGCCAACAGAGCCTTTGTGGCCAATACAATCCACGCGGTCAACACAGCCCAAATGGAGGCTGCGTAGAGGGTATGCGGAGGGTGTACTTTTGGTCTTTCGTACTAACTAGTAACAGCTGACTACTTTACAAGTTTCCAAACATTTTGCGCCGACCTTATTTGGATATTGTATATACAGCTTCAGTTGAAGTTCTTGTTGCTATCAATGTTTACGCGGTCACAAGGTTCAGTTTTGGTCAAGGTGCTTGTCAGTTGTAAAGGAGTTTACAAATGCACCCAGAGCAAGAAACTAACGGGTCAAAAGCGCCCCCAAACGGCCAAAAATAGCTCAGCAGACGGCCAACAGGAACTACTGGTACCTCGTAAATACTACTGGTACCATGGCAGCTCCACGGCCACGCAGATACTACTGGTACCACGGCAGCTCCACGGCGTGTACACAGATTATATGACTATATCTGATGATGTGTTCTATCCACCAGACGGCTCACGCAATAAAGAGAGTGTAACACCATATTAAGTCTAACGCCCACAAGGTCCAATGATTTCGACATATGCCAAACCTATGGAGACTGCTTTACCGCACGGAAGCGCCATCTAGCAGATTGCCGCAGAACGACAGGAGTTGTAGTTATCGGATAGTGTAATCAGCACCAAGGTCGCTACCAGCAATGGTGGCATCAGTCAGAAACATCAATCTGGCTCATATTTTGCACAGTGATAGTATTTGGTCCGCAATCCCTCAAAATAGCTTTCTTTCTAGATTTCGTCTCAACACCATGTTGCCATGAGAACGGACTAAACAAGTTTTGGAGCCTCTCCTTTCTTTTCAGCGCAATTAGTGAAAAATCACATTGAAATAAAGGCAAGGCCCAGAGCAATTTCCAATTCCAATTTCTCTAATACAGAATTTACGTCTGTCTCTTTTATGACATTATCGTAGTATTAACTTTTTTATATGTTGTACAATGCGTACAATATCAACCTTGTACAATCTTAAACTTAATGTGCCGAAATTAGATGATTTGTTGTTTGGTGAAGCAAATGAAGCCTCGGACCTTATTGCTCTCTTTCATCGTCTTTTAATGTAATCAGCGGGGACCATTTCACCATGGACGCTCGGATAGTCTACTCATACACGTATATAGTGTATGCCAGATAACGGTAACAATAACAGTATGTCAGACATAACATACGTTTACAACTTTACAGGTTCACTGTATATATTGTCTGCAATAACGTCATCGTTTAATTTGGTGGAAGTTCAAACCTGCCAACTGTTGGTTAGCGGGGAGCATGGCAGCCACGAGAAACTACTAACTAAAGATGGCACCTAGGCTAAATGTGAACATGTGCAGCTAGACAGATGCTGCAATATGTTTTTCTTCGCTAGAGGTCCCAGCTTGCAAGAAAGCCGAACTGAAAGATCAGGTACTGGCAAAGCAAACATATTCTTCTTTTCCTGTCTGGAACGCCGACTTCCTTTTTTCTACACCCAGTAGAGGCACACAGTTGTATCTGGTGCAGAGCTATTTGGAAGCTACACTGTGGGTGCCCGGCTTTTAAATTCCTGGTCGAGCGATAGTTCTCTCCTGTAGTGTCCGATCGATGTACGTCCTGCCATGTCAGTAGGTTTGGATGATCTGACTGCGCGGTGATGATATGGTCTGCCACTGTCTGATGCTTTAATATCCGTTATTGGCGTAACCATGACAGTAAATTCCCGTCCTTCTGGCAACGTCTCAATAGCGGCATCTGACGAGAGCTGACGTCATGCTGAAACCATTAGCCATCATACAGTCTCCCTGACAGTTTTTCTCATAGCAAAAGATAATCTAGCCACAATTGATATAATAAAGCTGTTTTACAATGCCTTGGGGGCATATAGAAGGTTTCTTGGGCCACATTTCCTCATATTTACCATCATATCATACTTCGTTTATTGCAATGTCTCAAATCTGTTTTTTCAGCACGCCTTTTCCAAATGGACGCATGGCGTCAAGTTCAGGTTAGAACCAAGGTTTGTATACTAGCTGTGGCTAATTTTCATGTCATCCACAGGAACACGACCCTTCCCGAACATGCTGTTCCCACTTGCTGTTAAATACTTTTAATTGTAGCCGCAGGGGATCCTGGGAATCATCGCAGCCTCCCCGCGCGGGGCGTTCTGGGTCACGCCACGACTATTGGAGACGACAAGACCAAGTAGCACCGCCGGTCACCCCCCTGCTGCACCGCCGCGCCCGCAGGTGACTCCAATAACGGAGGAAATGAAGACATCTTCAGGATTATCGCCACAGCTTCCGCGGCGTTTTTGATCCGTACTATTGTTTGTGGTGGAGTGCCCGCCCCCCTCCCCACCGCGCTGGTAACCACACGGCGACGCACAGACCGCAGCTGGCAGGTGTGCTGTGTGCGGATAATACAGCATCTGTACGCGCGGTAACCACCTTTCAATTAACACACCAGCATGATACAGCTCACTTAATCCACCCTCCCCCGCTTACAGAAACTCCGACCCCACCTCCCTCCAAAAACACGACTGGTTCTGAGGAGAAATGTCAAATTAGCGCCACCTATAAGATCGATACGTGTCTGTGAAAAGTAGACCATTTTACTGGTGCAGAGGATAATTGCGGCTTTCAAACGAGGGTTTGTGGCGGGAAAAGCCCTTGATCCCCCATCATTACACTGTGGTCAATACACACTGATGGAAACGTTTTAAAGATTATTCGTAGTGCCAGCAATTGCATCTGATAATTCTCACTTCTTGACCCGGATTGCAAACAGTTCCTAGAAAAAGTAGCTCTTCACGGTCCGGTGTCCTGACTTTCGAAAACAGTTTACCGTCAAATAGCCATCTTGTTTTCGCTTTGGAGCACACAACAACAGACTGTTCACAAATAATAATGAATCAATAATTGCGGTTACATGTTTGTCATAACTTGTACTAAATTTTAAGAGGCTATTTTCTTTCACACCTAGTTTAAACCACAATGATTGTTTTTAGACATTTCTAAAACTCTATAGATTCAATATCCACATCCACACCGGAAAGTACAACGTACCTCAAATATTCAAGAATCATTATGTCATGTTTTTGTGCATCGTGTATCGCCCTAACGGGATATTGAATGAATGAATGAATGAATGAAAGAAAGACCTTTATTGCACGTTTATGCTCTTATGAGCTAAGTACAGGTCATGAGTAAAGCAGAAGTAAAATTACAGCAGTATCTTACCAAAACTATACGTACTAATGTTAGCTACTATGTACAGGTTCAACTTCTTCTCGCTTCTTAAAACAGTTGTGGATATATGAACATATAGAGCTTTAAATGATACATGGTTTGTCTAGTTTCATAAGGAATATGAATTTTTCTGTTCTATCTAAACGTCCGAAGCTAGGGAACTTGTCTTCTATACAAGTAAAAAGGATATCTCTCTCTTCTCTATAAAATGTACATTCAACAACAAAATGAAACTCGTCTTCATTAGAGCACCCACTGAATACTTCTAAGCTATTATATTAAAGAATACGACATATCTGTTAACCTCATTGTACCCTTGAATCATTCAACGTTGCCAGAACGTCAAGAATACGCGCGATGAAAGTTTTAGCTTCTGGAAGTGTTCGTTCTCCTTTTAGTGCCGTTCCGAGATGCCGACTGATGTTATTACTTGATAGGCAGAAATGGCGTGATAGGCTTTGGGGAGCTAGGTAAAATCATGTGAAGAATAAACTGTCAAGTTGGAAGTAAAGGGTCGGTCAGAGGTGGCAATGTCTTCATTGTCACCCTTGGCGGACACTTACTTCCAACTTGTCAGTTGCTTCTCTATTCACAGTTACGTTTTAAACGAACTTTCTGAGTAGCATGACCGGGTGCCGTGAGACCCCTTCCGATGGGTCCGGTCAGTTGGAAGGCCGCTAGGAGCGCTGAGGCTTATGAACATTGAAGTGCACATTCTGTCGGATACACTTGAAGTTTGTTTGTAAGGCTATGCCGTAGACTATTTTATGAGTACAATGTAGCAAGTTGCGCTCGACTCAGAACCAAGAGGTCCCGGGTTCGAGTCCTGTCATGCCACCGACCTTGTGCCCTTGGGAAAGGCACTTTACACGACTTTCTTCAGGTGAGCATTGTTCTGTCCTGTATTTGTCCACTGTGTTGGTGGCGGCATAAAATAAGTTGAAAAAACTTGAGTTTACCGTCACCACGCCTTGTCCTGAAATGTTGGAATAAAAAAAAAGTTGCATTCAGTACACGGGTGTGCGTACATTTATAATGTGAGCATAAGAGAGACAATCTGCGTATCAAAGTCACTGAAAGACGCAACGAAAGTTCGCGACTCCTCAATCATAATGTACGAACGTATAAAGAAAGAGAGGAATCTGTCATTTAGGTAACATGCTCCCTTTTCGCAGAACATCAAAAGAAGGACATAGTTCCAACAGAGATCGGTAGCCGGGGAACATTTCTATAACTGATGACCTCACCACGCCCTTTCACAAGAGCATGTACGTCATCAGGGCGAGGTAAGTTTGGCTTTGGTAGGACAGAAACATCACACACGTTTTTCACTGTGTACTCTTTTGTTAACCCTTGATAACTTACTGTGAGTTCAAGGGAAAATCTATTAAAACAATGTGTTGTGAATGACAGGTATAGAGGGGGGTTATGGGGCCTTGAACGCTGCCTCCAAGGTATCGACCCCACAGGACGACAATCTTACATGTCGCTCGGAACTACCGCTGTACCCTGAAGTATGTTTAATAAAAAGATAAGCCCAGAAGCACTTGGAAGCTCAGTCGATGTAATCCCCTAATTAATTAACTGCTGATTTGCGCAGATAACATGAGTTAGAGTGGTCTAAGATTTGAAATGTATTTGCCGGTCATGAACTTTGGACACATTGTAAACTTATTAGCGCGTGATCAGGCGGTGCAAGTACGGCAGCCGGTACCGTTTTTCGTCAATCTATTCCACTTGAACTTTGCTTTTGATCATGACATACTTCGCATTTATCATGTTCCCTTAGAGCCTTTACCCCCTACAGCTTCGTAGTGTGTGTGTGCGTGCGTGTCTGTATGTTTGTGCAGGTGTGTGTCAGTGTGTGCATGTGTGTATGTGCGTGAGCGAGCGAGTGAGTGAGTGAGTGTGTGTACGTGTGCGTGTGTGTGTGTGTGTGTGTGTGTATGTACGTGTGAGCGACATAGCAACATGTTGCCACACACGACAATTATTCAGATGTAAAGACAAATATAATGTACAACGTTTTGTGAAAAAATGATGCATTCTGGGACACCTTCAACACCGTAAAGTTCACAAAATCAATTCTCAACACGCTACCGCCATATGACTAGCTTTTCCCCGATAAATATTTACTGCTGAATCTGATTTCATCAACATCACATTTATCATAAATCGTCAGTTGTTGAGGACTCATTTCATACAGTTGCCTGGCAGGACGTTTGAGAAAAAATGTGGGCCGAAACTTTGTCATGATCAGTGCCCTCCCGAGGACTGAAGGGCGGTGCGATCTAATTAAAGGAAGTAAACATCCATATCATGCTTATCTGTTTGTCAAAACCTTAACTACATTATTCACCTCACAACCACAAAGAAAGTAGATTGCATTTTGCCGTTGCTTGTGTATACTTGTATGCGAGTGTTCCACATCTGATTTCAAGCGAGTTACAATAGTATGTGTACAATGTCCATATCACTCTGATCTCCCTTTAGTTATATGTAAAAAAAGTTCGCCCTCTGTTGATAATTGCTATCTAGCAAATTCCTCGTAGTTTGGAAGATTGAAATGTGATAAATCCCATTAGAAAACGCGTGGTATGTTTTTAATGTGCAGATATAGATGCTTATCCTGTCTGACTTTGGTCTCCACTCGAGTTGGCCGCCCCTCTGACCGCCCAGTCGAGTAGGAGCGTCCAGGGCCAGGCCAAAAGCCAAATCGATCAAAGATAAACACCGCCTAATGAATTGAGTCATCATCGCTATTTACTAAACGGGCGATAACATTCACCACAGACTGGCCGGCCCTTTACGATGACGGGCACTTTACCAACCGCATTAGGAAGGGATTTTAAAAGGGGCAGTAAACATCAGAAGTGGACAACGGCGTCTTGGAGCAAGTGTCCATTCCTTAAGTGTCAAGTGCGTCTACCTACTTACAAAAGACGTGGGCAAATTTGTTTGGCGACTTTTTGTTAATGTATATATAGGACAAAAATGCACAAACTCCTCCATAAATTCCTCCATTGGTTGTAAAAGTACATTCTCATCCCATACTACATAGTGTTTGTAACGTAGATTAGTCTCACAATATGTTACTATTGTTAGTTATATAGCAGTAGTTGCCATACGTTGTGCCTTGTACAATTGTTGTGCAATAATATTTAAAGTTTGTTATTAGGTATTTCACAAGGCCCTCTCTTTTAGAGTATTCTCATAATTTCTTGCTTTTATAGACAATGAACTTCCCTTTTCTGTTAAAATGTGCATTATAAATGCTTCAAAATTTAGCTTTCAAGCAGGGGGTATGTGTGCAAAAAGTGACGTGGGGCTAAGTTATGTATATGAAATCCAGATTCTTCACATTTGATAATCGTTGCAAGACTTAGACTCTATGTTTCTTCCAAACGTTATTGAAGTAGAAGGTTTAGTTAATTTGAGGTCTTACGTGTGAAGTTAAAGATGTGGAAAAACACCTAACACATTTTCTCGAGCATTGGGAAACTCTGTCTACTATGTCCGTTGCAGAGCACTTAACGATGTGTTTAAATAATCGTTCGTCATGGCAAGTTTTTAAGGCGTCACCACAACTTCAATTCACCAACTAATGCCTCAATTATTTCAGCTGACGTTTTCGAGAGTGATATGTTGTCCCTCATCTAGAGGCCATTGTAGATATGTGTGCCCAATGGCTCCAAACACGAGGCTATTTGTCGTACAAAACGGTATTAATGGACAACAGAGCGAAAACTGATTGACAGAACTACCGACAAATGGTTTAGTTTTAACTCGCAAACTCCGCTCTACCGACAAACTGTCGCCTCAAACTGTCCTCCCAAACAGACGACATATTTTTCACGTCACCGGGGCATTTGGGCAGCCATGTTAGAATGTTGTGCGCACGTTCGCGCGCATTAATCGATGAAATTAAGGAGGAGCCCGCGCCTTATCGTAAAGTGATGCAGGAGGCCACAGACTTTATCACGCAAAATGATAACAGACGAGCCGGAACAAGAACCACTTGTGACCAGCGAGGGGCCGATCAAACAAACATGAATGACGGGGTGACATCGAAAATCTGGAAGAAATATGAGGGATAATTCAAATCATATACAAGAACCGCAATGCCACACGCAAACCGCACAACTTTGTCCACAGTTAGACCGAGACAACTCGACCTATGTCATCTCTAATATGCTTTCTTTGGAGTCATATTTGGCGAAATAATAGGAAGTGTATGTTCGAAAAAGATTGTCCTGGTCTGTGTTAAAATCGCATCCTCCTATTAGACTGTACAATGTTGGCAAACAAGTACGTACTAAACATTTTCTGGCAGAATATATTTGTGTGAGGCTTCATGCATGTTATACATGTAACAACAGCTCCGGACAGAATCTGGAAAATGTGGAGTTTCAGGGGACCCTCGCTGATCAGGAATGTTCACGCTCCTTCCGTGCCTTCAAACGGATTAATACAGGCATCTGGGAAGACAAATATTCCCTCCGCCGGGAAATATCGGAGTAGTCTCCCCGGACCACCAGGGTCCCCCAGAAACCGCCTTCCCACGGTGTTATGAACCGTACGTTCGTGAGCCCTCATGTCGCTTAGTTTCGTCACCTCTTTGCTTCGACATTAGGGGGCAATTTGTTAGCGGCAAGATTGGTTGAAATTGCTTTGTTGTCACAAACGATTGTCGATAGGGTGGGCGGACTCGCAGGAATGCAAAACTTCACGGGACGACGAACCAAACCCAGAAATTCCTGCACTGGGGAATGGAGGATAAATTATGGAGAAAAAAAAAAGTTTATGGTTGCCAGATTGGAATCCAGGACCACTGCAAGTGTAAAACAACACCGGGTCGAATAGGGGATATACGACAGGACTGACCACAGGGACAGGCCTGATTAATAGCCGCACGCATCTGGACACGGGTTCGCTGGTCAGTCAGGCCAGGTGAGGCAAGTGTTCTTGAGTAAATCAGTGGTGGAGGTGCGGGGAGCTGTTTACCGACTCACTGGGTCCTCATCAGCTGTAATGAGCGAACCAAAGGCTTACCGTAGAAGAAATAAACACACAGGAAAGCTGATGATGACCGTTTTCTGAAATTAATCGATCGTCAATCGATTGATGTTGCAAGGCAGAACATAAGTGAAATATTCCGTCAAAACAGATGCAGAAAACTACACATAATTTTGTGACTTTTCATGGAAGAAGTTCATACAAGGGAAAGCTGTAGGTTAATGCTAACGATGACCGTTTGCTGAAATTAATCGATTATCAATAGATTGATATTACAAGGCAGGATATAAGTCCTATCTAACAGTCCACATAAAATATTCCGTCAAAACAGATACCTAAAACCACACATAATGTTGGTGACAATTTATGCAAGGCAAAGCTGTAGGCAAGGCAATGCCGATGAAGACCATTTTCTCAAATTAATCGATTATCAATTGATCCATGTTGCAAGGCAGTCCTCTATTACAGTCCACGTGAAATATTCCGTCAAAACAGAAACATAAAAAAAAACACATAATTTTTCTGAAGAAGTTAATACAAATACAAAGGAAAGCTTTACGACTGTAGGTTAATGTTAATGATGACTGTTTTCTGAAATTAATTGATTATCAATATATTGATATTACAAGGCAGGATAGAAGTCCTATCTAACTGTCCACTTGAAAGATTCAGTCAAAACAGAAACAGAAAACCACATGTATTTTTTGTGACCTTTTGTGAAAGAAGTTAATACATGTAAGAGAAAACTGAAGGTTAAAAATGCTAATGATGATCGTTTTCTGAAATTATTGATTATCAATATATTGATATTACAAGGCAGGATATAAGTCCTCTAGCAGTCCACATGAAATATTCCGTCAAAACAGAAACATAAAACCACACATAATTTTCCTGACCTTCCATCGTCCCAAAACGCCCGTCAATCAGTCGTCGCTTCACCACGTCTGGTCATTTCAAAATTTTTCCCCGGCCATTTTTTTCTGGTAACTTAAGCCGGGTCAGCGACCTTTCCTCGTCACGAAAACATCCCTATTAAAAGTGAGAGTGATTGATGGTATCCCTTATGGTAAACAGGTTGTCTGCAGGAGACAACGTCTGTCTTGTAGACCAGGATTTGGGTGGTTAGCTCAGCTGAAATAATTACCCGTCCTCCTGGCCAGACGACATTGTCCAGACGAGAGGGTCACGACAGCTGCAGAGATGGGGTACGATATAGTATCCACACCGCAAGGCCAACCAGGTATGATTTTTTGGACAAAAAATAATCAGTCAAAGAAGGACACTAACTAGGTAAGAAAACCCACAAAATGAGCACAGAACACATGAAAACCTCAGGGAGAGGCAAACACAAGAACATGTGACGTATCACTGCCGATGATATCAGGATGGGGGGGGGTCAAGCGATACTAATATACATATACATCTACATATACATATACATCTTACTTACATATACATCTCCGGGATAATTAAAAATGGATACCAATATTGCTAGTAGTATGTATACTTTTAGACCGTGTTGACCTTTCCTAAATGCTACCAATTTGACCAAGTTATATCTTCATTAGAAACTTGATATACCAGGGGAAGAGAAACCTTCTTTCATCAGTTTATTTGTCCTATTACAAATGGACCTGTGATTTGTGTTCTAACGTGCTTTTAGAGTTCAGATGTCCGAGGAGAGGTCAATATTAGAGCCCAAACACCGGTACTCCGGTACGGGACAGTTGGTAATGTAAGGGGGAGGTGCTGTGTCTACTGCCTGACACGTGTTGACGGCCAGTCGGCGCGCGATGGGGGTGGGCGAAACAACATGTGGACACTTCGTACCTCACACATACACACATCTTATACACACAGCACAACCTCCCATCGTAATAGTCGGTCTTGAAGTATATGGGTTTGTTGCATTAGGGCCACAGCACGTTGTGATACTGAAAAAAAGAAAACAAACAAACAAACAAACAAACAAACAAACAGACAGACAGACAGACTGACAAAAAAACGCTGCCACGGTCTGCGCTATATAGAAAAGAAATTTAGAATAATTTGTTCCCTCTTTGTATCGTTCCCTCCTCTTGTCCTTTCTTCCTTTCTATCTGTTCTCTCCAGTTGCTCTTCTTTTTTCCCTACTTCCTTTTTTTCTGAATTCCTTACTTACAATAGTTGTAAGATCATGTAATAGTGTCCCTTTATTCTGGGTCTGCTGATTTCAATTTTCAGTCCTCTCCGTGCCCCCACCCGGATATTAAAAGGTTGGCCATGCATGGTGGTCCACACGGCCGAGAAGAACCACATTCTTCCCCCTGGTTAAGCCTTCCGCGGATCAAGCCACCCGCCTGTTTCAGACACACTTTAAGGATTTACGTGCCCAATGATACGTCTTTTAACATCTGCCAACACCCTGTACAGGTCAGCGCGCAAATAAAACACGCAGTATCGCACACTGAGGCTCCCGCAATCTACAAAAGTCTGCCAAACAGCTCGTCCGTGATCGCGACATGGAAAAGTAGTAAGCTAAGAGGGTGGATAGATTTCAGTGATAGCACGAGGTGATCATATCATCATATCAGCGTCTGGTGTTAATAATGCTCATGATGAAGCCATTACGGGGTAAATGGCTTGTTATTCTCGCAAAGTAGTTCGAAACTTCTCAGAATGGGACAACACTTAGCGAGTTGTCAGCGTTTGAGTCGACACAGCGGTTCAGATGTGGGTGTATGTATGTAGGGCAGGGTGTGCAGCTGTAATAGAACTGTTTAGCAAAGGCACGACCTCCAGGCAGGTGATATATGGATATACCTACAGTTTTGTGGAGAATTCTATCTAAGGCCCAAGATGGGTGGGTGGGGCTCAGTAGGAGGGGCTGCTTATAGCACAGGATAAGGATGGGACGAAGATCTGCATCTACAGACACGTTAGGGATGATAATGTTAATGATTATCATATGATATTATTTGAGGGGGGTTACTGAGAAGATGGTATGATGGGGGGGGGGGGCAGGAGAAGGGTCGACGTCCTTGTCTTTGTTGTGAGGAGGTCTAACCCTAACTCTTAAAGACAGGCAATCGGCTGGAGTGGGCAGCTGGGGCGGATCGGTCCATTCGGCCAGAAAATCTGCCATCACCTCTCGGGGTAGATAACAGAAGAATGCGCTGGAGTATGCGGGTTACGGCCATGTGAGCCCGCGCCTCGCTTCACTCCAACTCTGAGCACGTCTCAGATCTGCACCCCAAGGACACACATTTGTGCTTCTTTCAACCTCGACAAGGTTTCCAACCTGCTAGCTTCAAGAACAAATTCTTCCCGTATTACACATTGTCAAAAAAAAAAAAAAATCGGTAACAGTTCCCGGTCAACATCGATCTCCGACCATAAGTAGGGTGTTATCGATACAAGCGGTTTTAAAAGGTTTGCCCGTACCTGGCAGATGGGAGGCAGTGAGGCGGGGGAATTGTTTACAGACTGGGTATCTTGTCCGATTGAGCGTGCTATGGATTAAGTGGAATCTCAGGTTGGGGAGAGGTAACTTTTTAGAACTAGCCCTCTGAAACAAATCGGCGATTTTTTTTCGCAACAGAAACTGTGAGTTAGACACTGCAGAGTAGCAGGTCAAAAACGGTGGAGCGGGAAGAAGTGACGCGGAGTGTGTACAGAGAGAACGCCTGGGACTATCGTTCACCTGTGTAAAGAACTTGCACTCAAAGGGGCGCGGAAAAAAGGACGGCCCAGGGCCCGTGTCACTTAATGCTCAATTTGGCTCCCCAGAGTGGCGAAGGGCACGTCCGTCGATGGGAAAGCTTTCATATCAAAGAGCCATTAGTCGTCGACAATTGGGACAATGGTTTACTTTCGCTGACAATCTGTTTGGCTAGTGAGTCCATTCGGGCATTCATTGCACGAACTTTGCCACCATCGCAGCGTATAAATACCCGCTTCGGGGGCAAAACTATATCCCCAGAACGCCACCAGAAATCGGTTTAATTACATTGCAGAACCCCAGTGTCATGCCTGCCAAAACCCTTCCCGTGGCGGCTCCCAGAAACAGGCTTTTAACGATGTTTAATGATGGGCCCAAATTACCGGGCTTTAATCGAGTGTCAATCAGTTTATCGCCCGCGCCTCGGCGGTTGCCTCGTTGGGTTGGCTCGCTATTGGCCAATTACAAATATAAATACAATTAATATTAGGACTGTTGACTGCAGAGCAAGCAATGCCGGCCCGCTAATCAGCAAGGAGCAATCTGTAGCCCAGGATGTGACGGGGGATACCAGAAATGCGGCGGTAGAGAGAAAAGCGGAATGTTGGGGGACGTGACATGCACCGGCCACAATTAAGTTGTCAAGGTCGGCTAGGGCTATAGGGTGATGACGGGAACGGTGTATTTAAAAGAGCCAGCGATGAAAACTGTCCGTGCTACGGAGGCAGCTAATACTGGTGCCCGTGGAAAGAGGTTTTAAGAAATGCGTCTAAACGTTTGGTACAATTTAGGACGGTAAAATCAGGCATCACAGGAGGTTTGCAATCGACCACGGTAATAATAGTGCAGCTTGAAGAGGAAACGGACTATTATGGACCAATTTGGCGGCCTCCTGCTGTCGGCTATCGGTCCATACGTGGTCTCTAAATGCACCGGTACCAAAACATCGCTCTTTCCCCTGGACACGTTGTTTGATCAGGACTGTTCATTGCCCAAATTTCTCCTTAATCACGTACGTTATAGTGGATGTTGTTTGAACGCGACTTACGACAAACATGTGGACTGTATTATACAGATAACGTCTGTTTATCCGGTCCCTACATATCTGTACCCATGATGCCCTGCGGCACGAAAAAGTAACATCGCCAGAGCTTTTCTCCGCCACTTTAGCCCCGGTGTGTGGAAATCAAAGGCCTGGTGACTGAGTGATTTCAAATGGTTTGAAATCTATCATGAGGGGTTCATTAGGTACCACAGCTGGCCGATCAATTGAGGCGACCTACCTAGCCGAACACTTTGTTTAATGTTACCGTTGTATGGCCCAGCGTGGAGTAGGAGGGGGACGACATCCGCGGCAATCAATTAATTGCGAGCGGTTCTGGGTTAATTGGGCTCGTTAGAAATCGGTTTAAGTGGTTTTAAATCGATGAGCTGATAGCAGAGAGAAAGCCAGGGGGGAGAACGCCCGATGACGTGTTGTGTTTTCTCTCCTGTCTGCCTCTCTATTCACCCGTCACGATTCGGTTAGAACAGAACCGTGCTGCGGTCCGGGGTCCAGCACGGCCCGACTGTACGTGTGCATGTTTTCAATTGAGGACAAGGGTGCTGGAAATATCCATTTCTGTGGCATTTCTGGCAGGGGCGAAACCCGAGCTTTTGATTGACAGCTAATGATTTAGCTGTAGCGGGAGTGGATCGCCCTGGAGGTTCCCTTTGTCTTTATTGTCCATTGTGTCCAGACCCAAGGAGTGTGGTAGATAAGACTGTCCACTTTCTTCGACCATCCCCGAGTCCCGAACCTCGCTCCGCTTTCTGCCTCATATGCCCGTGTCAACAAAGCCCCTTTAATTACCCTTATCAGCGTCCACAATCGCTGTATTGATTTGTTTAGTGTGTCAAATAATTCGGCTCAATTGTGCGGCGTTTCTGGAACGAGGTGCCAACTGATTGGGAGTAATTGCGGCAGTTGTGCCATTGGCTAGCCGCCACTGGTCGGAGCAGCACGGCGCGCTGGTTCAGTCCTGACGGGCGGGGGTCGCAGGTGGTCCCGAGCATGGCGATGCAGCAGGAGTCTCGAGCGGCGTGCACCGTGGCCAGGCCCGTCCCGCTCTACACCACGCCGCCCATATGGCACCAGCACATCTACCATCCAACGTCTAAACAACCGACCCGCCACTTCATCGCCGACATCTTAGGATTACGTCCCGATAAAGATGACAGGCCCCTTTCGCCCTGCATGCTCAGCCCGGAACTCCACAACGCCAAGGCCGTCGACTCGGCCAGGTCACCGAAAGGGAACGCGAGGACCTCTGCTACGGGCGCTACCGGCTCGACGCGAGAAGATTCCGACTCCGAGGCACGGTCGTCGGACAGCGGCCGGGACCAGGACGAATCCGGTCATGGTACGTTCTCTTCAGGACTCCTCCTTACATTCCCTACCTTTTCTTTTACCTCGCCTCTTATGTTAAAACTTCCTTAAGATGGTGGTTACATCCTTAAGATGTAGGAATATTAATATGCTACTAATATTTGTGGGTAAATTTTAGTCCACTTGCCCTGGAAGTGTAGCTTGTAGTTTACACTGCCCGTCTGGCCTTATGGATGTGTGCTGAGCATATTTGTTGATTCAACTTGCAGGCTTCTAAACGTTTCTGGGTCTAAATCGAGTTCGGTCCGCACATATTTAGTGATGAACCCACATTTATGTTCCTGTATACAGAGAGTGGCGACACCAAGGTCCCCAACGGCACAAAAAGAAAACACGAAGATGGCGGCAAGAATTCGGAAAAGGACACAGACGGCAACCAAGAAGACAAGCCGAAGAAGAAGAAAGCGCGGACGACGTTCACAGGAAGACAGATTTTTGAGCTGGAAAAACAATTTGAAGTGAAGAAGTACTTGTCAGCGTCGGAGAGAGCGGACCTAGCAGCGCTGCTGAATGTCACAGACACACAGGTACGCGAAGTTATTTGTTGTAGTTTATTTTTGCTGCCGCGCTTATGCTTTGGTTTATAGAGGCTTGGCAAGGATAAGGAATAACGTATCGACTACACAGCGTCAGTAAACTGTCCACGACAATATGGTTTCAATCTGTCCTGAGACGTTAGTAGCGAACAGAGGACGACAGTGCTTGGTGGAATAATTATGGGGCACATGTACTGCCAACTGGCCGTGGTACGAGGGGGAGGTCGAACGATCGAGCGGCATAGAAAGGAGTGGGGTAGGTTTGAAGTTAGCAGAGCATAATCTGCACCATTTAGCAGACAAAGACCGGTCGTGCTTGCGGAAGGGTTTACTGATATTTGTGTTCTTGGCGGGTGGTGCCCATGCCTTTGCAGGTCAAGATCTGGTTCCAAAATCGGCGGACAAAATGGAAGAAACAGGACGGCATCTCCAACGCCGAGGCGGCCGAACACAAAATTGGCGGCAGTCGTCACATCGATACGGTGCGTCAGCGCGAGCAACAGCGATCCACCAAGGAGCTTCAGAACTGCGAGACGCCTGTGGAAACTGAAACAACAACAGACTGCAATGACTCCAACAATAACAGCACAGAGCGGGCCGAGCGCAGCGGGATGGAGACCGAGAATGCGGAGCCCGACCTGCGGCACGCCACGGACACGGAACCCGCCGAACCTCCCGCTGGCGCCGTGGTAGCAGCCCTCGAACCTCCGCCTAACCAGGAGGGCGCGAAAAACGGTACTGTGAACGTTAAAGACGAATCTTCGCAAACGTGCGACACGGACTAGCGTAGCTGTAGCGCCAGGTGTTTGTGCAGATGTACAGGTGTTCATTCATGACTTAAACTAAAGCTGTCTATGCTCTATGGTAACACAGTCGAATTATGTCAGGGACTCGTAGCAGTTTTCCTCAACTGAGTGTCTGACATCAGAGAATTCATAGCAGATAACTGCCAGATGTTTCATAGAGTAGACATAGATATTATGTTCCTGTTTCTTGCTTGTTTCTCGTTGTTGTTGTCGTTGTTATAAATAGAGAGTATTAGAGACCCGAAAAAATACCAAGCCGCTAAACTTTATTATGAGATTCAGACTGAGCCCGCGTGGGAAAATCTATCTGAGCATTCCTGACTTGCTGATTGTTTATCCGTTTAGAACGGTGACAAATGTGAAGAAAAAAGAAAGATAAGAAGCGTAAAACCAGTCGCACTGGAAACTGTACAAAATACGCCTAATCTGCCATTGTAGGTTGTCTTTCTATCGTATCAAAGCTGTTTGTTTTGTTGTTGTAAAGAAGTTGTTTCTGGTTCGCTGTAGAAAAGTTTCACACAGAAGACTTGTTACCGAAAACATCCACGGTGTCAGAGGTCATTTCGTTTTCTTTTCCATGTCATTCTGTCGTCTGCGTCGGTTGGCGGGGCCCAGACCCCAGACACTGCTGGCAATTGAACCGTGGCTCTCGCTAGTGGTTTGCCAAAACCTAATAGTCCGAGTAATTGTCCAATAACACAGGGCCATTACAGGTAGTTACTAAATTGCCCTTTCAATGATTTTCCTTCCAAGGAAAGTGGCAGAAATATCTATATCGTGGTCTTTGTGCGGGCACTGTAATCCGGGTAGTTAGATGCACTGCTAGGATAGTGCATTTACGGGCTTACATGGACACTGAGGGTAGAAAGATTCACGCCTGATGTGCTTATGAGTACAAGTTGGGTGCACGCGTTTGTGAAATCGCTCACGGGTGTTAGTCGTGTGTAATCACATCACGAAACGCTTGTTCACACAGGACGCGGCGCCTTAAATACACATCCAAACCCTTTCATGGGGGAACTCAATTGGAAATTTTCGTCAGACGAATTCTACACACTAGTTAGGCTGTCAGAGGCACGCCACGGCTCATAGAAAGGTCATCAATAGCGAAGTGATCTCTTAATGGGCGAAACAGAGGGCTCGGGTAGTCATGGCGCCATTTTCTAAATCGACCGAAAGATCGTTTGTTTCAACAGTAGTGCAGGGTGTAAATTATTTGGGAAGCCGTCTGCCAGGGTTGTGGCTGTCCATTATTGCTACAACACGCCCAGAGTCTCTCAACAAAACGATCTTTGACGAACAGCCACAATAACGACACTTACAGGCCGTAGTGCTCAATCAGTCGTCTGACAAATTTGTCCGCCAAAACCGTTTGCTGAAGGGCATGCTGATTCTCATGGCCGACTGACAGAGAAAAGATAGAACCCAAGCGTACAAGGAACGGAAGCTCCATCCCGTACTTTTGAACGGCACCGTTTATTATTTCTTTCACCCGTGCTTGATGATAAACGACCCACACACTCAGAGACAGACATATTGTGGATTTTTGTCTGTCACGAAGTCGTCTGAAATGCCCCATGTTGTTTACACCAAGGCTCGTCTTTACTAACCCATAAATGTGCCGTGTAGACTGATACACTGTTGTAAGCCGTTTTCCTGTGTATCATATGAGAATCTTGCATTGTAAATTCGATGTTGAGCCAACATTTTTTTCTTTCAACACTTGGATATTGGCACTACTGATTTGGCGATTTTTGGCGGTAAGTTTCATGCATATACACAGCATGGAGGCCCATTGTGACCCACATTTTCCAACATACAACCTATCTGTCACGTAAATCCGTCTATTAAGGAGGCTCTTTAACTAAGGAAACTGTGTACGGTGCTAGCTGATAAACAAAGAATTTGAAAGATGGAGTTTTGACCCCAAGCGTTCGTGCTCGGCATGTGGGCGGACACACATAAACGGACAATTTATATCATTACTTGTTGACACAGAGTCTAGGGCAGTAGGCAGTTGTATGTGTACTGTCCCTGTCAAATTCGTGTTAACTCGTGGTTGTGTACACCCCAGATGGGTGTAAATTAGCCCTGATCGCCAAATATTTGCGGGAGTAGAAGTGCGGGCCGCACGAGCTCGTCTCCCGGGGACCCACGAATTCCTGTCCGCCATGCGAGTGCGTGGACACGAACGGTTCCTCCAGCGTAAATGAATTGCTTTGTTTCTGCGGAAAGGTGTGAAAACCGCACGAAATGACCCTAAACTCAAACCTCCAGGACAAAGTTTGTGTTCAAATTCCTCTGCTCCATTAGTTTTTCGTAAAATACATTTTTCTCTCACCGATGATCGTGCAAATGAGGTTACTAGTTTGTAAACTGCTGTGTAAAAATTCACTGGTGAGACATTGTAAGTAAACATTACACTTCAATATGCTCTAAGGAGTGTGGATTAAGCCTGTCAGCTGATAATATGTAACAGAAACAGGGGAGTTTGTCTTGACACTGACTCTATTTTCTTTCATATCCATGCGAAAAGCTTCCCTAATCGTTCTAGGAAGTGCCCCTAATACCTCGCTAATAGGCATACAAAAAGGTGCTAATGCCTTTATGGTGTGTCCAGTCATAATAGGATTTGTACTTCTCTCAATAGACCCGCTGGGGAGTATATAACCAAGATGGCCCTGCCCCTCCTCCTCCCCCTTTGATGGTTTGGTAATGGGCGATTGTGGGTCTGTGTGAGGGAAGTTCCGTCCAGATTATTTCCTAGCGTGAAATCTGGAATTGTCTGAAACGTTTCAGCTACAGACGAGGGCATTTAGGTCTGTGCACATGGTGTTGAGCATAATCGGAAAAATGCATGCAAATTGTTGATAGGGCATTTCTTTCAAACGGTCTCAAAAAGGACGACAGCCAATTATCCTAATTTACCTCATATTAGGTCCCTGCGATTAGCCATTGGTTCCTCCCTAGATAGCTCTAATTCTCTAACTGTTCGATTCGGCAAATCAAGCTACTCTAAGGCAGGCTAGGTTGTAAAATGTCTTAAATAAAGTTTAAATAAAGTCAATCAAGCAACAAGACTCGACGGACGATGAACTTCTCGACGGCCAGACCAACGCATTGGCATCTGAACATGGTACTGTGTTACCTGAATGCAGAAAAAACACCTTGGATAAACCATTAAAAACGGCTTAACCATACTTGTAGTCTGACTACGTGTTAAAACCCCGGCTTCCCGGGTGTGCCCATGTCGTTGTGGTGTGTTTTTGGTTGGATACTTATCTAAAGAATCGATTCAATACTTTTTCATAGGTCACGTCTGCCATTGTTTAACTTAAGACAGGTTCGTGCAAATCCAAAGGTGTTAGGTTTGAACACGTACAAAGAGCTCCGAGGCTCAAGCACGTTTCCCTACAATTATTCACATGCGGGCAGGCACCCACAATTAGCTGTTAGACCTCGTTAATTGGGCGTCTCGGGGTGGTGGGACCCTTCAGTAGACACAGCCGCTGTCACATGGACTGTTTAGTCAAGTTTTCTACCCCAGGTCCGAACATTCCCCCAACTTACAACTCAAACCTGTACATAAGCCAAATAGCTGCGTTGTCTACGTACAAACATGGTCGTCATTTAGGAGGAGGATGTAACTGTGACCCCGTACTAGCTGTTTGCTCATGCAAAGAAGCTAGGATCCTTCTGTATTGCTTGGACACAAAGCACCTCCCAGATCCGTTAATTGTACCTCCTTTACAATCAAAATAAGAAGAAGCAATTTGTTTAAGTTACCAGCCCAGTTCCTCGCGAGCCAAGAGCTCTTCCTCTGTATACAGACCCGTTGCTTTCCTAAGCCCCCACGAATGCTTAAATTGTGCACAAGCGATCGGGTTCCTAAACATGGAAGAATACCGGGGATTAGCCCGCTTCCTGCGGTAAACTGCCGCTGTCCTAGGCCGCGATGGCATGCGACTGATAGACTGTGATAGGCAGGTTTACTTACTACGAGCTCGAACAATTAAAGATGGAGTTCCTTGCCCACCGCGGCAGTTTAGTACACGTGCTGGCGGCAAATAGTAACAAACCTGTGGCCGGTTGTCGGGGTGAGGTTGGGAGGGGGTTGTTTTGCTAACGTATTGAGTTATGCTAGATATCCTTCACCAGGGTTCCCTCTGAATTTTGATTGAGGGATGATACATGACCTCAAGGACTTTATCACGACTTGCAGGGCAGTCATCCAGTAATTTTGGAAACGCATGCATCTGTCCGACATGGGGAAGGTTGCTTTATAACGAGCTAGGTTATCCTTCATCCGGGTTTTCTCTTTGCTTTGTTGAACAGATGGTTTTGACGACCGGAAGGCCCGTTTTCCAGAGATCACCTGCAACAGAGACAGAATGACATCAATGTATTATTGTGACACGTATAGAGAGCATAATTACCCCACTTGCGTACCCTAGCATCCCCAAAATGCAATGTTAACTTATAATGTTGGTCGTGGCAGCACAAATTCCTACAGCAAGTTCACCTTAATCGCGCAGACGTCCATATTTAACCAGATCACAGAATCAAACAATCAAACCCCCAAATACAAGTGAAATGAAGATGCAAATCAACCTGTTGTAGAGATCTTGTTAAACTGTAGTCCGTCAAACTTTTACAAACAGCACTAATCCTGAATGTTCAATGTCACATGAACACGATGTGATTTTGTGTCTGTCTATTTATCATCACTTGATAGAAGTAGATGGAGCGGTCATGCATGTGTGAAAGGATCTGCGACGGGTTGGAAAACGCAGCATTTATTTAACTTTTACTCAACACTTCCACCTACATGGCACTAAGCTGAATGATGGTCGTCTTCACAAAGGGAGTCAACGGCCCAGAGCCATAGCTAGGCGACATCGTCTATTTTGGAACGGTTTTCCTGTCAAACTCCGGGAGTCACCGGTGGAAAGCAGACGACAGAAATGAAACAGCTGCGGCCATCCACGTGCAGTGTCCGTATATTGAGGGCGGCGCTAGCTGGAGCAGACAAACACTGTGACGCGACTTTCCCGCTCACAGTCTGGTGTTTCTGCGTTTCTTCCCGCCAAAATAGCGGTGACTAGCAGCTGCCGTTTCGTTTGGTTGTCGGTCATAGTTATGTGGTCACCAATTTGGAAATAACCAGAAAATCTGTAGAGAAAGAAACACCATATGAAGGCAGGAATGGCTTTGCTTTTATACTCGAAAAACACCTGCAAGGTGTATGTGGCAATCCCGCAGGACACCCAAGTTATTTTGCCAAAATTTTCGCCCAACTTGACACCCGCAACGCATCATGTTGCACGTTATTGAGGTACAGATTGCTTGCAGACGATGGAAGGATCAGTTGATAACGCTGCTCGGAAAATTCACGCTGTTTTTAATAGTTTTTATGTGTGTGAAGTTGGTTTACAAGCAGTCACCATCTTAGAAAAACATTTGCGAGAACTCACGATCATGTCTACCATAACCCACTTTGCTAGAAATCAATCAAGCCTTTTAACCAATATTTTGGCAACAAATCTCCCGCTCTAATTGTCTGTCAGTAATCGTTTTCCCACAATAGGACGAAAGCAATCCGCGGGAAGAGATCAGACTGATACACAGGAGTTCTCACGCATAGATGTGTCTTCTCGGGAGAAACCGCTGGACGACGTTTTTCAACACGGTATCAAAAGTCCGTGAACTGTAATAGGTTTTGTCTGACCCGCCTGGGTTCGAGCACGCCAGGTTTAAATGATATCTCACTCAGGACGCCACACCGCAGTGTCTCTCCGCAAGACGAGAGCGGTCGGCGGGTCTTCCCACATGGCAGCTATTACTGTCCGCGGGAGAGCGCAAAGGAAACCCGGCCCTAATCATGGCTACAAGTCCCGACCCCGCGCAACCTAAACAAAGGGGGACTTCATTTACGCCCTGCAAGCATATCCCCAGTCAGATATAGTTCACAGAGATATTACTTTCAGATTACACACCTTTAAAGAAGTGCCGCTCCTTTTGTGGCGTGGGGTTTGATTATCAGTGCTCGACCTTGGCAGTCGCGCACAGCCGAGTCTTTGCTGCTATTTCCCATCTACAACATTATTTGCTAACTTATCCTCCGGGATCAGCATCTGTAAGTTAGAAGCTGAGCCTAACATAAAATGAAAAGTTGAATTTCATCTCGTATTTAGAAAGGAGACCACGTAAAGAGCACTTTAATTGAATCGCTGGAAAGGTTCCAATCAAGTCCAGTGGTTCGCTTTCAACGAGGCTTGTGATAGGCTGTCACGTAGTCGTGTTGTACAAATCGCTTAGTTCAACACCCGCTAAAAGACCAACAGAGAGAGAGAGAGGAATTTTTGCGAGAACTCGTTCTAAGTAATTCAAGTGCGACGTTGTTTAAGGGGGGGGGGGGGGGTCAAAAATATGATCGGCGTGAAAATAAATCTGTTGTCGCTATAGAGTTGCGGCGACCAGAGAAGGAACGATACCCCTGAGAGGATCCGTAAAGGCGACTGACAAGTTGATTTATCTCCCGGAGAGGAAGCTGGCGCAGCGGCCGGCGGAGCTATACAGGAGTGATGTCCAACAAAGTGGACACTAAGTGGGCAGACAATATCCTCCTCATTACCGCATGCGCACGCTTGGCTGAGAAGCACGGGTAATAATGTACGACGTGCCCTACATATACACCCACATGATGTTTACTGGGAGCTCTAACACAAACTGGTCAAACACTGAAAGGTGTTCTTCACAACTCACCACAAATCGTCCAGAACCAAGTGCAATCTAAAGAAATTCTCCTTTGAACAATGCCTAGACTTAATTCGTTATCATGGCTATGGACTATTATGAAGTTAGCCATATTATCTCCAAACTGGTACAGCGATAGATGTTTATAGGAATGCTATTGACGCAGCAGCAGTTAGAAGAACACGTCTGCGGGTGGGATAGAGATGTTCCGACCATTTCTAAGTAGCCTGCCCGAGCCGTAGTGGGGCATTGTTCGTGTGGAGTCAGTCGGAACGTTTACACGTCGGTTCAGCTCAGGTGCCAACCTCGGGCACACCTGAGCGGACAGGAAAATTAAGCTGTCTTCTTGACAGGTGGAATGCAGGGAAGAAAAGCTTGGTTTTTTTAAGCAGACGTCTTTTCGTTCGTCTGTCATTGACGAAACTTTTAAGGAAAATCGTATGATTTTCTTTTTACAAATCCCACTACAGGTGAGTTAGAACTTGAAATTTTGTTCATTTTACACAGGAGCCTACAACTCAATCATAAAGAAGTTCGTCCCATTACTCTTGTAGAGCATCCTCCACCATTCTATCATCTCTGAAATCCTCCCTATACTACTAACGACTACCATCTTCTTTCCACAACCAACTCCTTTTGGCTTTGATATAACCACAAGGCCATAATGAGCTCATAAGAAATATTTCCGCCGACCTTCCAGTGTACGATAGTACTTGTAGTGTTGAAATGTGGTGCGGTTCGGCTGGCCGTTACCATAGAGAGCAAGGCTAGCCTTCATGGCCACTCTCGGTATGCGGAGGGCGGGCCCCCGCCGGACCACAGGTAATTAATGGTCAAAGGGTATGAATTAACGACGTCTTTGTCTCTTAATGGGCCTGACTTCTTCTCCTCTTACACCGGGCCAGGTTTCCCCGCCCATGGTCCTTGATAAACACCTTCGGGAACACCTGAAAACAGGTAACTTAATGACCTGTCTGCTTACAAAAACACTCGGAGAAACGGGAGACAGGCGGCAAGGGCAGGTTGGGTAAAGGTTGAAAGAGAGCGGGCAGTTTTGTTCGCTTTTCATCGGGCGTTTTAGAAGGAAATCCCTCTAAGCGGTAGTAAGATCCGTTTCTGGTCCAGAGGACACCCGTTGATAGACATGAGGCACAAATGGACGGGTCCATATGAGTATGACTGCACGGTCCCTGCCGAGTTTGTCATGGAGAACTTAGACGAAATGGGGCGAGAAAAAGTTGTATTAAGGACTCTAAGACACGCTTGTCATAGATATCCCTTAAGTACTGGGTATTTCAACTAATGAGAGCTGAAACAAGAAACATTTAAGTAATTAGGCAATTTGTGGATAAAAACCAGAATAGGCCGGTGTTTACCTGTCGGAAAAGTCGAATTAGGGAGAGAGATTGTAGATTCTATAACAGCATATCTCCACGTTGTTTTACAAAGTACTATAGGAAATCAGTACCATATCTTGACGTAGTGCGACTTATTTAAATGATGTCACCAGTGGCCAACTGGGACTTCATCTAATCATGCTTTATTTTGGTATATATTTCACAACAGGCATGCTGGATTATCAAAGTATTTTAAAAGAAAACAAAACTGGTCTTATTTCGTATGTTATGAAGTATACACACGTGTTTGTGTCATAGACTTAGATTGTCCATGCAGCAAAGAATGCAGGCGTATGCGTTATGCTTACCGTGCGGTACTTTTAGCCGCTCAAGTAATAATAATTAGCGGCCCTTCAAAACAAGAGAGAACTAACAGCTCTCAGGAAGCAGGAGCTTGATAAGGAAAATCGGAAATAATGGCGCAAATGGTGCGAAGCTAAGTAAATTTCGCGGAAGGCGATACATCTTAAGGTAGCTTAATTCCTTTGTTTGGAAAAAATTAAGAGACAATTACGACTTCCTGCGCGGGTGTGGTCCATGGTTGAAGGTTGTTGTGTGTTGTTGGTTCACGTTGACGGGAGACGTTTCTGCATCGTTACCGACATGTTCCCGACATGTCCTGTATCTGCCGGTCACCCCTGACGACCGGAGTTCATGACCGGCCCGTCCGGCCACGCTCAAGTTGGAGGTAATGGAGCTACAAGGTCCCACCTGCGCTGGGAACGTACGGGACAGGACGGACGGACAGGTGGAGAAAAAGCAGGTGACCTGACGCACTGAGACAGGAACTTACGTGAAAGCCCGTTTTTAATTGGGGTATAACAAAATCAAAAAAGAGGGAAAACTAGACAAGAGAGACAGGAGGTTTCTTAACTATTTTTATTCTAATTTTATTTTTTTAACTTTTCGACGTTACTGAGACATAGACAAAGGAAAGGGGACAGAAAAAGGATGTGCCAAGCTACCCACGACAGGTTACTGTCCAAGTGCTCCCACCAACCCACTCCTGCCAACTTGACAACCACAAGCTTCGTGGGTCCCTTACCCTTCTATATCCTCAATGACATGAAGGTTGCAAGACTTTGTAACCATTCTTCATCAGTGACAGTGTACAGATGGCAGCAATAGTTACAAGAAAAACAGTTATTGAATGGTGAAGTTTACTGTTTTCTGGTGGCTGTACTTCTTTTCTGATTAATGTAGTCTTTAACCATGTCGTCCTTTGCTGTGTCTTTCTTGTGAAAAGGAAGCCAAAAGAGATAAATGTCTAATTTGATGAACTGAGTTGCAAAGTAAGTTTACAAGACGAAAACTTATACGTGTACTTTATAATGGTACACATTACAAGACATTAGGAGCATTATATCAAAGCTGTTGTTGTAAAGTGTAGTCTTTAGTTAACTTCAGCATCAAAGAACTGAGTTTCCTGAACTAAAAACGTATGTCGTACATGACCTGACCATTATATCAAAGCTGTTGCTGTAAAGCATAGTCCTTTACTTTAGTTAACTAAAGCATCAAGGAACAGAGTTTCCTGAACTAAAACGTTGTTGTGCATATAATGATGACTATGTGTTGTTCGACATAGCAAAAAAATCTATGCAATTCGAATGAATATTTCGTATCACATGACAGCACTCAGTGTCATCTTGACAATGTTTCCCTTTCGATTCTTGCTTATTCACACAATTACTCAATTCCATAAGGTCCTATAAGCTATGTTACTACTGACGATGGTTTTAGAGACACTTCTTCTATGGCACCGCCTGTCTCAGTTGTGCCAAGATCTGGCAGCTATTAAACACTTTTTGCGTTGCGTTTGATTTTGAAGAGAAATGTATGTGTGTGTGTGTGAATGATGTCATTGCTAAGTTAGACAGGCAGTACAGCATACCGAAGTCAGTGTAACGAATGTTGACGAATAACTCGACTATAATGATAGTAACATCATTGGTAAAGATCAGCAAATCTACTGTTATCCTGAGAAGAAGTCTGACTTTACTTTTAACTTTTAACTGGCATCATTTCTATACCTCCAGTGGTTATCTGTGTGTATTTGGTGAAGGAGTGGGTTATCTTGTTGAGACGTGCTTTTCCATCAACTTTTCCTGAAGAAGATATCCTCCGTAAATTTATCAGATGGGAACCATTTCATTTTTAGCAGGACCTTTTGTGTCGTACTCTCTGCAGGACTACGGCTCGTATCAGAATCCACACGACAGAGGCTGACCCTCTAAAGAGTGCCGCACGGCCCTTATATTCTCAGGCTTCCAACATTCTCATACTTTGAAACCCGATAGTTTGACTACAGGTGGCCGGACAGGCGTCTTCACGCCTCAAGCGCGCGTAAAGAAAACCGGCCGCCGCCGCCCGGGTCTCTGGCCTTAATTGAAATCTATCGAGTTACCATGTAATTACAAAGAGATTTCTGAATGAGATCGGACGATACAATTTACGATAAGCAGAAGCGTAACGGATACCCCCGGACCTGACACACCTATCCCTTCTCATACTTGTTTTTCCACGGGTGGCGGACACGGGGCAGAGGTGTTTATCTCTCTCTTAAAACTCCTCAAATGGACTCAACTTTGCCCCGGGGGCACCCAGAGAACGGTTTATTCACTGACCGGGCCGCAATGTAGCGGTAAATATTGTCACCCGTGTTGCCCCATTATTTCTTGAAGAGTTATTTAAAAGACCCTTTGTGTATTGTGTTAACAGGTCGGGGTCGGGTCCTGCCCAGACGAGCGCCGCCTCGTGGAAAAACAGCACGTCAAAAGGCAAGGTGACGAACCCGCCCTCGGCACGTACCTGCGCAATCCGAGCGCCGCGGAGTTCCCGAACGACCCAATATTTTACAAGTGCACACATTAGGTCAAATCTGTCACTGGGTGTGAAACTTGGCTGTAATGGGGAACACACTTGCTCTCCAAGAGAACAAGTCGCTAGATAGATTCATCACTCAGGTCCGTCAGATAGAGAGGGTCGGAGAGAGAGGGGGGAGGAGAAACTTATCCCCACCGAGCTTCCCACGATCTCAGATCCGGCCTGTAGCCATTCTGTCATTTATCATTTATGTACCATCATTCATACATCAAGATAACATTAGGGGCTCTGTCCTTTGTATGGTACTTATTTGTTTGCAGACCGGCGAACGAAATCCCACCTGCTAGTTCCGACACAGTAAAATTTTGACATTTTCCACCATCTTTTCTCTACCTTCAACCAATTCGTACGGTGGGAAGAAAAAAGGCGTTTACGGCTGGACGATCGTGACCGACAGGTCTTTAATTTGTGTGGAAGTTTCCGCCGGAGAGTCGGACAATCTCCGGAGAGCCTTCCCCAGAGAGGACAGACGATATCCCTATTACTAGTGGCTGTCTGCAGTACCCCACCCTCTCGGTCACACTGTGGTTCCAGATGTCGCCAGATGGGAAGGTTTTCAGATAGGTTCACTGACCGACTATTGCGCGTAAAAAAAGACAGAAGGTCCTGTTGTCTCTGTGGTGAGCGGAGAAAACCGACGCCCGAAGGAGAGTTACGATGGTGGTTGACTGAATGGAAACCGCGTACATAGGTTACCACATTGACCGTAAACTACTCTACTCTACTCTACTCTACTCTACTCTACTCTACTCTACTCTACTCTACTCTACTCTACTCTACTCTACTCTACTCTACTCTACTCTACTCTACTCTACTCTACTCTACTCTACTCTATCTACGTACTCTACTCTGCTCTACTCTACTCTACTCTACAACAAATGAGAAATACAACAACACTAATGATTTTAAGTTTTGTAAGACGAGAAACAATCACTAGTATTACCAAGTTGTGTTTTGTTCCCACGTTCGGAGTCATTTTTACAAACACACAACGTTGGTATTGTATATGTAGTATCGTATATGTGTGTCCATAAACCACAGAAAGAGTATCTTCTTAATGAATCTTACTGTGAACCCTATAAAACTCAAACTTTTTTCTCTGTAAGAATTATCTAAAGAGCTGGCGAGTAGAGTGGTTCTCAAATGTTTACAAAGGGCCGTTGATGTTATACAAGTCTAACCCTGGTTATAACGATTGTCAAAGCTTGAAAAGGCGCGGATGCCATTTACTTTAAATGCCTTGTTGTACCGAAGAAAAGGTCAAGACGTACCATTCAAACAAGACGTGTAATTTACCCACCTTCAGGCCACCAAGTAACATTGACAAATCCCTGGGCAAACCTAACGCTTTGTTCCAAGTTATAAGTAGGTGATTAGTATAGAAATAAGCTCACTACTTTGCAAACACGGAGCGCCATGTAAAAAGAACCAAGTTTACTTGTGTTGTACGTTCTCTATAGCTTGTTTGGGTATGAGCTATGGTGGAATTTTGTAGTGATGGTGGTAGAGACAATTAATGACATTTAATTAACATTGAAAACTGCTTACGTTACCATACGCGACAATGTGTTGTATGGCAACTGACATATTCCGCCAATACTCGACAATCGTTTGTTTATATATTCAATATTGGAAGTAACTTTCATGCCATCAATTATCAACAAATGGATCCGGAATAATCCTTCAGAACTCCAAACAGAACCGCATTTTTCAGTAAATGTGAAACGTTTCGTAAATAAGTTTTATCTACGTGACTACAGCGACGTTTCATCAAGAGGTGGGAGACAGAAATCTTCCTGTCCACGTCGGAGGGAAAAGGGCGTAAACCTTTGGTGTGGCTGAAAAAAAAGGCCGAAATGTTTCACACCCCTTCCCAACGAACTTTCACGGCCCGTGCATGGCCCAAGTTGGGATTATTCCTTCATTTTGCCTTATTGTTGCTAAGTAACAAAGTATATTGATGAGTTGTGCATGCCTTCGGTCCCTTGCGTGTTTGAGAGACATACTGCTATAGCTAGGTCCAAGTTAGACGTGTGGTCTGAGACCATTCCCGATTTATATGTAGAGTATTTTGACGCCTTTTTGGTTCCTCAAAAAGGAAAGGTCATACGACTAGGATCTAGGATAGGAGTTGTCAGTATTAATGACATCGTGTGGGTAAGACTAGAAAATCAGCCAGTGTGTGAAGATCGTGATGCTTGAGAGCGTGCATATTCCCGACTTCAGTTTCTCGATTTTCACATTTGTTTTCGCCAATGTATGTGGTTTCATCCATGTACGCTATCTTTTGACATGACAAAGTTTGACCTTATTCAGTACGTCAAAAGTGTTTAATAAAACACCGTTACTATGTGCCTCCACGCGACACCCATACTGGCCATAGCTTTAGTGTGACAGGTGGACAGATAGCAGATGAGATATAAAATGTGACTCAGCTTCTCTATAAATGCGTGCTTGCACCTTCTTGACATTTCTCTAATATCACAGACTTTAAGTCTCAGACCAAGTATGTCAACTCAATGTTATATTTTAATTAGCTTTGGTTAGACGCAAAACAATAAGTACCTGTAGAAGTCGGCCAGGCTGTCACTGTTCCCTTTGTTCCGTGTAACACACATGTCTAACTAAGCCGAATCGGTAAGTATCAAAGACACCTATGGGATCCTATGGATAAACATAATCCATCTAGATCTAGGTCTCTGTATAGTCTGTAAACAATTCGAAAATAGAGCCGGAAAGTAATAATCTGTTTGGGATATGTGTAGAATGATTCCCTGACGTCCTGTCCCAATGCGTGAGGCACAGCGTTTAGCATAATAAGGGAAAGAGTGTACAGTTTATAAATGTAACAGCAGGTTCCCATTGTCATTGACAGCTGTATGGATGCTCCAAACCGTACTTTTGAGTCTCTCCAACATCACATATGTTTGTTAAGCCTTCTCCAGGCCTGTAATGGACTATAATGACGTCTTAATAGACCCGGCTCGGATAAATGTCACGCGTGCCCTACTGGGTCAGCCCAGTAATAACACAAAAGTCACATATCGGGAATAACGCTCCGTATATCAGCTCCTGGCGGGATTTGCCGAGCTCTACAGAGACGGAAGCTCCGGAGAGGGAGGGGTAAGCACTGACAGACAAGTCGTGTTTATAACGGCCGTGATGTCTTGTTCTGTAGCTGTCCAACTTCGCCGCCATTTTGTTGCCTTCACCTTCACATTATGACGTGTGCTATTAATTTGTTGACTTTTCATGAAGTCTGGCCCTGCAGGATGTAAATGCTAAATGTGCTTCCTTCAGCTCTATGTAGTGTTTTTGTTGTCAAGAGCTGTATTGTTGTTTTGGAAGTAGAGAAGTAGATGTATTCCCAAACTTATGAACACACATCGCATGGAAAATGAACGAAGGAAAGAAAAGAAATAAAGACTACGCATTTTGTCATTTTGTACAGTCCTCGCAGGAAAGAAACGCTTAAGAGTATTGGTTATTATTAATCCCGTGGTTTTGCGTGATAAATGATCACAGGAGGCTGCATGAGATAAAGCAGTAAAGTAGCCTTGCCCCCAGTGACTTTGACAAGTGGCCTTTTCGCCCCTGACTCTGAACCAGACTACACATGACTGACCTGTACACACATATTAGCGACCCGAGGAAGCGGGGGAGGGACCGAACTTCCCTGTTAATACAGCTCCCACATTTCTGCGTTTAATGTAACAGCCGTGGGAGTGAGCTCTCACACCAGCTTGGTAAGTATGTACGTGTCATGTGCGCCGATACGCCGCTTCATTCCCCGCCTGGGTTATCAAAGGCGCTGCAGACGACGCCTGGCGAGACCAAAAATGAAGTCTTCAATTCCTGACCTCAGCGGTGCCTAACAGACCTGGAAGTCCAGACCGTGTCACCACGCCGGGGAATTCTGGCCGAGAACTCGGGCTCTGAACAGTCAACCTGTTGTTACCCCGGACCCCTCACTCATAAATTATGGTGTAGCCGACTGTCAAAGTGGTCTTATGTATGTAGGGGACTGGCTGTTTCATTCGAAATATTTGGGAAAATGGACAAAGTTACAGCAAAGTTAGTACTATGGGTCATTACATCATCTAAACGAAATGTAAGGATGGAAGAAAGTTGAGGTTTTCACAAAGTTTCTAGAAAGGATTAATGCCATAAGAGTCCAATGAAAGAGTTAAGTTATTTAAAATCTTCCACCACACCTGTTCCTGTATGTCTGAGAATAAAATGAGGAAAAATAAGTTTATTTTGTTTATTACAATTCTCCAAGAAGTACACAAGTGGAAGGGAGGGCAAAACAGGTGTATTAACACCCAGGTACTACAATAATATAATACAATACAATACAATACAATACAATACAATACAATACAATACAATACAATACAATACAATACAATACAATACAATACAATACAATACAATACAATACAATACAATACAATACATTATATACAAAAACATGTATAAGTGTTGAAATTGGCGCGAGGCACAGCCCGCATTTGTCGCCCAGCATGAGAGGTGGTTTATGCTTACACCCTTCCACTAACTCTGTTTGAACTGACTAAGTGGGTGCAAATAGCCAGCGGCGCTCCACCTATTTTCTCTCAAACAATCGACCCGTCGACTGGTCTGAAGCGCGTCATTATATCCCTGACGGCTGTACGTCATTACTGCAGAACAAAGCCCGAAGTGTAGCCAACTGATACAGACGTAACCGGAGATTTCAAAGACTTGACGTTCGTCAATGGTATACAGTCACAAGGCTGGAGTGCCTGCGCGCGTGCCGTTCGCTCTCGCCCCTATCACTGAACACACGCCAAAATTCCTCCATGAATGCCTCCTATTAACCGGATTGGGATTCCGATCTAGGCTGCAATGGGTGGTATGAGACACGGGATCCGATGAAAAGTGGTTTTAATTAAGACGACTTTGTAAAAACGATATGCTTCTAATCTCCCGCGAATGCCGTCAAAGTCAAGGCACCCGTAGGGGATGGGGTAGGGCTGGCTGGTGTTGGACTGAAAGTGTTTTCTACTTCCTCAGCAAATTTATATGAAAGTAAATAATCAATGCACTTTTAGAAAGGTGGATAAAGAGTGTTTGTCCGTTCTTGGATAGTTGTCAGGATTGATAGAATCTCTGAATCGTTCGCCCCAAGGCGTCTTGTGTATTTTTTGTATGACACAGATGTATATCATGATATTTTTTTTCACACGCGGTTTCCACAACGTGAAGCTTCTATGAATGTCTCAGAATGAGCAGAATAAGTAAAGATAGTACATTGAACACTGATTGAAACAAAGTATAGTAAACTTGGCAAGTGTGTAACCTTTTAAATGGAGTCATCTCGCAGACGTAAAAGTTGCGTTTGTTTTTCCACGAAAGCCCCAGATTTGATAGGTGGAAACGTTTGAGCTCTATCGGGCACTCCGCATGGCTTATCTTGAGCGAAGAACTAAACCAGAAACAACAGACGAAACCCTGGCAAAATTTCCGGACCACCCTGAATTAATACGCCTCTTCCCACAGGCGGTCACCTGTACACGAACACGTATCTATTTCTATATGGATTTGGTAATGAACTTTAAGCAGAAATTTCTTCCACTTCTGTTCTAATAAATTTTCAGATGCATTGTATATGTAAATTAAAGACTCAAAGCATTTCTCACTGTTGATAAATTGCACGTCATGTTTAAGTGGGTTCCAAGTCTACAGAGTCAACACTGTCAATAGTTTTTACGCTATGATTTAGACTGAATTAACCAAATGACAAGTATTTATTTTTACAAGATATCCATTCTGAAAGTAACCAAGAGGACCAGAGCTCTGCAAGAGGACTTTCTATAGACGTATTATTATCCTGCCGTACAGAGCAGGTCCAGATGGACACAGCTGGGACAAAACCAACGTCAACGGCACAGATGTGTTTCATTCAGGACAGTACTCTCAACAATATCGAAAGTTCCACTGTAACTACCGTGTTCAACACAAACAAACAAACAAACAAACAAATAAATAAATAGAAATTATACATGTAATAAACTATGCTTGCATAATACATATAGTAGAAAGGTAGTTCTGAAAGTAATAGAAAAAGGAAATGTATATAGCTAAGGTGTGGGAACTGAAGGGCTGGTGGAGAAAAGGAGGTGACACAGAAAATGGCCGCTCTTCCCCTCAGTCGTGACAGTCCCCAGACTCCCCACCCTCAGGGTTACTGAAATAATGACCACGCTGTGTCCACGTCATACATCGCCACATTCCCACACTCCTAAGTTTCACTCAGGAAACCCGCAAATTAAGAGGCAAACACATATCCAATAGCGGAGGGTTTCCGGCCTGTTTCACCTTGGCTCTGAGCGTGGGGATCGAACCATCTGGTCAGGGGAGGGGTGTGTCACGTAACCCTGGTTGATTTATCCTGAGGTGAGATATCAAATCTGGAAAATATGCCCCAAACAGTGACATAGTTAGCTTTGCGATTTCAAAAACTGATGGTCAAGACATGCTTGAAACATTGGATTGGCCAGAATCCGGTTTCTCCCTCTCTGCGCTGCCATGGCCGTGCGGTACCTTGCTTGGAAATAATCCCACTTTGTGGAGTCTGTTTGTGTGGCGTTGACCGAGTGGAAAATGGCCGAAGTGTTTATAGAGTCGTCTCACTCAGCCTAAGTGGACAAGAACTCTGCCATTGCGAAAGGCATTAAGGCGCCAGGCGCCGACAATTACGGAATGTCAACCGCCACTTTGGAAAGCCATTAAGCCAAGACATCTCGTTTACACCAACTCCTCTCTTGTACCAAAGTAGTCTAAAAACAACATAGCGGCTTAGTAACCTGGTAAGCTATCAACGGATCAGAAGATAGTGCTGAAGGTACTCAAATGCGTGGCTAAGTCTTAATTTACGCGTGTGGAGAATTCGGGAATGGGTATACATATATATATTTACATTGTATACGGATGTATATTGGTGGATTGTTTAGGGAAACGCCCAAGGCTATATTTTTGTTCTAAGTGATCGCTCAAGTTTGGTTGGTAAGTGATACTGTGTTTAAGTGTCAGTATAGGCTTGCTTCATGACGTGAATGAATGACCTGGTGTAACTAGACTTGAATAATAAAGTGTCGTGTGTTTGTACCAGAGGAAGTTGAACCTCCTTGCCGTGCCGTCGTCTGCCGCTGAGGGTTTGCAGCGACATCTTGCGAAAGTACTGAAAGTGCAACTGTGTCTTATTTATACAGCCGTGACCAAAAGACAGCAACCCCAGCAATGCCATTGGACAAGATAAGGTAAACAGTAATCAATCTCGAAGCGTAATATCTATTCAATAGCTGATAGTGAAATGCAGTTGTGCCACGGCTCGCGTTTAGTCCAGCACGTCGGATCACCGCTAATACCATTCTGGGAAAGCCTCTACCTGGCTGCTGGCGGCTGGAGAGAGTAGAAATTGGCCAAATAGACAGATAACCTGCCAGGGGAGTTGGTCTACTAAAGAGTACAGTTTGCCGCTCCCGGTTTCCAGCCGCTTCCCGAAGCCTGGTAGAGGCTACTTCTGTGAAGGCTTACACGTGTTTGACGCCAGAGGCGCTTACAAATACAGGACCAACGGCCTTATTGTATTCGGCACAATTGCTGTAAGAATTACTAGTCTTACGAATAATGATTGTAATTTATTTTAGATCCCGAATTTTGTTTCTGTTAACAAGTTTTAGGGTTTGGGGCAATATCAAAAGTGCAAGTCGCTTACAAAGGCATCACCTATGTATCATTCATCACATTGCATGTTTACGAACAGGGTGCATGTTTTATTCTGTTTTGATAGATTAAGGTCATAGCAAAATATGTAATGACATAATTTTCGTTGCTATCGTTTCTGGATCCATTTAAAGCATTCAATAATTGCACACGATTGTTTGTTTGTTAGGAACCTTTATTGAGAATAACATTTAGGGTGGTTCGTGCTCTGGTCTGCTTGAGCACTCTCAAATCCACCAAACATGAGCGACACCTAATGGATTTGGAAATCACGACATACGAAAAACAGACGCGCTAGGCGGAAGCAAATCCACCGAGCATGAGCGACATCTGGCGGATCCTAAAATCACGACATACGAGAAGGACGCGCTAGGCGGGAGCCCTGAGACGGTGACATTGACTATTTCAATTGTAAAGAGTGTTTTGGATGAATTTTTTGTGAGCACACAAAACTAACAGAACTCTATCGACAATATGGGACAAGTTCAGATTATGTAAATGTACAATGTGATGAACTTTTCATGTACCTACATGAAACATGACGTGGTTTCATTTCAACTCTCCTTTGAATACTCATATAAAATCAGCTATCTGCAGATACTACTTATCAATCATGACAAACCCGGAAGTACACGCAGGTGAAATGGAAGAAGATGTCGCTAGATGTCGCTGCAGACCAGTGACGTGCCGTTGAAATTAAGGTTCATAATGTTCAGTACGAATGTCTCGTAATTAAATCCAATCTGTGATTGTAGTGTGTGTCTTGTACTTTAACTTTGCAATCCGCTGTTTTTGGAATGGAAGAATTTGGAATGATCCCAAATCCACCAACTACATCTGTTCTATCATCTGAAATGGTTGAATAGCAATGAATGTTTCAGTTTATTAATGTAATACTTAAATATGTAACATGTCTACAAAGATGTAGAAAGATTTACTCAATATCCTACTAATATCTTCTCTGATTCTGGTGCGACTTCCCGCTCAATGATGTGGTTCCAGAGAAAGATAACACTGTCAGCGACCGGGACATGACAGAAAACGTAGCTGTGAGTAGCTGCGAGGTTTAACGATTTCTGTTATTACAACAATCTGTTACCATCTTTAATGTTATCTATCATTGTGTGATGATAATAGTGATCACCTGTTACGGGCCGTATGTTCAATAAAGTTCCTTCCCTGCTATCTCCATCACCGCACAAGCGTAGCTAAAGTCAGTTAAACTCTGGCGCAGTCGGTGGGTCCGTCCGTCAGTCATGGTAATGGTCCTCTCCATCTCTTCATCAACAACTAGTAGTTCATATCGCGGAGTGGTAGTCATTAGTTCCGCCCCATAACCGCCTACAATGGGCTTTCTCCCTCCGCCGTCCGGGATCTGACCCCTGTGCTCCGCGATGATTCACACCGGCCACCAGCCGAGCACGCCGCACCGACTTCAATTTGCCAGGACCCTTTTAATAGCCCATTTTTGTCCACTTTTTACCGCAGCCTTTTATCGTCTTCTTTTCTGGCGTTTGGACAGTAATACCGGCATGATCTGGAGGGCTTATCAGGCGGTGCGAGGCTCCTGGGGCGTGTGTTCCATTTCCACGGCCCGCAGCCGGCCGTGCTGGTGTTTTACCAGCGATCTGACACCGGGTAAATGGACACACTGCATTGCTTTTAAAGACTTAAAGGTATAACGATTTCTCTGGTCGCACAAGGTGGCCATAACGGCTTGGATTAGAGCGCAAGTTTGATAGGAGAAGTTTTCAGTCAACAATCAAGTTCGGCGACCTCCCCTGATGCGTCTAACCTACCAGGAACTTGCGTGCGAAAAGCAACTCTGACACGTCTGAAAAAAAGACGGGATATGTTTAATTTTCACCTAAGTTCTCCAGTTTCTCGAAAACCACGTTCACTCCTCTGAGTGAAACTGATATAAACATTAAAGAAATGGAACGGAGGCGTTCAGAAATTAAGAGATTTGTACATGAAAGGGCCGCAAACGACGCCAGACCTAAATCCCTCTCTTTGAAATTTAATCTTGAAGATATTTTCTATCGTTCTTTATCAGTCCGCTTTACGCTTTTTTGTTCTATAAACTGTTACTCGATCGGGTTCTCATCTAGAATATACATTGGTATAGACAGCTGTGTAGATCTACGTGACAGAAAGACCGAGGATTACATAGGTGACTCGGTGACGCCAGACTAGACAGAATGGTGTGTGTGACAAAGATTTTCAAACAAAAACAAGGTGAATTTCCCATACTTTTTTGGTCGATTTCTAATCCATGCAAATGATAAGATGCATGGCATTCACAAGAGTAAACGATAGAATGATATATTGAAATATGATGAGAGAACCACACACATGAACTTGCTAACGAAGTTAATCCATGCCTTAACACGGCACGCAATACAGTGTTGTATCATCGATCGCCCCACACCTCAATACACAACATACAAAACAGAATACGTTACCACACCGTGCACAAAAAAAGACAGAAAATCGTTCTCCAAGTTCTGTGTAACATCCGACATTTTTCTCCGCTCTGTCTTGATGGCAACTTTCTTCCCTCTGCCGCTAGCTGCCCCCCGTCGCGTCCATTATAACCTGTGCGAATATACCGCAATTTCTCCCTGTCTTCCCGGCTTGATGAAGCAGCCGTGCCCGCCTTGCTTGGGTTCCTGCCTCCCAAATAAACATGTAAATTAGAAAAAGGGTTGACAAATCTCGACGTCGTCAAGCGAGTTCGCAACAGCGAGTTAATGAAGATTTTACGCAAGTGCCGTCTAATGAAATGGAAAATTCTCTCGTTAATTAAGCCATCCATTCCTCCATCAGCGTGAGCATGCCTCCCGTGGATCCCCCGCCGTGCATTCTTGTCTCAACTAATAAAGTTTTCTTAACAGTCTGCAGGAGAAAGTAAGTAGTTAAGACGAGAAAACACCGTCAGTCGACGGATCATTTCTGGAATCTAAACCGAAAGCTGATTTACTGTAATACAAAAATCACTACATTCCGCCGAATGTACCTAACAGCATACATGTCTATGAAAGGTCATATATACCGTATACGATAAACATGTAAATACATTTATCCAAATATATACTGACCTTCAATGATACAATAATTACTGTACTGTGTCCCTGATTTGAAGAAGAATTTAATTGGTTTTTATATCAGCAAATTCACGTCCATAGTCTCCACTGTACGTATAAATGCCCCCCCCCAAAAAAAAAACCACGCCCAGGCCCAGGCTAGTTCTTTTTACAAGCGGTAATGAAAGAAGCTGACAGAAGATATTGATGAAGAAGACGACTAGAGGAGTAAAATAAATGCATCCATTCAAGCAAATCCCAGAGCCCTCATTTCGGCCCGACCATTCGCCATTCCTTGTCCGGCGATATTGACTGGGAAATGAAAATAAATCGATTCCATTCCTCTCCCTGACAACTATGAATGATCCCGAACGGTTATTTTCGGCGCAGAAAGTTTCAATATTGCTGACCCCATAAACTTCTCGCTACTGCGCGGACCCGTCTGATATTTTGAAGAAATATCAATTAATTTTCATCGTCGCCGATCTGCTAAAGGGCGCCGGGAGACCAACCGACAAGCGGTAAACGCTCTAAATCCGGACAGTTAAGGACGCCTCTCTAAATGTCGCGGCACACCATTATTTATGAAGGATTTGTCCCCAAATCGGAACTTCATCAACGCAACTGCCATCTCCCCGGCGTTATCTGTAATCCCGTGCGTTGTTCCAGTCATTAATTGCACTCGTGTTTCGATGATCCAATATATCGTCGCAAATGGCAAAAAGAGAGAATCTTTGTCAAGAGAGAATCGAAGTCGGACCATTGTCTCTCTCCCGAGCTTTTCCCCCCAATTGAAGTCTTTGTGCGTCCATGATCGCGCTGGCACCTCCGCAATTAATAGCCTGTTTTATGAATCGATGGCTCATTTTGTAGCAGAATCTCTAGTGTCAGATTAAGAGAGAAGAGCGCTGAATAAGGCGATCCCAGTCATCCATCAGAGCCCGGCGGCGCCGCGTGCTCCCTTCATTGCCATGCACAGCCTGGCGGGGCGCCACCATTCGACTGGAAACCGCGTCTCTCTACCCATAAATATCCTTCCCTTGTACACCGTACATCTCCCCATCAACTCGTTTGTGTCCGTTACGTCTCCGATATTCACAATCAGTAGATATCAGAATGATATACTTTCAGCAAGGAAATGTTTAGATCTAGAATTGTATTCTTTTACAACGTTTGTGTAAAAAAATAATCTGGCACAAGGAACCGAGGCAGAAATGAAACAGAATGAAAGAAATAAAGAGCAAAGAAGACAGAAGCAAGGAAAAAAACTTAACAACGAAATTTGAACACGTGTTAAAGAAGAAGAACAAGAAATGATAAGAAAAAAATACTAGGAAAGAGGATGCAACTACAATTGTGTGTGATGTAAACTGCTGCACGATGCCTAACCAACAAGAAGACTTCTCCTGTAGTCTAGCTTTATAAGGTAGATGTAATTTGACATCATCTCGCTGAAATGTGTGCCGTAATGAGGCGACGCGGGGAAAACCGATGGATTACTGTGTCTTTGTTCGACGTGATTAAAACATTCATCTGCCTTCTCCCAATCATTGTTGCACGCTGTGACGGCTTTCCTTTCCCCATACGGCCCATGCCGCGCTGATACCACCGACACATCATTCTCGTCTTGGTTTCCGCGTCTTTAATGCGTACATGGTCTTACATTAAGTGCGCCTCCTGCAAGGACTACTACCGCCCCATGGAGTGGAAAGTAGCAAAGCTTTATATTTCTCATTTTAGAGCGTATAAACAGGATAGTTGGGCCAGTTAATACGTTCCCATCGTGAAAAATAATAAATGCTGACTTTGAAAAATGAGAGAGCGACCAAGAACGAAGGATCGATAGTTCTGATGTATATGTAGAAGCAGGGCATGCGATGTTGGACGGCAAATTTTTAGAAATTTTTTCCAACATATCGTTTCGATATTCCTCCTATATCTCCGAGGACATCGACGAAGTTGGGGAAGTATAAGTAAATCCAGTTCATGGATTAGTCAGGAATGTACCTATTTCATTTCCCACCGTTTGTTCATATTGAAAAATGATATTGATATCCTATTATTGGACAAGGTTTAGCCGCCTGCAGTTCAGTAAGAAATTAATGATGCCATTGAGTAATAGACGCAAGAATGATATGAAACCGAAACATTTTACGAAACTAATACTTTTTCAGATTTAAATGAATCGTCTAATAGCAACCTTAATTTTTATTGTGCGTATTTTCTGATGTTTCGTTCACAGACCCAGAAAATCCAGTCTAGTGCCTTTGTTTGTAGGTTCTGATGATAGCGGGTATCGATCTTACAGTATCCCGCCAAAGGCGTTGTGATGGAGTCCGGTAGGGAGAATTAGTGCAGCTAATGAATCAATTTGTACTCATCTTCCCGCGCGACGCAAGACAGCTTGCAGACGATAATCGCCATCTTTGCCGGTACCGTGAAAAACGCGGGAAACGTGAGGTAAAAGGACAACCCCATAGAACAGTGTTTATTTACTCTATGAGAACAAAACAAAGAAGGAAAGGTCGAGAAGAAAACAAACGAGCTCTAAACTATGAATTTTGTCAGACAGACGCCTTTCGACACGGTTATAATTCCGCCCACTCAGAGCTAAGTGTGTAAGGGCGTCCATAACTGGAAACATTTTAAAGATGAGTAATATGCTCTCAGGACAGACGGTTTGTCGATACCATCGATGTTACAAGATGACAGGAGATTTGTTACAATACCGGCTCATTTATGTCCACATGTGAACATTTTTGCACATATATTTTTAGTTTATTGACATCTGAATACCCAATACGTATTAGATTGTACAGGTAACAACTTATCTATATACGACTATTGAGTATAGCAAACATGTTATCAATCTTAATCTAGATAGTGAAACATCATATACAGAATGGCTGCAGGTTTCAATTGTTCCCTAGATGTTGAAAGAACAGATGTTGGAAAAGAGAGCACAGTTAGGACTTAATGTTGGATCGGATCGATCTTGACCGGTGCCTAGGGTGTTGTTTTTATTAAGATTCTCTTTCAGTTCCGCCGCGTCAATAGTTCCCACGGAAGAGTGATCGCTCATGTTGTCACTCGATGTTTTACAGGGACGATTTCTCCAGAATTGCCGATGGCCCGACCTCTTGATTGAATCGTCTGAGGGTCAGAGTAAGTCTGGCATCGTTAGTACACAGTGGTCGACATTTTGTTGGAACTTTGTGTTAGCAATTTGGTGAAACTGAAAAATTCTGACTGGATAGAAAAGCGAAAAAAGACAATGAGAAACCGACTAAAAACACACACAGTAACTTGTACGTCTTTGCATATGGCATCTATTGTTCAACTTTTCAGTTCACTACCCCATTCGCATTGTGTATTACACTTTTAGCAAGACTTCTCCGTGGCCTGTTTGACACGCTGGTTGCAAGAGCTGTACACGCCTACCTAACGGCACGGTCACATGCGTCGAAGGTCATTGTACGATTCTGATGCCGTAGATCGTAGAATATTCAAGCAGGCTGTGACAGAATGACAGGGATCTAAGACAGCCTTTTCCGTAACAAGAGCTGAATTTTGCAGGACACACGCACGACTCAAGAATATCCTCGGATTTGCGATCGTAAGACGTTCATACGACGTATGTAACCAGGCCCTTAAAGCTACGCCTTCTCCCCTACCCGCCAAGTCTGGGATGACTCCTACCCAGTACATCAACCCAGCCATCCTCTCTCTGAATTATCCCCCTTGAAAACTTAATATACTGTATTGAAAGCTGTAACACCTATGATAAATTACAGCGCTCTGTCTGAAGCGGCTCAATACAGTTGCAACCGCACAGATCTGACGCGTTCCATTTGTCTTCATTTAGAAATTGAAGAGTGCAACAATATTTCCTCACGTAGCAGACTCCGTCTTGTACGGTCTAAATCCCCCGGCGGCCAATCCAGCGAAGTGTTATTGGTGAATCTTTAGATATCAGAAGTCTCTAACTGACTTTAACGTCGAAGGAACGTGTAGTGCGTTCAACTTAGTGGGTCCATTTCGGCTAGTTTGAGTGTAGGAGGATTATTAAGAAACAAGCATTATCGGTCGTTGGGAGGAATGAGGACCATATAAAGTGCTAGAAAATAACTCGTCAGAATTTGACAACTATTTTCTGGAGTTGACCAAGTATGAGCTGTAGGTTTATACATTTTCAAGCTAACCCATTTGAAAAGAACCAAATATGTAAGGTATACGTCGTCTGAGTAAACATAGGCTATTAACTGTATGTAGAGGGTCAGTAGTGAGAGATTTGGGCGAATAACTGGAAAATGTACTAATGACATACCAGGCAAAGGGATAAACTGTCAACATTGACAAAATTCAAGCCCAATTTTAAGTTAGCATTGTAATATATAATGCATGCTCCCGTTTGTAAATCCTTTTTTTTCGAACCTGTTAGATAATAGTTTTGAGATCAGTTTTGTTCCAGATATCGCTTCCCTGCCCTGTAAGTAAAAAGATGACTGAAGTTGATTTTCCGTGGTGCAGAGAAGTTCTGTACTGTCCGCCGGGCTGTTTCCCGGGGTTGTATGATGGAAGCGAGGCGCGATGGCCGCCGACGTCTTAATTGAAGCAGCCGTGAAAAAGATATAGGAAGCAGTTGAAGTAGTTGAGTCGGCTTATGCGCACTCTTTCATCTCTCGTTTATGTCCCGGAACTCATTTTGCAGCATCAAGAACACAGTTTTATCCGTCCGCGAGAGAAGGCCATCACAATATAAAACCGCAGAGGGATTTTCCGGCCGTTTCATTTGTGTGATAAACGCGTGAAATCTTGATATAGTTGTCGTGGACGGGCGGTTTTTATGGCGGACAGCGGGCCGCCGCGATCACAACTTCGCAAACGTTCCAATTTGAGGAAAAGGGACAAGAAGGGAGTTTTCCATATCGACACGCGGAGAGCTTTTATCTGGAATATGATGGGCAAGTGTTTGCGGATAACGATCAGTCACTGACGATTTTCTTCAGCATCGACGACATGCTCATCTAAAACACACACAGAGACTTATTCTGGTGCATCAAACAGCTAAACATCAGTCACAGTACGAGTTCTGAAATCATACATATTGGAACTAAAACCACACAATGCTCTTCATGATTCAAAATACGTTTTCTTTGTCGGTCTTTATTATTAAACTACTGGAAATTCTTATGTTTAACTTGTCTTTCTATGTCTAATTCCTTATGGGTCTGAAATGAAAGTAATGAATAAGACTTTTTTTGGATCGTCGTAGAGGAGTTGGTTAGAATATTGTCTATGTCATTGAGGTTACGCACTGTCTAGACATGGCTGATATAGGACGCGTGGTTATAATTCCTTACAATGTTGGGCTTAGAGGTTCCATTCTCTCTTTAAAGATTTGTTTTCATCGCTTGCAGAATTCGTAAACTTTCCTAAGTACAAACAAGCTTCTCAAATTCTGCATATCTTAGTAGAAGGAGTTCTGATCCTATTCTAAACAGTACACGTTAATACAACTCCCTACATCACGCTTTCTTGACGTTATGTCTTAAACGATCTTTTCAAACGTTTTCTTCTTTACCACCAAGGGACCAGGCTGCCAACGAGTTTTCACGGGAAATCTGAAACACTTACGGATGTTATGAAGTCTGTACTCCTATGTCAAGCGTGCACATTAAGATTAATGACTTCCTCTCCGCTGTCCATGTATCATCTTTACGTCATGACCTTGTAGCAAGTTCAGAAAATGACAAACTTCTGGATTATGGGCGTGGGCATTTAGAGCTGATAACTACTGTATTTTACTTATATTAGACGCTTGTACATACTTGTTATATTTCAAACGCTATATGAACAACACCTTAACAATGTATCCTATGTTAATAAAGTCTAATCCAGTATTACCTACATGTATTTTTAATGCTATAAGTACAGCTAAGACGGTCTAACAACATCTTTATAGATTACATTCGATTTCTACGTATATTAAAAAGTCTGTATTAGAAAATTAACGTACCATATTTCCAATGTTGCTGATAACTGCTTTTAAACATTGAAGAGTTGCTGATAACTGCTTTTAAACATTGAAGAGTATATATTTTAAACAATGTAAATTAGCAAGAAATTTCAGACGTCGATAATGCGTATGTCTGCTATTTGCTACTAAATTTTCTTCTTTATAAAATCTCAATCCATGAAAACTCAAGAAATGCACCGGCTAACACATCAGGAAGGCAGCAATATGTTTTCTCGCCCGTGGGGTTGAAATTAAGATGAAAGCCGCCCCGATCTGTTTTTATTTCCCTCGAGGAAGAGGCAAACTTGTGCTAATTGACGCTCCGCACCCCCGAGGAAAATTCCCCTACAACAGGAGGCTACCCCCAGGTTAACGGAAGACTAGGTTAAGTGATATTTTCCAGTGCATGGCCTAAAGTGTAATTGCTAAATGGACGCAGTGTTAACAACACTTAGTACGGGCAGAAAAAGTCAAAGATGACTTCCTGTTTAATGGATATAAAGTTTTGCTTATATCTCAGACTGTGATGTACGGGGTGGTCTCTGATAACCCCGCACCGTATGGTAGCTCGGCGGAAAGTTTTTCTTGGGTCTATAAAAGTTCAAGAAGCTCATTTGGTTGCCTAAATGTTTACCAAAACAAAGTTAATGCCACATGTCTTGCTTTACCATTGTAAGTCATAACGGTTGTACTCTGTGCTTTGAATAGACCTTGTAATTGCCAAGTTCTCATTACATCACGCGGGCAAGGGGTTTTGGTAAATAAAAAAAAACAACTGTTATGGCGAATAATTGGTAGAATGGTACTTATAATAGCGATTATCACGCGTCTTATAAGGTACCGACAAACCGTATGAGGACCAAGAGAATTAAACGGAGAGACGAAAATAAGGCAGAAATTCAAGACAGAAGGTTGATATTCAAGAGTACCATCATTCACTTTCACAAGAAAATTGACAAAACGGAAAACACAGAATTACAAAAGGTATATCGCATTAACTGTTGACCTTGAAACATGGACCGACATGTTCACACCCGTTTTTAACTGGGGTATAACAAAATCAAAAAAGAGGGAAAACTAGACAAGAGACACAGGAGGTTTCTTAACTATTTAAAAAAAACTTTTCGACGTTACTGAGACATAGACAAAGGAAAGGGAACAGAAAAAGGATGTGCCAAGCTACCCACGACAGGTTAGTGTTCACACCCTCCCCACACGTTCTGTGTCTTGAAGTGGGCATCGATTTTCAGCCGACAGACGGCGTGGTGTAGTTCCTCTGACGAGTCGGTGGGTGTTTTACGTGGTTAGGTTCAGTGAGTTCAGGGAGCCTTAGAGCCGCGTGTACTTCCTTAATTGTACATCCTTCACATTACAAGACGTTCCTAAGGAGTTGGCGAGCCGCCTACACCTTCCAGGAATCTACCTTGGCAGACAGCAGTGCAGAATGATGTCTTAATCATAGAGGTTCTCCTGGGAGGGGCTACGAAGGACACTTAGAAGAACTCAAGGCCTATGTTTTTTTACATACTTTGAATTTGATGAAATGCTGTACGGACAGTCGACATACATAGAGCAACGGTGACTTCAAGTGTAGACAAATGTTATAACTGCCACACTGATATAACGCTAGCCCCTCCCTCTAAAAGTTTGATCAGTTGTTTCCACTATTCTCACGTACTAAGAGTCTACTGTTACTTAGATGATGCACAAATATCTTTTCACAGAGGGGCTTAAATCTACATCACTAGAACTTTGGAAAGCGTCAAAGTACCTGGACTTGAAATGTCTTGGTGTCCAGATTGAAACGTTAGCATTCATTGAAAAAAAACCCTGACTCAGTTCACCACCAAAACAGACCGTTTGACGTTATCAAACCTAACAGGTTTTCTTCCCCCTTCCAGAAGTCCTGTTCTGCCCCGGTGCCGAATTTCAACCCTCGCCGCCTGTAATTAACAGTGTCAAAACAGCCCCTCCCGACACAAACCCGCCTCTCTCAGGCCAATCCAAGAATCAACGTCAAAATTAAGTTGAATTGAGCCAATGAGCCCCGGCCTCTTTCTATCCGAGCCCTTTTTGCCTGTTTTGAATTTGGCCAACCTTCCGACAAGGACGCTTGTTTTGAAAACAGGAAAGTAAATCTACGGTCTAATGAAGAGCTCAGCTTGAGAGCTAACTTGGAACGTCCGAAGTGCCCTGGGAATGAGAACTAATGGGCCCTGAGCTTGTTTTTGTCTGATGACTAGGTGGTCCTATTTTTCTAGGGAATTCAGGGTAAGGGAAGCTAAAACCAAGAGCTTTGTGATAATAGGAGATCCGAGCAGCATCTATGACTATGGGACAAGAAATGTGCAGTGTAGACAGACTAGACGTTCTTGATTTATTGCTTTATACGCTATTAGTGCATGATATATTCCCAAGTCTCAAAGTGTGTTTGTGTGCATGATATTAATGCCTTACCATATTCATCTTACACTTCTGTTCTTGCAATGAAGTTAACTGTTGACGTCGCTGTACTAGTATTGTATATGGTGTATCCAAATGCTGTTCACTTTGTCTACTTTGTCACTACTGTATCTGTAATGTCTATCACTGACTCTTGAGAATAGTATGGGATAGCTCTAACTACTAACTCAAATCTGCATAAAACACTTATAAACAAACAAACAAACAAACAAACAAACAGATCAACAAACAAGCAAACCATTCATTGTGGTTTCAAGTTAAACGATACGTCACTGGTAACTTGCTTACGATGTAAACTTGTTAAGTTGTTATTGCTTTAAGATAATGTAATTAGCACTTCTGAATTCAATGTGTTCCTCACGTTGAAGTGCTGATGGAAGCTGATGATATCTTTAAGAAATCTAAGATATCACTAAATGTATGAGTTTATGAGTTTCATTATCGACGCAGAATTTTATGTTATATTCATGTATAACATTTAACTGACTGTTGTTAAGAGTATGGTTTATTATGTAAAGCAATTGGTTATATGATCATGTTAAGTTATATATTATGTGAAACTTTCAAAAAGCTGTTAAGATGCTGTTCATGTATGAATACATTTTGTATGGACACCTGTGCATAGTGACGTTTTGTCTGTACACATGGAGGAAGCACTAAAATGTACTCTGTAATGTTAGCTTCAAATATGTACTAAAACTGTACCAACATGTAGACATGCCATAATTGCTTTAAATCATGGTTGGCGTTGTTGACTGAATGGCATTGCGGAGCGTTACAACTATGACGGGGAAAATAAGTATTCTGGATAGATATGAAAGATGCTATTTAGAGTCCATTCCAAGTCACCGTGCGGACGTTTTCTCCCATTGTTTCAAATTGTTTTGAACTACTTGTAACCAATTCTAATAGAATTTCATAGTTTTCAAACATTTCGAACTTAGTTTTAACTTTATAAACAATCTTCCCACATCAGAAAACATTCGAAACATTCTAGAAGCGATGTACGATGTTCCGAAAGAATTCTAATAAAAGAATAGTGATATGAAATTCGAAACGCAGCAAATGTATATGTTTACCAAATAGTTGACATGCTACAGTTAGCTGGTGTGTTACGCCGAAGGGCGGTTATACCGGCTATATAAATACAGATACAGATACAGACACATAAAACGTCGTATCTATTAAGTTAGTGTTAAAAAATGCCCTGCGGAAAGAGCACTTTGTATCCAAACCTCTATAATCAGGACACATCGGCGCTCTTTTGTTGTGGTCACGACGCGAAACTTTTTGTCTGAAAACAGACGATCTTCGTAAACGATTTTATCACCTCACCAGTTACACAAAAACAGGGGAGGAGAATTCCTGCGCGCGGGACGGGTGAGATAAACACCAGACCACCTGGACTGACACAATCTTTGTCATCATCTCTTTAACTATTCCTCAGAAAGGACCGAGCTAAGTTGTAGTGTCGAAATAAAACACAATATATCAGTGTTGTTCTTTTGAGTTATGACCACAATGAAAGTTGACAAGAAAAGAGTTTTAATGGCAAAACTGTGCAATATAGCTAAGCCGACCCTTTTGTGTTTTTGTCAGAATTACTCTTAATTAGCCCATTTGTCTCACGGAACTTCACCTGTATGTTCCAGATTAGACGAGATACGCGCTAAAAGGACGGCGAAAATTCCCTGGGGCGGCGGGAGTGATAACAGAAGACGGATGAGCCTGAATGTTCCCTCCCACCTGTCGTGCTATCCCGGTAAACAGCCCACCCCCCTCCCCCACTCCGTCATCGCGGCATGTCGGCTCTTTTTGATCTGACGTACCTTTCAACAAAACTGTAATTTTTCTTAAACACAATTAGGCGCGGGCTGTATCTGTACAAGACATCGCGACTCCTGAGCCTTTAAATGAATTGTCATAAAATTTTCTCGGTTTCAGGGCTCTTGTTTCAGATAGATGCACGTGATACATGTAACCTTTTATTGACCTCGGTTCTTTCCCACAACCCGCGGTCGCCGGTCTTTACTTGGTCGTCATAAATTGTAGGAGATGATTTTATTTTTGTGTAAAAGCTCGGTAATAAACAGAAATATGAATTCTTTATCTTGTAAGCGCGATCTGATATCTGGAACATAAAAACGGACAGGAAAAGTTTTCAGTGTTTTAACGTATTTAGGAATTCATGACAAGGGATGCTTCCATGGGAAATTTGTCAAAGCGTATCAAAGTCATTTCACTAAGCTGTAAACATGAAAACTGAAAATTGTGTTCCTAGATATAAAACAATTCTTAAGTTATTACCACCGAGGTGTAAGTACAAAATAGAGAAGAAAAAACTTTTGAGGAGAGAAAACCAAAAGATTGGTCATTGGAGGCATCAATAGAATCTAGAAGTGAAGAGGAGAAATTTATTGTTCTTGATGTGAAAAGGGCATCAGACGGGTTCTTAATGTTGTGTCTTCAAAGTAAGGGTCTCGCCCTTTCATCAGAGTGCTGGCGGATTATAGATCTGTGTGCCCCGTGTCACTTCTCGGGCGACACTTGTGTCGTTTAGAGCCTGAGATAACATCGTTAGGCTGGGCGGGTCGTGTCTTCTTAAGTACATCTACGCTATGGTCTCACTGTCTTTCTGTGTGGGCTTTATTTTCAATTTCCCAAATCACAGTAGAAGACTGTTACAAATTAGGTAACTTTTCTGTGATTTACAACCGTCTAGGTGTGGGCTGTTTCGCCAGGATGTGTGGGAATCCCGTCGTCCTTTGCGCGTCAAAGAACTTCTTGCAGTTCAAAAGTTCAAGTTTACAAACAAATCTTTTCGCAGGAGGTCTTGCTTTACTTCCTCCAAATTATATAATTAGGTCTTAATTGTGCAAAGACAACACTAAAATGTTTTCTGATTTCTGATTTTTTTTTACAACAGAAGATATCTTCATGATGTACTTAGCTCTTTTAAGTAGTTTACTTTTCCTTCGCGTCAGGATGTTTTTTGTGGTAAGATTGCGTCACGACAGAAACATCTATAACTGCCGTGCCCCCCGGAATTCACCTACATGTTTTGGGTTCGTGGCCAATGTAAATATTTGGATTCATATTAAACAAGAATTGGCTGCTAGAATACCGCAATAAAACGAATCTGTCAACCTGACGATAAAAGAGATTCCCGACAATTAAGCTAAATAAATGGTGACGATGGAAAATGAACGGAAAGCTTAAACAGTGACTGACGATGACGTGCTCAGGAAACAAACCCGCGACCCTTGGTTGAAGGCGGCCAGCTGCCGCCGTGAGATGCGCCCCTCTCGGTTGTCTTCCTTGCGGTCTTTGCATCTTGTCAGGCGGCGGGCCTGACAGCCATTAAGCAGGCGAGCGCTCAGGCGAGTGATGCCTTTTGAAAGATGCTTCTAGTTAATGCTCTATTTGATTGCGCCTATTCTTCAATATTGCCGGCTTTACGACAATTTACTGGCCCGCGTTAATAGACTGAACTCAGCGTAGACATGCCGCGGAGTGATGGCGTGATAAAAAGCAGAGTTTTGCCCATTATGGTTCAAGTTAGGCATATTTCTGGGAGTCGTGTATTCCAAGCCCATCCGGTGTAAGCGATGAAACCCTATCTGCAAGGTTACCACTGTGAGATGTAAACCACATCCTTTCAGGCGTATTTCGCTCTGCTTATATTTATGGCTGCATACCAGACACAACTTTTCTGAAGGCGTTCCGATCTCCGGATGATAAGTAGCCGCGGCGACGCCACGGATAATTTTACCTGACAGAGCGGCTAGCGTGGCCGGGCTTGGCTGCACCCCCTATCTTTCCCCTAACGCGCTGTAGCAGAAAAGTTGACGAAGCACCGGCGCCAGCCCCAATTTTGGGTGGCAAGGCTCTCCTTTCATCTCACCTACCGCACAATCGGCAACCATTTGAAACATTTCGACCCGGAGTCTGAGCGTTTTGACCCTCCCCTAACTTGGCAAGACTGTCAGAAAGACCGGCATGGGACGAACTGGAATTGTTTGAAAGTACGCCAACGCGCAAAGTGAGGTGAACGCGCTGCATTGTTTGTAAAGGTTTCTCTGTATCTTTAACAGACGTTGTAAACCCACTCTAGCCTATAATTGTTAATCGTCGCTGTTAATACACCTATCTAGTGAGATAATGATCACACCCAGACAAAAAGTAAAATATGTGCACCATTGTTAGGGGTTGTACGGAAGGCGTCGCGGGCGCCAAGCCGACGGACACGGGTTGCGACTCCGAAAATCGCCCGAAGGGCCGAGCTGAACTCTCCGTGAACCCGGGTACCTTGTGTCTTACCCCCGTGCCACCGGGAAGCAGGGTCCGGCCGGCCGACTACCGCCAGCCTGAGACGGCCCGGCAGACAAGGGAGCGATTTTTAATTGGGACTAGATAAGGGTAACGAGTGAAGGCAAGGGGCGACGGCCACGGTGTCTCCGTCCAGTCTAGCAGGCGAGCCAGGGCAGCGGAAAATTAACTTCGAGCCAGACAAACTCTTTATGGGCAAAACGGTTAACGCCTTCTCAAGTTTTAATAGTGCGTGAAGCCAACCCCATTGTGGGCAAACGTTAATAAAATTCGTCATAGAGAAAATAGTTGGCTCTGTGCATTGGACAAAAATGGCCAATTTTGCAGCTGCTTTCACGCACTATGATTTCTGACAGTTTGACGATTATAACTTCCTGCACAGTTTTTTTCCCCGCGCTCGTTAACAGCAGTACGAAACGAGGAGACAACTTTGCTGTTGTCAGGCAGGTTGACAGACTTGCGTGCAGACGATGTCTTGGCCCTTGACAACCAAAAAGGCGGGAAAGATCAAACATTCCGTCTGAACAGACATGTTTGGAGATCATTAGTTCGTCAGTTCAGCTGCACACCAATGTGTCGTCCAACAAGGCTGTCATTCTATATTACCTCATAATATTTACAACACCTTCATGTAACTCATGGAGTCACTGAAGGTCAAACATTACTGCTTTATTCAGGAAAAGTGATTCTGAAGGTGTAATAGTGGATGTAAAATTTTATGTAAATCTTAAACTTATCGGCGTGAGAAACAGCATTGGTATTTTGTAACATGGTTGTACCATGTGGACAACGCAAGAATCCCCTATTATCGGCACGATAATCTGCTTAAGTATGTACAAAGAACTCTCGGTATTCCCGCGACTTTGTCCTTGAGAATTCACTGAAAAGACCTCCATGGATAGGGCCGCGTCACTCTGATGGCTCACGGCTACTATAGAATCGCTAACACTCTTTATCAGTATAGAGTTTCTTGTATTGTCACGTACACCTGCCTAGTGGGGGTATCGCCATGTCTTTTTTACACAATGCTTGTCAAACATCGTGACAACTTACAAAATGTGTTGTGTCTTACAATAAAGTATTGTCTCTTCAAGGATACTATTGACTGAAGCCTTTTGTTCTTGTGCTACACTTAATAGTAGAAGAACAAGAGCGACAACGAAATTACACAGTGTTGAACATGTACACTAGATTGTCTCCAAAATTGAGCGATTTGCTATGTCTTGACAGCTAATGTATCAGAATTATGTCGTCGCGTTGCAAGTTCTCTCACAGAAAAGTCTCCCTGACCGAAAGCTGTAAATGGTTGTGTGATTTAGTAGCCGGACTCGGCGGGTAAGGTCGGGTTCTGTAGCCCTTTCCAGCGGTTCAGACGGCAGTTTTTAAGAGCTGACCACCTACTGTGCTCGCACGAGTCTCTCAGCAGGTGGTGAGAAGGTGAGTACCGGCTTCCCTGATGTAAATCGTTCAGTCCGTGGTCTCAGGGCGATCTGTTGTGCACCTACGCGTGCGTAATGCAGTGTGATGTAAGGTGACCCGGCCTCTCCGCCGCCAACACAATGGCGGCATGCTAGTCTTGTTTAGAACCGGGCCGGTGGAGGAATTAATTAGACGGTAGCAGAGATACCGCCCTTCCCATTAATGTTATTGAAAAGATCGGTAATGATGGGGTACACAAGCAAACACGTACCTATAAATCAAGGAAAGGGCAGCGCTTAAGAACTGCCTACTTGCGATTCTACAGCACCCTCCCTCTGGCTATGAAAGCAGAGCGAAAAAGTTTCGCGCCACAGTGGCGAGTTGACCCGCCGACGACTCCCAATAGATAACAAACGCCACCCCTTCCAGAGTTTATTCCATGACTCCTTGACATAAAACAGAAAAATTCGCCGGGACACTTCAAATACACACAGCCCCACACTTCCCAACACCGCCGGCAGAATCAATCTGGTTTGAAGTCCAGGGTGGATTTTGCTGTTTGGCGGGTCGTATCCTTTTCAACTCCACAAGATCGTGTTCCAACATTGTTGGATCACATTTGCAGAAAGACGTGAGCTTAGGTGGATTTCAGGATCCCGACTATCGCTTCCTTCTGCCATGAAATATAGCCCCGCCTGCCGAGCTTCGGTGGAGCAGAAAATACGGTGAGTCGAAGTTCAGGTAATTTTTGCCAAGTAACCGAGTTCGAAAAGCCGAGGAGATTACCCTTAACCCCCGCGTTCTTAGACACCGTAAAATCGCCACTTAAAACTTGAACACTTTCCCTCTCCAAAACTTCTAAGGCCATTTGAGCACCGCGCAAAGTAGGTATCCATAACACATTAAGGCCTATTACCAAGCGGTGCTAAAAGTTTTCAGCCAGCGCCCTGGGACCCTGAAGGCGGATATAACAGCCACGTTTTCTGACAAGATCTCCGGAAATGTTCTAACTCTGTTAAGAGCTGCGGACTTCTGACGGGACCGTGGGCAAATCTTCCCGCCAGACATGTTCAGGTCCCGCCAGACATGGACCTACAAACTGATGGTCATGAGCATCATTACAGCAGGGGTCAAAGGTAACCGCCTGTCCAGGACAGACTACATGTACATGTACATGACAGGCTAACCTCCCCTTCCCACCTTCAGCTGTCTACAGCGGTTCGCATATTACTCTTCAGTCGTCGTCAATTCAGTCAACGTTTGTATGCAGTCATCCCAATGTCTTGTCTTCGGGGCTCGGTCGGAGCATTTAATGTGAGGAACATCCCCAGAGCTTGATGTTTTTTTCTATCACCAGCGTGGCTCAAAGCTAGAGACTAGACGGACGTCAAGGCTGCTGATTTAGTGCCGTTATGTTGCCGCCTGGCCTTGGACGCCATATTACTTAAATACCTCTGTGTTCTATATTTTTGCTGATTTTATAGGCTAGATGAGAGAGGTGCGGTGTATCAGGGCCCGTTAATTTGGTGCACTTGACTGAGAATAGCGTTTGCATGTAGAGGTCGGGATTTTTCTCTCAGCGTGATAATTGTAGGATTATCGGTGATTGCCCCTCCAATTGTGCTTTATCTCATAAAAACGCTGAAGAGGTATTAAGAAAACACTCGAGGTATTAAGCAAAAGACGTGGCAGTATCAGTCTCGTTCAAACGATAAACTGTATATTATCAATCATTTTGATTACAAGGATTAAAGAAAAAAATAATCATTCGATAGTTGAAATTACACAAAACGCATTCCTTCGTCTTACAATGATTCTTTTTGATAATTGTTCGAGCACTTTTGTTAAATTGATATCGCCCTAGGTTCTTCCAGGTTTGTTGAACCGGTGTTTGAAAGAAAAGTAGGAGACAAAAAGTGGACGCACTGCCTTTGTTCTTATCGTGCGTTCGGCTGTGCTCGCTGGGGACCGGCCGTTTAATGCGAGTCAGATCGGGGAGAGATGCTTGGGTTATCTGGAATTTCTCTAACATGCGGGAAAGTGTGGTGACGCCAGGATGTCGGCATGGGCTGAGTCCGCCTGTCAAGCCGGCGGGCCTGCAGGGGACAGACCGGGGATGATTTACATGGAGGGGAGACGGGGGGGGGGGGTAGTAGGAGAGAAAGAGAGAGAGAGAGAGAGAGAGAGAGAGAGAGAGAGAGAGAGAGAAAGAGAGAGAGAAAGAGAAAGAGAAAGAGAGACAAAAGAGTGATAGAGAAAGGGGATTTTAAGTAATACACTTGTATTCCTATTTAATGGAAATTCAACAAAATGTTTCTCATCTAAGGAGTGCATATGAACAAAGGAAAAGTAACTTTACTAGCTGCTGGACATTTTTTTACAGAGATTCTTTTCTTTCAGAGCGGTTAGTGGAGTGCTTTTGCCCCCCCCCTCCCCGACAGTCGATCATAAAATCGAGCCTGTAAAACGTTTAGGCAGAACATGACATTGCGGGTGACTCAGGTAATCTTGGTAATTTCCTCTATTAAGAGCTTCCCCTCCCCCTGTCCGGGGCGTACCGCAGGTCTGCACGGCGCACCTGCCGAGGCGGGCCCCAGGGGCGGCCACACGCTCCCGACTAGCCCCCTGTCTGCGTGTGCCACCCCCACCAGCGATAATACATCATAAGCACCCATTAGATCAACATGCTGTCATATCCCGTGTCATTTCAACGCGGATGGATCAAACGGGTGCATCCAATAATGTCATCGTACATGAGGTCACCTCCCGACGGGCAGTCATCCTCCTTATCACTCCGCGTACCCCCCCGAGGACTACTTTTTTTCCTCACTCAGTATTTTCCTTCCATTACGTTTTGCGTGGCGTTCTCCGGAGTGTAGCGTTCCGCCTCGCGAGTGACGACAGGCTAGTTAAAGTCTTCCTCCCCCTGAGTCGGGTTTCAACGCCTCGATATTGAAGTGACCTTTGCGAAGAATTGCCATGTTAAGGGTGCGTGTTGCGTGATATGGATCCAATGTTGCCGCCAACAGCACGTCTGACTAATGAGAACAGATTGTTATAAATCATCCCCGCCACGGATAACCTTCCTGTTGACACGGTTTTTCCCCGTCTTTCCTGCGTGCATGATAGCGCGGGAAACAAGCTAAGAGGCGGCTCAGCCACAAGACAGGTAATAGATTCCCTCATCTAATCCGTTCCCATTACGGCTTAGAGAGGGAAGTTATCCTGCTAAGCTGGAGCGAGCTGTCCGAATCCTCGTCGTTCATCACTTCCTGATGGGTCCGTGTGACTCCTGGCCCCATCACCTGACCATCGCCAGCAGTTTATCGCGCGTCCATTTTTACCTAATGGCCACGAATTGAGTGGTGTGTTTAGAGGCAGAAATTCCCCCCCGGGAAAGGAAGGTAATCCAAGATATTTTACGCGAAAAACAAGACCGCACAATCAAAGCCCAATCAGCCTCTGAGGCGAGGATAGGTAAAAAGCAGAGCACCCTCGGAAAACTTCAGTTCCGATGCCCTTTGACACGAAATACCGGTTCTCCCGCCATTGCGTCTGTAGGGGAGGGACTATTTCCCAGATAGGCATCTGGCTGTACTTTGAAAGTTATAGTAAACAGTAAGTAGATACATCTCGGGATAATTGTTATCGTTATCGTCTGATTTGCAGACAATATTTGCGTCGTTTGTCAGGCTGCAGACGACAGTTCGTCATTTCTGTGAAAAAAACGGCAAACGGTTAGGAAAAGTCGCTCAAATTCTGACCGATTCGTACGAAAAGCGCGTCGTTCTATAGAAACAGTGTGGCAAATTTGTAATGTTTTCTCCCAAACGATTTCCACGTGGCTAGCAAGCTAAGTGAAGTGTTGAGTGGCAGCGTGTTATTGATGACAAACGATAGAAACTTCATCCCACCGCCGTATCAGACCCTGAGCGCCCCACCTCCGGACAATTTCCCACCGGCCCAACACCGAGACCTGAAATTTTTGCCCCCTTCCTCCAGAAATCCGAGACCCTCTCTGTTGTAGCCGAGTCGGTGCCAGTCAGGCCAGGGGAGAGTCATTAGTACTACATTAGTGGCAAATGTGATGGACTTGATAGCAAGGGTGTTTGGAAAATTAGCACCTTGAGGACCAAGGGCGGCGCGTCCTCTTGGTCTGGGGTGCGCGAGGGCAGCCATATTGATTGCAACGAATTTGTGCCAGTCGCGCCCTTCAGACGCTGCTGGTCGTTACAACACTAATGACCACTTTCCACAGATAATCCTGGCGAAAAAGGCCTTTCTGCGACATTCCGCAGGGAGCAGTTGTCTTGATTCGACATCTCAAACGCCAGTGGTTCACCTTAATTTCCGTGAAAGTGGCGAGGCTCTGTGCACGCCGCACGCCCGGGTCACGGCCGGGTTTCAGCGCCGAACATCCCGTCTCTTTACAGCTCGCAGTTTCATGCTAAGACACAGAACTATTACACATCCTTTACCACAAACACGTTAGCGAGGCTTGTACGCGGGAAACTAAACTTTCCGCGTGACGTCAGCCGGGCGGGACAGTGTACAGCCGCGGTGTCTATGTGTAAACCGGATTAGAGGGTCAGAAGGGTGTGTAAACTTGTCAAGAGACGGACACATTTACATTGTCAAGTTGTCCACAACTTTCTTCTAAATGAGTCGCTGGAGTTCCTTAGGAGACACCTCCACAGGACCGTCTCATGTCTTAGATGTTTGCTTCTCAATAAAGTCTACTTAAGACTACTTTTATTGCCCTTACTTAGACCACAATATCGTAAGTTACAGGTACCGTATATTGCCTTTGAACATCATTCTTCTGGGTTAGCAAAATGGAAGATTTGTTCATTCACTCACTCACTCACTCACTCACTCACTCACTCACTCACTCACTCACTCACTCACTCACTCTGTTTGGGAAAAGCTTTTGACATCTGCGACACCTTTTGTAACGCCACATGGTTGCCATGGAATGGGGCAACCAACACAAATTTGGTGTAAACTGTTTCAAAGCATTAAATTTGCACAGAAAAAATGGTTCTGACACGATAGCTGCATTTTATGCCGGACAAGGTGTCATTCTGCGAATAACGGGCATTAAGAGTAGAACAACCTGTCAAAATCAACAAAATAAAAGCCTATATTTTAATTCTGGAAGAACGTAATTTTGACTTCTACTTATGGCTAGATAGAAGTCTGCTAAGTTGTTATTAATTTCCCACTGTCGGTTAGGTTAAGGCAGTTCTGTGGATGGTTTGCTTCACTGTTTATCCGGTGTTGTTTCATGTATTGCAGTACGATGTAGTAGTAGTAGCAGACTGTGTCAGATGAAAAGGTCAAATAAGACCACCAAAACAACGGTTTTAGTTCTTTTTGTAGCTCTAATTTGACCTTTCCATCTGACACAGGCGTCTGAAATGTTTAACGCGAGTAACCGAAGCCAAGCTGCTGCCGCACGGATATCATGTGACGTCTCTAGTTTCCGCGCTAAAAGTCATTTAATTTAGTTCATGTAATGTAGCTGTCCCAACTCTGCGATCAGAAATGAGTGGTTCCGTCCATATTTGTCTGGAGTGATTGTTTTTATGCCTCATGGACAGGTGAACGACAAAGAAAAATGAATGACGAAATCACATACAACTACATCAACATATGGGCATGTTCAATAAGGATATGCTTGAAACAGTTGTCGATACTTTGCCATGGTAAATGCATTGTCACCTCGATTTTTTACTGAAATTCTGTCAAATTTAGCATAGAAATATTGATAAACTTAACTGTTTATACTAACGAAAGAAACTGTGTTTACAAAGAATTTTTCATGTCTCACCTGAATGTAAAACAGGTGTGAAGTGTTCTGGGAGGGACCAAAAATTGTTGTTCCAAACGTTTGGGTGTATTTTTTTTATTGTTCCCCTTTTATCTATCTCTTTTCTTGTATCCGGATATTCTCCCACCTTTCTACACCTGGGGTTATCATCATACTTCCAATGGATATCTATTCCACCACCGCGGACAGGGTAGTCGTTTCACAATCAGGTATGATAATGTTGTTATTTTCATTTGTGTTACGTCGATTATCGGCTTGGCGCTAAAAGCTAGCTTTAATCTATTTGATAGTGTCGAAGATAATGTAATCATCGTTTGCGAGCTTTGATTGGCGGATGTGCGTGCGTTTTGAGTGGAATTTAAGATTTAAGTGGAATTGAAGACGACACGCGTCACTCATATGCAGCAAATCAGTTAAAATATTAGAGAAAACAATTGGTTCTGATACAAATACACATCGGCACATATAGGTAGATATTTAAAGGCACCCAAAGCGATTTTAGAGCAGTAAAACTGGGTTTTCAAAGTCAATTTTCTGGTCATCTTTTTAATGAAGTAAGTTGAATCAACCCTATCCATAGCATACTGATATCTGGGAGGCAAAAATGCAACGTCGCTGACGGAAAACGGTTGCTTCTTTCGTATCATAGGCTGGTTCTAGCTATTGGTATTTATTGGTGGTACCAAAAATAAAGGGACTCCTCGCGTAGCTTGTTTTTGTGGGTATTTCAAACGCGCGCTTCACGTATGAAATGATGACGAAAATGTGCTTAGAAATGCAGTAAATGTCAATAGACATAGAGATTTCCTCATCCAGCCATTTCCTCATCCAGAATATATTTTGTTTTGCCACCCTAAAATTGCATTGGATACCTTTAACATACGGTAGCAAGTGATAATGTGTCAATGTAGACATAATGCTCAGAATAAAATCTCGAAATTAACAAAGAAAGCGGACAGAAAATATGGCACTCCCAAAGGACAAATCAATTAACGAGTAAATCGATGAGGTAATCAAATAACCAACCAGCTAAAACAACCAAACAACCAAACAATTAACCAACCTGAACTTTGAAACTTGTGGCAGCCAAGAGTAGCAGGTTGCAGCTCACACCTTTGCACACGTCACGCCAGCGCCCCCCCCCGCGCTTCCCTCCTTTCTCTGCTAAAAGCGTTTTAATTTGGAGATAACATCGGTCCTTGTTTCAAACCGAGCCATTTCATCCCACCCTCTGAAAACGGGCATCTCGTTTGGCGTATCGACTTCTCCGTAATGACAGTCTCGCCGAAGTTATTGGACATTGCCAACCCGGCTTTGGCGATATTGAAAACCACAAAATGAATGCCTTCGTTTGCGATACCAACGGCTGATAATGAGCGGAGCCGGGTGAGGATGCCTGACGTCCGTACAGTCTTCCCAACCCACAAACCGCCGCGTGACGCCGAAAAAATCGTTACTATCCACCAAATAATTCACACTTAAGTGTTCCGTTTCTGACAACTCAAAACTCACGTTTTATCCGCCGATATTTTTTCCAAATTTATTTGTCGGCATTTACGTCAAACAACCTATTTGATCAAGACCATTTGATGCAATTTCTGGCAGCTCAATAAATGTTAGTGTGTAATATGACGGGGATTATGCTCTTGTTGCTTTATCTGTTCCATCCGTCTGAAGTGAGACAGCTGGAATCCGTTCTAAGCTCCTGTTTTACGCCACGTCCGCCGTTAGATTCACTCCCTTAATGATCGGAGAGATATGTCTAAAGAGATCGAATCCAGCATATTTTGGGCGATGATGTATTTGATCGTCATGCACGGCACAAATGCGTACGGAACCAGGGCGTGTTGCAACATCTTAATTATGCATTATTACTTTTTTTTACGATTGTAATGAAAACGGTATTAACGTCACGCGGGAACTGCACGTAATTGCCCGTCCGCTTGCTCATATTAAAGTTATTGTTATTTGACGCGCTGTTGAAATGTTCGATGTGTTTCTTCCTGTGATAATTCTGTATCATCTCGAGCAAGTTGTTCCTTTTGATCCCTTTATTCCATCTTAATCACGACGCCTAGCATTTCATATTATTCATTCTGTCGCCTACAATAATGGAATTGCCGCGGCGCAGTCCCCTGATCATAGTTGCTGAAACACACGCATTACAAACCGATCTCTAGCCAATTCCAAACCTTTTCACGACACTTAACGACCCAATAACTGTCGGCGTGATTTGTCCGACCGTTCCCCTTAGCTTCATAAACATTTCAAACTCGTATATCCGTGATGAGGAAAGTTGTCGGAATAGATCGTAATTCTGTCGTTTATCGCTCGTCCCCAAGTCTTAAAATTCTACCACATTAGCAGATTGTGCCGTTTTTATGGCGGTTTATAATTGGCTTCTGAGAAACACTTTACACAAGTTAACGTTTTGTTTCATTTACGTGTTTTTGTTGTTGATCGTTTAGTCTCTAGAAGCGTCTTTTATGTGTTTGGAGCCTGTCACTCTAAAGAAGTTATTCAAATTAAATGCCAAGGCATGTCCTCTGACAATTAAACATCGAAGCCAAGCCATTATCTGACGCAGCATTTAAAAGTCGCAAATAACGCCCAAGACACTTCTTTCATCCTGAAAGCACTGTCATTTAATACGCTTGCCGCGGGAAGCAAATGTTATATTTCCTGGGATAATTTCGCCCGATCCACTTCTATTATGTCTCCCATCATTCTAATCGCCCTGCGGATTTCAGCATTTCCTCTTCCATTTCGGAGCCGTGTTGGTGACAGTCGTGGTGAGCGCTACGGTCCCACCGCCCCACACACTCATAACGTGCACTGCAATCCCACCACTCAAACCGGAGAACACGTCACGGGAATTATATCCCGTCACTTACAACACACAGCAACGTATTCATCAAATCCACGCACATCAACGTCGTAAATTACTTACGCCGAGCGAAATATAACAAGAAATGGAATAGATATGTAGTGATTTTGTCCTTGTTAGTAGCACAGGAAGAAGAATAAATCGTTCGAATGATTTTTTTTCCACAACAAAGAGTGTATTTATAAAACATCGCGTTGTCAGTGAGATGGGAATAATGGCGTTATCGGCAGCAGTCACTGATCTACTCACTGCCTATTCCAATCTGGGAAGTAGTCAATATAACTTTCAAAGGCTATTACAGATCAGCGCCGTGGACAGATAGCGGAGAGTCTACCGTTTCTGACTACACACAGACCCGTAATATCGCCCAACTTGAGATGGATATCACTTCGGCATGAATTGACTCCAAAATGACTTCAAATTAGGACCGGTATATTGCAATTTATCGAGAGGATATTTCTCAGTTTAGGATTTATTATACGCAGGGGTTAATGGGAGCCGTGTTCCGGCACAGAAGACGCTAGATTCGGTGGCAGGGATTTTAAAGGCGGTATCAATCAAATTCGAAATGACAGAAAATTCATTGCGACTTCCTGAGCACGGATTTGGTTCCCTAGCGTTATCAAATTTTATGATTACGGTCGTATCATTCATTTTTGCTCTAAAGCGCTGCTCCAATTTCTGCTCAGCGGCGGAGGAAATGTCGAACATCAGGGAAAATATGAAATGATATATTCTTAAACCGCAGTATTACAATATTACATGGTAGTAATGCCTATAAATACGGCCCAATTATTGGGCCCAGCCAAATAGATGAGAGAAAATATATGAATAAAAAGCCCTGCATGTACTAACAGGCGGAGGTACGGTACAGAGGCCCACGGGACCTGCCTTGGAGAAATAAGATGGTACAAAATATGTTCGATGCTCACACAATGGAACAATGATAAACAGGGGTGCATTATGGCAACGGTGGTTTCGCTCCTTCCCAGCACGTAACGCTTGTACAAAGTAATACTAGAAGCCATATAACGTTAAACACGGCATTATGAGTACATACGGTCCCATGGTTTTGCTTTCTGAACATGACGATGATACACCATATATCATGTGTGTTGTCTGATTGCTCCTGTCATTGTTTAAAGACTGTGTATGATCCACCCAGTCAAGCGGTTTTGGACGTCTCCTTTGTACGCTTAATGAAGACATGAAGTCGTCCTTGTGCGCAGTTCGACTGTTCAGCCTGTCTGAACCCCACTTCATAAACGTCTCTTCCGCCTTTGTTGTGGCCAAGATTTGTGGGCTAGCATTGTCTCATTATTGAACGAGGCCCCAAGCGATATGGGCGAATTTTATGTGAAAACAGCCATTAAAATACTGGGCGAGAGACGAGTCTTCCGTGGCGCAGTCTACTGCAGCGAAAAACGATTTATTTTGTTTGAAAACTATAAAGCGAAGCAGCCGAGGTGACAAACGTACACGTGAAACGTTAATGTGATATTTTCTATCTCCACAGTGGCGGTTTGAAGCATCGGCCCATAGGTATACCTATATATACATTGTTGCCACCGCGATATTTTCTTCAAATCTCACGAGAGTGCATTACCGTATCACGTTACTAAGCTGCTTTCACTAAAAGGTTCTTTCTCCCAGCCTAAGGGATATCCCCCTAACTCTAGTCAAATGTACGAGACGCGTCCACAGAAGCACCGATTAAAATTGCATGGGATTTTCACCCGTCTGATCAGAAATATGACCGCGTAAACAACACCAGCGGTTTAACTACCGCCGTTTTCACCTCTGAGTCCTGTCAGTTTCCCCTTACCGGAGAGGAAACGTGCGTTTAGGCGTCAACTCCCGTCATATTTCGTCGTGAATACTCGTTATTTCGAGATTACCGGCTCTCTAAGGAGGTGATCAGTCTTCGGTACCCTTCAATTTCATCCTTGTTTGAGAAATCGGCACGACAGGGGTCGACTTAACGCGAGGAAATGAAACGACATTTGCAAAACATCATAATCGAAGAAGGATAACTTAATCAGTGTTTTGAAGAAGTGACAAATTGTAAGACCATATGTAGTATATGTAGTATATGTTTGCATGTGTTGCTGTCTCCATTTCACGTTCGCTGCGGGTCTCTAATAGAAAATTTGTCCGTTTCAATTTGGCAACATTCTCGTTTAAAACCTCCCATGATAGAACATGTGACTATTTGTTTTAGGATACATACCTGTAATATTTCTTCAAAGTCCTAAGTGTGCGGCAAAACGACTTTGAAAAATACGACGGTAAAAAGGGGATGTTTGGATGAAAACATGTTCTTGTTTCTGTGTGTTAGAGTTCTTTGATCATTTGTTGAAAGCGTTGACCTTTGTTTTATTCCTCTCTCTCCCGCGTCTTTGTTGATAAACTAGGCGCTAAGCTAGCACCTAAAAACGGCAGGGAATCCTCTAATTGTCCGCACATTGAAGTAAATATATGTGCATAATACCTCCCAGTCACCCTGCACAGAACCTGGTACTCTACACATGTGTAACCGTTTTTACCTCGGGACGACTTTCTCTAGTCTCCAGTGTTCACGACCCTGGAACCATGTGTACATAACGCGTGACTTCTATTTGTTTATACTTTCAAAATCAATGGAGACAAGGAAAGAAAAGCGAGGAATATTTTCGATCGTTTTTTTCCCACCAACACAAAAGCGTATATGTTTTTTTTTAATGTATGGCGTTTCTCGCAGGTGAAATTTACCAGGCAGGGACCGGGCTAATCCTGGCCTGCAGGGCATTGTTTGTCAGCCGAAGACACCGTGCCCTCGCGTTAAACCGTACAACAACCGGGTACAGTCCCCGCACACACACTCGCCCGAGCAACAATACAAGCTTCAACCAACAACTTATAATCGCTCTGACATTTCGACCTTCCCGGTCTAAATCTCCCCACCAACCCTTTTGTTCTGTTTCACAACCTGACATTTTCAGCGGGGATTGTTTGATATTTTCCCGATGACGTGTTGGGCCTTCCTGTTTACCCCAGGTTATATGGACGGCATAGAGTCTTAGCGACGAACCCACGGAATATTGTGTAACGTAGAACACTACATAACAACATATTTGATAAGGATAATTATCACGTCATCACAAGAGCTAGTACAAACCTGACACTTGCTTAACAAATATGTTTTACAACGTTGTAGATATATACTAATCCCCCAACCAAACTGCGCCTGGAAGTTAGCAGAAACCATTAAACTACGAATGTTTCGCCGTGTAAAGTCACGGAATCTATCGTAACACCAAAGGACAAAAGGTTACTGTGATTTAACACTCTTATTCTGTCATAATTTAATGTCGCGATTTGGTCTCCACTAAAGCTAAATTTATGGGACAGGTTGTGTTGAAACTCTGCACTAATTAACGATCGATATCTCAAAACAGGCGCTTGGGGCCAAACCCATAGCGATCATTTATAAACATTATCCTTATAAAAAGGAATAAGATAGGTTCGATAGTCTATATTCTCCTCACTTACCAAAAGATGGTATCAATTTTACATCTATATCAGGTGTACGAAAGCCAACTGTGACCCAGCGAGATGTGTGCGCACAATTTATTAGTTTAGCAGCAACATTTGATGCATGATGCACCGACTTAGGACCAATTTATGTTCTATATTCCGACTATGCATTTCACTGACCTAAGCAAGTCTTCTTTATTTCATTAAGGGCGTGATCTCACCCAAAGCCCGTCTTAGGTTCTCATAAGCGACTCCTTGGGGCGAGCACTCGCAGGTTATTATTACCATACTCAAGGGTTATGATCGATTCAAACCTCGTTTTCCCATTCTGCTCTTTGTTCTCGATAATTCATAAACATCATATTACAGCCTTGTATGGATTACGTCCAATTTCTGACGACATTAATAGAGGGATCTCCATGGATCATTTTCATACATCACGTCAATTTCTGACTTCCTGATACGATTGTCATCAAAATGGCGTGTTAATGGCTTACAGAAGGCGAGAGGAAAGGAACCCGGAGACAGGAATGAAATCAATTTCAGTGATAGTTGTAGAGAGGAGAGGATATGCCTGGAAGTAAAGCTGTAATATCCGTCGCGTTGGTCTCTGTCGACCGACATCTGATGATTGAAATCCTGTATGAGCTCTCCCCACCAACAGGGGAGCTCCCGGGGCAAGCTGGAGACTCCTCCACACAGGCAGGGTGACAGAACACGGTAACACAGCTTGCCCAGACGAATAACCCGCCAGAGCGAGGATTTAATGTTGTCGTTTCTCTTTAAGCTTGATTGTTCTTGAGACGAATCTGGGTACCGATGTCCCCTGACGGTGTTACGCGCGAACGAAGCCTCTCTCTCGCCCGCTCGCCTCCGACGTACCCGCCCGCCCTAGCTCGTTATGCAGGTTGGAAATGTAGGCTATGTCTTCTGGGGTCCATACTGAATTTACTATAGGTGAAACACATGTACAGCATGCGCATACCAAGGATTTCTACTGGTTTTAGAAGAGTAAATGCAAGTTACGAGGTCCTGAAAAGGACGTCAATTCTTTCTGACACTTTGGAAAATGCGGTGATGATGATAACTGATTCGAGGTCTTTGGGACTTATGCATATTTTAAAGGGCTATCGCTTTAATCTAGCAGAAAAAGGTCACTCTAAATAACCTTTATAGCGTCACAATACCCCAGCGTTTTGCTTTATTTAATCCACCGCACTTGGGGTGAAAGAGTGTGTTTGAATTACCGTCATTCGTGGGTTTTATCCAAATCAAATTCCTCTCAATAAAGGCAGGTATTTTACGGCGGGTAAAGTCAGGACGTTATGATTTTGTTCTTTTGTGGCGTGACTAGGGAGTAACAGGTGCACTGCCGCGGTGACTCAGACATTTACATGAAAAACTTCTCATATTTCAAACTAACGGTTCCACAAATACAACCCCGCCGCGACCGTACAAAAGAGGGACCGGATAACAAAAACACATTTCTCATCATGGCCCGAGTTGATTGGGTTATTTTTGAAATTGACGTGTGTCTATTTCATGGGGAAGACGTACGGAGGGTATCTCATCTCATGGCTTTATTACCAGTAGACCTAATTTTGCCTTGAAGTTAATTAGATTTGCGACCCATTTAGTGGCATTTCTTTTTCCGTCCTACAAATTAACTCTATTAATTCGACTGATAACCCTAATAGTGCAATGATTTTTGGGCTAATGAAATCTCCAAAACGCAAGGCTTTTCTTTTTCCTTCCAACTTTATTAAGTTCTGAGGAAGAAATATGGGTTCTCTGACAGGGGGAACAGATTGGCGACACGCACACGCTTTCTTCATAAAGATACATTTTTCTTTAATTATAAAATAAGTAAGGAAATATTCCTCGTGAGTGGTTGTCTCAGTTTGAGAACGTCGAGAAGACAAAAACAAAAGCATACGACGGTTATGCAAAAATGAAAGAAATTATCCTCACAATGTGTCTACCGTCCAGACGAACCCCCCATTCGGTACATTTGAGGCCTTTTCTTTGGTGTACAGGAGAAATTACACATATCAGCATGTGGCGTCGTTCTGATATTCTGATAAGCTAGGGCAATATAACTGATATCACATGCGTATGTACAATGATAAGGATGCACTATCATGTAAAAATTACATCGATTCTGATTTAAATATTATTGCTCACTATGGAACCTATATAACTCTTAAAGCGTACAAATAGTTCCAACGACTTGGTATGAAGCATAAAGCAAGAAAGGAACAGAGTCTAAGAAAAGCATACAAACTTTCTGTACAGGTTTTGTAAGTAACATCTTTGTTTTCTTTTACAACCTCCATGTGTGAGTATGTCCGACAGAGGTTTCTGGTTCGAGTCTCACTCTTGCGATCCTGTCAAATAACCATCGCTTGGCTCGTTTTTATTTTGCACAGTTTCCCTGCAATTGTCACATACCGTTCTTGGTTTGAAAGAACAAGTTGGTACAGCACAAGATGATGTTGTACTCACGGGGGCCACCGGGTCCCTGCGCCACGTCCCGTCGGCACCGAGTCCCTTACTGTCCCGACAAGTTTTTGCTAGCAGATCGTTGGCGTGGTGAGGGAGGGTGCGTTCAGGTAGGCCGGCCGGTTGGGGTCGGGCTTGTTCTCTGCCCACGGTTGAAGCGATTGTAGGGCGTGCAAAGACGCGTTGTAAGCACAGATAGGATCGTAAGTCTGAGGCATGTTCTTGGCTGCTTCCGCTTGTAGCTGCAGCAGCATTCTGTTGGCCTGCTGTCTCTCCGCCTCTCTCTCCTCGGCTGTCTGCCGCCTGTAGTGGGGAGGCACACACTTGCTTAACACGGTGCGAAACGGCACATCCTCTAAGTATTGATATACAGGTGAGTGAAGCATGGCGGAGAAGGGATAGGTGGTGGTTGGAGGGTCGCTGTACCATTTCCTTTCTTCTGTCGTCTTTCTGAGGGGGCAGAGGGGGTCGACACTTTAACCAGTGGTGTCATGTTTTTGTTTTTGTCATTTGCAATTTCAATTTCATAACATCATGGGGTCTGAAATTTGGACTGACTGCTTTTTTGTTTGAAATATAAAACATAAATGGAATGCCAGAAGGTCTTTGACCTATAGGAATAAGCCAACCAATGAAAGAAAAGACAGAAATGCAGAGAAGCATGCCTGTGTGTATGTGTAAATGTGTGTGTGCATCATATGGCTTATGGAGTGAAATGTATGGCAAGAAAAACAGACTATTATAAAACATGTAAACGTGACTGGGGACATTGTAAATTTTACAATACATACATACATGTATATATACATGCTACACAAGCCACATGTCTACGGCAATCAGTGCTCCCACAACTCTACACATCTACAACAACTTTACGACAGCAGCAGACGTGGCAGTTGTAATCTCTCCAAGTATATAGCCCTTATCTACACTTTAAGTAAGGAGGGCCCGGCCGACGACACGTCTTCTCTCTCACACGACACTGATCTGTATCTCCTAAAGCTTTTAGTTTCTGACGCTGTCAGCGCTGTTTGTTGTCAACTACAGAAGATTTGTGTGTGTACAGGTCCCACAGCCAAAACAAGCACGACACCACAGGATGAACCTTATCCTAACCTTCCTCACACACTGTTGTAAATTCTACACTGTAATAAAGAGTATCATTTCCCCTTAGTGATTTAACAGGTTAAAATATTCTAGCTGCTAGCAAGAGCCTTGCACAAAGCAAGTGCGTGTATAGGTTTGAATAGGGCAAAATAATTATTGTGAAAATACAAACATGAGCTACAAAAGTTTGTTGTGTTTTTTAATTAGGTTACAGTGCACATGTAGGGGATATAATACTCAGGGTAAAACCAACAAGTTTGTACGGGTTCAATAGGCTGTATCTGCCGCACACACACACAAAAACACACACACTTAGAAATGCAATGTGAATGACAAAGAGTCAGCGGGGTGGGAGGGGGGACCCGGGGAGTTGATTGTTGAGACCCCGTGTTTCTCCCGTGTCCCCTGCCGAGACGACCACCTGACTCTACCATCTGCAGCGTACTCAACATGCACCAGCCAAGAACAAAAACTCTCAGCACAATACATCACCAGAAACAAAAGCAGAGAACGCTAGTCTACACGGGCATACATTGCTGACCGAATGGTTTGGAAAGAATTTTGGCTACAGTGGAAAAAGTTGTAAAGTATGCCCAGACAAAGCTGGGTCTATATTCCCTCTCTCTCTTGATGATATGTACTTAAGATTTACTATGCACTTCCTACAGCACCTCCTCAAGCACCTCCAAGTGAAGATGGTTATCTATCATTCCAGGGAACCGCCTTAATCGTTTGTTCGCCAGAAAAATATGTGAGACCTCCGAATACAACTCGTGTCAAAGTCCAAGATTGTTTTCTTGTAATAAATCTACATCAGAAAGTGTAGTTCGTGTAGAAGACCATTTCTTGCAGTGGGATATACTTTCTCTCTGTCTGTTTCCTCTTACTTTGGTGGCAAATTAAAAAGAATAAGGACTGACAGGCAGTATGGAGGAGAGGAGAGGTTGGGAAAGTTGTCTGGCCCGAGTTTCTGTCTATCGTCACGTCGGTACGAGAAAGATGCAGCCGTCTGAAAGCAAGAAAACAGACGCGGGTCCCTCGCACGCAAGTGTCCATCATGCTGGGGGTGGGGGGCAGGTGGCGAGTTCTGAACTTGAATTTGCCTGACTCTAGCACGACACAACCGCTCTCATACTGATATATCAGACGGTGGATATTGTAAGCACTGCCTTACGGTGCTGTTTACAGGCCCTAGGACTAGCTACGTTATAAAGTACGCTCGCAGGAAACTTGCTGAGCCCTCTCGGCTTTTCTTACCAAGATTTGCAGCCTGCGAGGGTTTAACGTTAGTCAGAAATAGCTCGGCAGGATATCGGCAAATAGCGGGACGTTTATCCCCAGATTTTGACAGGTAGCGTGTTGGTAAGGTTTGGTTACTAAGGGAAGGGTAGAGATAGTACGAAAATCTGCCGTACGCTGTCCCTGTGGCTATGAAGGGTGGCGGGCATTGTTTTCGGTCGTGCGGTCTATTGTCCCTTCCACGACCCCATCCTGGGCGCCGCCATGCCCTCGGCTACGAATTCCACTCCTCGCCCCGTGGCCGTGTGTATGTGTGTGGTTAAAGGCACGGAGAACCACCAGCGTAGTCAAACCTCTAACGTGTGGACTTAACACACTCATCTGACAAAATCACTGGGATATAGCTTCACTTAATGAGCCCTAACTACCAACAGCCAACATCAGGGGGCATGTCTTAAGTCAAAACGTTTGAAGTAAAAATATCTGCGTTTCCGCGAAGATCAAATAACTTGTAAGAACCTCACGAACTTAAACCTTTTAGTCTAACGTCTTTTATCTTTCCTATCATCGCCGCTACCTTCTTTTTAAGCTTAAATCTTGACAAATAAGACTAGGAGGGTACTTTAGAGCCCAACCACTTGCCATTAGCAGAAGATGTTCAGTCTTTAGCGAGACTATTTGTAAGCGCTTCTGGGCACGAGATCGACAGTACAGATACAGGTTGGTGTCTGCTGTCGGTACTGTCCGATCGACGCCAGAAAACTAGATAAGGCTACCGGTCATTCTGGTAGGGGGAATGAGAGAAAAATGAGGGTAACAAATCTAAATGCCATAAATCTGCTACGGTTTAGTACAGGGTTACTTCCTGAGGTGGTAGAATGGATACGAGTAGTATGAATACAGGGAGAAGTACAAAGTAGTTATGTCTACCTCCACTTTGTTCTTCTGTTCTGAAACCATGTCTTGACTTGGGCGTCCGTCATTTTGAGTTGGGTGGCGAGTTGAGCCCTCTCTGCTGACGCCAAATATTTCTGTTTGTGGAATCTTTTCTCCAGTTCGCAGATCTGAAGCCTTGTGAAGGAGGTTCTGGGTTTCTTTCTCTTGGGCGGAGTCCTGTTTTGGTAGGGGTGCCCGATTCGCCGTGTAACGGTAAATGGTGGCACTGCACGTACAGAAAGGGGAAAGAAAATTGAAACAATCAAAGTTACTCACAAACACGACTGTCACATAGGCTTACAGTTTCTAGAGTACAGTGTTGTTACGTATATGCGGGAACGGATGTTAACCACTCTATTACCATGCTGCATGGTCTTCGCTAAAAGTGCGTACTAGGCCGAGGACCACGAGACTCGAGACCCGGAAGCGTCGAGATCTCGGCCGCCGCTATACTATGATTGCTCTATCCCTTCTCATGTCCTCCTAGTGCTCCCTTATTTAACTCTTTAGTTATAATCTTAAGGCTAAGTGTTTAGATTTTGCGAAAATAATGCTCCACAGACCGGACAGGCATCAAGTACAGAACCTGGTCGGGTTTAAAGCCAGGCTCCCCGTCACTGTCGGCCTAATTTTTACGACAACAGTTCAGTGAAGTGACGCTGTCAGCCGTTTTCAAACACAGTCAACACCCGGGCTTGCCTGGGTTTATGGGTCGGACAGAGCGAGGCGGAAGTGGTAAATGTTGTAGGTTGAGGACCAGAGTGGTTCCTCAAGCCTGGTGACACTTTAAGACGTGTGGACTGACCTGCTAGCCCTTCCTTGGCGAGCCTGGCCCGTTGGTCCATCCACGGGAAGTGCGCGTTGAGGGGCGGCGGCGCGGGCCGGTGCGCCGGTACTCTGATCACGCCGTTCGCCACGCTGCCACAGGAGGGCGTCGTGGGCCAGGAGAGGTGAGGGGAGTAGAAGCTGGGCTGGGACATACATATGGACGGATGTGACAGGGGCTGCGACGACGACGAGCTTTGACTGTTCAAAATTTGGTTGATACTGAAGCTAATGTTCTCCTGGCCCGGGCCGGGACTCGTGGTGCTCCCAGTCTCCGATTCCATGATGCCAACCATGTACACACACGCGCGCTGCACGGCCAACCTTCTACCACCGTACCCTCAGTACCGAAAAAAATAAAATACAACAAAACTCCACGCTTTCCTGGACTTGCGCTGTGAGTGGTGGTGCTCAACTCTCTACTCTGGGCCAGTCGGTGGTCGCAGAATTATCTCTGTAGCCAGATAGCCGACTATATTAATCATAATCCAGTCAAAACGAGTCATTTGGGCACGGCACGCTCGACATCCATTGGTTGGGAACCACGGGGTGACGGACAACGGGCAAGCACTTAAATACTGTATGCAGAGTGACATATCCCGGAACCCCGCCCCCGGGAGCCTCTCTCCCGATCTCACGGGGCAATTAACACCGGCGGCAGGACATACTTGATACAAGCCTGTTTACGCTTTCAATTGGCCGTAATACGGGGCATTATCTGGTCGATTATGATTATTTGTTTTTCTTTCTTTCATTCTATTGGCTCGCACGAGTTAAGCTTTCTTCTTCCACGAGTGCGTTTCGCTAGAAGCAACTCTTTGTCTTTGATATAGCGGTTTTCAATACACCAATAGGGCACGGGGTTTGCAATATTAGAACACATTTATTCAGCGACGTTGTTCAGTGTTGGGACAAGAACCAAAAACGTGTCCCCTTTTTCACCCCTGCACCACATAGATATCATTATTATGACAAAGAAAGAAATCACTGCAAGCATCAAATTAAAAGGCGGAGGTAAACAGAAAGATAATAAATTCAGAAGCCACAATACTAATAATAATGCTGGTTGATTAATACAGCGGAATGAAGTTTTCTTATTTGTGTATGAGAGCGTGCACACGGGTTGTTCTATAGCCCCGGGCTGTGCTGGGGCCAGTCTAAATTCTAGGTGGCGGCAGAAGCTGACTCGACCGAAACAGGAGACGGCCCGTGTTATACAAACCCCCCTCTATCTCAGCCTAAACATCTGATACATTTAATAACCGTTACTTTGACCACACACAAAGAACATCGAGTCGGGAGCTGGAAGCGGCCTCGCTTCTTTTATCCGCCCGGCTGAAAATGTATCCCAGTTCGGAAAGAAGAACGATTTGGACGCTCTCGCGAGTCTTGTTATGTGTAGACATCATAATCTCTGGGAGCATTCGCGCCTCACATTTAATGTCCGAGCATTAGTGTTCGCAGGGGATATTGTATGTCTTGTCCCACAAGAGCCTGCTTTACAAGCCGGGGTTCGCGCGAGTACAGACTAGTTTGGAATGATTTATTGTTCTGGACTACGCGTTTGAACTTTTTCTTTTTCGTATCGCGCTTGGAGAAATACGCACCAGATCCGCGCGCAGCCTGCACGCAGACGGGTCAAGGCGCTTCCCAAATCTCAGATGTACTCTGTCGCACCTGCCTGCAACTGTCATCAGTAAGATAGGCGCCGAGCAGCACGGCGATGTCCCGAAACACGAACCCACGTCTCAAAAGCCCTGTCGTATCTTTCCCTTTTTTCTCCCAAAAGACTGGCATTTTACCGCCTGCGGCCATTAACCCCCATTACCATCTACAAGCGCCTTACATGTACAACTGTATCTGTACTCGTTGTCTTCTCGGCGAGATACGCGTCTGGCGACGAGACTTGGGGCGAGATAACCCGAGATTACGTTACTGATGTGTCCCATTGTTTTTCTTCGCTCTAATGACTTACTTGTAAGGTAAGTGACACCTGCCATCTATTACATGGCGTCACTCTACGTGCACAACAAAGGACAGATTTACAAAACTCAATCACGAGTAAGGAACCAGAAATAAAACAAACTCTAACCTATTTTCCGACTTTGGTTCTTGCCGAAAATTCGATAAGCCGTGGTCTCGTGTTAGTAATTGTGTGGTGTCTCCCTGCAGCCAGCGGCTGAGGGTTTTTTCGACTCACTGAAGCCTGTTTTGACGGACGGGATGTCTTTCACTTAACTCTTCACGTCAGGGCACACAAATCGAAAACCTGGAGCAGAAAATGACTTTCAAAGGAAGCTTGAAATTTGTCTGATTGGCAGACGTTTTGGAACGACACAACAGAAGAGGGATTTTCGAACAGACGGTGTTTTGGTCCAATTACGAATAATGTGACGTTTAAACATGGATGACTGAAGACTTTTCGATGATATCTGGTTATTAATTTGCATAATTGGTGGCGATGGGAGGGAGGGGGAGGGACTTGTCTTACCCCCCTGTTCCACTAGGACGGCGCTCTCGCTGCGATCTAAGATTTTTACAGAGCGCTCAACGAATTTCATAGATTAAGAAACGAATCTTTTTACGCTTTGTGTGTTTTGTTGTTTCTTCAGTCATACTTTTACACTTTACATAATATTCAAATTATGAAATGAAGGGCTACGCAAATTCAATTCAAGTCGCAGCGAGAGCGCCGTCCTAGTGGAACAGGGGGGTTAGCGGGATGATGTATTGGTAAAATCTACACAGGACAACAATGACAAAATTAGCATCTTTCTTATACACAGGTGGGTTTTATCTGCTCCGTCACACGGAATATTGATAAAACACCACTAATGAACACTACAGACGTGGGTGGCACGACTGTAATTTACAATCTTCAAAATTACACAAGTCATCAAGAGCTGTGATTACAGCAAAACGGACAAACATATGTAAGTCATTAAGTATTTTATAATAGAACAGAAAAAAGACGGAACGATGTGACTGTGAACAAAAAAAAAAAAAAAAGGTAATATACCGGGATATCAGAGAAAAAAGTTTTAGCCCTGTCTGACTGAGAACTCGTTCATGTGGCGTTTTTAAGTCCTTTACTTGAAATTCTTTTACATGTTAACAGCAAAACCTTGTGAAAAAAGGACGGCTATACAGTTCTGGAACATTGCCAATAACTTTTAAGAATCTTACTCAATATTCAATATGGTTACATTATAACCGTCTATTTTGGAACACTGCTTACTAACTTTCACCGTAGGCCGTTTGAATCCCACGTCTTTTACGTCATAGCACAGTACATTCTACCCTCAGGTATATGTCATTACAGAAGGTAATAGCAAACAAGATTAATGAGACTGTACTTAGTATCTTTAGATTTTAATACCACTTCAGCCTTGAGATACGTTGGTGAATAAAGCGCCTTGTCTATTAAAGCTAGACTTGTCGATCAAACTAATGTGTTTCTGTCAAAACAAGAAATGTCTTGATACCTACCTATTAACTCGGCCAACTTGACATTTAAGGAAAAGGAAGGTACAAAGCCGAGGGATTGGTGAAGTTGATTTCGCGCTACGGGGGAATGTTTGCGGACAGATTTGAAGTTTTACTAGACGTTAGGGTGTTGATCTGAAATACCAAACGGACATGAACGTGTACTATTTTGTAGGCTTTGGTGCTTTTTTTAGTCCGTTGTTCCGAGTACGAGTATTTAGGAACATTTGACGCGCGTGTGTGTGTTGTTTGGAGTTAAATATCGCAGGTCAAAGACGACGGAACGTTCCAGATAAGGGAGAGAAGCGGACGACCCTGCTATGTCTTCTGGTCACGTGCCCCTCCCAGCAGATTGATTAGTAAGTCAACGCTAAAGTGGTGGCTGTTCTCTCAAATCCTTTCCAATAACCTATGATTACCAAGGGGGGAGGGCTGTGCTCATCCGAGATGAACAAGTCTGCTCCAAGTGCTACCAAGGGGTCGCTAAAGTGCTATTGATTACAGCGTTTTAAATGAAATTGCCGTTATGAAATACGAATTAATGAAAGCAAAGTGCAGCGCGGGACGCGGGGATGGTCATTTTCGCCGTGTATCAAGACGGGTGGGAGCAATTCTATACTGTTTAAGTCCGGCCAGCTTTATTAGAAAACACGCCGTGTATCCTTCTGTGGGACCTGCGCTTGTTAAACAAGACAGGCCTAGAATGAAATATTAATATCTTCCCCCGAAATTAATTGGGCTCCTTTTGCCATATCTTCTTTCGACATCTCGAGAGGGACGTGACGCGCATGTGTGATGTCGGTGTGCCGTTTTTTTTCTCCCGCAGTTGAATCGATATCGCGCTGCTAATAACGCTAACTACATCAACATGTTACATTGCGAGCCTTTCTTCTGTCTTTCTTAGCTCCGCAAATAAAGAATACCCGCACGGCGTGTGGAGCGGCGGCGTTACGAATCTCTAATAGCCAGGTATTGTACCAAGTGTGTGAACACTAAATTGAGCTCTTTTCCCGCTGAATGGGCTTTTAAAAAGGACCGAGCGGGTGACCTTTCTAAGCCGGAGTTCGCGTCCACTGCGCCTCTTTATTCTCCACCCTGTCCGACTTAAATGACCAATATGCCTCCAGAGCCCACCTCTTTATTTTCCAACACCTTAATGGTCGATATCCAGGTGGAGTAAGCGACAATTTGCACAAATATTAAGAGCGATCGGCATTTAGAGCGCATTAAGGTTGGGCCGAGCCTCCGGGGTCGGCGGGGTTGAAAGCCCGGCCGGCTCACGGCCCAGACACCGCCGGCTCCCTCGTGGAAGATCTGCGGGCTTTTCTGTTGCGCCAATCCCCAGCAGCGACCCAACAAAAGACAAAACATAGATTCTACAGGACAGCTGAAAAGGATACGAATGGATGGGGGACAATGTAGTCTCTCCAATTTAAGTTTTCATCGATCTCGCTACACAATGTCCTACAAGCGAGGGTCCGGCAACAATGGCGTGTGATGATTGCGATGTTTTGTCAGAAAGGTCGGCCATCAGATCACGTTTGTGCACTCGTCATCAACGCGAGGCTCAATACAGGGGAAATACCCTCCTGGTAAAATTAAATGGCCGCCCCCTCCCCTCCCGAATATCTGCCGGCAGCGCGCTCTGCCTCTGTTTGGTCCCAGAAGTAAGCGTTGGCGCCAACTTGGTCTAGATAGCTTATAATTGCGCGCGAAGGCCGGACAGCTGAGTTGAGGAGATGATATTAACGGATAATTGGCCGCCTTTAGGGCCAGCATAAATGATCGTATAATACACCATTATGTTCATGAGCTATTTAAGTTCATTAAAGCGATCGGCCTCAGCGGGGTGTAATATATGGGCATCCATTTGTTTGAATGAAGTCGGTACATGATGGATTTCAATATTTACTTTTTGTCAAGGACTTCTCTATGAAATGCCTATTAGGACGAGAGGGATCCCCAGACATTGTAATGAACACGGATGTCTATATTAGAGGGTATTTGTGGAAGACGTTAGAGTGATGGATGTAATGTTGAAAAGTAATCCGCGGTGCAGTGTTCTCATACACAACAGTAATCAGCAGGGCCCAATCTCAAGCTCGCACGGCTTTTCTTCGTTTTCTGCAAACTTCCCCACCTGACGACAATGGTGTTCCCGACGCGAAACCGATTAACTAACAACAGTGTTGCTTTAATGTATTCAAAAGCATCTTCCCAAACACACAGGGACCTCCTTGGTTTTCGTGTTGATTTCTCCCGTTCCTGTTGTTGAAATGGGAAGTGTGGACAATCGGTTTCACTGCGAGGGGCTCTTCAGTTTGATATGATAATTGTTGAGAACCTTAACTGGCCCGGCGTGGACTAAAAGCCCGGGTCGTGTTGGGACGTTGTGTTGGTGATCAGGGCGCCGGAGTGGGTCTACTCCCCACCGGATGCACTTTAAAAAGGTTTACATGTCTTCAGCCATTTCTTCTGGGAATATTGTGTATATCCGCATATGGAGAGGGGAGGGGGGCGATTAATCATAGGCTTCTTACTAGTGTACACTGCGTTACAAATGTAGAGAATCGGAGGCCTAAAATGTTAACCCAAAGTCTAAGTAGACTTTAGGGTTAACATGTATATCTACATATACAGGACATGACTGACCAGTATCATTGATTTTCATGAACTAAAGAGTGTTACAGATTTCAATGACATTATTATTTTCAATTCTAGAATATCAACAAAGAAGTTTCATAGTGTGGCAAAGTGGAAATGTAACAATTTTTCATGGAAGCTAATAACATTTTTTTAATGGAAGCTAATACCTATGAACTTAACAATTGTAAGGTGTAAGAACTTTCTTTAAACATTCTAGTAACGTACACATACTTGAAGAGTCAAAACATATTATTTAACATTGCTTCTTCCTTTAATTACTTCATTTAATTATTCTGTTTATTAATTTCTTTGTGTTTGTTTTGATACAACAGGTTTTGTTGAGTACCAGTGAAGACCTGTATATCCAAACCTATAACATCAACATCATATTTGTGAGATCTTCTCCAACATAAATTTGTGCATTTTAATACAGACTATTTATTACAAATATCAAAGAATATCGTTAAGGAACAGAGATAATAGAAATAGAAAAGTCGCTAGGACAAATAACATTGTCAACTTTTGACTTTGCGAATTACAATATATGAAACAAGGGATTATATTTGATAAAGGGAGCGGAAATTCGCAGCTATTGCTGTCCAAACCAGCAAACGTCTCAATTCTGACAGGTAATAGGTCGGGCGAAATGTCGAGACCTTTAAAGGGGTATAAATGTTTCACAGACAATAGAGGGCGGGCCGCAGCATCTTCGGTTCACGTTTGGCGAGCTGGAGGGAGGTGTCGCGGCTTGAGAGTTATTAGTTTTGACGGGCTTGCCGACATCAAAGCCCGTTGAAAACACAAGGAGTAAAAGCGATGGTGTCACGCCTCGCTTGCTCTGTTATTTCATCTCGGCCCGAGCTCCGCGGGCGCGGTGCGGCCTGAGGGTGTAGACGATTTATTAAAAAATGGTTCCAGCTTTATTGCAGCCGGTCACAGAAGTGCGCTTGAGATTCTTAATTAGTTGCTCTTTAACTGATATGAAAAAGGTCTCCGATCCATTTGTAGGGGGCTCTGCCTGGCTCTTTTTGATTTCTGAGCACGGCGCGCGTGTGCGGCGGGGTTGGACGGCGGGCCGCTGCCACGGGGCACACCGCGCGGCGTGAGGTGGGGCGGCCGGCCGGGCTGCAGCCTGGAGAGGCTTGAGTTACGATTGGGAAAATACAATAGGAGCAAGCGGGTTGTCTCTTTCCATTTTCTTGGAACAAAGCGCGCGCACGGGGACACGCTTTCCCTAATTCAAAACCACAAATGTTGATCTGAGCGCGTCAAATTCGTTCCGATAGATTTTACGCGTAAGTTCTTTCGGAAAGGTGAAGTCTATTATAATATAAATAAGGATTAGCTTCTGGTTGGGTAAGTCACCATGCAATTTCGTGTCTGTGTCGATTTCGCACTTTTGCACAATATCAATAAAGTCATTAAAAGTTGAAACTTATAAAGGCGTTCCCTCTTACCCTTGGGTCAAAACGCTTTAATGAAAGAAGCACACTTTTGAACGCAAACTGGTCAAAGTGGAGAAGTAATTCATTAGAAAACACAATTTCCATCGCGTTTAGCCCAGGGCATGTCTTTTATCCGAAGGAAAATCTAATTTGAGGGAGCCTTTGTTTGCCGCGGGGAAGGGGTGGAGAACTGGAGAAGAGCAACTTCATTACACAAATAGTCGGAGAACCAGGAGCTATGAACGCGCCGAGGAGGAGGGGATCCTGCACTGGGACCTGGTACGGCAACAAACCAATATATCCACAGCCTATCACACCTGCGTCTCCCCGCTACCTGTCTGTCAGGAGCCCGCAACACCGCGGCGGGGGGAGCCACACGTTCTACAGCACAAACCATGAAATAATTGAGTGAACTATCGCAATAATTAAACTTCAATTGAGCGTTATTAAGGGAATAGCGCGACGAAGGGCATCCCTTTACGCGCGTCTCCGCCGAAACGCGGGCTTTAATTTATAGGCACACCTACGAGTTCATCAATTTCAAATTAATATCGGGAAAATAGCTTGATGAAAATGCCAATCACGCTCTTTGAGGTTATTTGGATGTCAGCGTAATGCGGCAGCTTTACAAGGCTACATTGTCACCAGCCATATAATCATTAGGATCTTTAGTTTCGCGCCTGACAGAGATTGTGGTAAATTGTGGATTGGGTACAAACCTGCGTACGTACATATAGGACGCTCACGAGAGATATAAGGCGAAAGTAACAGGATAATATTGAATTTTCGGAGAGCGACCTTTTACGGAGACATTTTCATGCAAGTCAATTTGTCTTTGGGCAAACAGTCGAAGCGGGTTTATGAATTTCAGACATCAAAATTCCTTAATCTGTTTTGAATAATCGTCCAAACTCCGGAAACTGAACGACCTTTAAATAGCAGCGAGTTTATGGGAAATTAAAGTTGTCAAGTACCCACGTGTAATTTCGATCGCAAAATGACATTTTATTAAAGATTTCTAATATGCGTATTGCCTACATCCATTCTGGAAATGTCTGTGCAATATCTTTGATCATTAATTTCCAGCAGTTACATACCTGGAATTGTTTACTAACTAGATCCATCATACTCGTTATGTTCCCGTGCTTCCGTTGAACATCAGTAACGACTTATAAGACGCTACCAAATCCCTGTTATAATTAATCCTTTGGTTTTTATCAGGCATATTTGATAATGTAATTGTAGATTGGTCTTTTCAAACATTTGCTGTTAATTGGAATTTTAGTTCCTTACGAATACGATGCATGGTACAAAATACGCGTCTTTTTTGTCCTCCGCTTTTTGACTATTAAACACTGTGATAAAATGTTCTTATCTCTACCCTAGATATATCTCTGTGGCTGCAATCTACACACTTCGAGTTTGTTTATGATAATCCCGAGTCCTTGGCAATAAATATATGGCCGTGGTTTACCGCAAACCATATATTTATATTGCCTCCAGACACTTCTATTTATAGTGTTTGTTTTCAGATTTCGACTCTCTGGATCGTTCGTACGCGTACTTTCAATCCTCGTATATTTCGGACAATCCTGTATATAGCTAGACTGGCTACCAACTTTTTTCTTGTATATTTCCTATTCGATCTTTCCATCTGTCTATCTCCAGCACCCCCCCCCCCTCGGCTGTCCCTGTCTTTGCCCTACTCCATCTCTCCATCTCCCGTGACTGTTAGGGTCCCGACCCGATCATTTGAACGGAACAAATCGGCCAAATCGGCCGCCTGCTTTTTCTGCCCACAGAGCTTCATATGATCCTTTTCTTCCTGCTTAGTGACAGGGATAATCGAATGTTGCCGCCGAATCGAGAACTATGACAAAATCGACAAATAGGAAACGAAGGATCGCTTATTCCAAGGCCGGGGAATTATAATGCAATCAAAAAAATAGATACGGGCACTCAATGCGCAGCAGATGATTCCGAAATGACAAGGATTTGATGTCGTTTTAATAGCTTTATTTTATGCTTTCTGCTACATGTGGTATATGCTTTGCATTATGGTGTAATAAAAGTGATTTTCCTATCACGTATCTCGGTAGCGTGTATCTCTGCGCGGCGCGGTAGTTGTGAAGCCCTGTGTCCCCCGGTGAGTGGAGATCAGTTACAAGCCGAAAACGATGTTCTCTTCACTCCGGAGTGACGTCACGAAATTTACGCGCGGAAACAGCCGAGGCTTTAGTGAAACTGACACGGGTAGGTTATCTCTCTCACGTATTTAATGGCCGTGGAAACGACCGCTTGTGAGTGATTGGTAAGTTGTAATGGGGGTGACAAGGGTTACGGGAAGACAGTCCGATCGACGCGATAATCCATTTACCCAACAATCCCCCCAAAACCCTCGGCCGAAATTGCCCGAACCAATTATCCGACCGTTACTTGGGGAGCTGCGTTTTGCGGAAGAACGCCGCGGTCTACGCCAAATTGAAGCGTATTTCATTAGGTACGAAACGTCGCCGTATTTCACTCACTGGAAATTGCTTGCTCTGGTGATAATTAAGCGAACACGTCACTTGAAAGAAACTTAAAGGTCCAATCAATTGCGGACTTGGCGGCGGCGTGGGGAGGGGGGCGAGATCTGGATAATGTCGACTCCAAAATGACAAGTGTTCGTTCATATATCTCATTATTAATTGGACTTAACGAAATGTTCTTGGCTTTCGCTTTGATCGAGGGTGATAAGTGACGGGCTTTGTGTAACGACCGTGTTTTAGCGGCGAGAGGGTTTCCCGGATAAGCCCGCGATAATGTTCCATTTTTGCTCTATCTATATCTTGGCGGGAAATCCTCCTCTCTCGGAGGTGATGTATTTGTGAAATAGACACCGGTACTTTGGAGTGCTCGCTGAAATGTACGACTGACGTCTTACCTCCTGGATGCAGCACGGAGCTCTGGACGCATTCCAAGGAGAAACGAAAGACAAAGAAAATCACGTAGCACGTTACACGAGAAAAGGGAACAGACGGTTGAGGTTGTCCGGCGTGTGAAGGGGACCCTGCCCCAGATACCGTGGGACTACCGCCGGGCTATTGTTGGTCCGTCCGGAGGGGCACGTGTCGGGCACGGGCCGGGGACGGGAGAACAAAGGCCCACACCGGCAGGTTCCGTGTTTGTACACCATGTGCGCTGCGGTGTAAAACGTGTAGGTTTCAGTCTGATGACAGATTCTGGTGTAGCTTTCTATTGTTGCATGGGTTTGTGACTGTATATTCTGTGACACGGGCACCAAGATAGATACAGTTTAGCCCTACAACTGAACTTGCCATACAGTACTCTCTAACTTGCAGGGGGTGGGGGGGCAGTATCCGAAAACCTTTTTTGGTGGCCTAAACAAGACTGGGTTAAGCCCTACTTTTCTATCAGCTAGCAGTTTTCTTTATTTTTTTCGTGTCGTCCCTCCAAAGTTCCAAGTCTTGCTCCGGCCAGCCTTGGACAAGAATCCAGCATAAATTTCAGCAGAGTTTGCTCCGACCATGACACCGCTCCAACATATGTCATGAATGTATGGATGTATACATGAATCTCCCGCTTTATCGTGTTCTACTTGACTCTTAAAGGGCGAGCGTTGTGGAAACACGAATGTGTAAAACACAACAAAGCCACGCGCCCCGTGTCCCAGGGGACTAACCGGTCGAGCGGTTGTCAGCACCAGGGACAGGGCCCGGCGTTCCCCCGAGGCCAGCCAAAAATCAACATCGCTCCGACTGGGGACGTTTGATTTCCCCTGGAAAATGGCCATTGACATTTAGTGCTCCCCCCAATCAAATATTCATGTGGCGGTTGCCGCAGTATTGTTCAAATGATATGGGCAATTCAGCCGTAACATGTTCGGGTCTCAACCCCATTTTCGGCCACTTGGCGAGTCAATTTGCATGGTATAATCGGCATCTGCGCTTTTTTTACACCGCTCTTCACATCGTAGTTTATTTCCTATTACGAGATCCATTCTGGTTTGAGAAACCGATCAAGTTATTTATGCCGCGAAATGGGCGCCGGAGTGTCGTGAAATATATAGCCGCAATTCGGGGAAACTCTCTACCGGAGAATTGAGGCAAATTGTTTAACACCGCGCTAATGGCGTCCAATCCGCGCGTTAGCCCATCGGTTGCGGATGAGTTATGGGGATAGAAACTCGGGATGTCTCAGCGGCCCGTGGATCATCCCTGCCCGACCAGCCTCGCGCTAAAGCCCGGTATAATTGCGAACCGGTCCCAGCAGAGACCGCTGTTGTGGAGCCAGATATTTCTCACAATGATCGGTTACGCGTGCTTGTTGTTACAGGGAAAGTAACAAAAGAACGCATGATCACGTGGGATTCCAACTCTTAAAAGACGAACACAGAAGGGAAACCCTCCACTGGTTGTCCTTCACGGACCTGCAACAGTTGCAGGGCAGAAGGTCTCCATGTCATGTCAAGCAGCGCGCCAGCTGCTCTGCTAGAGGGATCCTCCAAATCGAATTAAATAGATCATAAAAAGACTCTGATCATAACGATATTAAAGGCTTTACTTCAAATAACAAACATCTATAATCAACAATTACCTTAATCGAAGTTGAGGGAAATTGGGACGATAAAAACAGACTTTTCCGTTATTTTTGAAGAGATAGGTTTAGAAAGTGTTCCACCGCCCGTCAGCACCCTGACTACCACAGAGCCCCGCAGTGTGTTTCTGTCACAGTACTCACGTCTCCCGGAGCGCTTCCTGAATAAACCCTTCCACCCGCATGACAAAGAGAATTATACCTCAATCTTTTGGTATTTCCCAGTTTCATATCCTTAAATATCAGGTATTTCTGGCTAATTTATGAAGTCAAGGAAATTACACCTCTAGATTTCCGGTACACATGTACAGGTAAGGGAGCGGAGTTCTGGGTCCCATCTGCGACACCAAATAACGTGTTATTTTTTTTTTAGTAATTACTACTTGTATCCGTGCTTCCATGCTGAGATGGAACCGTATTTTCCTTCTGTCACGATCCGGCGGGCGCGTGCGTGGATTTGGAAGGAGTAAAAGAGAAAAGCGCGTCTGCATACAGCGTGATTATATACAAATCCCCAGTCAAGGAATAATAGTCATTACATTGTCTTTTTCTAAAACGGGCATAGAAACGTAAGCACGGTGTGATTACCGCCTTTGAGCGCGTCAGGAGCTCTGATTTTTGAGATAGAAGCGCTGATACCTGTTTTTTTCCGCGGTAATTCCTGGGGCAATAAAGAAGCCAGCTGTGAGACGAGCAAAACGTTAGGAAAATGTCTCGGTAAGTCAAATGTTCCATGTCCTTTACACGCGGCAGACGATACTAAACCCCAGTCTTACATTAGGGAAGTCTGGTGGATTTGTTTTTGTTTGATCGGTGGATGGGTTTTGGATCCAGCTCTGTTGAGCCCGTAAGCTCTTCATCGTCATGCTGCATTCTCTTTCTGTTTACCGCGGGAACAGACGCCGGGAGCCGCGGGCACAGCGCCGACTGCTCGGGTAACGTTACGCTCCCGTACTTAGCACAGGTCAGGAATTTTAAAAGGCTTTATTTTTCGTTTGAATTTTGTCCGAGATTTCACGGTAAGATCGTCAGATAAAACGTTAGGTTGTTTGGCAGAAACACAGCCCGTCTACTCCCCGTACGTCTGTTGAGCGCTTTTGTGGTGTCTCAGAGGGCATAGCTGTTTACATTGTACCAACAATGCCTGTTTGCATTTAGATCTGTTTCCCTTTTGTTGCCAAATTTGTTCCGTTGTTGGTGAGTATGTTTTTGCAATTGACCGGAGATTTGGGAACCACTTGTAGTTTGAGTGCCATAAAGCAAGGGTACATCACGCAAACTCTGCTTATGCACTTATTGTCCATTCAAAGGCGACATAGTATCTCCTATTAAAAAAGAAACCCTTCTTAGCATTACCTGCCCTTTTCTCTGTTTGCATTCATACATTTTCTCAACTCTTTCTCCGTTCAAATTAAACGTTATTGTCAGCGGCATCTATCGTTGTACATGTGGTCCTCGACATGAACTTATGCCACATGTTTTGCTGAATAAAAAAGTCCCAGATGTCGCAGTTGTGACTACCCGACCGGCTACATTGTTCTCCTTTGTAACCAAACCGCCGGGGCAACGTAGACACAACTGGGCGATCTGCATTGCTAGATCTCCTATCTTTGTCCACAACATGTAGCCATTTATTTCAACCGTGCGGAATTCTGTACAAAAATGCCAGATTATTCAAGAGATATTTGTGAAACGTTGATTTTAGAAGACTGGTGATAGTTTTGATTGATCGTTGGTTCTTCTGAAGTTAGGTCTGCGAGACGCCCAAAAATATGGGACGAAATGTTAAAATCGGACTTCTTGGTTTGAGGGCTCACAAGCCTGGATAACATTTTGTTTAGAGGTCGTGTATGAATTTAAAAAAAAATCAACAATAAACAGTGAGCGTAACCATCACTGTTAATCTCGGTTGCTATTGGGTCTCAGTTAAGGACTATCCTTATAAAACATTAACAGAACCTTATAATATCAGCTAGTGCACAGTTTTGTGCTAATTTTCCAGTGTACATGATTTCGAACGGTGAAGAATTAGCTACGAATGCTACGTTTTAATAGAAAATGTATTAACAAAAAGGGTCATTCTGTATGTAGACCCTATAAATGTTTCAAGAATGGATTTGAGTTTTCAAATTTTGACGTGCCTTAAAACAAAAACAGTATTTGATAGATGTATTAATATTTTTACATCAATGTTTGAAATACTAGAAAACAATTTTTGGCATCGATGCGTGGTGCATATAGGGATCATCTATGCAAACATGTAGTACCGACATATTACATATTACAGCTATCTGGTTATCATATCACCAGTAATACACTGATTTGTACCACGTCTTTTGTTTCATACCACGGTAATCATATTCAGATAAGTCCATGTAGTATACGTACGTACTGTTTGTACATATGTTTTGGTGAGATTCCGTAGGAATTGTTATGCAAAGATACGGACGCAATGTAAGGAATCAAAGCACAGAATTCTCATCTACATTTCAACTGGAAGTAGGGCACTTGATAGATGTATATTTTTCAGACATATTTGTTAAACAATGGAGGACATTTACTTTAGTTATATGTGGTATTGTTTAGGCCTGGACGCATTGATACGGCAGAGTTCCTAAACCAGCACACATTTAATTCGAAACAACCAGACGTCACACTCACACGATAGTTTTGATTCTATTTTGAAATTAAACAATAAAGGAATCCTCCATCAACGAATTATAAGTTGCATTATCCATCTTCATAACGGAAACAAAAATTTAGATGACGCGAAGTCTTCTCTGACAAAATATTGAGACTAGAGCTGTTAATGTACATATTTCCAGGGTGAAGATTCACAACAGGCAATGCCCCAATGTATGGAAAATATTTCAATCACCTAAGAATCAAAACACACAAAAAATCAGCGCAGATATTTTGGTCGTGTAAAAGCCGCTTTAATGATTCAATTTGGTCTATTACTACGGTAAAAATGAGCAACATAGACGGGCTTTCTTACCAGAGAAGGTTTGTGATTTCCCTCCAACCGCTTGCCGCCATGACAGGAACGGTAACGTTACACCTAAAAGGGCGCGAAAATATCTCCTTCTTATTGTTTGAAAGAAACAATTTTTGCCGAATTTAGATGCTAAATTTCACAACGATTTCATACAGCACTAATAATGCGCAATCTACGGTACAAAATGGGAAATAACCAGAACTTCTGACGAGCTTTGTAGAAATGTGAAAAATATCGTCCGATTCAAGATGGCGGCTGTGCCTCAGTGGGGTGTGGACTATGTGAGAGGCATTGTAATACGGCTGCTCCGGTTCAATTTAGAATCACACACGTAGATACAGGTTCCGTGTATGATCTGATGTAAGAATTATGGACAGGAATTCTGGGCCGAAACTCCTGTAATAAGTTGGGTGACTGTGAAAAGTGGGGATTTAGACGAGATTTGTCTAAATCGAATTATCTCCAATCGTGACGGGATCAAGGAGAGGAAGTGTAGAAATCAAATAACACTGGGGAAATCATATTCTAGCTTTTAAAAGTTTGAACGTCAAATGAAATTACCCGGGAAGGTGTGACATCGATGTAGGGAGGTCATCCTTTATCAAGCACTATCAATTTGCTTTAAATAAAAGTGTAAAGAATATTAAGTTCTGAAAAGCGAAGGTCAGATTCAATCTGTGCGGATATAGCACGGCAGTGATGAGGAAAACGTTTTATGCCGCTCTGCATGTCTCCAAGGATACGTTCTACTGAGGATATGTCGAAATTTATTTCTCTGACATTTGCGATCTAATATGGTTTGTAAAGCGAAATTACATCTCCTTTTTCCAGTAAATTCCACTTTTCGCATTGCAGAGGGGTCACGGGGGGAAACTAAATGGAGGAATTGGTGAAAATATGAAGTGAATGGCTATGACGTGATTAATATCACTGACGTGTAAATGGGATTTATAAATTAGGACGGAAATTATAATTCCCTGACCTTTACGTACCCTTGAACCTGATCCTAGCCTTTTAAGACTCTAAATTCAGCGTGGTAAACTAATAAAGGTGACAAACCTCGTGTTAGAATTTCTAAATTTGCCGGGACAGAGCTGACGTGGTACCGTAGTGCCGCCGTCAGGGTCGCGCGCAGCATATGCATGCAAAGGACTTTGGGAATACCGCTTTACCTTTCGTCACCCGGATGTCGGCAAGGGAGAACTTTTGCTGAAAGCTGTCATCATCCGAAAAAGCCAGAGTTCAGGCATGGGGATTAAACAATAAATATCCATATAAGTGGCTTAAAAGAATAGCCTAGGCTTGCCGGCAAGGTTAAAGGCAATAAAACTGGCGCCTAAGCCGCGGCTGGTTTCGTGGAGTGTAAGTAATGGTGCTTCTGCTTTTTTTTCTTCAAAGTTGCTGAAAGTCAAACAGTAGAGGTTCGTGTTGATGGGAGAGATGAGGAGAGGGAGAAGTTTTCAGGCCAAGTTGCGTGAGAGGCTTACATCTGTTCTTTGCCGTGACGCCAAATTAAAGACGAAGTTGTTTTTTTTTCCCTCCGAGAAGCGTTTGACCCTTTTCGTGGGAAGGATAGGTGGAGGGAGAATGCCCAAAGCAATTACCACCTAACCACCGTCACTCACTGGGGCGAACGCTGAGAAAAGCCAGAGCACCCAATTTAAAACTCGAGTTTCCACCCCGGACAAAAGCTTCCTTAAAACCGTCTAATTGACGGTCACCTTTCTCTACCTTCTAAAAATGTCGGCGCAGGAGGGGAGGGAAGTGGAAATATCTTTAGTAAATGCGTGCTTCCCCCTCGGGCTCTCCTTTCGTTTGGCGTCGTATCTGGAGGGAAACATTGGATTTTGCAGTGTTGTGCCCTTCGCTATTGAACCCATTAGCCGGGGAAGCCTGCTCCCAGGGAAATATGCGAGAAACGCAGCTCTGTGCTGTATAATGCGCCGACTTTCTGGGCAGGTATTTAGCTCATTAATAACTGAGATTGGGGAGATTTGTGCAGGGACCGACAGCAATTTGTATCAAAGAGTGATCCTGTTTTGTTGTGTACTGGTCTGTGACTTCTCTCTTGAAAGTTCTTAAGAAGGGCGTTTAAGGGGGGAGGTAGTGTCACAGACTGTATAAAGTAGTAAGAAAAGATTTATATGGTCCAGATGTATCTGTTGTACCATTCTCTGACGAGGATTACATAAACACGTTAATATTGGATAAATGCCATCACAAAATGTCAGCAACTCAACGCCTTTACAAATGGCACCCATGTCACCGGCTAAATATGATATGAAAACAATTTTCAGCATCTCGTATCAGTACAGAGGTCAATCCAATTATTTTTTTCTTTCTAACTGTCACGAAATTCTTTTGCTGCAAATGGACTCGATGCAATGGACTCTTTTTTTCACACGTTGAGGTTTTGATTGTAATGTAAAAGCTGTGCGTTTCAATTTAGAACAACGGCGCTCCCACTTTTCTCCATACTAAAGTGGTGAAAAGAAGCAAGCTTTTAAGAACTTGTGTGATTGGTCGAAGAATTTGAAACAACAATGATGACACCAGTGCAGCAGTATTAAACAATAACACCATATTTATAAACAACAGCTATTATAAATGAGAACAGGACGTGCAAGATATTTTGAAACAAGCTCAATGAATAATGATACATTTACATTTTGACGAAAATAGCTTCACAACCATCCCACACACATGATACGCAAAATATAACAAAATAAGCCAAACTAATTTTTAGCACCGGACACTTATGACCCACGCAGGCGTTACCGTTATTTGATGGTGTCAATGATTATGAGACAATGTTAACATCATTTAATCACAATTAGGGAGGTAGTATCATTTAAGACATCGCTAAAAATACGTCTATGCTCAGAGGTCTTTTAATCATAATTATGAAGACAATATCTTTGCTTAGCGACAATATCGGACTTCTAATACTTCTCTCTGATCCCTTACTCGTACTGGACGAGTTATGTCGTCTTCATTGAATAATAATCCATCCGTGTGTCACGCAGGATCCCAGCCTGAGTCCAAATTGAGTAATGGACTATCTCCCCATAATTTCAACTGTCATCTTATGACGTATTATCGCTAATGCTCGCCTGTCCCCAATCTGACCCGGGTAATCAATAATTATTACTCACAATCGATAACACTGAATGCTTCCTTCATAACATTCATCCGACTAAACACTTTATGTTGGGACTTGCATCGCTCATTATTGATCACCAGTAAAATTTACTGTCAGTGGAAAATGACTTAGGGAAAAATCCATATCTCATTAACAGACACTTCACAGTTACTAACGCGAAATGCATAAAGTTACTTTCCTATTAAAGTTAAAGTGGATCTACATTAATCACTGCAGTGCGTATGAAGATGTATCGGGTTGCGGTGTTTTCTGTCCCGGGTTGGGTGTACATGTCCAGTCGGGGCGCCCGGAAAACAGGATCACACACGCCAGGGGAAGTTTTGTGTGCTGGAGTTAACGTACATTTACATAACCTGTTTGACACTTACATGTCCACTCACAGTATTCATTTGACACATTGAGTATATACCGCTTTTTGTAGACGTGGCATTTCAAATTCTTTTTCCAACGAAAAAAGATAAACTGTTAATAAGACCTAAGATCTAGAAAAACAGTGTGTAAAAAGCAAATTAAACCGGAGTCTATTCATAGAAATGGCGCCCGCTACCAATAATATGGATGGAGTTGTATTAGTACATCTATCATCGAATTTAATATTGTATATTTATGAGTACCAGTTCACGATTCATTCATGACGTAACATATCATTGGCAATTTCCTGCATACTTTATCTACCAAACAAGTAGTTCCACAGATTAGTAATTATTACTTTTAAATGCTTGTAATGATGCGTTCAGCCATATTCACTTCAAATACTTTGGATGGTGATTTTCCTCACTTTGACAATACAGAAAAGTCTATTCTATGTTATCTACGAATAGGATTTCACTTTTTTCACACTGTTCACCAGACAGTGCTTATGTGAGAATGTTCGAACTCAGAAGGATGTGGTCAACACTTATCTGCGTATGCGATGTATTCTATTTTCTGTTTAGCTCAACAGACCAAGAACGCACAGAGCACCAAGCCTTCTAAGTTCTATTCTATAAAGTTGTTTAATCTAAAATCTTCTCTTCCCGACAGGATACTGTGATCTTCCACGTAGATCCTGTCAAGGCCAGGCACAAGGTCACCGACTCAGGCGGTCAGCAGGCATTTCTAAACGTCTACAATTGCGGTCAAGTACACAGCAAGTCTCACAGAAAATAGCTAGACGATATAGTCATGCTACATGGAAATCCCCATGCTTTTCTGATGACTCAAAAGTGTTATAAATGTTGTCACTGATATTTGTTGTAAAGGCGTTTTTATCAGTGGTATGGTGAACAAGTTTACACCCTACTATCTAGTGTTTAGAGATCGGTCTCCTTTCATTTTCTCGGAACGCCAGCTTTAAATAAGTACATGTGAACTTTGTTCGAATCTTGTTGACGTGAATGTCGGCCTTGGTTTACGCCTGAAAAGTCCTTGTAGATATTTCAACTGTAAATGTTTCTGACCTCTTGTCACTACTGTTCTGCACACAATGGCTGTTTACATCTGCTGGTCCCATGCTGACTGTGACATGACTACTATTGTTGTGTAAAACCTGACTACACCACGTACAAAATAAACACACGTCTCGCACGGGAGAGGTGTCCTCACGTAAAAGATGTACTGAGTGTTGAAAGGTTCCTTGTCCTGACAACTTTGGTAATCAGAAACGGCATTGAATGCGTTTCACTGACGTTTTGTTTGCACGATATTTTAAGGTACAATATGACACTATTAGAATGGCTGTTTGAAGAGCCTGGAATCTGTATAACTACCAAACAACAAACGAATTAAGGGTCCCCTTAACAACATTTCATTTAGAGAACAAATTTCATTAAGATACGATGGCCGTTTTGCCTGTTCAGTGTGTATTTGATTCATAGTACACCTTCACTATTTAGACGACGTGTTACACAAAACAGTTACTACATGTCTCTGTGAGAGTAAAGGGCACCTTTTACTTTAGTATTACCAAATTATCAAATCTGCCAAAATTCGAAAAAATTCGATCATGCATAGTTTCTTAGCGCTCCCTCGTAGGGTCATATTTTACACACTTATGATTGTTGTTGTTCTTTTCTGGACACTGAAATAAACAACAACAACAACAACAACAGCAGCAGCAACTTAGCAGGACGCATAAGTGCGGACTGAAATGCAAAGATAATCAAGTACACCTCTGTTAACAGCATGGCCGTACATGATAATGTAATTACCACAAAACACTGAAATGATATAGGTCAATAACATCGAGTATAAGTAGTGACTTTTATGAAAAGAAACTTTGTGAAAAGACATGATGAATCGATATATCGGACGCCCGGTGTGAATCGTGACCGTTTTTCTGTGTGGATAGCTTTTAAGTACGCCGGCTCTGCTGCCGCTACCGATTCACGTTAGGGAGAAGCACTTTTACCCCGGCCGTCGGTTCGTCTCTGCCACGAAATAACGCACACGTGTGACACCGCAAGCGGAAGCTGATTTGTAAAGTTTCAGGCTAGATCAGTAGTGACACCCACAGGGCTCATCTTGGCTGGCCCTTGTTCGTGTATAGCTTACCGCGGGAAATGGGCGCTGACACATCGGGCCAGATGGGCTCCGTGTCATCTTTAACTCGCGGCTACACGTGCGCCATTATTACTGCAGACGGGACGTCAGCCGTGTGAGCATCACATCGCCAAGGTGAGGTCAGGGGGAGGCTGCCCGGACTCCACCCGCGATAATTACACCTCAGCCCGCCCGTCCACCCGACCCGCACGCTCCGGACAAATCACCCTGCAAACGGCGGGGGAGATGTGGAGACAATCACCTGCCTTATGCGTGCGTGTAACAACTTAAACCTCTCCGTACAAAGTCAAAGGTCAACGCTTAAGAAGAAAGAAGAGTTTCCCCGAAGTACAGTTGTACTGTCTGGTCATCAAGTGGTCAATTTGGGAGAAGTGAGCAGTTTCCTGCGTTTAAGATAGATGGGCATAATTCCAGAGGTCCGGCGGAGGCATCTATAATGTATGACCGGTGGTGACCGACCATTCATTTTCTTGTACCACTCCGGGTCCCTCTGGACTGACCAATTTACTGGTGGTGGTCGCCACACATACTTTACACTCAGTCATGGGCATACTTTACACCCAGGGCTGGAACGCGTCGACTTTCAACATACAATTGCGTTTTCTTGTCGCAACTTTGTGTCTACAACTTGACGAAAGAAAACAAAAACACCACAGGACGTAATAAACCGCACACATACACATCAGTCACTGTCAATTATTATGTTCTCCCTGAAGGTATTATTACCGTACAGCCAAGTTGATGCTAAATTTCCAACTCCTTTGAACGAGGAAATGTATATCAATTGATGGATTTGAAAGAGAAGTTTGTCCTGAAGGTGTAATCGTTTTTACGCTGTCAACTTTGGAAAATTCTCCTGACAATTTCTTGAACCAAAATAAAAGCAAAATGATTTTTCACCAGATATGTAAGAAAATGACATCTAAATATGATTTTATTCAACTCCACACCACAAAGTCTTTCCTTAACATTTTACTCGGAGGAAATAGCTCGGTAGTTTAAGTTGATCTTTGGCAATACGAAAATGGGAAACGTGCACTAGTGATATATCCGTCTATTTCCTTGTTCCCAATATTTCCGCTCTACAACGGTCCTTAAGGTAAACGATAGTTAAAAACCCTCAGCGGACAATTTTTCTTAACCACCAGAATAACGGCGCTCTTTGTTCTCGTCTATTTGTATTTCCTTTGTTGTAAACGGAAGGTTTTATGTTAATATGTAATGTCCCTCTTTGTTCGTTATTCAGACTAATTGTCCGGCTCTTTACATATAACCCATATGTGACGGCCATGTCGCGACATAGATGACCATATGGCCGCTCGTGCCAGATGGACAATAACCCCCAAAGTGACCATCTCTTTCCGTTGGTCACATGTAATTGGTCCGGTTCCCTCTGGGCCTACTTATAGGTACTTACTGAGGCCGCCGTCCATTTTCTATAATGGACCATTTTCAGCGTGATGAGCTCAAATATTATGTTTGGACAAAACCCTGATTAAACTGCATTAGTGTTTGTGTTGATTGCTTCCTGGGACGACGTCACGTGATTTATGACAGAAGGTGGGTACCGGGAAGATGACATAAAATTCTAGCGTCGTAAGAATGACAACATTATAGGGGTTATTATGATGAGGGCAAAATATACCAAATGAAAGTTGAAGGTTTCTACTACAAACCTGTGTAAAACAATCTCGTTCAACGGCAGCAAAATGGCAGCGAGTCATGCTCACCCAGTTGCCAGTAGACCGTTTGGTTCGCCGATCAGCTGAGAGCCTTTATTTTACGGTTCAGACTGTGCGATCACTGTGCAGTTTCACAACGTCGTCATATGAAATCTTAGTCCTTTGGGCAAGAATTGAAACATGCCATTGGAAAAATAACACATCACAACTAGGAACTTAAATTGGTTTAAGATACCTATTACCTACATGATATCTAAAAACAAAAAAACAGAACAACGTGGCTGAAAATACAAATTCTTTCGGAAAATACAGTTTCCTGGTGAAACTATCTACTCTAAATTGTGGCCCCCACCATAAGTGACGCTACGGTTCAATGAAAAGGATTCATGATGTAGTTGACGTTCACAGTTACAAATGAAGCAAGCGTATGGATATACGATATTAGCTTTGAATAGCGATTAGCGAAAACAAAGTGCAAATGAAGACCAGGCGCAAGGAGGCGCTGCCCTTCTGCAACTCGTAATCTGTTGGCGCCACGCCTAATCCGCCAATGAATCTTGGCTTATAGGTTCCTGCTCTCGACTTGTTGTGCTGTTTTTGGTTAATCGCCCTCTAACCAGGCCGCCCGGCTGACACAGCCCTGACTCTCAACACACCAACTCCCATTACATCTCGCCATGTCGACACAACTTGGCCGCGCACGCGCACTGTGTTGGCCTTGACATTGGGCAGACAACCTTTGGCGCGCAGACGTCTGGTGAAACAAACCAGGACCTTTCCTCGCTTCCGTCAGTCGTGTTTTATGTTTGTCGCTCTTTGGTGAAAGGTCTTCGCGACCGGGAATACAGAAAGAGCGCAGCGGGCAATTAAAGAATCGTCTGCCACAATTTGTTGCCCGCAAGGTGCCCAGCAAGCCGGAGCCCTGCTTAAGGCTCTTCAACACGAGCCACTCAGCCTAGCTTCAGAAACACCGCGCTTTTTTTCAGGGAGGGGGGGGGGTGTCCATCCGGAAATACTGCGGGCGCCATTTCTCGCTTTCTCCGATGCACAAATTCGCAGCGTCAAAACATTGAGGGAAAAATAAAGCCCGTTCGTTTGTCACATTACCGTGTACTGTACGATAGGGATAACATGTCAGTGGGCTGTCTCTGGCACTGATTACTTTGTTTGGGTGCCCGGCCTAACGGGCAATCTGGCCTAAGTGTTAGAGATTGGCGTACAAAGGGGAATCGGAAATGGAGTTAGCCGTTACCTTAAACGGTTTTCTTGCGGTACATCAAAACAGGTTTTGGTAAATATTTCGCAGTACCCAGTCGGCGCTAATGAAGGAATGTCTGTAGGATGTGGAGGGGGGCTGGGGGAGGGGTGATGACGGTGAACTTCGCAGCGGAAACAGGAGGAATGGAATGTGAGACGTCAGATTGGAAGGACGAAAAACGGAAAGAAACAAAGGGTAGAGAAGAAGAGACACAAAAACGGACGAGAAAGACGGATATGATGAAAAAAGAAGTGACTTGAAAGGAAGACGAAATGAAATCGACAACAATTACACACTTTAAGAAAGTAGAAATAAGTAGACTCTAAAGACACGAGGAAATAAAGTTGAAATCAAAACCAGACGCAGAAGTGGACAGCTAGAATTACCAGTCTGGCTGAAATACCAACAGCTAAGAATCGCATAAATATGGAATGGAGAAAATTAAAAGGAAAAGCACAATCAATTTGTTAGCAGAAAATGGTTACACAACGACCTAGATCACATTTCATCTGGAAGTGATGATTTTCGACATTTAGTAAAGTTGCTCAGTATGTCCTAACAACAAAGAACGCCGCCGTTTGGGCTGTGGTCTTTCTAACCAGAGTGCCTGTCAACAACACTATCTATTACACAGTATTACACTCCGGTTTACCGTCGAACCGACCACCAACATCAGACACTACCTCAGCCAGGTATCATGGGACGAACATGGCGTAGACGTAACTTGAAGAGCCTGTCACTTGAAGTTGAAAGGATGGCCTACCATCTTGGACAATAGGAAGAAATTAACGGCCACACAGGCGGTACAGAAGAACGACCTTGGCACGTAATCAAATCAAAGGTCAAACGGTTTTCTCTCAAAATGATAGCAACCAAAAGTGTCCACCGTTGAAGTAAGATTAGCAATGCAAAATAAATCTTCGCTTAGTAAGTTTAATGCAAGTCCATGCCCTAGGGCTAATTGTAGGTAACAAAGACATAGGAACAACGAAACAACGTGCAAAGAAGTATAAAAGCGACTGAGTAAGTATAAGTATATAGTCAACATACAGATTCTAGAGCAAGCCAATGTGCATAGAGAACTTACTTTTACTTTTACTTCAGTTGTCTTGTGACTGTAGTGCCACGCCCACCCCGAATCTAAGTGTACGGATGACGAATCGGTTTTAATGGCGTTCTAGCGGGCCTGAGAGTGCGGGCTGACAGAGTCACGGTTGATTAATGGGCCCGGCACAACGCGGAGATGGCACCGAGACATAAACTTCACCGCACAAACTTTACAAGCCACCTGTCAGACAGGAATGCTCCGTAGTTTGAACATTAGCGACATGAAGCGCCCATGGGAACCACTTTTATTGTACAGGTAGGCTGCCATAAACATATTTGAATGGTGTAAAATGGTTGCTGACGTTAATGTCGGAAATGACCGTGTCACGACTGGTATTGAACTGGAGTTTATCACATCCTGTCAGCTAGGACTGCTTTTTAATACGGGATCTCTTGATTGGGTTTTCGCTAACATACAAGGTGCCATCTTTGGCAGACTTCGCATTAAAAACTCCAAATAATTCATGTCGTCCCAGCTAGCAATCCACAAAGTTGTTATTTGGATACAAAAAGGGTTCCAACTTAAAAAAGATTGCATTCTAGTGACATGTACAAATGTATGTATGTGTGTGACAAATATGTGAAATTACCCGCCAATGACAGAATGTATCCCGAGCGTTTCTGTAGCGATATCGAAGATGAAACACAATTATGGGTTTTCCTATGGAGGTCAGAAGTCTCCTGAACCAGGAAATCAGGCCGACCTCCCCAAGTGTACCGTGACATTCAGTATTGTCCTGCTGGACGTCATAGACACTCTAGAGGGACGGGGGCGGCGCATAGCAAGTCACATTGTGATCTGTAAACCATGGGAAGGCCCCTCTAAGGAGCCACAAAAAGACTGAAACACCACCATTTTTGTAGTACAGTAATGGTTGATCTCAGAGTATAGGTACGCTGTGTCTTCACTTAGCAGCGAGGCACTGAATTGTGAGAGGGCATTACAATAATAATAAAACTGACTTGTCATCTGTACAATACAAACTTCAGTTAGAGTTACTTTTACAAAGCGTAAAGAAGACGCAATAGCAAGTGCACAGGTATTCTTAGAACTGACTTCACGTGTCATAAAAGACTGTTTAAACATCAGAAATTCACTGTAGAAGTTCACTCCTATACTAGCCACCCACTCATGTATTAGATAGGTTAGCATTTTGAAATGGTATACGTAGTTATGTAGTAGTAGGTGCCATACTTTGTACACTGTATAATTGTTGTGCAATAAAGTTATTCTTATTCTGTCATCAAAGAGCTTTTAGTTGAGCAGACAATTTACACGTTAAGTAGACGTACATATTATGTGGGATACCGCTACTGGTTTCACCATCTTGGCACCTATTGCAATTTCGTGGTTCTGAATTTGAATGTGTAAAGTCATCATCTGCCGGGTTGGAGTGTGGACAGGGTCCGGACAGAGGCTTAGGACGACAAACAGCACAGCAAGTCAAGTGATGATGTTGGTGATAACAGAAACACTGTAACAACGCGACGCCCAGGATGATGGGCATCATATCAATGACGCTTATCGGCCTAACACAGACACGTGTGATAATAGTGGTGACGACGGAGAACACATACGTATAACATTGAACGTCAGGAATCCTGTGCCATATGTGAGACTGAAATTCACACGTTGTTTAAAATGAAAGTTCACGCAGGAACACTGCAGTTTGAAAACTCTCCCCCAACACATCCATTTCATACTTATTGCACCATACATGATACAAAAATTGATCCCTTCCCCCCCAGGGTACTATGTCTCTCATCACAGTAATGTACGGGAAATGGCTGCTCATTGATCGATGGATGCAAGTTCAACTGGCATCGTTCAATTTATCAGGTTCATTATCATCTCACATTTATCAACATGTCGATGTTACAAGCCAGTCGCTATGATGTCCCTAAACGGTCCATTGAGAGAATGTGTCTGACGACTTGCAGAGCACCTGTATCTATCGAGCTTGTTGGAAAAGGGCAGTTTTAGAATAAATCGATAGATGACGCTTCTGCGCAGTGCCCTGCAGCAATGCCTTGAAGGTATCTTGGTTCCATGCGGTCAATGACTTCTGGAATAAGAATGACATGATTTTAATGAATAGAATAATCGTAGCATGAAGAAGGATATATGAAAAGTTTCACAGAAATAGAAGAAATGGCTATGGAATGTGATTTGATGTCATTGGAACTGTTTGCCCGCAAGGCTTGTTATTTGTCTCGTGATCGCCAGGTGACGCAGGCCGACTTTGACCCTTTCCAGGTACAACGTCAACGTTCAAACAAGTTGTGAATACGCAGTTACACCAGAGAAGCTAAATCTGTGTTTCCCACACTTTAGTTGTTCACAGAGACGTCTTCTGTAGCTGGCAGTCATCGGCAACAGATGCAACACAACATCGGTAACACGACTTCTAACAGCTATTTTTCTGTTCTTATGAATTAGATAGTAATCTCCTCAGAAATCTTCCCTCCAACATCAAAATATCAATAAAAATAATCCAACCAGACTCGTAAGCACCCTGTCAATCATTCTCAGTAACATTTGTTTTAATATCCGTACTTGACGCCATGTCTCGGAAGATGACACGACTTCTATCCCCTCTCACCCTTTACAGTTTAATTTCATTTAGTTCTAATATACTGCAGGGATCAGGGAGTTGTCGGCCGGGGATCAAGCGAGCGTCGCCGGGCTGACGCCGGTGTCTAAGTGGTACCGAAGGCGATACAAATTCGATCATGTCAGCGGTGACACTTGAGTCCAAGTCCTTTGTCTTCTGCAGCTCGTTCAGGAAACGCCCTAATGAGACGGGCGACTCTTTCTACCACCTGAGCACAAAAAGGACGACGACTATGGTGGGAAACTCAGGGAAACTCTTACCTGAGGTTAACGTTAACTAAGCACTTAATTCGCAAATAAAATCAAACCGAACTTGTGTCTCTATGTAACGATTACAGTAGATGTCCTTTTTAAAATGTCACGTCATAAAAGACGCGAGGAGACTGAATCTGTGAGACTAGGTTACTTACTTAGTAATTACTAAACTGTTGGGGAATTAAATCCCATTTATTTTCTTAAAATTGTGGTCAAACGAAAGCGGCCCGGGTACGGAGTATGTTGGTATTGACACACCGGAAAAAATACCAAGTCCTGTCCCAGTTTAAGGCGGTGTTGTAGTGTCAGCCGTGCTGAAGGGTGAGGATGAGTCTGTCGGATCAGGGTTGGTGTCCCGGCGGGCGTCATGACGCCACAGTCCCGGCTAGAACCCACCGCGCCTGCCCCGCTCATCCCACAGCGTCACCCCTCCTCCCGCCGGCACTGATAGCAACTCCGCTAGGGGCGCTTACAAACTGCCGAGGTTTTAAAACACACACGGTCAAGGGCAACGTTATTTATCATTCTTCACGTCCATCTGACAAACACAAGGTATCCAAAAAAGATGTATTTGAAATATTCTAGCATCAAGAAATCAAGTGAACAACCTTACATTTCTGAAGATTGTATAGAATTAATTAATTACATTTCTTAGCCAACACCGGTATTCTGCGATCAGCCCCCGCATTAACGACGATAGATGCAATACAGAAATATGATGTCTCCTTCGTATCTATATCTGGGCTGAACGGATAATTTGTTTTTAGTGGCTCATAATAATCCATAGCCAAAAGACTGAAGTCTGTCCCTTTGACAAGGTCAGCACTTACAAATTTTATTACATTCGAAACGATAATCGACCCTCTAGGATTGCACAAAGTTTATCCAAATCAGCTATTTATAGTGTTTTTCAGTTTTTCTTTAAGGCGAACACTTTATGCGAGTGACATTACCTTCCCTTTCCCACTTTCCTAGCTGTTTCTTCCTTCTTCTGTCTTCTTCATTTCTCTGTCCTGTTCGCCTGCCTTACTTCTTGTTCCCGATTTCCTATTGCTTACTTGTTTCTTAACGCTCCTGTGTTTACTCTTCCTTGTAAAGCAATTAACCCTATCACTGTTAACTTTATTAAGTTCATGCACCTTGTTATCAAAAGGCAATAAAACAGAAGACACTTTGGTTGGACACCGATTGATGTAGTAAAATTATGATATAATCTTCTCCGGACCACCGAAAACCATGAGTATTACAGAAGATGCCAGTAGAAGACATGGATCGAAGTCTGTGTCTGGGATTGTGTCCTGAGGCCGCGACATTGTACCCATCCGCGGAACAACCCACTTAAAACGGAAATAGATGGCTGTGGCAGGGAACATTGACATGCGCGGTTATGTACAAAATGGCCGCCGGGATGTCATCAGCGCGCCTTGTGCCATCACACCGGTAAAATGGCAATCGTGCTGTGACAAATTTGTGTCAGCGCGGCCGGGAAATGGTAGGACTAACACCACGACTGGGAAAGATATGGAAGCAGATAAGTACAGGACAGATGACGACTTGACGACAACTCCCATTCAAGTTAATGCCTCGCTGTAAGGTTTACAAGTACAAATCGGATCTTAAGTTGCACTTAAAAAGGAAGAGAAACTACTAGACTGAAGTGATCATGAAAAGATCGAGTGATTAGGAGTTTACGGGGCAGTGCATGCATTGAAAGTTCAAACCTTTGTGTTATTGATATCCTATTGAAAATCATTACCGTCAGACGATATATTCACACGAGGGAAAGATGGCGTCGAACAAGTTCTCTCTTTTTTTCTTTACAACGTGCGCAGATTTTAATTTAGCGTTTTCTGTCATAGTTATCCCGCCCGGTACTTAATCTCCCCGCCCAATGTCTGAAACTTTTGTCGCCACGACTCATAAACCCTGATCCCTGCCGGCAGGTACGCACGTCAATCACACAAACGCCGCGCGCTGATTGGTCGATATGCAGTAAAACGCCAGAGGGCGCACCTTGGGGTTGTGAGTTCTCATCATCGGACATGGCCTGATACTACATATAATGAGCAGCTAATGGGGGCGTATATCAGCAGACGAGGTTAAGGATATTGTCATACATGTCTACCCCACACACATACACGCACATCGCTTGTAACGACTAAGCTACACGTCAGCGCAGATTGTGAGACGTCAAAAACAACTGTCAGCAAAGTTTTATGGATCTACATTCATGATCTCATCGCCCTGTGGGCATCCTGTCATTATCGCGACACTAAATTCCAAGTCGTCAAACCGTAGTAATGACTATCGACATAAGAATTTGACATCAAAGTAAGGGACACTTTATGCTGAGCACGCATACTCTGTATGCACCTGAACTTAATTGTATTTAAAGATCGTAAATGTATATTTAAATGTTTTTGCTAATAATATAACGACATGCATCGTACACTCACTGCAGAATGCATCACAAACGCCCCGTTTCTCTATAGAGGACATACAGTACTATCGATTATTGCACGTGGAGTTGAGATAACATCCAAACCATCGTTGACCATGCACTTAACCGCGATGGCATCCACACGCACCCGTGGGCAGCACGTACGTACGCTCAAGCCACACATACTGATGCTATCAGCAGTGGTACTGCGATGACATGCTGACATTATCTGGACATGGGCTGTAACAACTGGGGAATGGATGGGTGATAATGTCACCACCCATGTCAGGACGGAGACGGTTCTAGATATGATGGTCCCACGTTATGGCTTCAGGAAAAGGGCTGTACCGGGAAGGGTCAAGGGGGATATCGTGTTGTGTATTATTCCTGCAACAGAAATCAATACTGTGCAGGCAAGTTAACAGAAAAGGGCAGAAAGAAGGAAAGACAGAAGAAATGATGGCAAGAAACGTTGATGTGAGTGTGTACGGGCATGTTCGTCCATCTCGTTCCTACATTCCTGGTCAGTCCTTAACGACAGGGGGTGTCTTAGGTCACCGTTGAAGGCTAGTATAGGATAGATAGTATCGTCCTAACGGTCTAGTTCCGCCATAAAAAGGGACACTATAAGTGCAGGATCCAACCCCGAGATATGGGCAAGTCATGATCAATATTACATCGCATAAACAGCCAAAAGTGAGGATACATTTCTCAAACAAAGTGCTACATAATCGACTTGGATTCAGCTGACCGTCCTTTAGCTACATAAATCACAGATGAAAAAGCAGAAGTGAGAATCGAACTCTTAATATGTACACTGTAATGTGTGCCTTCCAAAATAACGAGGTTCTAACTTCGTACTCCTTGGTAAGTTGTTATCCTTGGCCACCCTGACTCCAAGGCCCCATAACATCTCCCATGTCGTCCTTAATATCCCCTCCAAGACAAAGTTAGTCAGTGACATACCGCCGAATTAATAGTAAATCCCTCCGCCCGGCGCTATTAGAAGCCGGTTAGAGCCGGAGGCTGTCCCGGTGCTAGTTAGACAGGGGTCAGTGTGGTGGCGGGGCCGTCCCCAGTAAGGCGCCACCACACACCGCCGCCAGCGCCAGGCTTAATGGCTTGTCACTTATTAAGTCCTGATTGCAGCTCGCGTAAATCAGGCCCAAATTGACCCCGTCCATGCTCGACAGGGAAACTATCGACTTTTCGCTGATCCTGTAATATACGGAAAGGTTATACCGTCGCACTCCAATTGTCGGGATTGTTTCTGGGGGGGCTGGGAGGAAAACTTTGGCTGGTGGATCTGTGGTATAAGGAACTGGCAGAAATTGATCGTCCAGGCGGTCTGGACTACACGACTTCAGATGTTAGCATTAGGGAAGCGTTTCTGTCATAACTAACTAACTAACTAACTAACTAACCAACCAAAGAACTAGTAAGTAATCTACTTACTTGCACCTGTAGCAGTGTAGGTCTCCGCCTCTCTTCGGCATGACCTTCACCGACTGTTGCTATCTTGTAGGATTGATCTCCACCAGTGGCACCTAATTGGAAACAAACAAACAAACAAACAAACAAACAAAGAAACAAACAAAACTCATCACGACAAGGAACTCAGATTGTGTATTCTCTTCAAAAAGGGCACTTTTGTCGGGCACGACAGAATTGACCATCGATATCCAATTATCAATTTGACATCTGCGCATGTCTCTACAAAGTTTGCGGATTTCGCTTAGATATAATCTCTTCTGTTAGATTAGAGACAGTTTTAACCCTTTGTTATTGTTACACAGAATTACAAAATAGTGTAACATCAATCCCAAGTCATAACCTACATTTGCCACTATGCATGTTTAATATGGGTTCTGACAACGACGGTGCAATGCTGACCTCTAGCGGAAAGGATACAAACTGTGCATGACTGCCGAACGACCGAGTGGGGGATGTCCCGAGTAGAGGAGTACAGCATCTGGCGGTCACTACAGGCGGGTCACCACAGGCGGGTCACGAGAGGCGGAACGTACCATTTCATATGCGGGGGTACATATCTCAAACTCGCCTAAGATGACGTCTGTGTCCTTTTAAGCACATTTTTGCCATACCCAGGGGGTGCTCTTTAGACTAATGAAGCACTCTCATTAAGAAATAAAGAATAGGAATTATAGAGTGTGTACAGTAGAGACAGAAAAGCCCCAAAAAATTTGATGAGAAAAGTTAACTGTCTTTTCAACAGTTAGGAGAAAGCCTATTATATTTTCAGCCTCTCGTGCCCCCCCCCCTTCTGCTACCCTGGGGTGCTCTTTAGCCTAATTAAGCACATTTGTTAAAAACCAATAATTGGGAATTATAGAATGTGTACAGTACAGATAGAAAAGTGTAAAAACTTTCTTTAGAAATATATTTTTCCATGTCAAGAGAAGGCCCACAGTTTCAGCCTCTCGTGACCGTCCCCCTACTTTAAAGCCTGGAGGGTCTCTTTAGACTAATTAGGCTCATTTGTTAAAAACTAATGATTGGGAATCATAGAATGTGTATAGTAGAGATAGAAAAGCCCAAAAAGTTCAGAAATGTTCAAGTTCAAAAAGATCAGAAATGTCCTTTTCACAGTAAGGAGAAGGCCTATCGTTTCAGCCTCTTGTGACCGTCCCCCCATTCTGATACCCAGGGGGTGCTCTTTAGCCTAATTAAGCACATTCATTAAAAAACAATGATTGGGAATAATAGACAGTATACAGTAGAGATAGAATAGCCCTAAAAGTTGGATCAGAAATGTCTTCTTCCAAGTCAGGAGAAGGTCTATAGTTTCAGCCTCCCGTGACCGTCCCCCATTCTGATACCCAGGGAGTGCTCTTTAGCCTAATTAAAAACTATTATAGAAAGACTAACAAAAATATATGAGTCAAAATTGTTTTCCCATTTAGGAGAAATCCTATGGTGACTGTATGGACCTATACATTTAAGTGGTTATGATAGAGAACACTCATTAGGAAATACTTATTGATAATGTATATATTAGTAAGAATACATCATAGAGGAAGTCATACAATCATGATAAGCAAAATACGTCCTTGTCATGCGCCTATTCCCTCTAGACAAGCGCTATCACGTCAAAGTTTGTCTTAAACTCGTTCCGTCCGGGATCCCAACGCCGCCATCTTGCTTTGTGCTCTGTGTCACTGCGGTGACGTAATATGGTCACGACAGGCGATGGTCGCGACAGGCGGGTCACGAGAGGCGTGCGCCGCGGATGGAGACTTCCCCAGATGGAACGACCTACAACACCCAAGAACACAATGACAACAGGCCGTTTCGATGTTCCCATAAAGAATTGGGATAAGAATTGAATAGACGTTAGCTGTACAGACAATTAGTTATATGGGTTTGTCCAGACAGAACGCTTTATTTCTTGATCAACTCGAAGTCTTTCTTTCACAGTTTAGGATAAGGATTTAAATAGGGAGATACTATTGTGATCGAACCATACCGTAGAACTACAAACAGCCTCTGAACTGCTGTAAAGAATTGAGCCCGATGGTCTCAATGGAAAACGTGAACATTATTATTAACATATGGGCAGGAATATGCAATAAAGATTCATTCAATTAACGGAGGTGGATGACCTCACATTTGTCAGTCCTTCCCCTGATCCTTACTGACCCATTCCCTTGTGTAAAGTGTCTTCGGATCATCGTGATCTCAAAGAAAGCCGTTAAGATTTCAAGGTTAGAACTGTCACTGCGTAATGAATGATGCCAGTTTGTAATTAAAGCCGGGATTAAAACTTCCCTGCTGACTCCTCCTAACGGCTGTCGCGGGAACTGCTGTGGCACAGAAATGGATGGTTTACGCTGAGCACGATTCCCACCGTGGTCGTACCATTCACAGCAGGTTTGCAGTTCGCACCTGATGCTCTGCAGCTCTGCGCTGCTTGGTCAAGAGAGTAGAGAGGGAGAGAGAGATGGATTGTCCGTAGTTTCGTATCTACGAGAAGGACATGCCTAGATTGTACGGTTTAATAGATGATTACCTGCATGAAAATTACTGGATTTCTCCTAGGCACACTAGACCGTTTGCACTGATGAATTGTTCAAGCAGCTGCAGAAACAAAACTTCAGCGCAAAGTGCTTCGAATTCGGGACAGCCGACATTTTACAAGACTCTACTAACGGGTCTGATTCCGAGGTCACCTTTTCAATATGGCACCTGTCGATTGCGTTTAGGTGCAGTTTACGTACTTTCCGCAAGAGGGCAGTGCTACATGACCGTAGGAATGGGTCGCATCAAATATTACTGCAGGCGACGGCAACGAACAGTTTAAAACATAGAAGAAACGACCTGGTAAACCAATCCGAAAAGGCCACGAATACGATTCTATTAGTACTGTATCATAATAATTTTACATTTCGGAAGGTCACTGCGAAAAGTTGTTGCAAGTTATTTAATCTTTCCAAAACAGTTAATTCTACTACGATCATATAGTCAAAAGTGTCATTCAATATGTTTGGAATATCAGATTATTATCAATGTCAGTTATCAGAGTATAGATCTTCAGAATTAAAAAAAAATGGATGCACAGTTTACAGAACGTAAGGTAAGAAGGTCTCACAGTCACAGAGAAACGCTGGTCCTCTTCACGTTCTAGTTTTCATTTTCAAATACAGACATCCTCTGATAATATTTAGTAACTTGAAAAACTTTTTGATGCTCATATAACGCTGTACGATACTTCTACTGTTTGTTAGCCAATGAATGGACCACTTTCAAGGCGTCCAAGACATATGCAAACACAGCTGATAACGCTCTGGAAGGACATTTCTGATTGGTTAACATACTGTGACGTACTAACTGGAAACCGATGGCGCGAATTTCAGCTTTTCACTCGGAAGCAGATGCATTGTATTCTTGCCATAATTCTGCAATGAAACAGTCTCAACATAAGTAGACATATTTGCATATTCAACTATTCTACAAATGCCAGACCTCTGGTCGTTTGATGCAGTTTGAGGACAAATTCCTAGCCGATACAAGTTTTACTTTACAGTTGCTTATGGTCTAATAATCAGGATTCCTGCCATGGAGCGTACGTATCTGTGACAGTCTACACTTGTGTGCCGGTCCCAACTTCGCACAGCCTTTTGTGCACGAGTGCGACATCAATAACCACAATATCTGATGACACAGCAGTTAATCTAGCATCCTCCCCTTGTAATTAGATTTAAATCTATAATTCCAATTACATCCACATCGCTCTGACATATTAGGTAAGGCAATGAAACATCCCGGAAATACATCCGTTTCCGAAACACCAAATATATTAATCCCTGGAGGCGGGCGATTGTTAGAATAATCAGTTTGATGATAAGCTCAATATGTTTACTTGTCAGTGATAGTTCTGCTTCTTCGAGCTGCTGACAACGTTGTCGATCTGGAGGGTGTGGTTTAATGGGAGAAGGTATTGAAATTGACGCCATGAATCACCCTCTCCTGTGAATTTCCAGGTAATTTCGCTTCCCGGAGATTGATAACTGATGGCAGCGGGGACACAACTTTATTAGCTTAATAATGATAACAACTAGGGGTATGAATAATGGAACGGTCGCCATGAATCAATGTGCACCATTCCTGTCAGGGTCTGGCGGTAGAACGGTTACGACTGGCCATTCCGACTGCCTTCCATACCGAGATAAGTTTTTTTAATGTCGTCTCACCGCGAGTTTGTACCAATTTTTGAAGGCTATTGTTGCTTTGATGCCGAATCTCAACAGATTTTTGTCACAACTTTTCTCCACTATAGAGTTCAAATCCCCCAAAAAAATCAGTTGTGTAGAATTCCGTCTCATAGCATGGTTGTGTACTTTCAAATATTAAATGAAATGAAAAAGTTAATGCTATAAGAACAATAAGATCTGTTTACTTGTACTGGTCTACCGTGTTCTGTCAGAAACTGCGTGCTCTGGACACCTTGTTGTTTTTGAAGAAATGACAACAGTGTGTCCATTCTACGATTTTTAGATCAAAGTAATTCTCTAAATGAACTTGATTATAGAATAGTTTGAGAACAATTTGTGCATTCAATAATTTCAATTACGACAAATATACCATCAACATTACAGTGAATCTAACCCAATCGGTACACGGTATTCTTTTTTCTATGTGAAACTATATATATGAAGCTCGGGTCTGTATGTAGATAAGAATCATGTTGGGTGTTTAGGAAGCCGTTACACAGCGAGTTATGAAGCACAGACCAAGGAAACCTTCCATATTTACGTCTTCCGCATCACCATTTTGCTGGGAGCAGTGAAAGACAAACCGGCCTTAAGCCTCTTATCTGTCTGTGGAACACATTCCCAGCCGTCCGTCTGTAGTCTGCCCATTATCCCAATCTCCCATTATAGTCCACGCGTTATTTCTCCAGCCCCTACAATCGCCATTTGGGGCCGGGGAGCACATATATCATCACTGTGTTTTCCTACACGTTTCTTTATATTACTACATTCATATCACAGTACAGTTGTATGTGTAATGGCGTTCTCTGTTCCCTTCCTGCATTTAAAACAATTTCTGTCATAGAGACTTCCTTCCTTCTTTGGAAATTTATAAATCGTTGTTTCCATGCATGTCCATTGTAGAAAGCATAATACCTGAATGACAATTTTCTTAGCAGTTATATTGACTCTAAAACAGTCTCACTCTTGACGTTAATGACGCAGATCATTCCAACATCGCCCATCTACCATACTCATCAATGGATGCAACTGAGTTGTCCGTTCATTAATGCTTTAGTTTGCTAATGATTTTTGAAAGTTTGTTTCTGTTAAAACATCTAAATGTCTGGAGGAAGATTGATGGAAAGGAGCCCATGATTGGGTAGGGAGTGGTAATACAATGAGAAGATGCTTGACCATTCCACACCACACAGACGTGTACACCTGTGAAGTAAGGGTGGGGTAGCATGGCCAAACTGCATTCTTGCCCTACTAGTATTTCGTGTTTTTTTTTCTGGAACAGTCCTAGCAACTTGGCACCGTAAGTGCACGAAATTACTTCCCTTCTCGTGATGACCAACATGTAACAAGATTATCTTGAGCCAAATCAGGCGTCACCTCGGCGAAGTCTGCGCCCATCCACCGAGACGGCTTCTTCGCCAAATAGTGATGACTGTGAGACGGTGTTCTCCCTCCCCCATTCATCACTGTCCAACTTCCTGGTCCGCTGAACCCCGGGCCCTACATGATGGATAACCCGCCTCTCCACACTAAATGGCACAGCCAAGGTGATTGACTAGATTCCGAAGCCGCCCGAGATAAATGAGATGGTGGTTGCAGATAAATCGGCTGCCGTAATCCGCAGGGCTTATTAACTGTCAGAGAAAGGTGAGTTTCTGGGCTGAGGAAGTCCCGGATGTTGTTGTGGCCGGTGGGGAGCTGGGGAGGGGAGGTGTGGATGATGGATGGCGGTGTGTCTGACGGTTTAACTGCAGACCCCCGAGTCCAGGTGTCCTGGAGAACGGAGCACGGTGCACTGGGAAAAGTGAGAGAGAACTTTGCGAGTCTTCGTCAGCAGAAAGAAAAGTTTGTTCAAGGCAAGGGAGCGTGACCGGACTTGAACTTGGAGTGGGCTAACTTTTCTCCGGCTCAAAAAAAATTTTCATGACTTATTCAAAACAAGATGAGAACACATTAGAAATAGACGACAGGAGAAGCAGTCAAAGCTCTGCAATAGTCAAGTGAGGATGGTCCTGTGATTTTTATTTCTTAATATTTCATAACTCTCAAATCCATTTTTCGTTGGGTCAAGCACAAGAGTTAGCACTCTTGGTCATTTTCAAGTGTCTTTTTCACAGACAATATCTTGATTAAAAGGATCATCAAACTATTACCTTCCGTTCCCGAGAGCAAACTTGCTTTAGTTACACGGCTAACTCGGGTCGTCACATCAGCGCGGCTGTACTTCATCACACGACCTCAGAACTCCGCCGCAATGGCAAATGTTTGCTTTCTCAATTGACTCTGCGATAGCTGCCGTTTAAATTTAACGGCTTTTGGCATGCTCGCTGGCAGGCGCCTCGCGCAATCATTCCTTTATTGGCCCGCAGACTGCCCGGATTTGTTCGGAATCTTCAATTTTCTCCCGCGCCCTCCGCGCATCGCCGACAAAAGCCATAACTCAATCGGTCGAAATACCACTAAACGGCACTTAATATGTCACACCAAGCCATAGGGATAATCCAAGGTATATTAAAACATAAATTTGGGCAATAATGTCACTAGAGGTTCATTTCATATCCGTAGTTATGGGTTTCCCTGGCACGAACTCGCGAGGTTGGTAAATTTTGCGGGGCGAACCGATTAAAGCGCGCTGATTTTCAATGAGGGCGCTAATTTGTCAACGCAGGTCGGGATATAACCTTCTTATCCAATATGTTGTCTTTTTGCCGGGGGTTTCGACATTTTGCCAGATTGATGGGAGAGAGGGTTGTCTCGGGGTCATCTCCTGCTTTATTAGCTAGTGATTCCCTACAAAAACGAACGGCGGAGAGATAAATTACGCAGCAATGATGACTTGAAAAGGTCTCCCTCTCACCATTTAAGAGCCGAGATATAAATCTTCGGGGGCAACTCAATTAAACTCCAGCGGCACGTTCAATCAAAACTTGCCAAGAACTCCGTGATGTGAGATAATAAAATCATGTCATTTCGCGTTTTCATCGCCGGAATATAAATCTAATTTTTGCGACGCGCCACAATTAAAGTGGAGAAGTTGTCCGTTATGAAAATGGCGGGAATTTGCGATCACGACACCGCCCTCTACCTAATTCAACGCGTATGTTTTCTGTGAAAGTACCAAAGTTTGGAAGGAAGTTACACCCTAAATGATGACATGATCGTGCATGACTCTACACTTACACCTACTGTTAGCTGTTAGTACAGAGTTCTCGTTTCTTATCTTAATTCAAAAGCGTACAATCAAAATCATCACTGTTTTCCAGTCATCTAATACAACATGGCTGCTGTCCTTGGTGCTGAAGTAGCCAATATGGTCCACGTCAAGACAAATGATTGGCTACATACAGTGCTGAACGGTCACATCTGGCTACACAAACTATCAGCTGCCTCCTTTAAGATATGACGTAGGAATAATGTAGAAAGAAAAAAGAAAAAGAGAAAAAACACAAATAATGCACTGTTGCATGACTGATATGTAGCCTTATTTAGGAAATAACCAGATTGATTCGGTCTACATGTAGGCTCCTCCATCAACAAGTTTCTTTAAGAAAATATCGAGACAACAGACAGTGGAGTACTGCCTTTGATAGGAAAATTACCGTTTTGGTACGACTTTTTATTGTATGTTGGTGTATGAGTGAGCGTTTTGAAAGATAGAGTGAGATTTCAATGTTAGAAAATAACCTCTACAACGGTTATTTTTTTAGACAAACATTGACGACTACAGTGAAAATGCACCACTGGAAGTGCCAAGCATAGTTCAGTACTAGACAGGGTACCTGTTTTTAATCTTCATTCAAAAGCGCACACTCAGGATCAGCAGTTTTCCATTCGTCTAACACAACATGGACGCTGTCCTTGGTGCTGAAGTAAAGGTTGACGTAGGCAAACAGATGGAAGAAAACAGGCGTTGAAAAGACTTGCAACACAAAAGTAGAGCGAACCTAGTAATTGAAAAGATGAGTGTTACACCTGATTAACACTGCTCTATAGGGATATAGATGATAACAATAGCGATGGAACAAAGAAAGATGTAATTGTAACGCTGTGAGAAGCCTCACTGCTCCAGAGTTTGTCTCTCTGAGAACTTCTATCGTCTTACTGCAAAGTTTCCTCGGCTGACTCCAGTACGGGACGTGGCATGGCAATAATCTGCACGCACAGATGCATGCCTAGGACCTGTATCCACAAAACACCTCCAGTTCCTGCAGCTTGCATTAAAGTCTTGTCGCTCTCCTTCCCAGGGGAGCGTGGATATCAAAGAGAAGTCTTTTCGGAAGTCTGCTCATCAAAGTCGATCGGTTCGCAGTCACTTGGGGAGAGGTAGGGGTCACGGGGTCCCCTCTACTGGGACGCTGGTATAAGCCGGGAAAATTCTCTATCGGGCCGGAAGGATATTGGTTGTCGGCTACCTGGGACGTGTTTTCTCCGCGAGCCGAGCTAGTTAATCGGAGATCATAACACCGTGTCGCCAGTGTCGTTATGGCCAACAAACTAATTATTATCAATATGATTTTCTTTAACTATCTTGGAGTCTGGCGGCATGCGGCGGGGGGCCTCGGCGCGGCAGGGAACGGCTGTGATTGATCGTTTACCTTCCATCTCATATCTCCGCGCGGTGGCCCGTAGCCAAATACAATATTATTAATATTCTTCTCTTTCCGTCAATCTCTGCAGCTCAGACAGGCGGAAGAGCGCCACAGATCCAGGCCGAGGCCCGGAATGCCTAATCCGCGCATGGACCGAACCATCGGGGGACACGTCGCAAAATATTAGCTGGTCCGCTTGGGGACATGTCGCAAAAATTACCGCCCGGTCCCAAACGTTCGGCGGGACGGAAACGCGACATAATTGTTTATTAGAAAAGTGCAAACAGTTGCAGTGATTATTTATTGGCCGTACAGGCATGAGACATCGCTCTGGGCCCCTCCGAGACAGCTGACATCGATCGCAAGGAAATTTGTAGTAATGAATGCAATTATTTCTTTCATTACATTATATTGTTAGCATTAATGACACATTATGTCAAGTTAAAAGCTTAACCTCAATCGATTGCAGGGATTATAATGTCAACTAATAGCATTGCTGTTGATTTTTCAACCCCGTGATAAATGAGGGCCTGCGACATTGTCATATATTTTTAACGAAATTGTCGAAATTCTTGGCCCGGGGGAGTCACCTCTATTACAATTGGTGATGATTCATTCGGACAGCATGTCAATTCAGGGGCAGTGGAAATCAACCCGCCGCCAGATATGCACAACCTTCCTTCTAAATGATCACGGCTCAAATCTAACGGAGACTTAAGTGGGGGGAAAACATCTCTACCAGCTGCAATATTCCCCACCCGCCGGGAGAGTTCTGGACAACTCTGGCGCAGTGGCATTAGCGACCTCCAGTAGACGAGCGTATATCGACGTGGTGATTTATAAACTCATTTCAACCGGGGCACTAATCCATTTTAACGTAATTAAAGTGCCCCTGTTTTCCCATCTCCCCAGCATGGGTGTTAATCACGTTCGGTACCATGCATATGCCCTCGCCTTTTCTTCCCCCTATAAGCGCTCTCTAATTGATGATCTTCAACTTTTTACCAGATAACCTTTCCGACAGAGATAAGGCGCGCTAAAGGACTGCAGGCGCGTTCGCTGGGAGAGGGAATTAAGGTGGAGAATTCTGTCCTGAGGGGAAAATACGAATAGACGTTTAGGCCCTAATTGTCTGTGGTTTCACCCATCTGTCTGGGGAAATTCGACTGGAAATCTAATTCCTACCTATGCTGGAGAATCCCAGTCATAAATTTTGTGCTGTCATGGGGAAAGGCTGTCAAATAAAGTACGCCGCGCAAGGATTTGGCATTTCGCAATCGACAACCCCGATAGGGGTTCTTCTGGGGGTGGAAAAACTTGATGAAAATTCATCTTCTGACATTAAGATGAATGATCCCGGATCAAGACATCGGGGAAAATCGTTTCTCCAGCAATTTTGCGCAAGGAGGGAATTAGATTACATGCGTAAGAGATATGCGGTATCTTGGCTTTGTTTCGCGCCGTGAATCAATTTTTCTTCCGTTTTTAACGACGTCATTTTTCGTCTCCTGCCTCTTATCAAAATGACACGATAAGGGGATGGCGCTATTATTGCGAAGCCATGCACCGGTAGTCAACTAAACAAATGATCCCCACTCAAAGTGTTTCTTTATCAGATCGAAGCCCTGCTGTATATCCTGCCCCATTTCATCTCACCACGAGCGCTGTCAGAACCCATAGAAGACCGTAATAGGCCTCCTAATGGCTCCAGCGTGTTCTACAGACGACTCTCCAGTCCCGTCAGCACGGCTCAGCCCAGGAGGAACGGAAAGCCAGCTTCTTCCAACAATCGATAAGAGCAGATTGCCAGAGATGCTGCTCACCCTTAATGGCTTTTTCTCATCGTTTTGCGTCCTATTAATGTCACGCCTCCGCTTCGTAATGGAGGAATTCGCCAACTGCCGCTGCTGCTAATTGGAAGCTCGTAGTTCGATGATAGAGGCCGGGAGGACGCTTAAGAGGAATTGATAGAATTGATCGACGAGCGAGCAAGGAGGGCAAAAGGCGCCGACATGTTCGCTTGGCTCTAAAACTGTCAACATCATACACCATTGTAATAGTCACTGACACACCACCATACCCACTCCTACAAGAACTCTGGAGATTATTTTTGGATGATTAAACTGCATTACATACTTGTAAGTACCCGTTAAAAGGCTTGTTGTTATAGCACGAAGACAGCTGCGTTCGATGGCACAATTTCTATGTTTACTTCATTTCTATGTGTAATTTCTAGTATGCAAACGCCATATAAGTCCTACAAGTGTACTGCTACATAAAGTGTACAGCTATGAACGTTTTACAAGGTAATTGGCCTTTAGAATAAATGCGCACGTATACATGCCATGAAGTAGGAGAGTTGATATAGCATGAACTTTACCTGCAATAATACCCGATATCATTTGAAATGTAATCACTGGATCAACAAATCATGTTTACCAACAGGCGGAAAGCGCAATCATTCTCCCTTCTAATCACGCTACAACTTGATGAAGAATAGAACAATTAAAGGTTTTATTAACGAGTTCAGCTTGATTGCTTCCCTTAATAACGTAATTTCCTGTAATCTGTTTCAGCAGCCCGGGGCTATACAAGTACACGTTGTAAGCTCTTGACGTCTTGTAGAGTAAACTTAGTTTTCACGGGGATTTTATTCCAGTAAAGCTAAAATCCCTCTCTCTGTACACGCAGATGTGTTTCATCAAAAGTTCTGGTAGGTCTTAGAGACCGTCTTGAAGTAACGGCAACGTTAAGATTTTAACTCGTCTTTGCTCAAGTTTTCATTGTACCCTACAATTGTACCGAACTTTACCGTACAAAATGACGGTAAATATCTGGACAAAGAAAAAAAAATGTAAATACATTATTTTCTTAATTTGTATACGTAATTATATCAATGATTTTGACTTTGTTGAAATGCAAAGATGTGTGGTATGATGTCTGTATATGTGATTTGTATGTATCATCTTTAACGAAAATTCTTTTACCAAATGATAGTCTCTTCGTCAAAGTGTGTTCTTTCATCAATCTCTCTCGTACCACTTGTGTCTGTGTGTGGCGCGTTTTAATGTCAATAAAGCCTTACTGGGCATGACAGTTGCTCCGGGAGAATGTACAAAACTCTCCCACTATTTCCCGGATTTGGTCAGACGACTTAATACGGACATTGCTTGCCCTTTCGCCTTCCAGAACGATAGGCAATAAAAGAAATAATGTGTCCACCGACGCCACGGTGTCGGACGCGCGGGTTTAGAAGGCATAGCCGATAATGTGGTACTTTGGCCCGAGCACCCAATACTTAGTAGCCGTTAGGGGAAAGGACTGTAAACATTGCAGGCAGCCTTAATGATAATGAGTCTGTCAACTTCGCATTGGATCTATCGGCCCTGGGGCTAGGTTTGGACACTCCGCACTCGCGCTAAGGGCTAGTTCTGTTCAGGAGTGTCTGTATGTGTTATTGTGAGAGAAAGGCTTACTCTTACACCAAAAAAATGTCTGTTTTTTTTACGGAAAACTACAAAAAAAAAAGCATAGTTCCGTTGTACCCTGTGGGGAGTTGATGTGTTTTAGTGTTCGAAGGGCGGAATAGACACAGGACAAAAATAATGCATTACATTTCTCATCTTTTGAGAGTTGAAATTACGTAGATGACGAAATCCATCAGGTGTGGAATACTGAGGAGGATAGGCGCATCGACATGCATTTTTGGAAGCATTGGCTATATCTTCCTGCAAGAAACAAGAACAACAAAGCGTAACACACTTATATCACTTCATCGAAACATTGATGCAATGATATAGCTAGTACAGTAAAACAAACTATTCAACTGACGATTCAATGATGACAAATGGTGCATTTCTACATATATCTATTTATGCGCCATGATTATCAGCAACAAGTGATGACATTTTAGCCTTCATACTGTCTGTACTTCACCAACTCTTTAATAGTGCCGACTGCATGTACGTGGTAATCCTTCAAGAAGTACCACTTCGATGCTTATACTTCCTTCTGTACCAGTGTTAGTATCTCCCATACATGGCGCAGCTCGTGAGAACATCTACATGACGCCACCCCGCGGCCAGTTCGTTAACTACAGTTCATCCCGCGTGTGCCCGTGACAAGTTGTCCTCAGGCACCAGGACTTTTCGGACAGTTTACTCTCAGGAAACAACAGAAAAGTCTGGGATCTTTACGAGTTTCAAGTTCAGTCCTGAGTACCATTTTGCCCATAAATAATGGTGCATCCGGCTAGAAAGAGACAAGCAACGTTGATAGCGGCGCAGAGCTCCTAATTTCCCGGTATCTGATGGCTGCTATCAGATACGGGCATTTTCACGACCGTAGCTGTTTTTCAGGACTCACTTTAGTGCGTTTAACGCATGAGATTCGGCGCCCTTACTCCTCCTGTTGGACAGTTCAGTTAATCGAATTTTCTCCGCCGACGCCTGATTTATGTCAGGGATAAAAGTCTGTGATTGCAGTATGGGAACGAGAGGAGGACCTACAGAATGGCTACGTTGCCGACATCCACACAGGGCCTCACATATAAAGTACCGTAGAACAAAACATATCATAGGTATTTTAGTTGCTAAACATTTCTTGATGTTTGGAGTTGAAATTTGATGACAAGACCTAAACCCTCCTCTCGAAAATATCCTTGAATGTTGTCCTTTGAAAGTTTAGAAAGTTGACTCACCACTGTCATATGATTATACTACAGGGATGGCGGGGACTCACAAGTCACGGGTTTGATGTTCCGATAAAAGTCTATGTTATGCTGCGATTGGCAGTTAAAAATGTCCATTATGAATCCGGGATGCGGCGGTTTACACGTTGACCTCCCCTCTTGTTGGGGCAGGGGGGCTTGGCGCGCATACTAGGTCACCAGCTATCATATAACGCAGTATTCCCCGCAAACAAACAACTTTCACACGGAGCGACTCCATCGTTTGGCGGTAATGGGCATACCGCACATTATTAAACCTGATATGGAATGTATTATAAGACTGCCCCAGTAAAACTCGGAGGACTTTAATGCCATCCAGGCCGTGATATATAGCTGCTATCCTTAGCGCTCAGCGGAACCGAACCGCCGCACCTTGCGCTAATTCATCAGCCCGCTCACACTAATACGGTTAGAGACTTTTGATTGGCATACCGATCGGACGACATTTTTCAATAAGTTTCTTTTCCCGCCAACACGGTCCCCGGGGGGCAGCCTACAGCGGCGAGCGAAGGAAACGCGAGGTTATAAAGGAGGTTATTACCGAACTGAGAGAGATCAAGAAAAAGAAATGACTCAACAGAGAACGATAAATTAGGATACAATGGACAAATTGCGGCTTGCTTGACCTTTGGACAATAGATTAACGATATCAACGTCACATATCACGAATCGGTCGGCAAATGGAGTGCCTACATCTGATTCTCGTAATGAAACAGATTCAAGACTGATATTTCCGTGCGTCGACGATAGCTTGAGAGATGAGGGATGTCTTAATAACGATTTCTGTCATAAATTACGCGCGCAATATCTGCTGACGCAAGCTCAAGTCGTCTGACAGTGTATGTTTTACTAGTCGGTCGATAGATCTTCCCGATTTTGAGTAAAGTTGGGCCTACGCAGGAGAGCAATGGTCGACCTGATGTAATAAAGAAACCCTGAGTTGTCACATTACAGACTTACAGCAGCAAACTTGGTAATCGGAACCGTTAAAGCTATTATTTTAAGTGATCCTTCGTCATGCAGGGACACAAACTTCTGAGGAGCTTCCCCCGTCGTCTCGTGTAGCTGGGTCCGCTGCAAGGAAAACATTAGCGGCTAACGGGCACACTCGCTCTCAGTCCGCCAAGACATCTTGACTGCCTCGCTCGACAAGATAAATGGGAGTTTTATGTGCTCCCTGTTCATTAGCCGACTGATGAATGCTCCCGCTGGTACCGACTGCGGAATTCTTCTAGGCGTTCAGTGATATACGATATACCCTGAAGTAGGACCCGTAAAAAAACACAACCTTTCCCAAAGAAAGGAGCAGAAAAATATATATTTCACTCAAGAAGCTACTAAAGGCTTCTTAAACGTTCTTCCATACCGGGGGTAAGGTTCTGGTGATGAAATGAGTCGGTTGCGCTAAAGAGATGTCAGATTGCTGGAGGGCCAAGATATCCTGGGTAGTCTGTTGTCTCTTGGGAACAAAGAGTTCAGAAGTTCACACAGCCGACACTTCATTTAACACGGTCATCGGGGTTGGGTAGCCGAGAGATGCCTGTTTAGCCACGGTCCTCCCCAGCCGTGCCAGCCACGCCGCACTTCTACACCCTCCCACCCACTACTACTCTTACGGCAGCCCGTCATAAACATTTAGATGAGTTTATTATAAGTTTATCGCTCGTTTCCGACGCGCTTTAACGCGTCAGTGCGATGCTGAGATTGATTTAGTCCACGGCGCCGCGTTCTGGGGAAATTGGTGAATATTGTTTGTATCATTTCATCGCTGATATCTCTATCTAGTCACGGTTGAGAGAAGAATGCGCGCGTTTGAAACAAAACATGCCGTCGGCCGCCATTTCCGATGGATTCGGCTCAGGAAAACATGCGGTCAGGTCAACTGAGACTCCACACAAAACGGCGGCAACGGACCCTGTTTTTTTCGACAAATAACTTTGCCATTTAATGGTGGGGAAAAACACAAATGTTGCCAACTTGTATAACAGCGAGTGATGCACGCCATTGGATTGTGCCAGGGGTAACGCTTCAATGACACAAATGTTCGTAACAAAAGTAGCAGTAAGTGTTAAAGAGGGCGCATCCTGGGAATGACCTGTCGTTAGGACCATGTGTTTTGAAGAGAATCCATATTTGATCTGACGCCACATTACTTTAACATTTATTAATCACTTTTACACATGTTGTAAAAGCAGCGAAAAAGGAATGGAATTTGCAGAGGATTTGGGCGGGAAGAGACGTACAAACAGGAAGAAGTACATGTTGACGTCTCTGTTTGAGGACGGGACCAAGGTCTCTCCGGGAAGGGCACTCAGGTCACCAGATGGAGGCTGGGTAGATGGTCTCCGTAATCCTGTCTTAATTTCCTGACTTTATCCGCCAGCTGACAGATCCTGCAGCTAGCCATGAGGACCGGGGACTTGACTCGTGCACAGACGGGAACTTTACCACGCTCCATTCATCACCACGGCTATATGCCCAGCCTGAGTGGCAGGCAGTAGAGAGGGATTGGAACGGACACATGGAGGGTTCATTTTCTGGTCCTAATGTAATTATGGCACGGCGAACTCTTGGTGGCACGTTAGTGGGACGAGGATGCCCTCCTGTCAGGAAGTGCCCTCAGAAATCCTGTCCACATGCGTGTCGGAACACACACAACATCAGACACAACTAGCTGGCAAATCATCTGTAATAGTCATGTACATGTAGTCTTTAGGTGCATGTACACCACACGTATGGCACAGGGTGATAAAGGCGTACTGAATGGCACTGAGAGGAAACTATGACGTTGTAAAATAGAACATGTCTAAGAAACGAAGCACAAAGAAACATTACTTACTTAACGACTACTTTCAATACGTTTTGAAACAACTTATCGACTTATCTCCCGACAATATACCCACGTGCCAAGCATTATTGTATGTTTTACAGCTAAGAAAGCGAAGGAAAATGCACGAAACCAAAAATAAGCAAGACAGAGTCACCACGAAGCAAGCGTTTATAGTGTTAAAACATTGTCACACTAAGGATATAAACCGGACTACTTTGTACGGGTAGGGCGCAAAATACATATTTACTTGCTTATACTATCTACATTTCTAACTACAACAACAATGTAACCTGTATAAATAAAACATTTTAGGGGAAACATTGTCTTTAAGTCTCAAAAAGCTGCAACTAACCAGTATGATATGAATATAAACAATTTGTGTTTCTTCTGTTTGGACGTCAGTAAACATCATCCGTCATACGAACTGTCCACGGGTGTCACGGGAGATGGATCCTAGCTGTCAGTCTCGTTCCCAGGTGAGGACCAGGCTCAGCTGTTCTGAACAGATTAAACGATTACAGACACCTTCTGTGATTGGTTCCCTCCATGTCGTGCAAGCATCAATGTGAATCTCTAGGGGGGAGGAAGGAGGGGTAGGTATGACAGAGATTGGAAAAATATTCCTACGTCATACAGGAACTGTCGGCTACTTACCCCTTGTTGTAGTCGAGGAAGGATGGGTGTGTATGAGTGTACGTGTGTGTGTGTCTAAGGGCTACCTAGACAATTTTATTTAAACTGTATCCCCTTACCCCTATACAGATCACACTGATAGGGGCACGACAAACATACATCTATATTCATCAACCTATCTATCTACCTATCAACAGATACAGTCTTCCAACCATATTGCAGACGTCCCATATACGATAGTTTTGATTGATGGTATTTTTGTAATGGAGGTAATATTTGTATTAATTATTGTCCAGGAGTTTGGTCAGCAGAAAATCGCAGCAAGGATGCTAGACATCTATATATCTGCCTTCGTTATGCTGAATAAAAGAACAGATGAATGAAAAAACAACAACGAGGAATTCAAGCAGGTAAACATATATGAAACAACCAGCCATAGAAATACAAGACACCAATTCTATCTATTGACAAACTTTTGGACTTTTTTGAGTCCATATTATGTTGAACAGACGCATTAGTCTACTTGCGGCAGTACTTGTTGTACCACTATAGCTTAGACGGTTTTCTCACGTCCATGTCTGCTTTGGAAATCATAACTTGATATTTCAATTAATCTGCGAGAAACGGTCATCAATGACTGTCCTGGCCGATCGGTTGATTGATGAACTGAAAATTTGTAATAGTCTTTTCAGTAATCGATTTAATCGATAGTGTGGCCAATGATACTGTCACATGTCAGTATGGGACCACAGAACAACTGAAAGTGTGACGTCCGCCAAGTGAATAAAATTTGCGCCTGCCATATCTAAAGCATCGTAAAGTAATCATTGAGATATGGTCTGTATTATCAGTTCTATCGGAACATCTTGAGCCACGCGGAAGCATACAGGGAGGACTCTATAATAGCCGTCTATCAGAAATGGTGCTGCTCATTAAAACTGTCCCGCGGAAATGACCGTAAAATGCACCATCTACTCATACTGGGGCCGTACCGGTAGGCTCGCTCTCCGGCAAACTAGGTGATTGTTTCCCTTTTATGCCAGTACTTTAGGCTGAGGCTATTGAACGATATGATGATATTATATGGTACAACCAAGGAGGTTCAAATTTGAACTTACTTGGTACAACTTGTTGCAAAATGATTTTTGCTTTGTTGAGAAACTTTACATTTCTTTTTTTTTTCACGAAAGCCCCAGAAATGGTGCAAACAAACGTAGCCTAGCAGACAATAATGTCTATTTCTGCACTTCTTTTCTTCCGCTCGGAGCCATCGTTGTGCATGAGGGGCCATCCTGACAATTACCGTGACGATCGAGGGCAGTTTTTGAAAACTCCTTCCTCTGACTAATGAATTCTTGTTGCTGCAACGCCGTCCGATGAAAGGCCGTTGTAAGATTTCCAACTGGCGAACAAGAATCAAACGCAGACCTTGAGGCTGCTCTAACTCTGCGTGATGTCTTTGCCGTCGCGGCGGAGAGCCCTCACCCTTTCATCGCTCGCGTGAGGGGGTGTTCGCGCCAAGTCTTCCTAGCGCTGCTCGCTGAATCATCCAGACAACTGAATAACAAGCGTAAAACTTTGAGCAGGCTCTACCCATACGAGTTCCGTTCTGTCTAACGACTCTAGGATGCCCTCCCCCATTTCTCAAGCCCCCGCTTTTTCGTACTTGAACCGACACCCCCCGTCGCCCTTGTCTTTCAAACTACGTAAATAAATTTTGGACCGGGCACCTGATATCCAAATCACACGAAATTGTTTCAAGATGGTGCATGCAGAAAGGCTGACGAGGCGAAAGTACGGGAGTGGAGGAGGGGGATGACTTGGCATGGGTGTGAGACATAAGATGTGCTGAGGAATACAGACAGGAGATGACGAGTTCAACTAGAGTCCACCCCGCGCGTGGTACATGGCTGTCAGTGGGTAGCGTAGTTAGCGGGTCCTTTGATGTTCCCGGCTCCTTTTTGGATCTATGAATTCTCCCTGGTAACTACCACTCCACAGATAATTACGCAAACGCCGATAATGGTTCTATAAAACATCACTGCAACTGCAACCAAATTCCCACAAATTTTAAAAGGATAATTGCATACTTTTGTTTGAATGTTTTGTAGTGCCGTGAAACACGCAGAATATCGTCTGAAAACCTGTCAGTCAAAGGCAGAGGATGTTCTGAATGTACCGCCTCATTGGCGACACTAGTATTGCTCAGAAAGCGACCCGTAGCTACAGTCATCAAACTGCCTCAGTTCGAATGCTCGCATTGAAAATCATTCCGACCAAAGCACCTCCAACAAGAGACGTTATTGTCTGGAGGCAAGGCAAGGAGCGGGCGCAGTGGTTCCAATAAGATGGGTTCCTTCTTTTGTCGATGCCCATTAATTAGGCTTGAATGCGCAAGTAGGGTTGTGTTTTTGTCTGGGCTGGATAGTGGTGTCAATGCGTGTGCTCACAGCTCGCTTAAACGTTCGGAGCCGCCTTTAAACTTTGTCCTCCCGCTCTATAATTAAGTCGACCCGATAGTCTAGGCTGTGAGGGTTTGTCCGACAATTCCACGCTCTCTCCGAGAAAAGAGAAACCAGTGGGTCTTGTTTTTTTTATTTCTATGGATGACAGAGCGTGATTTTTCCCATAGTGTCTGCTCGGGGACACGATCCGGGTACATCCATTCTGGGGCTGCTGTTTTTTCTGGCTACTCAGAAGGGAGTAAAGTGTCATTCATCCAACTGTAACGGGACGGCATTTCGCGGTTGGCAACATGCCGCAACTTCCAAGCGTCGGAGAATGACACACATAAGGCCTCCAGTAGCACACATTCTCATACACAATGCTGAAATAACATCAAACCTCCGTAGTTCTCTCTCTGGTTTTCCACACCACCATGTATTCACAAAGGCGTCGTGTTGCTAACGCGCTGAAAATGCCTTTTTATGGGATTTCACACTACAGCTCCGTTTGCTCGTTACTAACTCGCACTCAGAAATAACGACATTAGATTAAGCATGAAGCCAATCATTAACCACGCATGCCAGTAGTTAGCTAGATAAACACACTAGTGGTGTGAGACCGTTTGACACCAATCTGCGATATATCCATGAAAACTTTAATACAACAGTGAACTGACCGATCGGCATGAGAACACCAAATGAGGAAGACAAAGTCCAACATGTAGCCATTTCATGGACCTTTCTCAATGTTATCATAGTAATTTTTGTCGGAAATAAACATTCTGCAAGAAGCTTGTCCTGCGAAACCCAATCCACTCCAAACCAACCGCACACAGAGCCAGAGGGCACCGTAACCTTCAGATTCCGTCAACGCGTTCCTTGAAAGAACATCCTAATCAATTAACACTAGGTTTGTGGGGAGCGCCTCACACGAAACTTGAGAAGTGAGGGGGCATCGCGAAAATTCAATTAGGCTAGGATAATTGTGCCTTAATGATGTTAACATCTGACAATGACAACTAATTATGGCCTCCCCAAAACGCGGTAAACAAAGCCTGGCTGAGGAAACGGAACGCACATGGCCCGTTAGTCCGCCAGCCGGGGGATTAATTAGTGCAGGAAAGTTTTAACACTTAGCAACTACGTGTTAATATACTCCTCGGGGTCAATAAAGTTAGCTCAGGTGGTCAGAACCCGTAACGAGACGGCAGGCCTTCAGAGACGACTCGACTTTTTCATGTACCATCCGGGGAAAAAGTCGGCTCTCTGTTCGTTTGTGGAGCCATTCAAGCATGTGGACTTGTGAACAAACCGCCTATGTGGGCACGTCAGGCCCAATACTCGGGGGTTGGGCCGACGGGTGTTAGTAGGTCCGTGCCGACTAGGCCTGATTAACCGCAGCCATATCCATAGCTGTGGTGTCGGTATGAGCCTACTCTCTCAGCTGTTCGCGTGATAGAGACATTCGCCCACAAATGTTCTTCCCCCGAGTCTGACGCGATAGACGGGTGTCAGTACACAGGGTAGCAACAAGTGACAAGATGCAGGGATGGTCGGGACGGCTCGCGCTGGGACCGCACTCTGTCGTCCCGGGCCTCTCCTGACACGGTGTCGTTTCACTTGTCATGTCGCCTGCTAACAAAACTAATCAGCTGCTATGGAATTTCATACGGAGGCCGCATGGTTGAGATGAGTTTTGCCCAGCCCCCAAGTCTTTTTGAACCTCCGTCGGTATGTGCCTTCCACGCGGGGCCCTCCCCCTCCCCCCGTCTCTTCTTTCAACCCTAGTTTGTATGTGCACGACGGCGTGGGGCGCGCTGAAATCTGCGCTTTGCCCGAGCCGCTAAGTATGTTGTATTTTGACACGAAGGCAGGCTGTGCTCACTCATAGTAAAATCGGAACAGACTGTTCTCTATCCCAGATCTAGTCCCAGTCCGACCACGCGCAGCTGTTACAAGATACTCCCACCCAGTTTTGAACGTGGTAACTTCTCATACTCATGTTTCCCTAAAAAACAGGGGCATATTAATCATTTCTTCATATAAGGAAGCGCGGATACGCGCGAATCTGGAGAGGGAAGGGGAGGGTGAAGAAGCTTGGCCCGAGCTCCGGGGGGTGCATATTCTCTCTGATGTTGTGCTTGTGATGAAGCAGCGCCCCAGATGTTTTTACCACGGCCCCGCCACGAGCCCTCGCCGATCGGCTCGCTAATGTGTGCATTCGATACCTCTTCTCGCGCCTGCCGCCCAGCTTCAGATGGACAAAACTGGGACAAATCCGTCCGCTGGCAAAATCTAAATCCCGTACCCAAAGTGCCCGACAAAAGACTCGCCATGGGAGTTCCCGACTGAAGTAACTAATTAAACAAGTGTTATACTAAGTACGTGTCAAATGTAACATGAAACTACCGCTTATTTTTGTTTCACCCAAGTACAGATCTAATTGACAAAACGGAAAGTGTTTATACATACCCATACGTCCATACGGTGCCCCGCCTCCTGGCGCTAATTAATTTATCTTCCTAATGCCCTTCCCTGATTGGACTGAATCGCCATTTGATGTTTAATAATCGGATTACCAGCCAATCGTTGCCATCAATGCATAATCGTTCGTCTGCTTCAGTTTGACAGCTCGTGTATGCTTCCTTATTCTTTTCAACGAGTTCCCCTCCCCCGAGTTAGTTACGAACTACAACTACTTGAGCCGTCATTGTTTGGCCTTACTACAGTGACATCCCCCTGTCTGTGAAAGACTCTAGTTTCTTCTCGGCGTTGTTAACCACCACCAAGTGGTCTGCAGTCTCAGTCAACCGACTGATAATCTTCGTGAAAAATTTACGATCGTCAAATATCCCGCTGTACGATCTGGGGACCACCGGACAGAGTCGCGCACGCCTGCGGCACGGTAACATGACTTCTGCCGTAAGAAGGGACCTCTTCCGTCCGATCGAGCAGCTCTCGATGGCTCACCCCCAGCCACCTGCCGCCAGCCCCTCCAAGCCCCTCACCTCCTTCCGTATCGACGACATCCTCGGCTCCAAACCTCTTCCTCGGAAGAAAGAAGTTTCCTGCGAGCCCAAACCTGCCACGAGTGTTACAGTAAACGGGGCGAAGAAGAAACATGTGGGGTCGGCTAGCCCCTCAGACTCGTCCTCCCTCCCGGTGTCTATGAACTCTCCGTTGAGTGCCCTGGAGGAGCTGACCAACAAAACTTTCCAGGGACTGGAGTCCAGCGTCCTTCGGGCAGCAGAAGGTAAGCACGCCGTAGGCACCAGAGCTAACAAGCCGGTAGGGATGCGCGAACAACGAGCCAAGCCACATTCCCCACATGGCCAACGTGCCTGACAAGGCTAGTCAGAAGCAGAGCTATCGCATACATGTAGGGCCTTGACTTCTCCGCCCGAGGTGGTGCAGGCTAGAGATATGGGTCAATCCGCCTGATATGCAACTACAAAACTCTTCATTAGCTGTGAGCATGAGATGACAAGTAAGCTAGTATCTCAAGGTCTCTCAAGTGGTCCTGTTACTAACGAAATGACAACAAAACGTGCGCTTGTGGCTCGGAAAGTACTACAGACAGGACCCCAAAAAGAAAAACAACAGGTCGGGAGTAAACTTTGGATAGGGTTTGTTGCAAACCAGAAATACGGGATAAGCAAATCATATAGCTGTTTATTGTTACTTCCTGGTGGTTGTTTGGAATGGGAAATTCAAGATTGTCATCGGACGTGTCGCGTAGAAAATGGCAAACTTTGGGGAAGTTAAAACTATGAAAGCACCCTCAAATGTAGAGAATTGAATCAGACCAAAACAAAAGAAAATAAAACAATAGATTGTATGGTTTCAGCTGTTTGGGTGAATGAGTGTCTATGGCTTCCCGTGGTTTGTGGTCTATGAATATTTTGACAATGAGGCGCGTTAAAGGACAGGGCATTTCTGTAGTTCCCACGCTTATATAATAAACACCACACGGGTAGTTTGGTCCTAGGACATGCTCCGTAATTTGTAGGAATTATGTGCATTGCAACAAATACAAAAACTCATCTGGTATGAAGAAAAATAGTCTTGACGGTGCACGCAAAACTAACAGTTCTAGGTGGCCAAATAACTAGTCTATCTTTCAGCTGTGTCCAGAATTTTAGTTCAGTGTTCACTGTTCAGCTAATAATGACAGAGAATGCGTTTACGAATAAAATTACTTCCGTATTTTACAGTCGTTGTTTCTTGATTACCCTGTTGGTATAAGACACTAGTTGTTGTCCATGAGAGGGTGGATGTTTGGAGAATAGGTTGCGGATTTCCTGATGTCGGAAATGCCCGATGAATTTCGCAGGAACTTTGTCGTACAGAGCTGTCAATCAAATGTTTGTGTCTAATGTATCACTATCATGGCGCTCGTCTACAGGGGACTGGATAGATCGCTGACAGGACAGAATTTCAGGAAAACAGCACAAATAAACCCAAACTTTTCGTTTTCCCTTCCTGCACGTATTCTTATTGTCATGCATTTTTGAAACAGAGCCTTGTCAAAGCGCCAGGTTCTTCGAAGAGAAGTACTAGTACTGCTCCATTTCATGTGTCTGACGTTTTGACAGACGTCTTTAGATAATTCGGCACAGATGTTCTTGATACAAGTTTTCGTCACGGAATCGTCGTCCCTGTATTCTTGACTGGGCTTGTGAAATATGACAAGTGTAGTTAGCGTCCTTGTTTCGGCCTGCTGAGATATATGGCGGCTATACATTTGGTATCTTCACATTTTAACCGTATACAAACGTGTGATTTGTTGTCCTCCGTAGTTCGCCTTAGAAAGTGATCATTTGTGTTTTCTTCTTCCCTTTAGCGGCTACCTCGAATCGTGACAACATGGGCCTGTTCAGTAACAGACAGCCTCCCAAGAAGCGACGAAAATCTCGCACCGCCTTCACCAACCACCAAATCTACGAGCTGGAGAAGCGCTTCCTGTACCAAAAGTATCTCTCACCGGCCGACAGGGACCAGATCGCCCAGAGCCTAGGTTTGACCAACGCTCAGGTCATCACATGGTTTCAGAACAGGAGAGCCAAGCTCAAGAGAGACCTGGACGAACTGAAGGCGGACATGTCCGCCGCAAAGTTACTGAAGAAGAAAGGAATCCCCCCAGAGATGGTACTAAGAGACGTCAATGGCGACATAATAGTAAATGGAAACCGGCAGAACGTAGAAGAAGAAGAGGAGGAAGAAGATGACGAGGACCAGGAAATCGACCTCGAGGTAATAGATGATGACGAGGAAGACTGCAGGATGGAGGGAATAGAAGATGAAGAACACAAGCAGGAGAGAAACAAAGACACTTCCGTGAACTCTAGTTCTAGTTCGGACTCACTTCACGAACAGGCCAAAGACACGTCAGAAACAGCGGCTGCTGCAGCCGAGATCGCTTCACAAGGCAGCCCGTCCGGCCAGGAGGCAAGCTAAGTAGTGCTACCGTTGTCTGTTTTGTACATATGGACTCTATCGTACGTGGTGACAAGAAAAAAGAACGGACGATCGATCTGAACATCTGAGATCAGCCTCTAGCTCTGTACAGTTTATATACAGGAAAGAAGATATAGCTAGTTGCCCCGTCACGATCTGTCTTGATCATTATTGTTGCAGACATGGGGGAAATGTCAGACGCTCGCTGCTTCTCTGGTCATCTCTTACGAGGTGGTCTTGACCATACTTCCCCCCTAACATGTACACACCCCGGGACGCCCTCTCGATTTAAACAACCGACGGCTTACCCAGGCCCGATTTGCCACTTTTGGGGGCCTGTCTGTCGATTTTCTGCTCCCTTTGAAAACCCCGAGTCACCATGTGGTTGACGTGTCGTTTGGTAGGGGAGGGGAACTCGGCTCAGACCGCCTGGACTACCATACAAAAGCTTAGGTTTTCAATATTGTTTTCTATTGTCTTCCATTTGGCGGATAAGTGGATCATAATCATGCAAAATGCCGTTGCATTTCCCCCTTCCCCCCTGCCCCACGAAACAACCTTCGCAAGAGATGAGCAGAAGAAATGATCATCAGAACGTGTTGAAATCCCCCTAATTATTACCTTTGCTTATGTTCCACGTTACCAGATTACTGGGATTTGTTCGGTGTTACAAAAGGATTAGAATTTTCCGCATTTCTTACGCGTTCACCCCCTCGACTTAACGCACTAACTTGCCATCTGTTCCAAACTGGGATCACGCTGAGATTTGGTCGCTTTTAATTCATTGCTACTTTTAGCTTTCCTATGATCTGCACTGCAGACCGTGATACCAACAGAAGAGAGTGAGCCCGGTGTGTGTGTATTGTGTAGCCGTGTTTTCATTACGGGCGTTTATTTCTGTACACATTGTCTATTGGATTAACAAACAGAGGTAGCATTTATTTTTGGAAATCCGCTAAGCTGATATAGGACGTTTGTTCAGCCAATTTAGGGGAGGAGGGGAACACGCTATGCTCGCCAACACCACAGGATATTTATTTGTCTAAGACTTAGCAAATCGTCTCCGTCTGACAGAGTATTTGAACTATTCAGGGACACAGCAGTAACTTGCAGACCTGCCTTCTGCGACAAAACGAGAAATACCGTGTTTTACATTACTGCACTGTAACAGTATGTGTACTACAACTCGTGTTGGTGTCGAATTAAAATCTCTGTTGTTGAATTTTGTAAACCACGGCTTTGTTTTGCATTGTTTTTGTTCTCCTCACTTTAGAGAGATAAAAGGGCTCGTGAACGGTTGGACAAATAAGGGTATAATTTTGGTTTTTCAATTATGGTTATATTTCCTTTGTTTGCTTGGGAAAACGGATGATTGTGTGAAGCCACCGTTACTAATAACGGTGCTGTGTGGCGAGTTATACAAGTCGGGGGCCCTGCGAGTTCTGATAATTAAAGACCGGAGAATGTCTCGTGGCGACAAGTCTCCAATCGGTTCATAGTAAATATACGGGTGGACTTTCATGGGAAACTGTGCCTTGGACAGACAGGGAAACATCAGGGGACAATAGGGTAGCGTCTCCGGGATCAGACGAGTTTTGGAACACATATGGTTCGAGAAGAGGCCCCGGTAACAAGCGTTTGTTGTTACTGGGTTTCCTCCATTGTCAAGTCGCTCGCCCCGTCAGACAGGGAGGGTGTCAGGTGGTGAGGGTTCGCCAGCCACGCCGCCGCACATTCTAGTGAATAAACCCATCCCAGGAAAGGACAGGGAAGGATAGGGAAACATGAAATATTCGGGAGAAATTACAATGAAAAAAAACGTGCGTGAAAATACCTGTACAATTAGTATGAAGGAAACAGAAATTCACAAAGACTTTGTGCATATTTCTTCTGATTCTAGATTTGGGGGAATGTGGCATTATTACTCAATTGAAATGGTGAACTGTACCATAAAAGAACATCCAGATGGCTGGGGAGATTTCAATTAGAATCAGAAGCGAAACAGATTTAATCCTGTTTGGACAATCGGCTTTTGAGTGATGATCCGTCCAGGAGAACCAGTTCCGAATCTGCCGCAAATGAGGAAACAAAGCATCGCCACCCTGCCTTAATTTCCCCAATCTGGAAACGATGAATAATCATTGGATCTAATGGCCTTAATTATGCCAAACAACGGACTTTAAATCACCCGGCTAATGCCAATAATACATCTGATAACGAGGAAGTTTCCCTGGCTGCAGGGCTTCCCGTTTATTAAGTTTTTTACTGCCCAGTGAAGTGATTGCTTTTGTGCGAAAAGTGCTGATTACAAAGTGAGTGGCGGTAATCGCGATGGAGGGCACTTGTTCAATCTATGAAGTATAATTTCATTAAAGCACAATAACGCTTGATTGTAGACCACTCAAAATTGTTTGTTCTATAAAAGAAATGGGTGTCTTCCGCGCAAATGGATAAGTGCCCCCATGAGTTAATCATATTATCGCGGTATTGGGCAGACTGCAGCCCCCACCAGATACCTGATTGCGTGCATTTACGACGAAAGAAAAAAAATATTAGCTTGCTGAGAAAAATGTAGGGAACCCACGAATCAAACCAAATATTTTTCCACTCAGCTTATCCGAGAATAACGTCCTTTGTTGCAAGTAGTTTCGCCAATAGTTGTGCACTTACCGAGTTAGTTTGTGACAAGAAGCGAGCTGGCGCCATGTTCAGTCGCCATATGGTTTATGAGTTTTTGCTAATCGAAAGCAACGTTGTTCAGAGGAAGTCAGCACATCTTTCACTGGGTCAGATAGAGATAGGCACCGTGATAACGGAAATTATATTAGCTGGCACCGTGGTGGGCACTTTGGCTCGCTTTGGTTTGGACACTGCAGGACAAATGTGCATTAGCAAGATCTTGTTTGGAAAGGGCCAGCAATTAGTTTGATCGTGTGTAGTAGCCATCCCAAATATAGTCGGACATCCCCGGAGCTGACCGATCGTTTCAATCAAAATGCAAATGACCCCACCATTGTGCACACCCTTAAAAAGAGCAGCAGAAATTCTCAGAAATGCACATTTCACGTCTAAATGGAGGTATTGTGGTGTGCTCAACATCCTACCAGGGTATTAGAGAAGGCTGGGGAGAGCTTTTATGTATTCTCTAGTTCGGAATAGAACCCGGTTGTGTCATGGTATAGGTTGAGAGCGGTCAACTGCGTGCGCCTAGCTATGCGTTGTGTACCGTACTAATGACCACATGGCCAGCGGATGGACAGTGATACCTCCTCTTTAAAATATGATTTGCAGCTGACGTGTCATTTTTCAGAGCGGCTGTCAGGTAGGATTGTCCCGGGATGCGCGTCCCTCACCCGTCAACGGGTAACCCATGCCGGCGAAAAAGGTGCCGAAAATATGAGTGACAGCTTGAGCAGGCGGCCCGACTTTGTGTCCTGCAGTAACGAGGTTATCACGGGGCGACTCCAGGGTCAATGGGCGCGCTCTCCCTTCTTTTGATTCATCGCTATTTTGGTAAACTTCTAAAGGCGGACAGATTTGGAAACTGCACATTAGAATGCGGTGTTTTGAAGACGAGCAGTCGGCCCCCTGTTAACTCGACTCCGGCTGAATGCAGCCGCTTGACGCCCTGCCTTCATGTCAAACCGAACAAGTCACGTTGAAATAATTTGCGAGAGATGGTTTCGAATCGCGTCCCCACGTCTGCCGTCCATGCATTGTGCCGCTGGTCGGCCACACAGCACGGCCCCGTGCCCCCGTACTCAACTCCCCCGGCCCTTTTAAGCCTCGGCGCCGAATATTATCTCTGCGAAGTCGAGTGGAAGCATGTGCGTCTTCAGCGGGCGAAAACAACTCCCTCTGCCCGAGCGACAGCATGTGCGACGTGATTTATGTTGCAGTGTGCTTCCCGGCAACTATATTTACACCAGATTACATTTTGTCACGGTTCATTGTACTGATGATATTTGTGCCAAGAGAAGGGTAGAAAGTTCATCCCCGGGTTTGTAGTTAATTGCTGTCAACAGATGGTCAGGATGTGTCCCCCACTCAGCACACTGACAATTCCACCAGCCGTCCGCTCTGTTAGCAATCTATCTTTACCTATAACATTACCACGTCTTCAGGCAATTAAAATGAAGGAACTGTGACCGTTATAACCACACAACGATGTCTGTGCGATACCAGAATGGGGTGGAAGCATCCGAGGCACGCTGGACGATTTTTGAAGTGTTTTTGCAACCAGTCGTCAGCTCGCGTAGCTGGCATAGCGACTCGTCCAAATGAGTTTGGAAAGAAAATAATCTCGCGAAATGGAGGAATGGTTTTGTTCGGGGATGATAAACGGAAACCAGCTGCCCAGACTGGTGAGGACAAGAGAGGACGTGTTGAGTTGAAAAGTCAAGCGAAGAAATCCCCGTTCTTCTTTATAACATTTTGGAGCCAAATACTAGGATACAAACGCCTCTATAAAATCCGAACGACCTGAACGCCTTTATTTGCATCTGATTACATTGATATTAAAACAAGAACAAATCAAATATACCTAAAATTGGTGGAGCCATTTTGTATAAAAACTACGTGTCCATTCAACGCATTTTGGAATTATGAAAAATGCAAAGACCTATCCATCGTATGTCTAGTTAGGAATATTTAGGCTGTGGTAAAGCTCTCTGTCCTATGGTTCTTTTGAGCATGTAAAAAGTTCGAATGTTCACTGTCATTCAACGTTACTCCCGTTCTTGTCTTTACTAAACATACCTGTCCCATCCACTGATATAAACGTTGCGCAAGTATAACATTCGGACTGTTAAATGTAGTGCTGAGTTACAGGGGGCGATGAAATGTATTGCCGGCAAATAGAGTGTTCAAAATAACTTCATTTCCCCTTCGATGGCAACTCCAGTCCAAGTCGTGCAAGTCGTAAAGTATGATTTGTCAAGTGTGCAGTCTCCGAGCCCCCAGGGAAATAAAGAAACCGCATGGCAGACGTCCAACGTTTGAAATGTCAATTCTGCAAAACACAATAACTTTAGGAACACGCGACCGTAAATACTTACAAGTAAACGTCGCGAAGAACGCTCTAAAACGTCACGTACGGAAGTATTTCTAGTTTTATTACTTTGTGCGGAGCACGTAGATGATTCCTTTACGGGGCTCGGCAATACTTTTGCTTTGGAAACGCTGCGTCCAACCCTACATGTGATATCACATAAAGTTCAATACACTTGCAAAGCTGAATATAGCTGAAAGAGGTCACAATATTTTCAACTTCAAAAAGCTCAAAAGGCTTACTGTAGAGCATGTAGTCCCGATCAAAGAACAGTTGGATGTGCGACTATGGAGCTGAAGATTTTACGACGGAGTTAGATATGACATTGGAGATTGTACAGCGGTGATACTGTATATAGGGCGTGCTACCATATTTGTATTTTCCCGTCAGCAACCCTCGGGAGGGTTGGCAAAACCGCAGGAGAGGAAGGAAGTCGTTGGATTGTCGATATGTAACAATTATCTGTCATTTCTAGGGAAGTAATCACTCTGTATGCGTTGCCATGGTGATTTGTTCCTCAGGGTTATCGCGGTCAAGGGGGACGTCGGTCATTATTAACGGCTGTCTATGGGGGGGGGGGGGTGAAAGCACACAAATATGTTCCCATTGTTACCTGATATACTTACCAATTATGAAAACATATTGGTGTAGAAACAACCATACGTACACAAGGAAAACTACTTTAGGGCCGTATATTGAAGGCATCAGAAGCAGCTATATTGTTGGAATATTTTGGTGATCTGATCACAGTTGAAAATCGTTGTGAACAAAGGCATTCAATCCAACGTGTCCTATCTTCGTGAAAGTTCAGCTTTGATTTGATTCTCAGTTCATATACTTGTGCAGGATTCTAACCACTGATTCCTTTTCCAACGTGAAGATACACAGAAACACGTGGGTTTACCCCGAAGATACCTATTCAATTGCCGCTTCTTCAGTGTTTACCGACCAATTTGTGCGACTCCCAACACAGACGTCGCGCGGGATGCTACAACTTATCGTCTGCGTTTCCATGGCGACCGTCCGCAGATGCCCTCCCGGCAAGGCGCATGGCGCTAGTTAGCGCGGGAGAAGCGCCGTTCTCCGGCAGTGTGTGTGATCATGCATCAAAATTCAATCTGCTCCGTTTTTCCCGACACCCAGGAGAACATCTGTCTCTTGTAAACAAAAGGCCTGACTCACAACTTGACAGTTGGAACCGCCGATTTCACCAGATCAATTGTGGGAAAATCACCCGGCAATTCCGCTTTCGCTAATTATGTTAAATAGTACTGAAAAAGACTAATTATCCCGGGGAAAAGTCATATATCAGCACTGATAACGAACAATGAAATATGAAAAATTCAAATGATGCTTTTTGTACACTGCCTGACTCGCTATATTAGTTTGGGAGTGTTTCTGATATTTTTTTCATTGAACGGTTAATTTGTCACGTTGCAACGTTTTTATCAATGAAACAGAAAAAAATACACAATACAATTATTAAACTTTAAAAATGAAACGTTATATTACCTAAATTTACCACGAAAGTATAGCAGAAAAAAATTAGATGTGCTTCTTCTTACACGTCCTTTAGTCTTACATACCCCGCAATTCTATTTGTGCTTCAAGGAAATACATGCAGTACCAAAAATATTGAATCCAAATTCTGCTTCCCTTCTTGGCGTATTTACCGTGGGAAGGTCATTGCCGCAGACCGTCGCTAAGTAGTCATTAGCCGGGTGCCAAAAAGGGGGACGAACAGATAAATTCCTGCGGTAATCAGGCGAGCGGTTAATGAGAAGGACGTCCATGCAAAACAAAGGGTTCGTCTGCGCGTGCAGACTAGACGATCCGGCGGGGTCGGAGCTTGTTAACGGGCGGACGTTTCCCAGACAGATTCGCACAAGGAAGGGGTAAATCACCCGGCTGGCGTGATCACCGGACCAAGGGATGTAACCATGCGCCAGTCAAGTGTGTTGATGGTAGCGTGAAGAGAAATATCTCTGATACAGACATGTATCCTTTTAAAAACAAAATTGCTCCCCACAAATAAATGGCGTCAGGTATCTAGGGAACGTTTGAATGTTTAAGTATTACATGTATACATTCTGAGGTTGTCGTATCTTCTGAGAGTAAGCATTTGTTAATTTGCGATTCTTGGCTGAAATTTGAAGATAAAAGTTAAGTACTAAGACACCCTTTATTTCTCGTTAACAAAAACATTGGCTTCTTAGAAACATTGTTATTTTGGGATAAGAGTTCTAAGCATTATTTGTTTACAAGTTGCGAAGGCCAGCATCTAACAATAGTAAGTTGTGTTATGTGTGATCCACTCTGGTAAGATGTTTATAACCAGTTCAGGCTTAATCATCACTTGCTAACAAAACATTGCACAACGCAACACCTGGCCATGGCCATATCACCAATAAACTTGAGGTAACCAGGAATTAAACCAAGAATTTTTAAGGCCACAGTTGCTGCCAAAACGGCGAAGTCACAGACCCGCCGCCTTAAAAAAAGAGAGACATACGTAACACCGCCTATATAATGCGGCATATTTCAATGTAATACCAACGAAAATATACTCTGGTAAACACAACATGCCTTAGCTTCATTACTTTGCCTTTAGATTGATTGTATCAACGAAGCCCTCTGTAAGGGGAAAAATGTCAGCGTGAGTTTTGAAATCCGGAGCATCCTTCCGGTGACACCGTGATGGCAGGCATGTTCAGCACCAGGGACAGCACCGCGGGCCGGCGGCTGACGGCGCACATCCTGCCGCCCGTCTGTTCCACATCTCCCGCAACCCCGCGCCATTTCCCCACGGCGTTATCACATTTATTACGTCCACTTCATAATACCCCCTATCAGCACGAGGAAATGTAAACAAAGGAAACACTGTGCAGTCCATTGTATTGTGATCAGGGTGGGAAACAGACGCCGTGTTTCTCCCCAAGCGGGAATAGATGATAACACATTGTCTGCTCCACAAGCAGTGAACAGTAGTGATTTCAGCCCAAATGAGGCCGACAGAAGCTATCTGTATTGATAATAGCAACACTAATTGCAGGAAGTAGCCCTGGCATTATTGGCGATATCAAGTATGGCAGAAATAATATCATATTTTTGTAATGTTTCTGGGTAAACCAAATCATGACATGAAGAGCAGGATTGAGCGAACATACGGGCCGTACCAACACAGACCCGTGAAGACCCTTTGTTTTCATCTAATATATATATAAATGCTCAAGCCTCTCCTAGTCTACTTCGTGGTATAACTGTATGTTATATTCTAACGGTGTTTGTTGCATTCCCTGAATAGTCTTGCCGGTACATGTAAGTCTAACGGTACTATTGCTAGTATGTTTCATATAGAGACGAAATCCACTTTATTTCGTTTCCCGTTTGTATTTGCACTAAAGAAATAGATACTCAGCAGTCATTATGTGAAACGAAAAAGGGTAAAGCGACACATATGATATATTCATTTATTTCTACCTCCTCTGAGGAGATCTAACCTGAAAAACCTCACAACCACACACCCCTTTGCCAGGTTAGAACCAAATTTTTACATATAGAAAGGAAGAAATTATTTGCGCAATAACGATACTGCAATGCACAACACCAGCAAGATGTGGCTATTGTGTGTTATTGTGTATACGTTTTTCAAGTTGTACAGATTTTTGCACAATACAGTGTATAAACCAATTATAAGCGGAGTAACCTCGGAAGAAACTGGAAAACCGGAGAGACAGAATTAGAGACGATAAGCCTGTGCTGGTGCTGTTATTACTGTAGTTAATTCCTGGCGAGGTCGGAGGTTGTGGAACAGCTCGACCCCTCCCGTTCTCCGTGCATCCATCTTAACCGTACTTTCAAGTCACCTTTTGACACGCACGACTTTCCCATGGCGAGCTCTGATTGTGTTTTAGCGACGCATTGTTCCAATTTGGAAACACGACTTCGGGTTCAAACGCCTGGATTCTTTTTGACGTCAGGAGGCATTTCTGTAATCCGCCAGTGCCTGGCAACTATTTCAAACGAAACCGTGAAGATTATCCAAATATGTGTAGTGTAGATTGTACTGTTTTTTCTGCAATCCTTTGGATTGGTTAGGGGAACATTTTGAACTGTGTTGTAACGATACTACAGTGGTTTTGATAGGCTATTTTCTAAAACGGAAAGCGCTATGTTTACCATAAACATCGCGATATCAAGTATCGAAAATTCACCCAAACAAAGGTCTGAAATATGGAAGGATGTCTGAAATGTGACGGACTTGTGGTTTGGTGTCAATGTATGCCCGGATCAAACGTGACAAGAAATTGTGCACCAGTGAAGTGAACGGTTAAGCAAAGGCCAACATGCGAGAGTATCTAAATGTAAATGTGTAATGTTGAAACTAGACAAGAGCAATTGACTCCACTGACCGACCATTAGAAGTGTGCAACGAATACTGAATGTGTTAATTGTAAAGATTGTTTTGCAAATTTGTAAAATCTTGATTATGATATTATGTCTTAGAATATTTCAGATACCAGTAAAGATTTGGAATCGCACATCGCCTTGCAGCTGTATTAGACGAAACCAGGGGGTGAGTATGCTTATACTTTATATGGGCCTATACATGTATATGAAAAAAATCGAAGGCTGCTAAGAATAAATTTGGTGATTTTGTTCCGTTTACCTTTAAACATTCAAAAGCCTTGTGATTTTGCGGTTAGGGTGTGCTATTTTTGCAGCCGCGAACTGTGATATACCTTATTGTTCAACGATTGACACTGAATTTTGCAACGAATCTTAATCTCCTGACATCGATAATAGTTTCATAAACTCAACTATAAATGTCATAATAAAAGCTCAAACTGTGACATTGTTGTGACCATGTAAGATAGGATAATTCTATATGTACGTTTTAAGAAGCGACACTGCCGTGCCGCCTTGGACCTGCCAAATCCACAACAATTTCAATCACATAGTGTCGCCATATTCCCTGTGAAACTTCTCTCCAAAAATGAAGAAATTTGTTGGTTTAAAACACAGCAGTATTGTCCAATGCGGCTTGATTCTTGCGGATCTTACAGCTGTGGAAAACGCTGGTAAGCGTGATGTGTCAGTGCGGGCATGAGGCCCTGATGTCCCCGCCGGTGTTAATGTTGTACCATCCATCTCCCCGAGATGAAACGGTGTGTACAGCGCGCTCTTTTTGTTGACTCTCGATTTTATGTTTCTTGGAGGAAGCATAACAATGGATTTTCTGGAACGTTACTCGTCTTTGTGCCTGGGGTTGTTGTGGATGTTCCCGGGATGACGGGGATGGTGATAGATCCGTGCAGCGGCGGTGTCTGATCTGCCCCGGCACCGCTTCACAAACCACCGACATGCAAGCAACACAAAACCGCCACGGCATCCCTCTTCTGTACCTCCAAAAATGATGAAAATACAAATTATCATGCAACAATATTACTCCTGAAAATATAAGCATGTCACATATACACCTCACAATAAGATGACAGTGAGGTAAACTGGTAAATGCGATAGGGAGTCTTGTTTACATTAGACATATCGTTTGTTGAAAATGAACGGCGTTTACTGCAGTTTACTCTTCAGTGGATCTTGCCATCCGTTGGCAGATTCGCAACGTATTGGGAAAGTGTCCAAAAATCATAAACATAAACAGTGTCAGGGTAGACATTTTGGCGCCCCGCTATAGAGGGGATATCGGTTAATCCTGGCCAGAAAAATGTTTCCTGCGCCTATGTATGATGACTTTGTTTGTGACAGAAGAAAAAGTCGGAACTGGACGTTCTGCTTCCACCAAACGACAATATCATAAAACGTACTCCGGTATTTCTGAAGTCATATTTTTCCAGCCGGTTTTCCATTTGTATTACTACCAGGCTCAGTTCTCTCTTTATTGCAGTTGCACCCCTAAAACAACAACGAAAAGAGATGGTGAGAATCATGAAAATCGTCCCATTAAGAGCATAAACCCGTCCGGACGTCTATAAAGGCTTGTGAATGATATTTAGTCTATCGACTGTGGATGTGATCGGCGCGTTTGACTCGCTAAACGAGTTATTCGTGTTGTCCCAAAGGTGTCTAATGGAGACCACTCGACATTTGTTCGCCGGCAAATGTTTGTAGAATCAATACACGATGCTAACTCGCTCCATAATTCATATAATGATTGGATAAGACCTAGGTATTATCCCGATTTTATAGGATATCATAAACATAACACTGCGCTATGTAATCATGGCGCGGCGGCGCTGGCTAGGGAACGCTCCCACCAGCGGCAGAGGGAAACAGCCAATTCTGGTAAATGATAGGGTTTGGTATTCGGAGCGTGTTAGAAGTCTGTTTTGGACTGCTTCTCCTCGTTATTTTGTGTTTTAATCACGGCAGGGAATGCGATTTTATAAATCGAGGGAACGGGTCGTTGCGCCGGTCAGAAATCGATTATTTTTACGAGTTCGTTAGATGGAAAGATAGATATTCTGGCGCCTGGACCCCTAGACACGGAATTCCTCGCTCTACATCCTTAAAATTAAACAGTTTTCCTCGCTGTTTTATTGAACGGTCTTAATTTTTTTCAAAAAGAAATAAGGAGGGACATCACAAAATTACAACCCTGGCGCAAAACTCATTAAAGTGGTAGTCTTATAACGCCGTTTATCGATTTGAAGCACGCAGAATGCCGATTTTTGGGGCACGATGTATTAGTGTTTGGTTCACCTACATGCTGACGAGCCCTCATTTCGCATGAAGCCTAAGATAAAGCACTGCCGACAGCGACATGACGAATGAGCGGACCTCCACCGCTGCCCTTTTGTTGAGTTGGCTTTCTCGGATCGTTGTTAAGCTCCAAGAAGAGGAACACTTGTTATTCCACGGGCGATTACGGGGGGTGCGTTATGTAGGGGATGACAAATGCAGCTGCCTGCCATTTACAGTTTACATGCAGGGGGAGGCAAAGGTAAGGCAACAGCGAGCCCTGCTGTTCAAAGTAGCCGCTGCCATTGTCCCGGGCTTGGAAACACATATCAAAATTTTCCGCCTGCTAAATTGATCGGTTCAGGTGAAGAAGACAACAATAGACAAAACTGGGGGTGCAAGACCGTGTAATTAAAAAATAAGAGCCCCGCCAGTACATGAAAGTGCCGTAATGTCAGCGCGTAATACGGGTCCCTGGTCTTAAGGCTGTCCCGCACGGACTTCAAGGCTCGCCCCGACAGCTCTTAAGTTCGTAAAAGGGACTTAAGATTCTGGGCTACTTTTCACTGGTCTGACCTTCATAAAGGTCAAAGTACACAAACTCTCGAGCTTTTTTTTTAGCTGTTCTCCAAAATGGCGGCTCGACTGGTGAACTGAACAGACGTCAGTTTGGACCCTGAATATTGGGCAGATCTTTGTGAGATAATGGAGAAAAGGAAAAAGGTTGACTGCTGGACTTTCGTTCGTTATCCTTTAGAGTGTAGCTTTCATGCAGTATAGGTGCCCGGTGCCTATCATCTAGTTGAGGTGAGATACATGCATGGTATTCTTTCCAAGCCCCTGACCACATACAACACTACATGTATGTCAACCTTTATACAGCCTACACACAAACCGCGAACATGCGGAGTAATGAGTCAACCTTGTACATGTGCATGTAGGAAACATAACTTTTTGCACGCAAATCTCAGACACAAGAATGAACTACCTTTCGCCGGAAAAAACAACAACAACAACAACGATGAAACAACTATACAGCACTATGGAGCACCTACCACACCTGTATCTTTACAATGTATGAACATCTTAGGAGGATGGCAACAGCTGCTAAGAACAAGATGGGACGACGTTGGACGATATCAAAGTTTGGGAAGCAGCTGAACATGGCGGCCCACCGCTGGCGCCCCCCTCCCCACTCGCTCGAGGCTATGCGTTCTTAACCAGCTGACGCACCAACAGGAGTAGTTTAAGTTTTGATGAAGCGTGAAGAGTCCACCATGGACATCTGTTCGCACAAGGCGCTGAGTTAATAACAGGTTGTTCCTGCCTTAAGCTTGTGGAATAATCTTTGAAATGTGATACTGTAGACGAAAACAGATGTACCCCAAAAGTGTTTGGCCATGCTTTCCTCTCTTTGTAACAACGTTGTTTTTTTTAAAGTAAAAAGTTTAACTATAACACAAATAACAAAACTAAATAAGGTATTATATATTAATCGTACTGTAAATATTTTGTCTGGGAAAAATGTTAATGTGTGCATCACATAACTAGTGTAAGGATAAGTTCAAGGTCGGAAGCATTGCTTTGCGATGACTAGTTTGTAAAATATATGAAAAGTTTGCATCACGGCCTTTCGACCTAACCTTATGTTACATAAAGCACACTGTGTGGTTCTTTGTAGACAGCTTGTTTACACGTTCTAAGGGCGACTGAGTCCCAACCTGGGAGTACCTCAATTTGTACCACTTTGCTGTTTACCACGATTGTCGCTTATTTAATTGACTCCACTGGAATCCCTTTGGGCAAAATTATCCAGAAACGAAATTGACTGATAAACATATTACCTTTACAACTACAGCGTAAGTATATTTCGTGGAATATTTCAAGCAATTACTGAAAGAAAAAAAAGGTTGTCATCGTTGTTGATGATTTATCAAAGTCTGTCATCTGTTAAATCGTTTGGAAGTCGGATTCCCGCTGAGAGAAAAATTAACTGAAGGACACACGGACAGACGACACGCGCCAAATGGTGCCCAGGTTCACAATATGGGCAATATTCCCAAATCTCCCGGTGGTCTTTGTTCGAGGGGACGACCCATGGATTTACAAATTCTATGAACCAGTACTGCAGAATTTAACACCTCATACTTAACCGTCACACCGCTCTTTTATGTGCATGTGTGGCATATGCGCAATGTGCCATTTTTGTTACACAAAACATAAAAAAAATACCAAACTACAATGAGTGGGTTGGGTCAAAATGACCTAGTGCACTACATGTATACATCAGGACCTGAGTGAGTCGGTCCTGTTTATTCATTCATCATGAAAGAATCAAATTTGATGGTTTAAGACTTTATGTCAGTTACCGCAACCCAACACTTTCTACTGACAAAGACAAAAAATCGTTGGAGCAATATCATACTAATGATGTGCGCCTTTTCATGTCTTTTGAATTTATTTTTCCTCTGAAACTCAACTGAATCTATACATTATCGAAGCAGAAGCAGCCAGCTAAGTACTAAATATGATTCGCCTGTTTGGAGATACAGAAATCATGGAGAGACTCATGTAAGCGTTATCATGAGGCGCTTCTGAATATGATAAATGGCAGCACGGCACTATAACGACTTAAATCGTACTCTTTATTCCTGTAGGTTTACTAAAAGGATCATTGCTTACTGGAACAAACATTTTACGGATTCTCTTTGAGCGCTTGATTAATGTGCTTTGTACTTAAGTCGTATTTCTGATGTAAGCTACAACTTTTTCAACACAGGATAAGAGAAAGTGTGTAATTTTCCATTTTGGCTGCGGGCAGTATACTGTGTGTGTGGATTATGAGCATACAGTAAAAATGCCGACGACAGTTCCACTTTTCGTCATGCTTTGGAAAACGAAGAACCTGCGGGAGTAACATGAGAGGTTCGGTCGTGATTCTGAGACAAAGACTAGACCAGATAAGTTATCCTCACAGTTTTCAGTGCTGTCAGTTTAGGACAAAACAACCTCGTTTGTCGTCGGGAAAGTTCAGAAAGGTTAAAGAGATCAAGCCTCCTGCTAATCCCACCAATCACCGACCATTGTTCCCCAAGTTTTTGTTTTGGGCCGGGTCTGTCAGCTCCGTGCATGGGCGGCTAGTTTGTAGCCGCAAACGAGCAGAACTTGAAAGGAAACGCTCCTCCAGTTTCGGCCGTATCAAAGAGAGCCCGTTCAATCTGATGCTGGGACCTCCAACTCTCAACAAGAGGGTCGGCTCTTTTGATGAAAAAGAAACTTTGAGAATAGCAGAGAGTCAATTTGTTCTCATGCTAATTTATGCTAATGAGGCGATCACGTGACGTAAAAGGACAATCTGACAAGACTGCGTTTTACTTGATGTGACGTATGTTCTTTGCAGCTCGCGACGTTAAAAATGCCTGTGCATTAGAAAAGAAGATGGATTGGTGGAGAAAAACAGCGACATTTTGTGGTGGGGTCGAACCATATATCAGGGAATGAAATGATGGCGTTTTTCCTTATAGATTGGGTTTCAGTCGGTGTTGTGGAGGGTTCCAGCTGGGGCTAGTACGCTTCAAAAGTTTGGTGACACCGATTGAAGGGAAATAATGGAGGCGGCTTCTGTGTTGAAATATCACATAGGATTGAGTAGCAGTCGCTTATTCATCTAATCTGACGGTATGTCAAAAATATGCAATGGGCTCAGAGCAGGGAATACCACAAACATATGCATTGTGATATGCACAGAAAGTCACAACAACAACATAAAGAATAAGTGCTGCTACCTTTCAGTGAACTTCCCCGCAGCGTGTTTATGCAGCCATCACTCACACCAATCGCTCTCTCATATATTTTTCCGAAATCTAAAGTCTGAGAGGAGATTGTGCCTAACAGTTTGTCAGACTGAGTTGTAAGTTGACGGCAGTTGCAGGGAGGTTAAACATGATGGAGGGTGTATGCAGGGAAGGACAGCCAGGATAGACCCGTTATGAATGCATAATTGCGAACAAAGTGCTACTTTTACGACGATCAATAGTCCAACCGAGGCTTGAACTGACGTGTGATTTGTATGACACTATATGTGGTCATCTTTTATGTCACCATTGAGGGGAATGGAACTTCTCACTAAAGACACCACACGCACATTGCTGTCACTTCACAAATCTCACTCCAAAAAGAATCTAACAAACACATGCTAAATTACGAAGTGGATTCGGCATGTATCCCTAAACCGTTTGTTAAACATTTATTCAGGATGTATTCCAGACTAAGAATTTAATTGATTTCTATGTTGTTTGAAATAACACAAAAAATAATATTATTAAATAGTAAAAAACAGACACATTTGTACTTCATGAATGACGGTCGAGAATGGCAACAATCAACTTCATGAGGAAGGAGACTGGATCTTGTATGACAACTTTGTTGATAGAGTTAAGACCGGGTAGATGTTGTCTAATATTGCAACATGTTAATGTTAACCCTGCTGATTTCATTTTTGTCCTCTTCTTGATAACCATTTTTTTCATGTTTGTCAGCAAACTGGGAGATTGTAATCTTCATGGCGCCGTTTTTTTAATGGACTTCCCGACTCTAAACTCGTATCCTGGTATTGATAACTATAGCTTACAAAGGCTTTTAGAAATATATTAAGAATATTAGAACTCAGAATATTAAGAATATTAGAACTCAGAATATTGTTCACATGGATTGCAACTAGAGTCTGAGTGACTGATGAGCGACCACATTTGACAGATCGCTCAACGAATTTTGTAGGCAAAAGAACGTTTTTCTATGTTTCGTGTGTATTGCTGTCTTTTAAATTATACTTTTGAATCGTGCATCAATTCATATTCTAGTTATGAAATCAAGGGTCACAAATCCAATTTTGGTCGCTCAACGAAAAGCGGATCTTAATGACATAGCACACACGCATGCATCTTGATGCCGTCCAGAGAGTTTTAACTAATTTTTTCCAAAATGGTCCGGTTTCGTTTGATACTGTAGAGGAAGAGAAATATTTCGAACCACAAGGAAAGATAACATGAATCGATTATTAAACAATTCCATGCTCTGGAAAGCGTTATTTCAGAATCTATTAAAGTAAACTACTAGTAAACAGACGAGAAATCTTAGCTCTCTTAGAATGGTGCGGTTTCGTTTGATACTGTAGAGAAATATTTCGAACCAGAAGGAAAGATAACATGAATTGATTATTAAATAGCTCCATGCTCTGGAAAGCGTTATTTCTGAATCTATTAAAGTAAACTACTAGTAACAGACGAGAAATCTTAGCTCTCTATTTTTTGTTCGGAAAGAGGGGAATGATAATTCACATAAACGCTTTGTAAAAAATGGTTCCATGTTGCCCGACACCGACCTTCCTTTTTCCGTTAGGATAATGTGGAGGAGGTCAGATATCCGAGGGCAGGAACACAACCACAATGTCGCTGATTGTTGGTCCCATGTGGCGTTCCGCTTCCCATTTCCAAACTTTTTTGATACAAATGTGTGATAGATTGCCCGGGAGCACGAAGGAAACACCATAATTTGGCTAAAGCAGATAGATACAAGATTATCCCTAACCCCCGAGGTTCAAGGATGGAACCTCTGCTGGCTTTCGGAAACCCATAAACATCGCCTTGCCCAGGGTCAGGGTGGAAAAATTCAAATTCAGCGGACCTCCAGGTGATTTGTCAGTCCGTCTGACGTACTGGGGCACCGCAGATCAATTGACGATGATGAACGCGGGCCAGGATAACTCTTACTCGGCGGTTTTTCCGACCAGGTTGTCGATTGAATGTGGCCCCGTGATAAATTTGCCCCATTGTTGTTGTCATCGCGATGTGATATCGCGAGAAATCGATCATCCACGGGGGAGACCTTTGACACCTGCCGTGCACTCTCGCTGTGGGCAGACGATGTGGTGGGGAGGGGGGCAGAGTTAACCGCCAAGGGGAATGGAGAGTGGGAAACATTATACAGGTTACGCGGATTCATGTACAGAGGTTGAACTGATCAATAGTTTGAACATTTCATCCTGTATACCTTGGAGGTAAAGTTCTGTGATTGTTTGTACTCTAACAGTTATCATAACGTTACACAAGACAGAGTAACGTTTTTTGTTGACCGAAAATGACAAATACAGTATATGTAACAGCTTTAATCCAGACAGAAATACACAAACAACACACCACCATACCGGCAAAGTTCTTTTTAAAGTTACTTTTCTACAGAATATCTTAAAAACCCGCCAAGAGATGGCAGCAACCATCTTTTCACAATGTCCTCTAGCGATACTGGGAAGATAAGCAGAAAAGTCACACATATAGTGAGAGTACTTGTCTGTTTTTATTCCCAATCCTTATCCTATAGTGCAGTGTATATGATTGACGACTCAATTACAACTTATAAACGTCTTCAGAGTTTTGATGGCTGTAGTTTTTATTGGATGTTTTTTGTTGCTCATAACCATGGCCCTCAATACTTTGCCGTCAAGTAGTCCATGGACTGTTAATCCCACAAGAAACGCCTTCAAGAATTCCAAAGACGTTATTATGGTTTGACGCGGTAATAACATATTTCACCGCAGCATCTTGAGTTGTATTTGGGGGAATAAAAGCTATTGCATGTGAGCCAGAACACCCGGCATTATTAGATTCATAAAACATTGTTACCACTTCTTGCATAGGACAGGTTTGCCGGGATGACTTTTGGAACCTTCGGGAGAAATCTGTGGCTAGCCAGACCACTAGTGCACTGAATTCATTTTTTTCATGACGGACGGGGAAGATGGAATACAGATATTTTATTGCCTCTAGCTGGCGAGGACGCGAAGGACTGCGATCGGCTCAAGTAGACGTGAACTCAGAGTGTAAGAGGTGGGGGCGCGGCTCTACAAGATGTGAAGAATCATGAACATGTGAAGATTGTCCAACCTCAGTGGACAGTGACATAAGTGTACTCTGCTGTTTTAGAAAGAATTTGTTTTTTGTTTTTTTCAGAACACCATGGAAAACTTAGAGAGATACGGGCAGTCTACCCGAAAGGATGCTGACGACGATGGCACGAAATAATGCAGATGTACTATTGATTATGTAGCTTTCCTCCATTCAAGTTGTTATTGCGCAGGTAGAGCATCTTCAAAACAATAGTGACAACAACAAACACTCTTTCATACCCGGACTCAGTCACCACTACTTATCTCTACACAGTAACATTACAAATGGTAAGTCCCTATCAACCTTTCAATGTTATTTCTTTCCTATTGCATTCTTTTCCTCAAAAGAAGACAGCACATGCTTGGATACCAAACGACAAACAAATCAAAGTAAGCCCTACATATTACTCTGTGAAATCTGTAGTACATAGTACGATAATACCCCTCCCCAATACTAGATCAGTAATCTCATGTTATACATCACTCGTTACAAGACTCCCTAATAAACTTCACGCCGGATACCTCGCCTCTGGGATCAAGATTCGCATCATATCGCGATCAGCAAAAAGCCAGGACATTAACGGCTTAATTACGTCGACAAGAGTGAAAAATGAACCTTTCCCGTGCGCCGATGCCGACATTACGGATGAGTAATTCGCCCCATTTGTCTCATAAAAAGATCATATCAACTCCCAGAGTCTTATTATTTCCTTAAGCTCCTTTAACCCAGCCGCAGCAGCGGAGATGTGAGTGGTTCTGGAGACGGATGGCAGGCACAGGAGAAGGGGGTGTTTACTACGGTGGTTTATCAAATATATGTATAATAGCAAGTACTAGTACAACATAACACAATGCTGAGACAACACGAGGGGAAGTTAAATTGGACATGTCAGATGGGGAGGGACAGGGATAGATTTGTCGGTTTTTTATAGGCTGTAACTGTAGTCTAATGCCAACAACTGTTGTCTGTGTCTTTTAGCTCTAACTGTGTGAAATGTTGTGGGAACATTGTATTATATTGTGGAATGCTATATTTGGATACAATGTGCATTTACAGAATAGCTAGACTCTACGTGTCTTCCTAGCAGACCGACTGTCCATAGTCCACATTGGGCGGATACTGTCCAACGTGTTGATATCATCTGTACAGTCAGTGTACACCCATTACAACAACCATTGATTTTATCGTTTGCATTGTTGCTGACATTGGTTTGAGACAGTGCCGTTGTATTCACGCACACAAAGCAAACAACTATATACTCGACGTTTAAGCACTTTTGTGAAAAGCAGATGAAAACTAATCTCCAAGCAGATTCGGTGGGGCAAGGGGACTTTATATTGGCCAGTCCTGTATCCATTGGCCGCCTGTATCCAACGTTCGAACGTTGGATACAGGCGGCCAATGGATACAGGACTGGCCAATATAAAGTCCCCTTGCCCCACCGAATCTGCTTGGAGATTAATGAAAACATCCGTAAAGAAGAAAATCAAACATACATATGTACGTCAATAAAGGATTTTGCGTGCGCAATGAAGCAGTCCTACAGCGCTACCTAGTGATCTGTAGGTGAAGTGCACCGTCCATATTGTGGGTGAGGAAATGATGACGGGATTAGATTTATCATACGACAGTCCTGTGTCGTCTGTATTATGAATAGGCAGTTCTTAAAGACAGCAAACAGAATCTACAAAAATGAGGCCAGACTTGGGAAGAACTTGGCACGACGAAACGCTACGGCCATTGTATAGCGGGTATGCCATGTTACCGACAGTGTATATGGGCCCAACCACGACCAAGTTCCTTTTTTTAGTACAGTTTTGTACATATGGTGTTATCACCAGCGGCTGCACTTCTGTGTAATTGTATTGATGACCATGCTGTAAAAGGGCTTATGTTGACGTATACCGTCGTTACACAGACAACAAAGAATCAGTTGTGATCATCCCAGTAATGACTTAATTGTTTCTGAACGTGATGAGGAATTTTCACTTGGCCGGGCGTTTGAATTCGTTTCTCCAACGGCCAACTCACCACTCAGACACACTCAAACCGAAACCTGTTAATAAAACTGATCTAGTGTAATTAAGTGATAATGTTGCAGATTCTATTGACTTGTGGGGTTTTGCTCAGTTTACGATATGTGCATCATGCATCATTACGTCTCATCTTAAATATACACGACACATCATATTTCACCTTTGTATGACGTCTGTGTAGTTCTTATCTAGCGAATGAAAATCCCATCATGTGCTATAGATCGTATGGATGCGTCGAACTTCCCTGGATGAAATATCATCATTTGTCGCTAGGGGGCAATTCAGAACTGTCAAGCAGTGATCAGGTTATCACATCCGCCGATGATATTTATGTTTGTACCGTGTACAACTGTCGTGTAATAAGGTTCTTCTGTGTTTTCAGGAACGTTTATGATTGCAACACATAAGTCCACATCACATGAAGGCACACTGTGTAATCTCCAAGCAGATTTGGTGGGGAAAGGGGACTTTATATTGGCCAGTCCTGTATCCATTGGCCGCCTGTATCCAACGTTCGCCCAACGACTGTGAACATGCCCTGCTACTCCATGAGTTCCAACTGGGGAAGTGAGATTTCTCCAACAGTTCGCAGCACAGTTACTGAACGTTGTCTGGTATTCAAGCTATCGCCATGACGTCACGGCCAGCGAATGGTAGGCAAAAAAACGGGTGACGGCTGGTTTGCCTACCAATAATTTGCATATGTAACATTTGCATGTATATGATGTGAACAAAAACAGCGATCGCTCGTATTAAAAGCCTGTTCAGAGTTTTTCTTTTATTCCAATATATGCATGTAATGACAAGACACGGTGACGGCACACTCAAGTTCTTTCAATATTTTAATGCCGCCACCAACGGACAGAGGACAGTACAATACAAATATACACCTTAGTGAGGTGAGGAAAGTCGTGTAATGTGCCTTGTTCAGAGTTGGAGGGGGAGGGGATGTTGGCGCCAGTTGCACAAACTGTCTTAAATTTCTGTTTAATTATCTATTTCACGCCGTGCTAAGTTCCCACAAAGAAGTTAACGAATACAATTTTCCAAACGTACCTCCAGCTTTGTGTTCCCTTTCACACGTGGTAAGAAATCGGTCCTCTCGCGCACTCAAATCTGGCGGGGTCTAAAATAATCAAGTAATGTACATGTACTAGTAACTAGCGTTCCCAGGATTCTTTGCGTCATAAACCTAATCACTCGCTCGTAGCCCTCATACGGAATCAAGATGTATTGCACAAGACGATAACGTAATTAAATATTACTCTGTGAAATCTATACCACATACCTTTATAAAAATCATTGACCATGTTGTTTTCATAATGATTGTTGTGAATGTCCAGATTGGGTCGATATTCAGCATGTGCCATTTATCATTATCTGACTTAAGGTCGAAATACAAATTTTCACCTATCAGCAAAACACTCACTAATTTGGATTGTTTGTTAATATATCCCTTTCGCTCACCACTAATCCTGTGTAAAGGAACACCCTGGCCACGAAGTACGTTCTAAAGCGTATCTCATTTTCACTCAACCTAAAGCGTATTGCATTTTCTCCATTAGCCCACCAGAAAGTTTTTGACCCTTGCTAACATGAACTTCAGCTTTGTAAAGTTTACCTTGGTAGCTTTTTTTTAATACAAACCTTTCAAGTACATGAGGAACGTCTTACAATAAATGTGTGTGTCATCATGAAAATGTCTCAGGCCATTGCAGACAGGCTGACTCGTTCTGTTGAGACGTCCTCGTCTTCTGCTGACGTCACCCTCTCCTCCTGACCTTGACACGGACAGGGTTCTGCTGGTTCTACCGATAACGCCAGAAACAAGATGGCGACCCAGTACGTGGACAGCACCGCGACTCTCCTGGCGGTCGGGCACGGGTCCCCAGGGACTCGAAATGCGAAAATGGACAAGATAGAGTCGGAGATGGCGAACAACACAGCACCTGTACCACGGGACGAGATAAGGGCATGTCTTTATATCTTTGCTTTCAGCAAAACTAATTTTCTTATATATAATGGGTCACCAATCCAGCAACAATAAAAATAGTTTAAAACATCAGATAAACATTTTCCATGGAAGTTTAAAGATAAAACATTTGTTCCGACACAAGAAAGATTGATCTCACCTAGAGCTTTCGACCTGTCACTCTCAGTGAGACTTGTCACGTGACTTCTCTGAAGTGTGACGTCAACACTGGGTCAAATGTATCTGGTAAATGATGTCGGCCCCCGTCTAGGTGAGAACAATTCTCTTGTGTTGGAACAAAAGTTTTTAAAAACTTTAAACCAACACAAATGAACGTTCATGATTTTCCATGGAAGTCAATACTTGTACTGTGTTTCAGTGTGGCCGAAACAACAATACTAGTGACATTGAAAGAAATGAGGTAACACCCAGGTAGATCCTTACCTGATGCCGCCAGGATCTGGGTCCACCTCAGTCCTGACGCCTCCCAGCACTGTCCATCCGGGTCCTCAGCTCCACTGTCTCCCCTGTAGACGAACTTCGCGCATCGTTCATCCGTACAGCTCCCCAGGCAACACCGGATCTCAACCCGGGAGAACGACCTCCACCCCATCCCGCCGATCAACAGCGCGTAGACTAGGACGAAAAAGAACATGGCCCCGGCCAGGCCGGGCGCGAGGACACCGTACAGGATGATGACAGCTGCGAGCCAGGGGATGGTGAGGATGAGGCGGAGAGGGGTGCAGCGGAAAGCAGCCATGAACACAGCATGTGCAGCTCCAAACACCGCCATTCCTGTAGGAGATTAAACGAGTTACTGTCTGGCTGTCTACAAAAGCGAGTACATGATATCGTACAAGTGGAACCACATGTTTCTATCTATAGATTTAGATGGTAGTAATTTTTCCCTGAGACCCACAAGAATAGATAAATACCCGAGTTAGTAAAACGCGTGACATATCATGAATATTTTTCTGGAAATATCCATCGTCTGACCTGCCAGAAAGAAGGCGTTGTGGTGGTGGTCCCAGGCGATGACTCCATCCGCTACTCCACACAGGAACGTGGCCGCGAACATTAGCCTGTCGTACAGCCGCCCACCACAGAACACTGCAGGGGAGAAGGCGACTCATATCATACCTCTTCAGGGCATTTCATGGCAGAAGTTGAGAAGACACACCCACACAAATCATACTTGATAAAAAGCGGGAGCAATACGGTAAGAAACGTCAAGTAAAAAAAATAGTACAACTTGAGCAGTAATGTTTTATACATGTATGGTACTTTTATTTGTTTTAGACCTCTAGGTCTACAGAATATTTTCTTTAAAACACTTTGGAATCAGTCCCTGGCGTACCTTTCCCATGGAGGCCCAGGAAAAGTACCAGACACATCGCAGGTAACATCTTGACGACTGTGGCCTCGGCTGAAGGCGGGTTGTCAGGTAACAGCAGCGCGAAGTACAGGATAAACGTGATGAAGAAGGGCAGCAGTTTCAGCAACGTCAGCAGCTGGTACATCAGAAACAATGGCAGGTGGGTTTTGTGAAGACACATCTTTACGTACTTACAGAACTACAGTCAAACCTGGCGCATCCACTGACGCTCTGCTAACCAGTCGTATCTTATTCTATTTTATTTAAACTTTATTTTAGGCACTTGGCCCATATGACATACATACAGGAATATAAGGTACAAAAAAAGGACTGAGTAGCTAGAATACTTCTATCTAAATAACTAACTTAAAAGACAAGATTAACGTAATGCCTCCAAAATGGGCTAAGATAAAAACGGTCGGAGTGGGCAAAAGTATGTATAATGGAGTTCTCGGAAGAAAGCAACCGGGAAACGAACGAGTGGGACAGTTTACGAATAGCGTCAAATGTGTCAAACCTGTTATTTGCGAAAAGTAAACTAGTGCTGGACTGTCTGTTCACACCAAGCAGCAGCTTAAGGGCTCCATTATAAGCCACTCGTAACTAAGAGATAACGCCCACACTATATTCAGACCAAAGTTGAGCACAATACAGACTGGCACAATAGCTACCGAACAATATGCGCTTTATGCGCTTTACTATACTCGCTTTACGTGGTATCTAGCCGGCAACCACTTTTTGTAGCCCCTGGGGGCATTCTTCCCCCATCCAACAACCAAAATTGATTGCCAGCGGCACCCAAGCCTGTTTCGAAACTGTGGGCATCACTTATAGATATGATATGTTTTCAAGAAATTAAAATGTATATTGTGCAAATTAAACCTCCTAAACTACCGTCCACCGCCCCTTGAGTGATTGGTGATACCAGGTTTGACTGTAGTGTAGAGTTGTCGTCGTGTGAGCACAATGCAGTGAAGGGTTGTGAAAAGCCATGCTGTATAATTAGGTGACACACAGATGACTTGTTACAGCATATCAAGGACCCATTTATGTTATGTATCCAGTCCGTCAGACGCACATGCCCCGGTACTTGTATAAGCGCTTCACTTTTCAAACCTTCATCCTTGTGAGCAAATTAACTATATCATATATCTGAAATACAAGCCTGTGTGAGACCAATATAGATTGTCATAAGTCCATATGTCAGTGACAAATATTTCATCCATTTGCCCTGGCTATCCAAAATGTGGTCTGCGTAGAGGCTTGCATAGGCGCCTCACTGTTCAAACAAACCCTCATCCATGTGAGCTTACCTATGTGATATGGCTGAAATACAAGCCCGTGTGAGACCAGTGTAGATCGTCATAATTCTACATTCCAGTGTACAAGTATTTGACCCATTTCCCCCGGCTATCCAACACGTTAGTCTCCACCAGACTCCCTTGGCTGAATAAATAGTAGACATTGGCCTGCTAACTCTCCCAGCCAATTATATCCCTTTTTAGGCCGATTTCTACTATTATATATTCAGCCTGCTAAGGAGTCTGGTGGAGACTAGTCTGTGTAACGCAAACTCTGCCGTCCGGGGCTTTAGTGGCCCAGGGCCGGCTGGATACTGGGTGGCCGGCCAACCGTAAAAGCGATTTAATCAGGCTAGGTGGAGACTACCAAAACGTGGTGTGTGTTGAAGTATCCAGGCTGGACCAACAACTGTAGCTAGGAAACCTACCCAGCTGGATGCTAATAATATTAAAAGTCATGAATCGTTTCAAGTTGCCTGCTGGTCGGCATCGTGATAACAAGCCATGCATGAGAGGAACGCGGAAGTAAGACTGTGGAGTAGGGTTATGTCCAAACTCTGGTGCAGACAGAATGAAAACAGGTAATCAGTAGGTGACTCAGTAGTCATAACACACACGGACTTACCACAAATTTAGTGTTCATTGTGGAGTCAGGTCGGGTGCCTCACCAACTCAGCAATTCTGGCAGTTTTAAGGTCCTGTCTAAAATTAAACGTTCTTCAATATATGAACAAAAATGTTCATAAACTCCGTGTGGCGCTGTGGTACATGTACCAATCTTCCTCGTGTCCGACGCTCAACTGCCCGGAGATGTAACTTGCTGTAGTGTGCGACGTCGTTCGGGTCCCAGTACACGTACGAAGCCCGAGCTACATGTATATCTGTGAAATAAATGGGTGGATAGTGTTAGCGACAACTCATGCATACATTGTAACCTATGACCCCCAATCGTTTACGTGCCAGAGATTCGCGAAACAAAGGATTACGGACCTCGTGACCTTTAGGTACTATCATAAATAATTCCCCCCCAGGGCAAGCGAGGTTAGCGTACGCGACAATAGACTCCGAAACACCCCAGTAAACACTGTAATTTGGAGGTATACTGCATTGCAAGGAGGCTTAACACGTTTTCTCCATCAAACCATAGGAGAGGAACGTTGAAACCAAAAGGGCGGACGTAGGTACACACCTGTCTGCATAGTAAAGAGAGAACACAAACAAAGCGCTATATTGTATACTTAGTATGTGCTTGGATACGGAAGTCTAGCTCTACAACGCTGTGAGCGATAATTGTACTTCAACTTGCATACGAAAGAGGGCGTCGTTACACCAAGGCCAAGTAAGCCATCGTTGTTGGCGGTGGTTCGTGTATTTTGCAATTATAATTATTATTTGAACCAATTACATCTGAAGGGAGGATGTAGGGTAACTGCCCCCATCCGGGCGACCCAACCCACTGCCAGATACAGTAATTTTACCGTCCAATATCACCAACCAAACAGGAAAGTGGTGTATATAACAAAATTAAATGTATTGCAGCTCCCGCCCACCAGAAAACGTTGAAGAGTCTGATTACAGATCAATGATGATACTCTGATTTTTCTAACATTTTACAAGAGTACAAGAACAGTTGGTAACATTACACACACATGTATGCCCATCAAATTAAGCCTTAGATCACAGGTCTCATGTACAGGTAAATATTCTAACGTCCCATCCGTTTTCATAGCTGTTATGATTTCTCATAAATGTGTCATGCGCAGTAACCTTCATCTGTTTCATCTCACTTTCCTGTGAAAATATCGGCCCGGATTAGAGGCGTCTGTTCTGATCGCCAACAATTCACTTTCCTCCCATCAAAGTCAAACTGTGTCCCCTGGCATATATCCCAGCGATAAACTCAGATTCGGTCCATCAGATTTCATGGCGTTATTAATATTTACAAGGCGCTGAAAGGCGAACCGACTCAACTAGACGCTTTTAAAGGCCAAATGTCAGAAAAAATATTGGCGATATTGCTACTGAAGTCCTGATGTGGACAGCGTTCATTTGCTGTTGCAACAATTTCATATCTTACGAAATCAAAGTGGTCAATATTCAATCGAAGAAATCTAACACCAACAAGTATTCGAGGCTGGGAAACCCTTTATATAATCCCTAAACGACATCTTAGCAGGCAGAAAGCAAGTGATGACAAAGGAGTATTTACTGAGGCATGCACGTTGTTTAGCTATGTATGATATACAGTAGGGTTCCTCCGACAGGCAATGTTTCGACACGCTTGCCAGCTCTTCTACCCGCACTAGGACCTTTTCAGGTTGACTATCCCACAGGACAGGCGTTACTTTCCAATCAGAGGTTTAGGCTTATTTTTGATGTGTTTTAGCCGTTTCGATCGGGCTTCAAGTCTTTTTTTGTACTTGCATCTTTTTTTCGCCAGCCAAATGGTAACTTTTCGGTGGCAAATGGTAACTGCCTGGCAAATGGATACTGCCTGGCCAACATATGATACTGTTGCAGCCACCAAAAGATCTGCTTGTGGATTAGCGTTGGCTAGGTTATTAATCTAGCATTCTTGGAAGCCCTCAGTCACCGTACCCCAAAACAAAGCCTGGAAAACGAGGCTACTCATTTGCAGCTTCATTATGGCAAAATGTATACAAAGGCCCTCCTGTTATGATTCCCTAAGCTTGTTTTGTAGAGCAGTATTTGCAAACCATGAGCCCAGGTTGGTTTTCTATATGTATACATGTATCTAACATGACAGCAGCCATTCTGGTTTTTATACGACCGGTAACGTTAGATTGGGCAAATAGAATGTCTTCCAATTAGCACGCGCGGGACAAGACGTACTGCCAACTCCTTAGCAACGAAAAGGTCAAGACCATTATTCAGTGTTTTCTCATTTCCGTTATGTCATTAGACGTCAGTTAGTGCTTAGTTAGTGACGGCTGGAATGGATGGTTAAACGCGGGAGGAGGTCTCCCTGGGCGAACAGCTATTATCGAATCTATAGCTAGTACAATGGATTTCAACAGACTTGATGTTATGGACAGATTTATTTATATATATATATTCAAATGCAACAACTCTTACAATTCAAAAATAGTTAAATACATAAAAGACTGTTTTGCTATTAGGAAAAATGCCAAAAAGCATGATTAGCCCTACCGACTATGATACTGTATTAGCCCTTGTTGTTTAGTAATAAAATTAAGATGTTAAAATCCTTTTCTTTAGTTCTGAACTATGTTCAATAGTCTTTGCCATACATTGTACCATGTACAACTGTCGTGCAATAAAGTTCTATCTATATACGTCTGTTCTCCCCCTAAGTTTTTGGTGACAGGTACCCCCTCTCTTTTTTTCTTTACGTAGCAACTTCGCGGATAGGTGCTAGTGTAATTTGTGAGAGCGAAATGGTCTTATGTGCTCGAGCTCTCTGCGGTGCATTAAGGACGCCATCTAGCGCTTCAGGCCAAACCGCATCTATGAAGGCTTAGTGTATAAAATTGATAAGAGGAAGGTCACACACGATTTGTTTATCTCCATTCCTCTTTTTTTTACGTATCCTAGGAGTTTTGATGCACGCCGTGCACCTAACTTATCCTTTTACCCCATACTACATCATTTGACATACAAACTGTTTAAAAGCTACATTTACTTTTTCTATATGGCGTACACACCCATATTTTGATTTATAGTTGGAAAATCACCATCCGTTCATTTATGGCGTATATGAATCCTGAATTTGTTTTAAACCTTAACGTTGTGGTTCTCCTTCTACTCCTGGGACCGGGGAACTGCTTCCGACCTGTTTCAGAGCCACGTTTATGTAAATGAGATGACGTCATCCCCTGAGAATTCTGGCACGGTGAGTCGCAGAATTTCCGGAGGAAGCTGGTGCAGTTGGTACAAGCACGCCGCTCTACGAGAGGTGCGCTCAACATTTACGGATACACACACTCTTCTTCAGACACGTCTACGGTGAGTACTCGGACAAGTAGTTTGGAGGATGATGTTGAAAGGATACCAGTTCACGTTATCCATGCATTTGTCTTTTATGTATAGATCTACGAAGGTGTGTAAAAATTACTCTAGATTTTCCAGAATGCAAAATGACTAGAGGTGAGAAAAAAGTGAATTTTTCCCCTATGTGAGTGCTGTATATGCTGACAAATGTTCCCAATTTCCCCTGAGTGCAAGCTAGCTTTTTTGGTTCATAACGAATGAGGTTTGATTCTCGGAAGCTGGTCCGTGGGATCAGATTCAATGATGTACTGTGAAATTCATGGTGACTCTGACCTTACACGCTCTACATCAGCGGAGCGCCGTGCATTTTTAGACCAGTTCCACACAATGGTTCGCTTAGCGCGAGATGTAAATGACTAGTAGGCAATCATAGCATATTTTGTCTGTCTTTTTTTGTATATTATACATCAATTATGATACAGATGTAAGAATATTCTACCAGAAAGGTACGATCCACAATGACTTATGTTTTCCGTGCATTGATGGGGTGCGGCACGAAAGATTTGCTATGGTTGCAGGAGTCTAAATGTCTGGTGAATCCCCTACATGGTTGCTCCCCAGCCGTTTGTTCTCTAATGTTTATTTACACATCTTTTGTTCCACACGACTGCGTTTCACCTGCTCGTCCTGAGGAGACCGCTTTTGTCCCGGGCGCTCGCACCCTTTTAGAACAACAATAACTTCAGTACGTACAAACACTGCCCAGAAGGTCCCAATCAGGCAAAACAAGCCATTTCTATTTATCTTATACCATTGTAATGTTTCGACAGCTGGCCTGAACAAGTAGACTGTGACTAAATCGGGAGAAACGCCTGCATGGTTAAGTTTCAATTGTGAGATAGCCACCAAGAAAGCTATTTAAATCCACCACGCACCGAGTCTGTATAGTGAAGTATTCCACTGTAGTCAACGCTTCTATGGGCTGGTCGACTGAAGTCCGGTCCCCTTAAAATCTTTATTTATTTCAATATATAAGATTTATAGTCTTTGGTTTGAATGTTTTCATATAGATCCTTATCAAAGTACGGCAAATTCCTGATCATGACAATGACCTGGATGGTTTCAGGAGAGTGACACTGTGTTACAATCCAGTCTTGCTTTTCATAATTGTTCATAATTTCCAAACATAGGGTCAATTCTCTGTGTTGAAACGTAGTACATCTGTATGTATGTTTACTTGATACAGGAGGATACGATTATACTGTGTAGAATTTTCGGATGGCAACGAAAGTATTTTTTCTTCCTTACCTTCTTCCTCATTTTTTTTGTCATTATTATTGCCTAATTAATAGAGCTTGTTAGTATTGAATACGATGCAGCATTAGATTAGAAAAAACCGTCACCCTTTCCGTACCAATATACGGAGTCATTACCATGCAAATAACGATATCGCCATCTCGCATGTCACGCGCTTCCTGGCTCGCTCAAATTGTATTGTCCATGGCTCATGTGCAACAATGCAATAACGACGGGTTTCTCTGTCACGTAAGATGGTTTCTATGCATCTAATATCGTGCACAGAGGGGCGGACTTACTACAGTAATCGGCGAGTGATTTTCTCAGGGGGAGCAACGTTGTTTTCTTGTCATGAGAAAGCCTCTCACACAACCACAGACGGAAACGCGAAATGCATTAAGTTGACCTATCCCTTACGTCATATACTAAAATTTTCTACGGTCTTTGAAATAAACAAACCGTAAAATGGGGTTTACTATGCAGTTATCAACAATTCTTTGCTGGTCAGCTCCAGAAGAAGTTGGCTTCTCAAGTTTTAGATACATCGATTTTCCTAGATGTGCGATTTCTTTATTCTGCAATTTTCAACTGCGCCCTTGCTCACAGGGTGGAAAGTTTTTCCTCCACCCCTCCTGCTCTGCCAAACTTATTTTCCGCTTTGCCTCCTCCCGGAAAATTGCAGAAGGAACGTTTAGTGCTTGTATATTTACCGAGCAAAATGGCGTTTTACGGGAGGAGTGATGAAAAGAATCAGACTGACATTTTGATTGCCGGTAATATACGCCAAGGTCAAATACTGCATTAGGGTGAGGGTGAAATGACGATTAAATGGGGGCCAGCGCAGATTTAAGCGCGGGGATAGATTAAGTTCTAAGGATAAGGTCTCGTGTCCCTGGAACCGAATAACGTCAACGTCATCAGCAAGTAGGGATGTCTGACAGACCACAATTACTGTGTGCGCAGGAGGGGGGTGGGGGGTAGTGAAAATTCTCAAGTTTCCGCATACTTAAAAGAAGATTAGAATATATGATAACACACAGAACAGGAAAGAACGGAAAATATTGTCTTTGGACGCAATGGACCTCCAAATAAAAAGTGCTGGCTCACATCTCACGACCTCTCGCAACTCTTAAAGGAGATTGGTACAACGGTCACTTGTTTCAACAATCGTTAGGATACGCTAGGAATGTTTAGAAATTAGGCTGGATGGAGAGGCTTAGATCTCATTCCATCTGGATTTGTTCGGAAAAACCGCGGTTTGCTCCAAGGTGCCCCTCTCACCTTGGACTTCTAAGCAGACAGCAGACCACCATACATACACATCGGATAGTAATAGCAGTATTTAGAAGATGTAATTTTGCTGACGATTTACAGAACCGGACCTGCCCCATGACTATCGTTTCTACAAGAAGATACCCAAGCCTACACTTAAAGGTGGGCAGACATTAAGGCTGATCACCTGTGGGGTAGATCGATCGGAGAAATTACAACTCTTCTTCACGGAGATTGGCGCCGAGGTTAGAAATGTCTCTCCGCTTATCACATCGATTTCAAATCGTCCCGACAGATGTTTGCCGCTATTTCTGTTTATTACAGAAAGTTGATTTTCGTACTTGGCATAAAGTTTGCGTACATTTTGCACGAAAATTGTCCTGCAATATTATCACATACCTGCAGTCAATGTACGTACAGCTATAAAGAGATTCATGTGATAATCGTGCTCAGGTATCAAGATGAAGCAATCAATTGGTACTTATACAAATGAAACACGTGCCTGTGCATACTGCCGACATGATATTTGCGCCTCGTACGTTTATTGTAGCCTGCGGGTACAACGTGCATTATTCCTGTTATGTTAATGCGGTGCCGAGATGGATGTTCTGGAGTGCATCAGGGTATTTTCACGTGGAAGCCTCTCTGTTTCTGAGTGGAAATGGGATTTTTAATGGCCGGTTTGTCATCAGGCGCTTTCCCAGGAGTGAAACATAATAGCACCAGCCTACAGCGCGCCTCTCAATGTACAAGTCTCGTTCCCCGGGGAACACTAGTGTTTTTGTTCGCGACGTAACGCAATCCTGCAGTTTTGACGAATGTCAGCAACTTCTAATGGTCGCTGGAACAGCGGTAGGCAAGGCAGAAAAGTACCGGATAAGTACCGGGAATGTGGTGATGAGGAATGGATTCCTGTAGTTCCAGACTCCATGGCGACAGAAGACGAATAACCGTCTCTTTCGCACTTTCATTTAGGTCGTCCTTGATCTTTTAAGTTCTCCATTTTTTTCTACCGTGATGACGGATTCTTTTGCCTGTGGCAATGAAGATTGAATAAATGTACACCACAAAGGAAAAATAAAACTATGAAAAGGACTGGCGCCTTTTAGAATAGTATCTGGTTGAAGTTGAACTTGTTTTGATTGGACGTTGTCTGGTTTAACAATGCATTTGTATGTGACATCGATTTCTTATCTTGCATCTTGCCAGACATACATGATAACAGCATTGGCGGAAGGACCATCTTGCGCAACCCTGGCTTGCTAGTCAGAATACGAAATTGTTTGGAACAAATCTCCAAGGACTGGATAAAAAGGCATTCAGTGTGCGGGTGAAATGAATCACTTAGTATGGCTCTTAATGGTTTTCACTCCCGGCAGCTGACCAGATAGTTTTATATCGTTTGCACACAGGCGTTGATGACGTATTCTCGACTACAAAATCACTTGGTCACCAAAAAGGCCATGGATCATATTCCTTGACATTGGATTGCAGAGATTGTTCTCGAATTGCATGAAATTTGCGCTCTGGCAAAATATAACGTAACAATTGTAATGATACTTCTGGGTATGATGAAGAATTTCCTCTCATCCGAATTATAATGACCCTCATAGCCATCCACTAGCTTGATAGCCTTATTGAAACTCTCTCATTTTCGAGTCGTTTCCTCATCCCTCTAACATCCTGTAATGACACAGGCACTGTAAGTGCGAACCACCTGTCTTCGGGTATACTGTTCAACATTCCCCTCTAGTATCTACTTCTGGTCCCCTCAAAACCGAGTCGTAAAACGGCAACATTTTCAGGGCTATTGCCTCTCCGCCGCGGAGTAAGAACCTATCACCCCGCGGAATGTCTGCCATTTAGACTGCTTCCTGTCCTAAATAAGTTACCGCCATTTTCTGACAGTTTCCGAGGCCTGATGAACGGCTTGGCACGCTGTAAAGCGCACGGCCCATTACGTCCCCTCACCGTGGTGCAGAATTCCACATCCAGAGAGCTGCCTTTAACATGGAGATTATAGAGGTGTGGATTCCGCCTAGCGAGTATTCCCTGTTTCGCTTAACCTATTTCCCCCGGCCCCGGTACTGCGTGTAATATAAAGTAGGGGCAGCGGAGTCTATCGGTATGTGCACAAAAGGGAAATAAACATGAACTATACGAACGAGAGGGAAATAAATTTGTGAAACAGTTTAGATTTAAACTTACATTACTTGTCGAGGACTGCTTTATCGTGTGAAATCCGAGATTGTATCAACCTTTGTCTGCTGGAAATGAACGCAAACTTTCTAGTGTCTTTTCGAAGCATTTATTTCTCAATTAAACCTTCTGATCGTTTGATCCATTCCGTAACTACCTCATCTCCCACTAGGTAATTTAGTTTCAGAATGCGATATTCTCCGGGCCAGAAATGTTACTGTCAGTTTTTTTATTTTTAAACGACTTCTGTTACTTTCTGAGTTGATGAATCTGAAAACACAAATCTCTGCTTGAGGCAAAGGTAAACAATTGTAACAAGTTAAGTGTGTATATTTGACACGATCCAGTTTTGGACAATAATCACAGTTACTATAATGAATGAAAGACCTTTATTGCACGTTTATGCTCTTATGAGCTAAGTACAGGTCATGAGTAAAGCAGAAGTAAAAATTACAGCAGTATCTTACCAAAACTATACGTACCAATGTTAGCTACTATGTACAGGTTCAACTTCTTCTCGCTTCTTAAAACAGTTGTGGATATATGAACATATAGAGCTAATGATACATGGTTTGTCTAGTTTCATGAGGAATCTGAATTTTTCTGTTCTTTTTAAACGTCCGAAGCTAGGGAACTTGTCTTCGATACATTATTGCAAGGTCGTCTAGCTGATGTCTTGTTTTGACGATATGATAAATTTGCTCATGTTGGGTGGTGCATCGTCCCGTCTATAGCAGCTTTATAGGAAATCTGGACAGCCCCATGAGCAATACCTCCAGGGCAGCTCTCAGTTCCCGGACTATATCACGGGCTTTCTGTGTGACGACCATGATTAATGACCTTTCACAATTCAGAACAAGCTAATCTCTTGAATTATGGGTAATGAGGACGACCTCTGACCTTCAGGATCGGTGCGGTGATGGAGCACTTGGCCCGCCACAGACATGTGCACACGCGGTGTACGCACCAACACATTTCAAGCATTAGATCTAGCGAGCGAAACCAGAATGCGGTGCAAAAATCTTGCAGTTGGATAACACATTTGCTTATTCTGGTTTACAAATAATAATAACTAATAACTTTATTGCACAACAATTGTACAGTGTACAAAGTATGGCACCTACTACTACATAACTATGTATACCATTTCATAATGCTAACCTATCTAATACATGAGTGGGTGGCTAGTATAGGAGTGAACTTTTACAATGAATTTCTGATGTTTAAACAGTCTCTTATATATATGCCTATGTATACCATGTATGGATTGTCGCATGTCAATATGTATTGGAATTTGCTTTTTAAATCTATGGAGGTAAAACCTGGTATGGAAGCTGATAGTCTAGTATACAGTGAATTACGTATATCAGCATATTTAGGACATACAATCAATATAAAGTAGGAAAAAGAATACAGACATGTCACTGGAACTGTTCAGTCTGTTCTGATCAAGATAAAGGTGATGTTTGAAATGAATGATGCGATTCCGCAACTGTTTAGAATTGGTGGTTTTGGAAATTTGCATTCTGGAAATGTGCGTCTTCTTTCTTTTCTTTCAACTTGGGCGTAGCTGCAGAAGTTTGTACGTAACGTGGTGACATCCGGGTAACTGTCATGTCAAATAAATCACTGGATTTCCACTGTAGGAGCCGTGGGGTGAACTGTAACAAAATCATTAGGAATTCATCAGGGGGGAATAAACCAAGGCACGTAAGTGTGCTGTACCCCCGGGCACAAAACAACTTCTAAATCCCAGACACACGTAGCTGTAATGACCATCTCTAACATAACTGCAAACGGCATCATGACTAGGACAATTAAAGCACGCATGTGTATTCCATGGGCTGTAGGAGAATACAGAAAACACCTGATGCCTGTGGGAACTGTGCTGTCACCCGCCGCCATACTTGTCGATACCCCACGTTCACGTTGTTCACGTCGATTAAATGTCGCCTCAGGGGAAAACGAAAATATCGAAATAACGCTGACAAGCCCACATCGCCGCCTTGCATCGCACTTAAAATTCTTCACGCATTATAGGAGACAGTGCGGGGAAAATAGACGGGCTGGTCGATTTGCACATAAAGGTTTTAATCCACGCCTTCGGGCCCCTGCTGCCCGGCTCCCGTTCCTAGCCCGCCATTATCCTCACATGTACCTGCCTCCAGGGGCGGCCGGAATGAAAGTTATTTGATTCCAGAAGTCCGCGATAAGACACTGCACAGATTACAAAACCTCCAAAGTGATCGGAAACAGAATATTCATTACATGAAGCGAAGAACAGTAAAGATACGACGCACTTGTGAATTGACATCCTGTGCATATTCAGGGGTGTTTGCACGTCAGATATTCACATAGAAGAACGTTGCATGCTTGCCTAGAAGTAATGAAAAACTAAAACTAAATACATTTTATGTGACAACAATGGCTGAATCAAACGCACAAGTCTCTTCCACTATACTATGATGCTTGAACAAAATGGAACCGGCACAGCACACGCCAATTTGAGGAGGAATATTTGTTCCATTATACATTTTTTTTTGTGAAGTTATAGACCACATGCTGTTTTCATTTCAAAATAATTGTATAGAACTTCAGGGTCTCAGCCTATAGTTCGAGTGGCTATGATACCAACGATAACTACTACTGAAAAAATCTGTGAAACAGTTTGACACTTATTCACTCAACAGTCAATTACTACTGGACAAACCCTCGCTTGGTTTTGAAGTGGTGGATAGCTATTCAGCACCAGGGGCACTGCCTCATGCAAAAACTGTGGAAGCCGTGGCCTTTAACATACACCACACTCCGATAAGGCGGTAATGTACTCTGTGGATTGATGGTGGGGCTTCAGAAGAGTCACGGTATATCAAGGTATATCCTAATATAGCTCTGAGGTTGGAGTGTGTGGAGGAGATAAAGGTGGGCATCACTCGGTTGGCAACATTTATTATACTATCACGGGGGAAGAATCAGTCTGGTCTTTGAATACACTTTAAAACGAAACGTACGAATTGGCATGGCAAATAGCCGGGTATTCAAAATATAACAAGCACGATTTACACACCACACGCCAGCAAATAGAACCTCCCTTGGGGTGCCTTTATTCTTGGTTTGTATCGCACAAACGAAAAATAAGCCTGACATTTGTGAGAGCAACTGTGCAGAGTGGGCAAATTGACACCTCTTCATATTTATCGCCGTAAATTGGTACACTTCCTGGGACGTCTTCAGTCCTTCTTGAATTCCCAAAGGCCTTCTTGATATCTCTAATAGACACGCATCACATACGATACCTGAGCTGATTGAATGGCAGCCCTATCGATGAAAATGAAGCACACCGTGCGATAAAACCACGATTTAAAGTTGTCTCCCTAATGTTCCTCCATAGATCTTCAAATAATAAAGAATTTCACCGTTATCAAGAAATGGCCAGTTGGTGGCGATAACGTTCACACGGTAACAAACGCACTGGGAACCCTTTTACGACGTCTTTATGTTTGTGAATTGATGAGGTGTACAGGACAGGATGGCAGGGCTATGTTCTAATGGGATAACGGTGTGAACCGCGCTACCCGGGCGTAAGTTTTGGCGCTGTTGTTGTGGTAATGTCACGGTGTGCTGATACCGGTGTCTGAAACTATCGTTTCCAGCACCACAACAAGTTACACCTTTTGCATGAGAGAAGCCGCTGAGCTTTAATCACTAGCTTTGCTCTCCTAGGGATACCAAGGATTTTATTCGGAATTTAAAATTAGGTAAATAGATACAATAGAGAGTAACAGCAATAAAAATAATGATTTGATACAAACGATTCTAGTTGGAAAGTGAGACCCAGGGAAGAATATGTTTTTTTGTTTTTTATTTATTTCAACATGCAAAAGAAATACAATACGTAGTGGTGACGCACTCAAGCAACATGCTTGTATTCACGTCACCACTAGACATGAAATAAAAATTACATCACATAACATGGGCATGGTCCAGGTAACAAGGGAATAAAGTTTAGCTATAAGATATTGTACATGTAAATGAATACAGAAATACAGAAGTGTATGTTGTGATATGTAAACTCCACTTGGCAGTTTGTTTTAATAATTCCCGTTATCATATCTTATTAGCATCACGTCACCGCCTTCTTCATAAGTCACCTCTTCCCAAAATCTTCTCTAGATCTACGCAATAAATTAATGTCCGCCGGGACTATTGTCCCTGACATTTTCTTCAAACAGAAACTTCTAAATTCAAATCACTACCAACCAATTTTTCCTCGCTCATCTATATACATACCAGGTTCAACGCTCAGCAATTAATTGTTGGTAGCTGAACGGCGCGTTTGATGCACGGCAGCGAGTGAGAGAAGGAATACCGTATGCCGAGAGTTAATACGCACAGATGTACCAGAAACGAACGCCTCTATCACTTTAGGAGATCCAGAGCTTCGCTATTTAAACAAGGCCTTTGGAACCACTCAACCCTCGCTTTTATCAATTGAAGAACGCAGCGATGGTAACCAAGTTTACTTGCTGAGGATTATCAAATTAGAGACGATTTCCGCAATACCCGAGCGTAGGGCTTTTCATTTTCTGTCGGCATAGATCGCTTGTTATCTGATTATGACGCAGTTCTCCGGGACATGAAACGAGATGTTTTGTGGGCCTACTGTTATCAATTGACTAGCATTTTGGGAAAAAAATTTCTACAAAGTGCAAAATCAATGAAAAACAGCAGGTGGTAGGCGTCGTCCATGGTGCTGAATATTTTGCTGTTATTAAGGGAAGCTGCAGTACTCTTCCTGGAGACCAGATAGGGCAGATGAAAAGCATGTGTTTAGTTAGAATGTCCTGTAAAATCCTTAAAGTACCAATGTGATTAAAAAAAGCGTATTGAAAATGCACTCGTCGGGCTAAAGAAAGTCTAGAATAGCATGCCTTCCTTTGGAATCACAGTCGCTTTTGAGTACAACACGCATACCTCCAGTCTAACTGCCAATAAACCAGCCCATGCATAACACCCCGGGAAGGCCGTTAGGACGGAGCCTCTGAAGAATCTGCGGTAATATTGACTATCCTTTTACGCGATCACACTGGCGCTAGAAATGGCAAAATGCCCCGCTGTGTTTCGGTTGCTTGAACAATCTGGAAAAGAACAAGATTTCCCCACCAGCGTAAAACTATATGTACTTCCTATCACCGAGAGGTAGATAGGTGGCATATCTCGGAAAATATCGCGAGATTACGTGAAAATGTACCGCGTTCTGTGAACTGAGACCAACCTGCTATTTTCATCAGGAACTAATGGAAAAGACTATATAACACAGCGCACAATCTGTACACGATAGGGAAAGCAATATGTCTCACCAACACTGTTCTGTGAGATAGCAAAAGCTCTGCTATATATCATGACATGACGTTCGGTTCTGTAGCTAATCATGGAGTTATGCAGTTTCCTCACCACGACGGGCGAGCAGTCATAAGTGACATTACAATATTACAACGTTTTTTTCTCTCTGACGTCTCCAAAAAAGGACTTGCTATGTATATCAATTGATCGACTTGTGGTCTGCTGGTAGAGTGGAGAAACCGATACATTAGTGATTTCGGTCTGGATACTTCCAGAGACAGATGTATGTACATTTGTCACAGACAGATAAATTTAAGATGTTTATCTTTAGCCTATGGTGTGTGTTTGGGGGGGGGGGCGTCTAATTACCCCCACTAAAACAACTATACTCATAGACTACACGTCTTAACAGATCTTTCAAATCGAAGCGATGTGAACCACAAAATGAACTTCTAATCGCTGATGGATCAAAATACTTCAGTATGCATGGAGAGGCTGTTAAGTGCACAATTTCATTGTACCAGGTAGACATTGACTGATCGGTGATAGGAAAATGATAGCAAACCGGCAAAATACCCTGACCCCAATATCGAACAAGCACAAATGACCTAACTAGAACCTTGGTCACGCTAGCCGTGCGGGTTGGGCGCAGCGGTGGTCACGAGAACGCCACAATCGTACAGAACAGCGATAATTACCAATTCAGCATTGACAGGCGGATTATTCCGATCCGAGAGGTTGGCTGGAAGGTGGCGGTGGGGTCTACTCGGGTAGTTCTTTTCCAATTTAACAGGGAACAGCCAACAATCCAATAACTCCGTGACATTTGTGAGCTGAGGTAATGGGTCGAGGTGATCATGTACAGCAGTGAGGCTATGAAACTTTCCTTTTACAGACAACACCGGTCATCAACGTTGTTTTACCTTCTAGAAAAAATGACCTTCCAGAGTTTAGCTAAATGATTGAATTGGCTCCGATGGTCTCTGTGATAGATGGGTTAATCCATACAATTAGAAAGGCGCGCCTGTGGTATTTATCAGACCAAAAAATAATCACAAAAAGTTGATAAAATTGATCCTAGGACTGCCATCTGCCTGTCCCAAAATAGTATTCTTCTTGATACGTAAACAAGGTGACACATTGTCAATGGATATTCATGGCCAGTGAGATATTCATAAGGTGCAGGCGGACGAGCTGGTACCGAGACAGTGATTTATCGGCCCCTGGAGCGGCCAACCCCAACTCGGTAGGCCGACCAGTAATGACTAATAACGCGCGTCATCAGCCCAACGATTACTCCCCTACCCCGCACGGCAGTGGCAGCGGCGGCCGCACTTCTCCAGTCCGTACTCCCAGCGCCCGGCAGTAACTCAGCATCATCCGTGCTTCCTTCAGCATTCCCGGATTTTCCTCCAGCCTTGCTTCATCCGCAGGCCGTTAAATAATTGAAAGCGCTGATCCGGACTGCCAGTGGTGTTTGCGGGACCAGGTGAGTGCGGGAATTAGCTCTGCGGGACAGGCTTGTGACATGGCAGTAATGCGGAGGGACTTAGTCCTCACCAGGACCTGCAGAGCTGGAAAATCTCGGCCAGCAGCGGAAAATAGATTTTGGCTCAGGCTTTTGGCTCCCCATCGATTCTAAAGGCCTTGGGTTTATATACCCGCCCCGTTTGCGAGCCATTGTCGGCTGCTTGTCTTTGCGTGGAAGGCGTGCGGAAGCAAAGGTGCGATGTAATTTCAAAAACACATCAATCTACTGCTGAATTTGCATCTAAATTGACATCTCCTTGTTGCTTGTGTCAGGTCTCGCGGTAGTCGCCAACATTACCCCGTCCTATCAGAAACAACAGCAGATATACATATAGGCGTCTCGGCGGGAAAACTAATTGGTCAAAGATTCATCAAAATGTTGACTTGATGAATTAACATGGTGTGATGTGACACGCCGATGACTTTGCTCTGCACATTTGTATTTGATAACAACCTTGCGGTCTGAAATGATGTATAACTTACTAACGGTTCTGGTTTTAATCCCGTCCCCCCAACTGCTAGCATTTTTCACGATATCTCTTTTCCTGAGAAATGAGCTCGTCTGATAGACTGTTTTTATCCAACCATGTATAACAAAATACACTGAAGGCTACTCAAGTTGTAGTGGCCGATGAGTGTGGAATAATTTCCCCCAACAGGCTATTAGAACGAGCAGTTTGATTGCACAGAACGTTGCGTGTACTGAATGTGTGCTGGTCGTTACTAGGTAAGCATTTTGCAATTTGTTAGCGCATTCGCTGAACATATAGTGAAGTTTTATGATTCCAGAATTCATGCATGACTTTTGTTTTATGTCTCGCACATATCAGTTGATGTTGAGAATGTTTGAAATGGTAGGAATGTTTCAAATGGTAGGTCTGTTATGGTCTGCTCGAAGAACCTTGTAATTCCTAAATGAGGTTCTGCTGCCAAAATGACATAGTATCTAGCTCAGGTTACATTTTGCAATTTTTTTCTAAAAAGAAGGTTTATATATAAGTATTGAAATTCTACGTTGGAGAAGTACTGCCATCCGTCAGAACAAGGACTTTGATAACGTCCTTGATCAGAAGGATACCTGCCTTCCGTGACTAACATACAGACATGGCGCACCACGCCATCTCACTATCCTTGTTGAGCACCATTTCACGATCCACGTGCACTCACAGGCTCTGTATGCGTCTCTCCGTCGGTACATACGTGGGAAAACATTACGACTATAAGATGCCGTACTCCACCTCTTTAGCGCTGCCCTAAAACCCACGCAGAGAGCGTAATGAAAGCGTTTTAATTCATTTACAGCATTAGGGGTTCGTTGGGCTTCCATGATAGACAAGCGTTGCGCGCTGTTTGGAACTGCGAGCATCCTTGGCGAATCACGGCTGCACTCTACTCCCCGCGTCTGATGTCTAATAATTAACGCAGTTTCTCTCCTCTAGATCAAGGCCGTCGCTTTTTCATTACCGCCAGTTCACCCTACTTCAAAGTAGTACTTGATTCCCATTCCCAGAATATCAGAAATCCCGTGCTCTCTGGTTTAGATATTCCAAAGAGGTGCATGTGTTAGGGAGAGAACAGTTTCAAAGAAAATCGACGGATGATCTACTATGTTGAAACAACCAGCAGTAGGATCGGCGTTTGGGAACTACTTACGAACTAGTGGAATGAGCAGAAACCATCTAACTATGACGTTAATACACAAAGAGGGTTTGCATATCAAGGCATGTAATTACACGACAGGGAGTACATAAAACTGTAACGACCAAAGAGCGCTGTCGAGGACGGCGCTAGAATGCGTACATGTACGTCAGATGGTGTGATGAGCAACGGGAAATACATGTACCGCCTTCAACACTTCGAAATCCATGTACTACATTAGCTACATGAAAACGCACCATGCGTCAGCTCAGTAGAAGATGACTTCTTTACATAATATTTACAGGGGCATTAAACAAAGTTTTTGGGACTTTAAATTAAAAGCGAATTCTACACGCTGCTTCTTGTAGCGAGTAACTCATGACTCATAACTTTGACATTTTGTACGGAAAGAAACGTGATCAGGCATTTCTGTACATTTAATCCCCGTTGTCATATAAAAACATCTGTAATACTGATTGATCTATGACGCTGGTAGTAAATCATTCTATAAACGTACTAAAACATTCATGTCTGCAAATTATGTTTCTTTTTTTGGTTCATCGATTTTGCACTTCAGTTTCCCTGTCATGGTTGCTATGAATATATCCATGCCATTGCCTGGGCTAAGGCAAAGGAATTGAATTAATCTAGTATGCTAGATTAGTTCATTGTTAGCAAACTGTATTTCTGGTTTTTACGTTTCTATTATGTACACATGTCTTCGTTGATATTTGTGTTTGGAAAATACTAATAAAGATCATTAAAAAAAGAAATTGAATTATAATGTTCAAATGACGAAGGAAAATATGTTTAAACAAAAATTAGCCTGTGACAATTGCTCTTTAATGTCTGGTATAATGTTTTTTTGTTCGTTTTTGTTTTTCAGGAAGCAAAAGTACCACCGTGATGGTCCGCCTGCACGGCCGAGCCCCGACCAAGCGGGACCGGGAGGCGGAGAAGCCCCTCCTCCCGCTGGCTATCGGGGAGCTGAAGGACGAGCCTACGGGCAGGGTCACGCTCCAGCCCGACCACGACTTCGCCCACTCTGATACCCGTGAGAAGGCCCGTAAGATCCCGGGTATCAAAGTGCTGGACAGCGGCAAGGATAACTCCTGCAGGTTAAAGGTCAGCAACATGACTGTGAACTTCACTTCACCGAATATACCAGAAATCATTATGGTGTAGATGTTGAGTGAGGTAAAACATTTAGTCATGGGTCTTTATTGTAACTACTGGAGCTAAACATATGTTTGGCCTAATCTTCATCGACATAAACAAATGCTGTTTCATTATATTTTGTTACTCCAAAGAAACTCTGCTCTCTGACCTTCAGTGGTATTTGAAATGACTCTAGACAAATGACATTGTAGTTTGGTCTTCAGTAATATATTACAACTCAAAGCTTTCTTTATTACTGTCTCGGTAATGACCTTAAAAGCTAAGTACAAGTTCCCTATTCTACATGATTCATATACCGGAGAACGTCGTGATTTCCCACAACGCTGAGCCCTTCTGACGTCACAAGGACGAACGACGTCGTTCATTCCGGAGTAATGTCATTCTCGTTCCCAGTGGTGCGGGGTGGAATATCGACCTTCCATTTGCAAATCACACCATTCCGTTTGTCCTCTGTGCAAGTTTGTCGCAGAGATGATTTTTTTTCAGACATTCAGTCTTTCAGTGAGCATAATTTTACACTATACTTGTTGTCACCGACAATCTCAAGGCCACATGTCTCCTGAAGATGCCTTGAACAAAATTTGGTTCAGATGTGACATGCATTCATCATTCATGTAGTGATGTGAAATACACCCGAATTGACTCCAATGAGTAGGAATGCCTCCATGACACATTAGGTCCTCATGCAGTCAGTAAGTTATATCTGTATCAGAAGCCATGGAAATTTGACCGCATTACTGTGATACATGTAGAATCTTACGTGGCTTTGTTGTAAGTGTGACAAACCGTGAGAAGATTTTGATTGTTCAATGGAGTTAATTCAATCTAAGAATCAAGGTGTTTTCCACGGGTGTCGTTATCTGGTGTCAGGGAATCTGAGTTTGAAATATGCGAGAGTTAATGGCAAACAGGTAAGTGTTATTGAGGTCCGTACTTCATCTGTGAAGAGCCGCGGGTTGGATTACCGGAATGTGACGCAGGGGACATGTGACGCGACCACTTCCAGGAAACTAGACGAAACACGACTGTAATAGAGATAAATAGGCAATACTAATATCAACGATAGTCATAACAAAAAGCCATTTAAAGTAGTTCCTTTCAGGTGGGAAATAGGTCGATTGTGAACATGACACATTTTTGTATGAGAAGGTATTTTATCATGCCAATACTTAGCGTGGTGTTGCAAATAGCCATGACCAATGGCCGAAAAACCACAAATCGTTCGGTCAGGCAGATTTTCACCTTTTAGTCTACATTCTGCCCCACATTGTCAGTAGTTTTGATCCGGTTGGAAATATCCAGGCCGATACTGATTGTGCTAAATGATTAGGCCAAGGCAATTTCTGACATTGGTGACAAATGTTGTAAGTCAAACAACCGATTTGACCTAGTTGAGAATGGACGTTAATTACGAGGTCGGCCCCAGTCTCATATATCTTTTTCAGGGCTACATTCCATCAGTAGTTCCGGTCCGCCTCTATGTACGCCCAGACCGCCAGACCGAGTCAAATTAATCCAACCCACCATATAATCTCCCGGAAGCTCAGCAAAGAAACTCCGTGATGTGTTCACGCAATAAAGCCTTGGGACCGGCGAACTTTTGTTTTAATCTGGGATTTTACGACCTTTTACGACTGGAATGTGTTTTGCGCCTGCCCTTTTGACCACGGGCTTGCTGACAGGTTTACGGCACGTCCCGACAAATGATCAATAGAGGTTTATCCAAATACCCCTGTTTATATGCAAATACTCGTCCATCTGGTCCCAACCCCTGTTTTTTGGCGGATTTTTGCGACGATCGATATTTTATATAATGGTGGAAAGGCTCAGTCTATGCACCGGGTACTGGCACTCTTTATCAAGAGCTAGAGATTGAGGAAATAAATATTAACCCAAAATTGCATGGCTACCATTCGACACTTTCAGGCTTAAACAATGAGGTTTAACCCCCCTCGGTTTAAACTACACGAAATAATGTAAGTTTATTTAAATTTATTGGACATTTTTGTTTCATACATGTGTAGTACACTAGTACTGGTTAGCTGGGACGAATTGCTGACAAAGAAGATACTAGTTTAAAGAAGTATGCGCATGCATTTAAAGATCTATTTTTTCAAGTATAGACTTCATGATACTAGCATTCTATTCTAAACATGGGAGAAGACTCGTTCAAGTTTGTTTTTGAAGGTTTTGCTGAGTTACAGGGGTTTATATGGTTTACCGTTAACGTGGATGGAGACGCATGAAGACATGCATACATAAGCTTCCTACGTAGTCTCATACTACACGGTTAAAAGTCATTTTCTCCAACCACAAATTAGCATCCAAGCTTCAAGTAAGCTCTTATGTGGATAATTCATGTTGAGGTTCATATGTCCGCGCGTTTAGATTCTATTGCGTCCGATTTTCTTCCCCGCGGATATTTTGAGATCACCCCTCACCCGTTGCCGGTATAAATGCTACCGCCAATCACGCTCAGGGCCGACACTAATATAACCCACCAGAAATTCGGCTTTCATCAAACGTGATTTGTCATATGGCCGACAGTCGGAAAAGTACGGTCATCTCCATCAAACGTTTCGGCTGTCACCCACGGGGAGCATCCGGAATTACTAACCCTCATGTCTGACGAAATGTATTCGTTTAGAATATCGTTACGTATTTTCTGACGGGATAAACATCAATGAATTTCGATTACCACAATGTTCTTCCGTGTTTACCACCGTGCAATTGAAATCAAGTTCAGTTTGTACATTAAGTAGAATCTAATGAACGTTGTACTTCAATGTATGCATAATGATGACTCATAATCGAAAATAATACGAGTGGAAAAGGGCAAGGGGCAGACTATGTTGGGTGATGTACAGTCACGATGCTGCTTGCATCCTTGTCATCGATTATAGATATTTTCACCATTTTCTTCATCTCTTTCAAACGATACCCCATGATCTGTCCCTTTTAAAACTAGCTAGTGTAGGACGTGATTACGAAAGACAGGGATAAGCTGAGGAGAATTAACCAGAGTATCTGAACAGACAAGAATATCTGCTCCAAGTCTGGTATCAGGGGGAATCAATCGCACTTGTTCAGGACAGTTTCTTCGGATGTGCTCCTGGCATGTTTAGATTAAAAGAAAGATGAAATATTCACCAGTTTTAGCGAGCTTAGCTCTTACACAGTCAGCAGCTCTTTATGTGAACAACTTGTGATCGTCTGCGTATGACATCATCAGGGCGTCTCACAGATGCTGAAACCGGCTGGCGCAGGCTGGCGCCACTCTGGCGCGGAGTGATTCCTCACAGCTCCTTCATCTCGTTCCTCGCAAAAATACGGCGTGCTTTCTGGGGGAAATAGTCAACTTACAAGGAGATTGACTACCTTTGAAACATGCGAGGGTCCTGGGAGTATCATTGACATTTCTACAGAAAGTCAAAAGGGCGGGGTGGTTGGATGTTTAAAACCAGTGATGTTCACACCTGTGATCGGAAGTGCATCGGTGAACCCCACTATTATGGGAAGTGTTCGGAGAATGCACCTTGCCGACTGCGCGGCCGAAATCACAGCGGTGAAAGAGCTGATCCCCTGGCGAACGTAACGCTGAAGGTGACCTCTTCACCCGCCGGATTTACAGCGACATTAGCTTATCAGCTAATTCTGGCGAGCTTTCACAAACACGAAAGATCCGAATCACGAGACACAAAATGGAAATCCTAGGATCACGAAGACGTAGTATCTGGGAGTTTTATACACGAAATCTAAAATTTGACGAACGACCAGGAACGACATGGTGATAATAAAACAGACCGCTTTCAAGCTTCACACAATCTAATGATGATTCATACGTTTAGTTCTGATGTATGCTTTCAAGGCGGAAAAGAATATACTTTCATATTTCATATTTGGATACTGTTAAACACGTTATCCTTTCTACAAATAGATCATTTTTGTCATTAACACTTTCCCGGCATGCTTACACTCTGATCGTCTTCCGCTCAACTAATAACATGGTTACAAATCATGCCCTTCTAATCTGTGCCAATCACGCCTGTGTAAATGTTATTACATGGGGTTATATGAAGTGTTGCAGCGTTCAATTAGATAACAGTGTAATAATTCTAGCTTAAAACTACAATCCCTCTGCTTTACTGACTATCGCAGACAATTAATGGGATTGGGTCATGTCGTTCGGTCAATGATGTGTGACAGAGGCTCGTATCAAAAGAATATCATAAAGGCTTCCTTCTTGATTGAAAATGGTGAGACTATTTCATGACCGCCTCAAGAAATAAAACACTCCCTGCAGTTGATAGCACCATGGAAACTCGAAGACACATGTCTTTAGGCTGTGCAGAGAGATAAAGTTGAGTATTAGAGAGGCTGCGACAGACCGTTAATCTTTACACTGTCAAACGTTTTGTCATATTAAACATGTGAAAAATTGACGAAATGTATAAAACCTTAAGCCACAATTCAACGTTTTGTTATAGTCATTGCTCTAACTAATAAATGATAGCAACATTTCCACACCAGAGATGGCCGTAATCGTGTTGTGTGTTCTACTGTGCCAAGTGTTCTAATCTTTATGATACCACACGCGGCAGTAACGCAGCCTAATGATAATATCACATATTTCAATTACCCTGTGGAAGAAGCAACTCTGTACGTCAGCAGCATTGCTGAACTGTGTTAATTCCTACTCTATATGTGGCCATGGATTCTAACGACACAAACATCTCGATTAGTGCCGACTGGATTAAAAACAACACACAGTTTCCCCACCTCTGGGACGAAGGTTTTATCGTATGTATGATTACAACGCCCACGGTTATTGCAACATAATATGATTTTAATCCGTACGGAATCATCAATTGACTATGATGTGTCTCGATTGTGTAATGATGTCATATATTGCTTGATATGCTGTCGGTAAAGTTACAGTGTATCAAGTTACCAGGGACGTCTTGGTGATAAAACCCCAATCTAAATCTAGTTATATCATTGTAGCCGCCCGCTGCGGGTTTCCCTGCCATTTTACCTTTAATAACGTTTGATATTTGATATTTCGGTTATCTACTCCGTTAATGTCAGAGCCGACAGCGCCCCTCCTCCAATGTCATTTACTCTGGGCTAATAGCGGCCGATGTTCCCTGCTAGACCATGCACCTCATTTGACATAGCGAGACATAAAGGGCTCTAATCGTGATGGGGCTTTAATGACAGGGCGCTCTCCAGAGGGTAGGTGCCAGTTTGGTGACTTAGTTTCAGATCAAGGCCCTGATACAGCCGGGCATGAGAACGTGCCGAGCTAGTCAAAAGGCGTATAGTAACAAATGAACATGTGTTCATCGTTTCAAGTTCAGCCGTCACTAATTTCTTAACGCCATTTGTTGTAATGTACTTTAAAAAATGTATAGCTCATATATGCGAAGAGAAGGTTTGCTGTAACACCATGTCCTTGGCCTCCACCAGGCCTTCCTACGGGGGTACGGATCGTAGAATTCGGCAAAAGAAGGGAATAGCTGACCAGTAGAGTCAGTCCGCGGGAGGGTTAGTTTCCCCCCTCCACAAGCGGCCAGTCAAACTATTATAGCCAGTGTAGTTAGTCTGGTAGAGACTACCACGTCCTTGCTTTCCTAAAACTTTAGCAAAAAGTCAGACTCAGTCTCATGCTTGTAGAGTGTAACATTTAATTGGCACAGGAAAGCTCCAGCTTGTCCATCATACGCACACGGGGTTACAGGGGATTAAACAGGGCTTAACGCCGTGCACTACTCGTGACCTTTTACGTCAGTGGGTTTTAACGGCAAGGTCCAACTCACTATCCATCAAGGACTTAAATTTGTTTCTTGTAGGACGTGTAGATTAGGACATGTTTAAGAATCTATTGAAAAAATCCCGACTCTCGTTTGTGCCGTACGAAATATACGTCACATTATAATTACCTTAGGAGAGGACGTTTATGTGAGTGGATAGACTCTCATAAAACAGTAATTAGACAGTTCTATGTCCAACTGAAAGTAGAATCTGAAATAAACGTATCAGAGGTTGCCAAAAGAAGGGTCTCTGCTGTAGTATGTTAACCACTGAGTACTTTCACAACCGAATTTATCAATCAAAACATAAACAATGCCAGTAATAAGTAGAAATAATGAGTTATCAGCGTAGCAATACTAAACAGCAAGTTCAGCACCACGGAGAGCACCTGATTGCTACGAACAAGGATGGGACCAACTGCAGCAACCTATACGCAGTACTCACTATGGTGGTACTTCAGCACTCATAATCTAGCACCAAGGACAGACACAAACAAAGCTATTTGTATGATGTAAGCAACAAGGAAGCACGCACTGTTACCAGTAAGAAAAGCTGTTTTCTACTGTTGTTTTCTACTCAGGCCACTATCCTGTTCCTGGTCGCTCTAGCCTTTGCTGCAACAGCCACGTGCCTGGTTGTATGGAGGGTGTACTACAACGGGGACCAGTGTCCTCCCGGACAGCTGAGAAAGGTAAGCACACCAATACTTGTTTCTCGTGATTTTGAAACAGGACAACAATACAAAACAGACAAACTCTGCGGTGAAAAAGTGTAGATATTATATACAGCCACTTTCTGTAGTCACCGAAGTCAATAACCGGTCACTGTGTAGAAATCACTCACAGAAGTTATGGTTGCTCTGCTTCTTTTATCTGAGTTCTGTTTGAATACTAAAAGCTTTCCTAAATGTGTTACTTTACGTACGGGAGGTATATACGTAAAGAAATACACACAAAGTCTTGAAATCTGCACAAGGCAACTTTATGTTACAACGTATCATGTATCTCATTTTCGCTCTGAGAGAACAGATTACTGGTACATCACCGCCTGCCATTTCTTAGAATTGGATTCCCACCCAGATAAGCGTGCTTCAATGTGCGCGTCGCTAAAGCTTGGATCAATAAGCGCGCTGTATCTACTTTAATGTCTAGTGCTTCTCGAGAAGGTACATCGTTATGTTGGCAGGAAGACTTTACTTGTTTATAAGTCTGACCACCGCGCAGATAGCGGCCTCTGTTTGCTCTCCCGCCCGCGCATGCTGCTCAGCAGATCGCACAGCCTGATAGGCGGTGAGCTCTGCCGCAACACGCCGATAAGCAGGGAGTGATGGAAGGCAGAGTGCTCGCCAGATGACGCGAGATATGAATCATGCACGCTCCGTAGGTCGTTCACTATCCGGAAGAGTAGAGGGACGACTCCTTGCCATTTTGCGTTTGGTTATTGCCTGACCTCCAAATGTTTTAAACCTTTGAGGGATGATACCATGAAAAGCAAAGTGATGGGGGAAGGAAATGATATACTTCTTGTAATAATGCTGTCCTGCCGTGGGCTTGGGTAGAAATGCCGGCTTTTATGCAACACGAAAATCAAGTTTATGAGAGCTAGACATTGCCTCTGGGGTTAATCTTCTACTCTTCCTCGGCATTTCAGCATAGTTACTACTACTCCAGGGGAAACACAGAATAACGCATGGACAGTAAAATGCAGCCCCTGTCATACATGGGTTCAAAGGTGGTTTTGTTGTGACTTCTATCCTGGGAGTTTCAGGTAGCAATCTTGGTGCTGTTTAGTTCCCGGTGAAAGAAACCGTTGAAGTGTACTATGAAAGGTGGACGGTCATTTCTGAGGCAAAATGTGTCCCGTGGTATGGAATATGCATGATCAGCTTACACACAAAAATATATTGATTTGGGAAACATGTCTCATATTTTTCTCTATCTTCTCGTCTTATTGCTCAGTAAATCTCAGCAGAATAAGGGATGTGCATGCCTCGTGTGATAATTTATCTTCTTTCTTGACAGAGACATAGAGACTACTTAGACATTCCTATCACGTACGATGTCTGAAATAAAGTGACAACTACAAACAAATGCAATCTGGGACTAGAATATGAGAGTGTAGATCGTAGCCGGTTTGCTTGTCAGAGACGACTTGGTCATGCTTTGAGAAAGGTTGTACAGAAAGGTACATTACAGGCTGGAGGAGAATATGGGTACTTTGACCCTGCTTTTCATCGGTATCTTACTTCAGTTTACGACAGATGTTTCAGGGTTTACAGTAGTTTTACGACGTTGTCGACGGTCTGCGTTATTCGGGTAGGTGTAAACTTTTACGACATGTATCTCGATGACTATTCTTTATGAAAATCTCGATAATCAATACTTTGATCGACAGCAGCTGCTTGGGAGCTTATTAGCTATTCTTTTTACACGTTAATAATTCCACGGGATTTAAAAAGAAGTGAATACTTAAAATGCCCTTAAGGTGTCCCATAACTGCTTCTTGCCATTTTTACTACCTGTGCTCGTTAAATGACCGGGTGTAAATCTGTATATAATACCTTGGCAACTCCCTTACCTGTTTTACGCAATCCGCCAGAAGTGTCGGCACAAATGGCCAGGGAACATTAGTACCATATATCGATTTTTTTCTATTGCCCCGTCACGTTTTTTGGAAAAGCGATTCACCTTAATCCCTTTCAATAGAACGCCCGAGGAAGTAATGTGAGATATGTGCGGAAGATTCTCCTGCCAAAATGTCAATGTCTGAAACCTAGCATCGAGCAAAGCGCAGATAACTTTTATAGCTTTCCTCTTACATGGTTCGAATGGAGTGGAAACAGAAGGCATTACGGATGTGCCATAAAAGATATCAGATAGGCTGAAGTTCTGCCAAGATGGAATTCAAGCCGCAGAATTGAGCTGGCAAATGTGTTTCCGGAGTCAGATCTGTATTCCATGTGCCTGGTGCGGAGGCGGGGGACGAGCTCACACTTATTCTATCAGGTGTACGTCGGAATTGATTTTCTTCAGTCCGGAAACAATGACATACACTCTACACACTTTTAGGATAATACTACAGGAAAGCAAATCTTATGCACAGTTTCATGACTTTAAAACAAGAGTTATCGACATCACTGAAGCTTATATCAGGGATTATTGGTATGGCTGCTACAAAAGTTTTTGTGAGGAAAGATGAAATGCTCGGCGGATGTGAAGTAAGATATAGCATTACAGACATGTCCACAGATCGTGATGTTAGCCTTGTACGGTGTGCCCAGGGTGTAGTTTCGCCCACATGTACTACAGGAACCATTTATTTGCCTCCCTCTGACGCAAACGGAAGGAACGACGTGCGTCTTACTGCGTGAGTTGGACTTCAGAGGTCAAAGGTGTGAATAAAGAAGCCGCCATAGAAGTCAGCATCATTCTTAATGGTCTGAAACTGCGCCATTGTTTACCAAAGAGATTTATAGACAGTAAGTAACCCCAAGTCATGTAGCCTCACGCTATTATCCGAAATGTCAACGACAACGACTGGGACTTAGCGGCAGGAAGCACGCTAAAACACTACCGATATGGTACTATTGACCCCATTCGGCCTAGAACCCATCAACTCTTAGAATTCGACCATACGACCAGAACCTATTTGTTGGCAACTTTTGATAGCAGTTAGTCAATAACAATAACAGCACATAAGAATTTGAGTCACTGCCACAATGATAATAGACTTTATTGCTAGAATTGCTAGACAGCACCATCCTTACCTAATTAGGTGGTGGTTATATTGTAATATTTTGTAAAGTGGAACATATACTTTTAAGGGGAGTTTCTATCATCATCCAATTGAGAAACATAGCAATTAGGAAAATGTTGCTCATCCTTCAGCTGTCGCTATAAGCAGTTAGTCTTTGCTAACACGCCAATCTTTAACCCTCAACAGTACACCTTCCCGGACTGATTAATCTGTACACCTGGGGTCCGAGCGGACCCCAAACAGTTTTTTGCTAATTTTTAGAAATTATCAGTATGCTACCAGCTCAATTGTTTTGCTGAATCAATGTGTGAACCTCTGAGTCCACATTACGTACAAAAATCATACATTTTTACCTTTTCCAATTTTTGGTGAAGAAAAGAAGGACTCAAGAAATACCCGTTTTTAAAGCTTTGGAGGTTCGTGGGACTGGGGGAGGGGGCTTATTGCCCCCCTCAGAACTCGGGAACGGTATATCGTATGGCCACCAAATTTTCAGAAGATGGTGTACTAGTAAAAATTAATCAATACAACAATTTTGATGTCGTTATGACGTAGTATGACGTCATTATGACGTCATTCATATTATTTTAATGGCTAAAACCGTTATAAATAGGTTATTCTCTTAAAACTTAATGGTATACAACGCAATTTTAACAAAAAGTGTTTATGATAAAATGATAAGGTCTGCTAAAGCTTATGTTGCCCTTAGCAACACCAGTGACGTCATACAATGACGTCATACATATTTAATTATCCGCCATCTTGGATCTTGGTTTTGACCAATGAGGTCATCAAATTAGCATAAATTATTAATAAAAATCACATTAAATTATATAAAATTTTATCAATGTTAGAAAGCCTGAAAATAAAGTAAAGTATAAGAAAAAAAGTAAAGTATAAGAACGCCAGTGTATCTATTACGATCGAGAGTCGGCTGGGGTCCGCGCGGACCCCAAAAGAAAATCAGATATAAAATTAAAAAAAAAATGGGGGAAACGGAATTTTCTGCATTGTGTTGAGGCACAACTTTGTGGGTGACAATTACCTGAAATTTCAGAAAAAAATCTTTAGAAACAAAAAAAATATTACAGAATATATAGTACTGGGGTCCACGCGGACCCCAGGTGTACTGTTTAGGGTAGGGGGGCAAAACTAAATTTTTTTTAGTCCACTGCAGTATAATAAATATACCACAAAGTACAATTCTTACTTGTTTTACATTAGTCCATGACAGATTAGCGTTGTTACACCATTTCAAACTCGCACCTTTAATCTAATTTAATCACTGAGGTCTCACGTCCTTTGACCCTTGTGACGTCAGGCCGCAGCCACCACGCATCTCACAGCACTAAGTTAATCTCCAAGCAGATCTTACGGTGGCCAAAGACAGTATCCAATTGGCCAGACAGTTACCATTAGCCACCGGTTGTCTAGTTATCCTCTCTCGAAGATTTTTAAACAAACGGTCCTGCAGTTCCAGAACAAGCCGCTAGGGGACCCAAACTCACCTAACTTCCTCCCGAGCACAAGAGCTACCTACCATTCAAAATTCATGACCTTAGCATGTCCAGATCGCGAGATTTCAAAACTGGAAGTTCTGCTGCAGTACCAAGGGAAGCCACTAGGGGGGCCAAAATCTTATCATCTCCAGTTTGCGTCAGAACCTACCAACGCACCAAGTATGAAACCAATCCATCCAGCCGTTCTTGAGTTATCTTGTTGACCAACAGACAGAATGACAGACAGAATGACAGAATGACAGACAGAATGACAGACAGACAAACGCAACTGAAAATATAACCTCCATGACATTTCATAAAGGCCATGGAGGTAACAAGCATTGGTAGGGAAGTATAATTAATCAACGGCTAGGGTACCGGTGTTAAGGAGCTAATAAGGGGGTTTATAGGCTCAGCCTTGAAATAGAAAGTCTATGTGGTAAGCATCTACACAAAAAACAAACAAACTAGGGCATAACGGTAATACACAAAGAGAGCCTTGCAAAAGACGAATCAAATTGACTATTTTTTAAAATTTCCATGCCATAGATATTGGTGCAACCCTCATACAGCTGATTCATGATTCTACACACGTGTGCAGCAATATAGGGCATGTCACTTGACAGCAGTAAGTGTTTGTTAGCATGCACGCTCAGGGTTGTTAAAGCTCTGCCTATGAAGAAGACACAGGAGTGCAAGTACTTCGTAGAACCAGTAATCAACGGACAGAGGTGAAATCTCACGTCTCAACAGAATGAGATGTAATAGGCAGGTCAAAATTCCATGGAGGATTGGAAGGCCATTATTCAACAGATCCTGGGGAGAGAGCTTACCGTATTTTGTACAGGATGTGTGGAAGAGAAAAGGATCCGGTTGGACACGCCGTGGGAGGATGACACATGTTGTTATTACAGACGAGTACTGCCGCTTCCCGACCCACACACAGTCATTTCGGTAGTAATAACGCCTACACCAGGAGCAAAACATGAAAAAAATATTGGGACTAAAGCTTAGCTAGAGGGAAAGAACTTGCTCAACTCTGTAACGTTCTTGAAATTTTCGCCAATAGCTCCCTTAAGCTTTAAAGACACAATAAAACCTGATTTTATGACTGGTATATTGTTCAGAACCGACAGTGATACCCATGGTGACCAAAAAACAAAGTAATTCAGCAAGCGATAGCACGTTATAGTTTGCATAAAACACACAGGCAGCCCACGTTTTACTTTATACATGATGAATGACGTTCCATTGTAAACCCCTAGATCGATATATGAAATTTCCAGCAAAAGGTCAGAATTGGTTATGTTACAATACTTATGTCTTTATTATACCATGGGTTTCTTTTGCTAGGCTAGTGTAAAAGGTGCTCGTTGAACCACGCTATGAATACAATTCTCAATTTATGACAGCTTTTACTTGCCACAAAACAACATAATGATTGCTTTAAAGCTACAGTTTTGTGATTCTTGAAGGCACCACCCATGTCACCTCCGTTACGTAGTAAGTTCTACAGATTGTTCATGCCAGATGGTTTATGACATAACAGCATACAGGTCTTGTTAAGGAGGCAACCTGTCCTTGGTGCTGATTTATGAGCTGTTTGCCTTCGCCAGTTGGGCAGTTTCTTCCCCAAATGGACAAGCGTGTTATGGCTTAACCAAGTGTCTCATTTGACAGGTACAATATGTCTGTTTACTGAAGATAAAGCCGTTAAGGTCTACCCTGGTGAGGTCTTTCAGATGGGATTCCTGTTTTTCTATTGGACGAGACGGGTGACAAATGGTGCGATTATCCATTAGTTCTCTGGACTGGTGTCCGCCTTGGCGCCTACAGTTCCCTGTGGAGCAACAAGTGCGAGTTTGGCCAACGTTACTTTTACTGTGCTGTCTACAGATAAGACAGAAATTAGACGCCTCTGAACCCTCTTGTTATCATTACAAAGCTCGACGTCGCACGACCATGAATACAGGAGTCTACAGAGGATACGACCGGCAGATGTTTACAAGAGAGGAATACAATGTGGACAAATCCTTAGCTAAGGCATTTATTCCAGTCTATTTGTTACTTCCCCACAAGGGATGAATCTCCTTTTAATGACGCATGTAACTTGCATTTGTACATGTGTGGTTTCGGCGACGCTCATAAACTATGACAGTTTATTGCATTTGGACATCATGAAAACTACAGCTCTGAAGAACCCTGTGTTATACTCTTATAACACTCTGATGGCAACTCGGTTGGCGTTGGGTGGTGTTAACTGCTAATACATAACAAATGGGTAGAGCCGCTAGGTTTTGTAAGTCAGAATGTCGTTCTTATAGATAGTCCTCCTGGTGTGAGTCAAAGGTCTGTATGGGCGAGATAAGGCCTGTATTTGCGCTGACCTAATCATCACCTCCGGCAGGGAGAGTATGTTTTCATCAGCGCTTTCAGTCGGACTGGACAGCTGACAAGTGGAATGTAGCTGGAAATAAAGTTTAGTTTGAAATCATCACTAGTTGAAATGTTAAGTACTATATATATATATATTGGATATATGTGTTAGTTAGGGAGTGAGGGAGCTCTTATTCGGGTGGGGAGAAGTATAAATAGGAGGTGGTTGAGCGATAATAAACACGATTTTTTAAAATCTCTTCACAATAAATTCTCCTAGCTGCCCTGTCAACCGTGTTATTGAATTTATTCCACGAATTTATGCCCGATGCAAGGTAGTGACCTCTCAATCTCCGTCCCAACTTAACATTCCGCGCCCGTCGGTAACATTCCCCGGGCTAAACTAGCAAATGTGAAGGGGTCACCTGGTGCACTGACATCCCCATCGTTAAATGTCTTTTTAATACTGCGTCTTCGTCAGTCTCCCTCCCGGCAAACCGAATGTGGCACACTCGTCAATCCAGTTAGACTGCTGAATTGACGACTCGATCTTTCAGAATGGTGCAATTTCATTTTCATATTCATGGCCAAGTGCAAGGGCAAGGCCGGCGTCGGAATGAGGAGTCAAACCAGGAGTCGTTTTCATACATAAGCAAAAATAATAAAGAACTAATGCTAGGAAAAAAATTCAACTTGCTCTCTGATGTTTCGGAGAATATCTGAAACGTCTATTGGTAAGCTCTGGTAGAGATATATGAGTGAAGAAATACTGGATATATGGATGTCCGATCTTTATCAACGCATCAGAACGAAAAGAAAACTGAGTTTGAGTTGACGCCGTGTGGAAATTGCACGATTTCCTACTAAACGAAAAAGAAACGCACTCACGAAAACGAAGGGAGTTTTCCTCGGTGAGATCGGTCCGTAATCAAATTGCTGGAAGGAGGCTTCAATTTGCCCACCCCTCTCCTCCTGGGAAGATTGTAAGCGAGTAATATTGAGGATGAGGCGTGGAGCCGATTTAGAGCCCGAACATGGTAACTGTAAACCATTTGGTGAACGTGAGCAGAAATTATCATCCTCATTAAAACGTTTTAACATTCCGGTCCCGGGATATGCCCTCCCGGCTGGAGCTAGACAGGGAAAAGCTTGTTAATCTAACATTCGTGGGAGAGCACTGCATCACTCCCCTAGCTTATTATTCCGTATTTTATATCTGGTAAATCATACCATAAACGGAAAATACGACAGGGAAACTTAAGACCAACAGTCATTTTTCAGTCGACTTTATTGTTCAAGTTTTAATATTGATAACACGACAGCGCTGCATAAAGAAAGTTTCCATTTTAACAGTCACAGCACATTCTACTTCTGCAAGTGTGCATCAAATCTATATGCCTGCGTCCCTCCACATGCTTTATCGCCAAAAAAATCAATCTCTGCCAAAAATATTTTACGCCTAATAGATCTTGCTCAGGCATTAACGCTCCTCTATATCTAGACTGTGCGTAATCGATTTTCAATTAATGGCCCAAGATTCAATCAACAAGGAAAAGACCAGAAGAGGCATTACAACGGTACTTACCGCTATTTAATGGTCCCATGACCTTGACGTCGTATTAACTTATCCAAAGGTGAGAAGAATCGGCATTGTGTGGACAATTTATCCGTACAGAATCACGTGATGTGCCGTCGTTTCTACCGGCTTTGTAACATTTTAGACGTCGGGACGTTTTCATCGTTTTGTGAATAGGTAGAATCTTATCTGATTTGAATTGATAGATCTTTACGTGGAAGACTGACAAAACAATCTACAAGCAAACAAGCGACGAAAATTATAGGAGATCTCTTAAAGAATTTGTCATTTGAAGGGAATTTCTGTATATCTTTTTATGTGCCATGTCGCATATAATATGCCACCCGAGGCTCCAATAGAAGAATATTTGCTGCCGATTAACGTGCAGATCACATAAAGCTGCCAGTTACGACCGAGGCTTTTGACAGGTCAGCGACACTTTGGTTGGCTCCTCTTTGTGTTTTTATGGAAATGTCGGCCTCTGGCCTGAGAACTGCTGTTTGCTCGTTTGTTTTAGTCAGGACTGAAAATGCAACACAAGCATCCAGTACTTTGTCTGCAAAAAGAGTTAAGTACTTTGTCTGCAAAAAGAGTTAAGTAAACATTACGCTCGGTCTATTTTCTTCTGTCACCAAACCAGTACTACCAGAGTAGCTTGAATGCACCGTTGATACCGTTTGTCAGCTATGATAATTCTAGTCTTGTTGGGTCTCTCCTGGGAATGAAAGGGTGTAAAACTGCCGCCCTGGAGTTAGTACTTTAAAAGACTGAGGCAAATTGAATTCCACGCTTTCATGAGCCAGGGAATTTAGCTGTTGTCGTAACCTGGCAGACATGAGCATCACGCTCTTTCGTCATTGGCATAAAACTCAACGGCCTTACATCTCAATCCGACCCATCAAAGTAGAACCCCGTTTACTACAGTCGTAAAACCACGCTAATTCTTGCTGTAAAGTCATGCAGAGTGTTGTCGTAAAATCACGGCGAGACCCAAGACACGCAAGGAATACCGTCTCATCAGGGAGGTGTCGTCCATTATCGTAAATAGGCACGTAGTTACATCGCAAGTGGATGGAACGGTATAATGAAGGAAAGCGGTGGGATGGCAGCAATACCGGAGGTCACAACAGACAACCTTTGGAACAACTTATACACGATCTCAGGAGTTAAACGTCTTGTGAGGAAGGCTCCATGGCAAAGGTCTTGTCCTGACGAAGTTATGAGACAGACAGAACGGCCACGGCACTTACCGTACCAATAAAACCCTCGTCAATGGACGTTATCATAACAAAGCTAAACTAGGAGACGTAGATTTCCCTGGCGAGCCGTCCGTGAGCCAACCTATCCAAGCCACTCTGTCGGCAGGAATACCGTATTGACCAATGACGCCCCATTACTGTTAACATAATGCATTTCTTCCAAGGTAATCGAGTTTGTGGCGCACAAATTAAGATTCTGTTGGAGCTCCCGTTAGACGATTCGGTTCTTTCCATTCTGATCAGTTCTGATTGCTGTAAGTGATACAACCCCACGCACAGGGGGTGGCACTGATTACATTGCGGTAGAACTATCAAATCCAGATTTCATCCAGGGGGCAATTTCACATCGTTTCGCAGTCCGTACTTTACTTGGTCTGCACCAAAATACCTATAAAAACGTCTGGACTAACACGTTTGTACACTGTGTGTATGCGGTTTGGAAGTAAACCCCTGCTGCTAGCTGTCCTGACTCTGAACTTCTTCGACTCTAGATGTATTTCATAAAATGGTGAAACAGAAGACGAAAGAAGCTCGTATTATAATAAATGCGAAACGATGGAAGTGTCAATATTTAGCGCTGACAGCACGATTTGGGTGATTTATGTATTTTCAAAGGCAGTTTCTCTTTTTTATCTAGCTGATGATCTGATATAGCTTTTGCAATAAAGTCATTAGTTATAGTGGCCATTGACGTCGACGGTTGGCCACGAATCCATCTTATTCAATCTTGGCGGTTCCGTAGCTAATGTCAGACCGCTCAATAAAGTCTGCAGGATGTTTAATAGCTTTGTCATACAAACGTACGCAGCTACAGTCGCACATTTCTCACAACGTTAACGCTGCGGAGAAAAGTCAGGAGTGGCTTATACTTATAGACTGAAAAACGACCCTAGAATCTACCATGAAACACGAACACATAATAACTCGCTACATCTTTGTCGTACATAAAACGGTTTGTGTGTTCCGTAAAGAGAGCCCTACACTACTTAGTGGCGTCCGTATTAGCGCTATGTCATCAATACTTGTAGAAATGCCCACATGTGCAGGCGCCGGATCTGCACAATTCATCGCGTTACTGAGTTTAGATGACGTTTTGAGGGCAATGTGTGGAAAACATGAGCCACCCTCATTATAGACTGATCAATGTTCTCTTCCTTTGTAGCGTCAAACGTACACAAACCAGGTCATTATGAGGAAGAATTACCGAAGGTGTGAGGTGCTCCAAACAGGCTCAGCTAGTGAGAGAAATGCACCATAGCAAAAGATCAGTATTACTTCAAAGTAACTATAAACCTCTTCTTATGTTTCACGTCTATAGAATGGTGGTGAATGATGTAGAATGAAAGTTAATTTGCTATGTTGACAGAATATATCCCAAACAATGGGTCATCCTCAAAAGTGACAAAATCATAATATTACATCACAGGCATAATTATCGTATTATATGACAAATTGTCCTATTAATATGGGATTATACCAATCGTGGCAGACAATTTGGCTGGTCAATCTAGCTGCGGATGCCACCCATGAATCTTCTTCCTATCGATCGCAATACAGAGTGGTGTTTCTCAAGTTTTCCCTCCGCTTCAGGTGTGGCACAGCATGGTAGCGTTTGGTGTTTGCAAGCAACATACATGTGATTAATACACCTTCTACTGAATATGCTCTTCAAACACAAATGTAGTAGTGGCTATAGGTCGCACATCTATTTGGAGAGATGAAGATAGAATGAGCCGGTTCTAAGAAAGGAAAACATTGGTGGGAAGACATAGGGAGGAGAAATATGTGAAGATGTACAAAACCTTTTAAAAGTTTCCCTTCAAAATAACGTGCATCAAAATATCAACATTGTACCACAACCATAAATGGCGGTTTGGGCAAAATAATGTAAGACCAGATCCTAATGAGTAGAGTATACAAAGCCAGAATCATTGGGTTCTCCACCAACTAGCAATGATTACACAGAAAAGCCGAACCATAGGATAGCATCCTGCCATCTCCACCAACGGTCGATAACGATTTTCTCCACTCAGCATCAGCACGGCCCTGTATTTATTTTATTAGATAGCCAGGTTCACTGCCAAATTGCCGCCAACATCAGACTTGACGTTTAATTTACGGGCAACAACCACGCCACCTCTACAATGGGGGCCAGGGAAGTGATCGCCGGCCTATTTCTAGCAGATTGGCCTCGGTACTTATCGATCCAGATGGGGGTTTCAAGGCAGGAAGGCGAAATTGCATCCTTTCTACTTCATCAACCGCAGGCGGACAAGAAGTTTAGTTGCACCCAGGTTGCTAATATCGAAATATCGATCAGACACTTCCGACAAATCTACGTCAGGTTTAAAAGGACCATTCTCTTACGGAAGGAAAGCGCCGGTGGGAGTAAAAGACCCTCAGCCTGAACATCTTCTGTAATACATGGTCGTGGTTTATTTGTCCACCACCATAGTGGTATATTCTAGTAAATCCAAAATCCCGGAAGTTTTTATCTACTTGTAATGACGTAGAGTCCATTTCATGTTACCGCGCGGGTGTTTGTATAAAATTGTTCTAACATGTTCAAAACCTATTTAACAATTACATTAAGGTTAGTAACTTTTTCGAAAAATTTCTAACGTTTTTAGACGTTTCAGATGTGTTCGAGTGTGTTCCAATATGATACAAACATTTCTAACATCGAATTCGTTTTTTATAGGAGTTATCTAACGGTTAACATGCTTATGAAATAATCATTTCACTTGCGAAATGAACTGATGACGGTAAGCGTATGTTTTGTAAAAAAAACGTCCTGCTTTGATGTTGTGAGAAAAACTGATGACTCGGGCGGAAATGAGAAAGCAAGCCGGTCGATCGCTTCCACTGCCATCGGCCACATTTCCTCCTGATAGATCCCTCTCTGAAGGGGCAGATGGGAATGAGGCCAATTATTGAAGCAGTGTGCATTTAGAACACCAAGGTATACAGACCCTTCGTGTAACGACTAGTCTGTGCGTCACGTTTCCCTTCATCAAGTTATATAATTATGTGTATCAAAGTTCTTATTGGTTAATGAATATTGAAACCTTACGGAGATTTCCCAACAAATGGTATGGCGAAGTTTGCAATTAGAAAAGAGCAGGAAGACAATGCTGACAAGCTGCATCGCTCTCCTCATTCCGGTTGAGGAAATTTTATTTGTGGTAACTGTGCCCTTACAAAAAGGCAAACTTTTAAAAGAAAAAACACTGCCTTCACACTTAGAGACTTTTCCCCCGTATGTTAATACATCGCCCGTGTTCCCGTTTCCATAGGGCAACCGTTGCTTCTTCTCCATCCACCGCACGCCTGGGGCCTACTACCCCCGCCCGAGCCCCGAACACTCTTCCGCCGTCAGGAACAACGTCAACAATAACAACGCCGAGAAAGGACCATCGCACCGCCACATCCGGCCTGAGGGAAGGCATCCTGACGAGGTACGAAACCGTCTGGAAGCGGTGGCTACTCTCCACCCACCATCTCCAGATCATCACAAAATGCCAGTAGGTTTCCCAACATGCTGTGTTTCTTTGCTCATTTTTGTATTCATCTCAGCATCCCTTCTTTGTTTTCCTCACCCTTTCTACACGGTCCATTTGTACAGGTGTTGAAGACAGAGCACTGGTATCCCAAGCCGTTCTACCATGTGGAAACGGGATTCTTCCCACCTGAGTGGCTCAAACCAAGGCCCACTAAGCATGCTCCCACCACCTCCACCCACGATAATCCACCAAAGGTAAGTACTGGATAAACACGTTAAATCCTCTTACTATATCTATCAGAAGTTATCCATGTGTAACAAGTCAATAGTCAGTCATTTCTTTTCCGTTGTCTTTCACTGTTTTCTGCAATTCGAGTGCGAAATTTAGCAACCGATCTCACCAGGTAGTTCCGGTGTTTTACAGGTGCTTCAGAAGCCAACTGAGGTACCGCGCACGCGACGGCCTTTCAGCGGTGTCTGGAAAGCCCTTGGGTTGACCACCGAGCAGACGGCGGTACCTACCCCCACTCAGCCTGCCACTAGTACCAAACAGCAGCAGACCACCACCGTCAAAGTCACTACGGAAAAGCCAACCACCACGCGGCCGCCTACTGCAGCGCCAAGCACCACACCGGTAGCTGTAGCTCTTCACAAAACCACGCCTGTTTCGACTACTAAAATGGTTCAAACGACCACTACTCCAGCGCCGCCACCAACTACCAAGGTGCCTGTGGTAACCACAACAACCCCACAATCACCTACACCAACAACGAAGGATGAAAATGTCCCTCAAACTGTGTCCACCTCCCAACCGCCCCAAACCACGAAACCTGTAATCGTCACCACCCGTAAACCAGCTACCAGCACCACCTCCACGCTGGGCCAAGGGACAACAACTAATAAAGCATCAAAGTCCGGAGCAACAACTCCAAAGCTGGTGCATGATAAAGTCATCACAGCTAGTCAGAGCTCTCTGGCCACACCAACTACAGCTCTTCCACCGGCCATGTCTACTGTAACTTCACAAGTCCCCGCAAGCAGCACGTCGGCAAGAAAACCACCAGGACCTCATGACGCGAAGACACGCGGAGTTATTGCCACGACTGTTTCCCAGATGAAGCTGAAGACCACTGTGGAAACTAGCACCATCACGCCCAAGTCTCCAGTCATCACGAAGCACACCGTTCGTCCCAGTATCCGAGGAACCACGGCTCCTACTACTCATCCTCCATCAGTTACCACTGACATTACTACCAAAGTAAATCAGATGCAAGGAGACCAACCTATACCGCAAAGTAACCCCGTCAAGGTGACCCCAGCGGCGACACAGAAACAAACGGTGACTCCTACTGCTGTCAACGTCCTCCCTTCACCGACAACAAAGATAACGACCGAGTCAGCAGTGCCAACCACAGTGGCTGACAAGAAGCCAACGACTGCCCAACCAACAAAGCACACAGTTCCTGACCAGAAGACGTACCAAACGGTTCCCATGGTAAGAATCGTACAGGAAGCTGTCGATGTCACACGTGCTCCAGACATGAAGACGACGACGTTGACCCACCAGGCGACAGCTGTCGGGTCTAATAAAACGGAGGCCAGTAAGCATGCACCTGTGATTCAACCTGAAGTGGCGAAGCCTACGTCCGTCAGCACTACCTTGGCGCCACAACCGCCACACCTGTCCACCCGGCCACCTATCGAGTTCGTCGCCACGCCAACAGCTTACCGGACGCCGTGGCACGCCGTCACCTCAGGCGACACGACGGGAGCCAGTGAAAACGTGTCGTCCATCATGGCAGTGCAGGATGGCGCGACAGCCCTGGAGACAGCAGCCGTGACGTCATCCACGCCGATCGAATTCTTCACCGCAACAGAAAGTATGACGCCAAAAGTTTTTCCTCACGAAACTAAGCAGTCCACGCCTGCCTCTGTTACAAAGAGCACCGCTGATCAGAAGAAGTGATGTCTTTGACTGTGTACAGTGTTTGAACGTAAGACGTCCACCACATTAATGTTTAATCACATGTGGTAGTGAAATGTACAACGTTTCGTCCGGGAATTTGTCTACGCCATTGGAAAGATAAGAAGGGAATAGTTTGGTTGATGCAGAAGTGGATTCAGCTCTAAATATGCTTTACCAAAAGAAGAAAAAAGCTGGACACAGCAGGATGGCGTAGATCGTTTGTTCGTGGGATAGATGCTTACGGACGGAATGGACTTAAATATTTTGGCGTTTTATACAATGTGGATGTTTCTGTTGAGAACGTGACGTTAGCTATTTGTCGTCGAGATCAAGCGATTTCAGGGCAACTTTAACAGCACGTAGGGTCAACACGTACAGCGGACAACCTGTCCATGGACAGCCGTGCTACTTGTGGGGTGGCATCTACATTATTGGAACTACCATAACACTCAAGCACAGAGCAACTATTTCTGATGTCGAATGTGGGGATAACTTTGTCCAAAGAGCAAATGTGAAACGTTTTCTGTTCTACAGATCACAAACCAATATTGGTGACGTGCTTTCCGTAACTTATGTGTTAAAACCAGTCTTTACATAAGGTCCAATAAACGATACATCGCTGTATAAAAACCAGAAATGCCCTATAGACGTATCGCACATTATCCAGTACCAATCCATATCAAAGGAAAATGTTCAAATTAATCAAAAGGTTGTCACTTTCAGGACGACAGCTTTCTACCCTCATTGCTGTGTTTTACACAGCCTAGTTTAGGAGTAATGTTGCCTAGAAAAATGTTGGACGTATAACGACAAGAATTTAAAGACGTGAATAAAGTGATTAAATTATTCTACTAGAGATTATAAAGACACAGGAAGATTTTGCTGAAATGAAATATCTCAACACCTCCGACGGTAGACTGAACTTTCCTATGGTGCTTACAAAATTCTAACACGAAATCCCGATTGGTAATACAATGAATGTAACATAGTCATGAGAAGTACAACAAAAATATGTGCTTGCTCACACACTTTGTACATCTTTTCAGAAAACCACATGGTATCAACGTGGAATACCTACATTTTGGGAAATGGTTACTAAGATATCCTTGACACAATAATCACAAATAGCATTAATACTGCATTAGATATCAGTCGAGTTAGTGAAAGCATTTTATAATAGAAGTATGTGAAAAGTTGTACGTTATGCAAACATTGTCATGTTCTACCACCATCATGATGTTAAATATCATACTCATTAAGAAACCAACCACACGAGAACAGTCATCTTTTGAAGAATCACGCAACCAAAATGATACATATCTGACAGACAGGTAAAGCACCGTGAGATCTGTGTGGAGGAAAATGGTAGTTCTAGACAAATGGTATATTATATATATACATATACATATACATATATGTTATATCTCCATAGATGGAGGAAAAAGTGTACAATAATGGTATAGCATGTCGTTGTGGCAGGCGTTTCATTTTCGTGCAAATAAACCCAAACCCAGCATTGGTGGACGTTGCCTCTGTATTTGATTGTTCCTTCTTAGCAATGCAGGAACCGACTGAAACATGTTTCAACCACAGGTATGCACGTTTCTTGGTTCACTGCCAGGTGGCTCTTGTAGAGCTAACCACACCTCGTGTTAGACAGCAAATTTCCTCTTTATCAAAACCCGCTATTCATGGAAAAAGGAGCTAAATTACTTGTTATCAAAACCCTCAGTGCCGAGTAGATACACCCAGCAATATTGCCTTAATGGAACTGACGCTGAACTTGGGGTTCCATTAGCCACGTATACTTTAATCTCTTGTAGGTAATCAGGGGGGCTAAGAGAACAGGGATAAGGTCAGTTAAAGGTGACAGGGTATGGATGGGCTACTTAAAGGTACCAATTTACCATACTTTTCCATGACTGTATAGGAACGGACGCCGGAAATAAGACATATGCAAGGGCTGGGCAGAACTACTCGGGCGCTAAAGCATTTACAATGTCAGAAAGAACTTTTGGTTGGCAGGTACAAGTCCAGGACAACCACTTACATAGATGTTGGCATTTTAGGGAAGGTCTTATAACTTAACGTTATTTCCAAAGTCTGGCCTCTGTTTTCTTCAGGAAGGTGTTACATTTAACATCTACAGACAAAGATTTTTTTAATTTTTTTTATCATGAAACATACAATAGAATAATCCTGTATTATAAAATACAGAATGGAAAAGTTCCCACCATTGTACTGATTCACAGTTTTACCACTGGGCCTTTTAACAACAACAGAAACAACTACAGATGCAAAATACAAAGGTAATCATTGAGAACACAGTACAGAGGTTTGATTTGGGGGAGACAAATTGGTCTGTTACATTCCAAACTCCCAAATTCCATCAACAAGCATAAGTATACAGCACTCCATGTTTCAAGGCACTATCCAGTTTGTGATGCTGATACTCATTTGACAGATGTACAGCACAGCCCCAGTCACAGAGTGGGTCCTGTATAACTGGTCTACTAGCCAATTTGTGGGCGATCCGTCAGCAACTTTGACCATAATCATGTCAACCACAGGAATCTCCTTACCTTACATCATCCTCATGTGACAACCCTGTGACATTTAGATTAATGACAATGGATGGTTACCAAGGTGATCCCACTTAATGTCAATGCTCATTGGTGCAGGCAAGATAAATGAACACCGTAACAAGGCAGGGTCATCAATCACGGAAAACAAAAGACCTTATTCACATTGAAGATGAGCCTCTGAATAGTGGGTATCAAGCACCCTATGTATTAGAACTGACAACAGCCTTGTTCATCAAAAAGAATCCAGATAATAAGGCCCGATAAAACCGCTTCCACTATGTGTCCTGAGTGGCAAAGTTTGTGAAGTACGTGACCACAATGTGAATCTTTTCGCTAGGACGAATAGGCCTATGAAAACCACTGGTCATTGTTAACAGACTTGAAATCCTGTGACAAACTACTAGTATTATACAACACTACAGTTGTGTCCCATGGATTACAGGCAATTTCTATTTCTAGAAATACAAATGTCCAGCATACAAGAAAACATTGAATCTCTGGCCATAACTTTATAACTTTCACAAATATTTCAAGTGGCTTTGTAAAGAAATTTGTTTGACATCAAATTCTTTTTATATTAATTCTTTGCAAGGAGAAATCTAGTGTAATTTCTATTAAGGGGGCAGACCAAGACAGACACAGACAGATAGCATATGTCTATTGGGATGCTGTACCAACCAACTTCAGCTGTCTTCCACCACAGTTCTCTGCTAATTGCAGGGAAGACATATACCTGACCCTGATCCAACCATCCTTCAACCCTTGGGCTGTAATCCCTCTTTGACAAGGACATAGCTCACTTCTCGCCCAAAGGCGGGATGGTTAGGGTATCTACTAACTACATCTATCATGGGCAGTCTTACGTGGTTTCTCATACATTAGCTCTACAATTATTAGCAATCCTGTTTTGTTACTTCTCCAGTCTGTTATATCATCTAGAACAAATGGAATAAAAAATGCGAGACATGGTCTTGACCCGCAGGATATTTTCAGCCCTCATGTAACTTAAGAGGTTATGTAGACATGTAACCTTCATGAATTGTACGTGCTCTGAATTGACACAGGCCATACGTGGTACAGCATGCATGGTTTTTATCTTGCCACAAGCTAGGTGACCAGAATTTTGCAATGGAAATAATCCAGTGTTGACAGATGCATTTATCAACAGCCTTAATGGTTCCATATTCCCCTCAAGCCTAATATAGTGGGGAAACATGCGAATCTGTATCGGGATCAGACGTGAGCTGCTTACACAATGACATCTTTCCCGAACCAAGGGGTAACAAAGCAGCCCAATTCAGCACCAGGGACAGTACTTAACCATTACTCACGCTGATGGATGCTAATATTACACTGGCATTTGGGAACGTATAATGGCTGCGAACAGTCACACAGGCAGTGGCAGAATGTATTTCTCAGCAGGAAGCCAGTAAAGGCTGACCATACAGCACAGAAATGTTCAACAAATGCATGGACTCTTCAACACATAACACTTCCAATTGATGGCAATGGACTTGTGCAAGGCATTGCATGGATCAAGGAACCGCCAAATACATCTGCAGACATTGACATTCCCTGAGAGTGAACTTCCTCCTCACTACTAGTCACAAGAAACATTGTTGATTAGGCCTCCTGTGCAATTACTGTTGCCACTGCCTTGTGTAATCCACCCCCTCTCACCGTGGGGATGTCTCACTGCATCAATTGCAGTGCCTTTTTACTCCGGAACTTGTATAATGAGTCCAGGGTGATTCCACACAGAGTAACCATAAGCCGGCCTAAGCTTCTATCCTGCCGACTGCTTAATCCTTGACGCTGGTGAGTGAAGGGGAAATACGTACAAGATTATACAGTTCATTAGACACAACCCACGTACATGATGCAGGTCTATGACGCAAGCTGCAATTTTTAAGGCAAGCTGTCTGAGAACAAAGTTAACAGCAGTAATACTGAAGTGAAAAGCTATAGCACAAAAAGACTGAAGCCAAATTTCATTTTTTTTGGTCTCTTTTGACTGGAAAGGGAAACATGACAACAAAAATGTTCTGAATGAATCATTCACAAATGGGAAATAGATTACAGATGCACTTGCATTTGTATCAAAAGCTATCAACACAGCTTGTAACATCACTTGTAATGTGATGCAATTTACATTAAAATCAACTTATAGCAAACAGAGTTATAGTTTAATATTACTTTAAATTGTTAATCAATATTTCTATGATTATCATTAAGTTCATGAAGGAACAGCAATATTGGTTTTGTAGCCAAGTACTCAGACAGAACTGATTAATTTTCTGCTAGCTGCACAAAGTCTCATTCATAGCTAGTAATATACAACAGTATCATATATTGATAGCAAATACTTTTGACATAAATAGTTTTGACATTTAGTTGTCTTTATCTGACCATGAATGACTCGTTGCATGCCAAAAATAGCCTTGTGCAGACATATATGACTTATGTAAACCTCTACTAGAAATATTATACATTTATTTCTTCTAAACAATCTGGAGAAAATTTACATACAACTCCACTTGAGAAGCAACGAGCTCTTACCTGTAGATTTGACCATACTCTTTCTATTTCTATTTCTCTGGTCACAAGGAAGTCAATTTTATTATTGTTTAATGGGGAGAAATGACAGCACTGGTGACATACATCCAACCAGAATATTTCTACAGTTATATTATCAAAGTTCATACTGGGTGTGAAAAAATTTGAGTGATCCAAAAAGTGATCCTGTAGAAAGACAGAAGGGCCACAGGCTGGCCATATTTGTTGTAGCTTGGGTGATCTGGAGTTGGTGGGGAACAATTAGAACTTTGTAACTAGCTTACTATTCGACCACTGGTATAACATTGCTGTCCACTCCTAGCTGTACCACTCCAGGAACAGCAGTGAGAAGGAACACATGACCAGGAAGAACAGGATCCACACACGAAAGCCTGCATCCTTCTTCATGGCCTGGAGAAACAGAGGAGTTCATCACATTGGGAGGCTAAACAGCAAATGTGCCTGTCAAAACCAAACATTGCAGTTGTTTCTCCAATACTCTCCTGGTTTCCTCCTTGGTGTGATGACAGAGGCCAAGCTGCAATGAATCATAGGATCAGATTGTATCAGTTAATATAGCTTACATGTATATTCCACTCCTATAGAGTTTCTCCACATGCAAAGACATATTCTAACTAGTAAACCTCCTCTATCTTGGACTGAAATGTAACCAAACTTGATAGAGTGACATGGTTTTACTTTTCAATCTGGTTATGTGGTGTTCTGTACATGTATCAGTATAGTCGGTATAAGTTTAACTTACTATAACTGCACTTTGGCAGAACACACCAGCTTGTGGTACAGTGTTGGCCTAGAAAATGTTGAAAAGGTTTCTAACAACACAAAGCATCTTTCATCAGCCTACTGTGATAGCCTGAACCAGTTCTATCACTGACCACAAAGGGTCTGATGGATCGAGGCCCATTTTATCTTGACGATGTTAAATATCAGAGCTTGCTGGGAATGCAATCATCAGCTGGGATCGGTTTCCGGTCAGGAAAGATTTTTTTGACAAGGCCAGAAATAAGGCCTGCTCATCTGTATGTGTATCTGGCTAACATAATCTACGACAAAGTTCAGCAGGAAAGTTTTATACAGCTTGTGCATTCCAGAAAATGATTCATAATCCAAGTACCTTGATACTGTAAAGTGTAAAAATACCTGAGAACCATCATGGTAGTTTCACAGCATACTAGAAAATGAACAATTGTATATCTTCATTCATAAGAAGCTACAAAAATTTCACCAATGATACAAACAAAGAAAGTTCACCTTTCAGCATCATACAAGTCTGTATGATATGTTTCTAAACATGACAGTCAATCCATCATGGGATGATGGTTATTCATGCCATAAAAGGTCAGGAAATTTTGTCATTGGGAATCTGCATTACATATCTTCAAGACCACAGAAAATGTAGCTATTTGGGTTATGTTCTCACTGTCCACCATGCTAATATGGAGAAAAATTACACATGAACCATGGAAAAAAAACTTGTAATATGTATACATGCATGAGCATGAACACTAGACTAAGCTTATTTTCTCAAAAGAGGTCTCTGTATAATGTGAAACATTGCTTCTGGCTTTTCTTTATGAAAACAGGGGACATACGGTCCTTTCCAGTGACCCCTTCATCCTGGGTTAATTGAAAGAAAGCTTCCTTAGGGTGGAATGCTGTTTTCAGGGCTGCTGAGCTGAGCAGGTATCTTTCAAATTTAGAAGACCAGATGTAGTAACAACATTGATGATAGTGTTCCCGCAAGAGTGAGTAAAACTTTCATGAACCATTACAAAAAGGACCTATTGTATCCACTGGATGTACCTTAAACTGATTTCGAATTGACAAAGATTAACAAATGATCAGTCATTTTCACTCTGGATTATCTGTGAAGTTTGGAAGAAGACATATTTGATGGAATGATGTGAAAGTGTGGGTGGGTAAGAATTTGATTTCAACTAAGGGCCACATATAAACTTCATCTTACAGATGACATCCTGTGGAAGTGCTACGTCTGACAAGTCAAAAGAAAGCAATGAAAAAAATTGACACCTTTTGTGATAGGATATATCATGAAACAGAACAAGCACAAGTTTAGACATCTCCAATCCTTTGGTAGTCTGATGATGGGTTCACTGTGACAATTTGAGCGCTGGTGAAAGGATTTCTTTCTCTTCTAGGTAACAACCTCAATGCCAGAGCAGACATCATCCACAAAGCCAAGTTGGTGTTGCTGGGCTGTTGAATAGCATAAGAACTGAAAGGGATCATGACTTTTCCCTATTCATCCTACAAGTTTTGCAAGTGGTATCATAGAGGTTAATATGGAGATACATGGACATTTGGCCCAAACTATAATGCTGACTGTCTTGTGCTGCCACAGCTATTGCACACATAGCTAAGCTCACTTGGTCCACTGTCAGTGCATTGCAAAACCTTTCCATTTGAGTTGTGGTCTTGGCCTTAAGGGATGCATTAAATATCTCTTAGGCTCTTATCATATAGGAGAGGGGCAGCAAGCCATTATACCTTGTCAGCATTAAAGTGTAGCACAGAAGGCATAAACAGAAAATCCTCTATTCAGCAAGAAAGTGGCTAAGAGATTTTATCATTTACATCAGTATCATGCAATAATACAAAAACAGATAAAACTATAAATAAAGATACCATGGGTGACAAAAGAGTTGTGCAAGTTGGGTTGGCAGATGAAAGTATTGATTAACGGCAGATTGTGCTGTAGTGAACTCTACATTATGACTCGAGCAAAATTATATAGAAGATAAACTTTTTAGGGCATCTTTGAGCCAAGAACCACCCATCTTCCCGAGAACCATACCCTAGCTGTCAGCTCTGTCCAATGATTTGTCGTGGGAAATTCTACCTGTAATTCAAAGGATTAAGTTTCAATTCTACAAGATCAGCCCTGGCCCAGGGCAGGTAGGTTTGATAGAGCTGGGACTTCCATTTCACACCCAGTGGCTACAGCAGGCTGTATAGATCAGTCCTGACCTTTGACCCAGAGGTTAATGGCTGCAGACATGGCTGAGTGACCTGCTGACTTGACCAGCAGCCAGATGGCAGACCAAGTAATGACTTGTGTCCAGAGGGTGTCTCAATCTAAATAGGACTCATTTTCTTTCAAAAAGTGGCAGTTTTTTTTTATAAAACATATACATGTATCAGATCAGTTTCAGGTGCAGAAGTCGTCATTACTTTTTGATGACAACATTGAGCAATGCGAGCGACCACTCAACCATATTGACTGGGCAATTGGCAAAGACTGAAAGCAGTGGCAATAATTTTTATGATGATGATGATGCAGAGTCAAGAAAGTGTTTCAATCTTCATATTAACAATCCCATATTGCACATTGTGTAATAATTGGAAAGAGTGCAGTATACAAAACCGTTAAATACTTTGTAGTTCTGATCAGGTGAGCACAGCAGCATTCTTTATAATCACAAAATGTACTCTCCAAGCAGAGGTTGGGGTTTTGGGTTATGTTTGGCGTGTTTTTAGGCTTTTTTATTGGGCTTTCTTTGCACTGATATCTTTTTTTACGTTGGGTTGGCATAAAAAAAGATACCAGCGCAAAAAAGAAAGCCTGATAAAAAGCCTAAAAACACGCCAAAAATAAGCTAAAACCCAAACCTCTGCTTGGAGAGTACACAAAATGATCTTATCAAAATCATTAGCCTAAGGGAACAGACTTTAGCCAAGTCATACAGTGGATAGACATGCTGGAGGAGTATCATAATTTCATAATTGAAAAGACAGGGCTATTTCTACAATCCCATTAGTGAAGAGCTCCTCTGGTGAGGCAAGTATCCAACCTCAGATGGACTAAGGACGTTCTGTACAATGTCCTTCAATGAACACAGTCTCAACCCTCATGAGCAAACCTACAGGCAAACCAAGCTTGCACATTTTCCTTCAAAATACTAGTATGTATGTAATGTAAAGGAGGATTGGAGAAGTTTCAAACCTACGGCTAGAAATCATACCTGTGATAAATGCAAACATTGGCAAAGCTGTCCCCTTTCTTAAATCTACTGTTAGATCATTAATTTGGTTCTCGAATTTCTAACCAATTTCTGTAAAACAATGAAATATTTTAAAGCTGCAGATTAGCAAGTGATGCATGAAATAGAAAATGAATTGCAGAGTGAACAATGATATTAATCAAGGTTAACGCTGACATCAGCATTCACCACACGTACGCTCATGTCTCAATTGTGTTTCCTCAGAGAGAGACAAGGCCTCTGGAAACATCTGCTCTGTGCCTCTGATTAGTCCAATCAACAATTAGCTTTAATTAGCACAGATGTCAGCTTGTTCACTAAGATTTATCAGTTGTAATTGTCCCCAGTGGACTCCATTAGCACAAATATTCAAGCTTGTAAATAAATCCTCTTCTTTGCCTGGGCTGTGCCAATACCATACTCAGTTCCGTGGCCTTTTGTCCGATAAAAATAGCATCAGAGTTAGTAATAAATTTTGTTGCATATGTTAAAGTCAACTGCCTGGAGAGTCATATCCTAATTAGGATGAAAGGAATCTTTTGTCCCACTCTACTGTCATATGATCTCATGATGCCCTTTTTAAAACAGAGCAACATTTATCATATAACCAGGTTATGGGGTCCATTCCTTACAATTTTCCCAGAAAAGTTCAAAAGAAAATCTTTAATAATAATAGTTGTGTTGTCCTCTACCATGTTAAAGCACTGGAACTCTGCCTACTGATGCCTAGATTACAGGCAAACCAGTAAACTCAGTTCAGGTGGCCTTTGCTCTACATTACAGTCAGCAGTTCTGATTACAGCTCCTGTTGTAGAGAAGAGATACACAGTAAGATTAATTGACGAATTAATGCTCAAATTTACATGTATATTGGTTTTCCATCCTGTAGATAGATTGGACTTTCATTTCCCATATCAGTTAGATTGTCATGTCCTCCATGGATATTCAGTTTTCTGGGGTAGGAAATCGGGTTAGTATTAATTAGGGAGCCCTATGCAGCCTTCGGAATACTCGGCCGGACAGATGGAACCGTTATTCCCGAAAGAATCTGTCCATCACTGATTCAGGAGACTGGCAGTAGTGGACCACTTCAAACCTATCTGTCTTAGTCAAGGACTATTAGTGACAAAATGAAGATAAACGTGCTGCTAAGATACAAATTATACGAAGTGAAAGGTATGAAGCTGTATTATCAACCTATGACACTGCTCATTCTGTAAGAAATAAGAATTAAAAACATCAGATAATGTCAAAATTTTGTTTCACTTACGACTATGATAGTTTAATGGGGGGAGACCCTAAACAAGCCTTCATGGCTTTTTCTCCAACCCCTGCATGTTTATTTGTTTCTAGTATATTATGTTTTACAAATTTTGTTGTTGTTTTTTTATATGTATGTGCGAATAAATAAAGAATTTATTTGTCGTGAAAATCAAACAAAATATTATTTCATTAAAAACAAGCTGTAAGGTACAATAAAAACCACTGTGATTGTTTGTACACATGGCTGATGTCCAAATGGCCCAACAGAGTACTGAGCTATGAGTGAGGGGTGGTCAGGTATAGTACACTTGGCGTTCTGATATTATTTTGTCAGAAGGACTGAAAAGGTTTAGGTTAGATTTACTGATATTAAAGTGATCTGAGAAATCAACAATAATGTAACCTTACATGTAGTTTACAACTTTCATTTTACTACCATAACAGTCTTCATAATACCTCTTATTCACATATTAAAAAAAATGCACTTACAAGCATGGAAATATGACTTTAATCTTCTCCAAAATCAATGGACAACCTGGTCTGGAAAGATTGGCCATGAAAGGCCTCTCATGTATGAAGGAATTTAATGCATCAAACCTCAGACCCCACCAGAGTGAGTTATTAAAAATGCCCCCATCCCATAAAAAAGAAAAATCAATGTGCATCCTTTCAGATTAAAGGAAACCCCCACGGATGGCCTATTGATTATTGCCCAGTCCTGACTTACGGGGAATTACATACGTAATTGCTCACTGAAATGGCAAAATCTATGCATTTTTCCTTGGGGACAGGCCTCCTCCCTGACCCAGGTATTCATGTGCAGTAATTGCCAGTGATGAGGTATAAGTACAGGTTAGAATATCCAGCTGGGATGGACAACAGGGGAGGGGGGCAGTCCGTGTGTCCCTAATGAAATGACAACATGGCAGAACAATTCATTTCTGTTTCACCACAAGTCAATATTATGCAGCTGGAATGCATGTTTATCTAAGAATTTAGATTTAAAAAATCATATAATGACGTTCGACATTCTATTTTGAGACTTTGGACAGGACAGGAGGTTATCCTGTTGAATCTAGCTGACAGATAATTTGGTAACCTTTCTACTTTATAACAGCCTTAAATGGTTGTCCTTACATTATCTACATATATATGCCATATTCCATAGTGACAACTCACCTCCCTGACTTCCTCATTCCCTTCCTTGATGTTCTCAGTCGACTGTACCACTGTGTCAGCAATCCTGTCTATTTCAATTTCCTGCATAGGGATGACAAAGGAAAAACAGCATGATAAGTCGCACTTCGAATTAGAAATAAGTACAGACATGATCTAGATTGGCTAAATCCTTCTTGTGTCATTGGAAAGTCAGGAGGCCTTACAGCAGAATTAAGCACTACAGACAGAAAAGACTTGTTCTATACCTGCTGCAGAACTTTATCTGCAAATATCTCCTGTAGTCTGGAGATTTCCACCACCTTGCCTTCTATTTGTCTGAAAAAAAGAAAGAAATGACACTTGTAGAAACAGTATAACCCACACAACTGAAGGTCCCAGCCCAACCCTAAACTGCAATGTCAATGGAGTACAATGGCGTAACATTATATGTTATGTACATACCACAAAAGGGCAAGGTTACTTCAGGTTCTGTTGTGTAGTAATGACAGTATGTGTTGTAACTTATTATTTATTCTGAAGGACCAATTACACTGTCTCAATCCACTTTTTGGGGGAACAATCCTAACCATGTTTCTACATAAAAGCTTGGTTATTCACATGAGACAAGCTAAAGCAACACTGCAGATAGAGAACAGTCCCTTCCTTCCAAGAGTTTTCACACATGCACAATTAAGGTCTAGACTTGAGAAGAGTTTAAATCCTCACCTGACTTCATCCACCAGACTGTTCATCTCATTGTACAGCCTCTCATTCTCCTGCTCAAACTGGAACAGACAGGTTTAATGAAAAACACACTCTTCCACTTCTCCTCTGAGGCAGCTTCTGCACTATACATCAACAGAGGGCTGTATAATAGATGGCCTTTCAACAGCACATGATGAATGGGGCACTTTAAGATGCATATGTTAGGGGTTAGCACCTTCTGTTCTTGATGACCACTGTTAGAGATCTTGGTCTTACCATTGCTATAAGTTATAACATGGGCTGCATATCATCATACATGTACTTCCAAAAATATTCATTGCAGCATATTTATGTAGTGATATGGTTTGATGAGTTGGCACTAAAAGAAGATAATCTTAAATTTGCTTGCAAATATTACTCTATCATAGAAATGGGTACATTTTTCAAGTCATGTTTTACAAATCTTTCCTTTACTGGACTGACCACTAATATATCATTTGTGCTAGATACAAATGTAAATACAATGAGCTGTTGTTACATCCTGTAAATGTGCATGAAGCCATATGGTAATGATTTGTTCAATAATCACCTGCTACCTAAAGGAAAGGTCATATATGTACAATCAACTCATGCTAATCATTCCTCCATCATTTGAAAGACGGTGCTACGGCTAGTGTACCTGTGACTCAAGTCTGTAACAGCCACCAAGATGGAATATTCATAAAGATCTGAACAGATGAAGGCCAAGGCCACTTTGAATGATCCCTTCAGCTTACACCTCTTCCTGAATTCATTAGCATGGCCGTTACACCAGACACAGGCAATTACTTCTAAATCCAATGCTTTACCGTCTCAAGGTCCATTTCTACTCATTGCATAGTGTGAGATGCAACCGGAATGTAAAATTGACAACATTACAAAGAGCTTTGAAAAATCAAGAGATTTGCTTCCAAGTACTAGTGATTTGTCATTTATGAATAAAGATAACAGCAAATGCTAACAGTTCAAAAGAAGATGTAAAGTAAGACATGCAATGTTATCAGACCCAGATGAAACATACCATCTGTATTTCCTCAGGGGATAGTTCATCATCCTCCTCCTCCCCCCAGTATTCCATCTGAAGAGGATCACCAGGTGCCGGTGGATTTGTTGTGACCTTGCTGTCGTCTGTCTCCTTGTTTTTACCTCCTTCTTCACTGTTCTGTTCTGACCGTGCTTTCTTGTGTCTCTGGCGGAGTTCTGTCATGTCAGTGCCTGTCCTTCTACCTTCAGGTTCTAAACGGGAACTTTCAAAAGGAAGCAAGTAACACTTTCTACAATCATGCCTTTTATTGATGAAATAGTCAAATTACTCAGTCTCATCCTAACTTGTGTGAGGTTGTAGTTGGTATGAAAATACTTGATATACTAAAAGAGTGTAGACAAAACAAGCATTGATTGTTACTCATGTGACAAATACAATCAAAGATATGAAAAGTCAACGTTAACAAAAATACCACCAGATGGCATTTCAATCTATATACATTCCAGATTTCAATATGTAAATTTTTTATTTAAGATATTGTGCCATAGTAATTCCTTTTGATGTTTTAATATATGTGCAGTGCCTGAGTTTTTCATTTGAAAAAAAAGATGATTGAATAGTCTTTCCATTAAAACTGGATTATTACATTACTTGTGTATACTGAAATCAAAATGAATCAATGTGCCATGTGCATTATCCTTATAAAGAGGTTACCAAGATCTATTAGGATGTAATAATCGATACATGATGTATCCATAAATAATGAAAAAATCTATAAATAATAGACACTCACATTCTTTTCCTGTCCACAACTCTTTTGACACGTATGGCCCTCTGCTCGCTGTACAGCTTGCACACGGCTGAAGGAAAAGTAAACAATACTCGACAAAAAGAAGACCATTGTGATATATAACCTAGTAAGGGTTATTCTTACTGAGCACATTGATGTAGATGCTTTTCATCTGCCCTAGCTGGTCTCCAGAAGAGTACTGCAGCTTCCCTTAATAACAGCAAAATATTCAGCACCAAGGACGGCACCTTCCACCTGCTGTTTATGATTGATTTTGCAGACAAACTTGGTAACAGTGGTCCAATTTAGGACAAGTTTGGTTTGTAACATGATGGCTATTTTTCTGTAATGATATGGGAAATCATTTACATTGAGTGCAACCTTCAGTTACATGTATGGCAGTTCAATTCAAAAGACATCATACAACAGTTAGTTACACTTACAACAAAATCAACAACAATGAAGAATTACATCTATAAACTAGAAAGGCCGACATTTGCTCCGGAGCAAATACAGCATATTTCAGCCATTTCCTTCCCATTTTAAAGTCCCATTTTACGCAATTTGAAAGCTGTGTATACCAGCAAGGTGAATAGCATTCTGTTTGCATGTGTCGGATGTCCAAGGATCCCGTACCAAATATCAGGTTATTTGGTTTTAATATCAGGTCATATAGGAGCCAAAAATTTAAATTTTTTGTCTGAAAATAGCAAAAAAGTGCCATTTTACATAATTTTAAAATGGTGTATGCTAAACTTTTGAACAATGTTCTGTGGGCATGTGTCCAAGGTACCACCATAGCAAATCCCAGGTTATTTGGTTTTGATATCAGGGCACAGGAGCCAAAAATGTACTTTTTTTGGCTGAAAATAGCAAAAACGCCCTATTTTACACAATTTTCAAGTGGTGTATGTCAAAAGTGTGAATGATGTTCTGTGGGCATATGTCCAAGGTATCCGTATACCAAATTTCTGGTCATTCGGATTTAATATCAGGGCACAGGAGCCAAAAATATACATTTTTTGTCTAAAAATAGCAAAAAAAGTCCCATTTTACACAATTTTAAGTGGTGCATGCCAACAGTGTGAATAACATTCTTTGGGCGTGTGCCCAATGATCCCCCATACCGAATTCCAGGTCATTTAGTTTTACTATCAGGACACAGGAGCCAAAAATGTACATTTTTTGTCTGAAAATAGCAAAAAAAGTCCCATTTTTATAATTTCAAAGTAGCATATGATAAAAGTGTGATTTATGGTCTGTGGGCATGTGCCCAAGGCACCTTCATACCAAATTTCAGATCATTTGGTTTTATTATTCGGACACAGGAGCCAAAAATGTACATTTTTTGTCCAAAAATAGCCAAAAAGCCCAATTTTACATAATTTCAAAGTGGTGAATGTCAAAAGCCTGAATGAAGTTCTGTGGGCATGTGTCCAAGGATCCCCTATGCCAAATTCCAAGTCATTTGGTTTTAATATTAGGGCACAGGAGCCAAAAATGTACATTTTTTGCCCAAAAATAGCGAAAAAGCCCTATTTTACACAATTTTGAAGTGTTGTATGTCAAAAGAGTGAATGTCTTTCTGTGGGCATGTGTCCAAGGTATCCACATACTGAATTTCGCGTCATTCGGATGTAGTACCAGGGCTCCAGATCCCAAAATGTACATTTATTGCCTGAAAATGACCAAAAAACCCAAATAAAACATTTTTCAAAGCCTGTATCAAAAAAATGAAAAAAACGTCTGGGGGTATTTAGTCACTCTACCATCATGCCAAATTTCTGGTCATTTGGCTGAAAAATGACAGAGTTGAATCCATTTAAAGAAATGACAGGAGAAGAAGGAGAAGAAGAAGAAGAAGAAGAAGAAACATGAGGGAATACAATACATTTCATCCATACCTATGGTATGGCTGAAATATAATTATCTGAAGACAATTTTAACAAATTACAATCTTGAACACTTTTTTCTTCTTGGACAGTCCTAATAGACATTACATGCAAAGCTACATACCCTTCCCCCAAATACCAGTAAATTTTCCAAGCTACATTAACAATGTGAAATCAATGTTGGATGAAAGTTGGGCCGGCTGTGGCCAAGCGAACGAGCTGTAATCTCAAATCCCCTCATCTCAGATATTTCCAGATAAAATTTTCACTTCAGGCCAACCTTGATGGGGAAGTATTGATTCCTGGGCAGGGCAGGAAGCCATACAAAGGGAGGGTGAGAGAGATAGATGTGCGTTGTGTGTCACCTATTGACCTGCCGATACCAGATGCAATTCTACTGCCGTGGGCTTTATTGTTCCGACCTGGGCAAACTGGCCTCCAGCAGCTATTGGAAACGTCAAGTGCATGAGAAGAGATCTGCCTTTCCACTTATATTATCAGCACATTTTCAAAGCCTCTTGTCTACGTTCAACAATCACTTGTATCCCACCCTCCATCCCGGTACCATTGTTTCCAAAGGATGTACATACAACAGCAGAGTGACACGATTTAACAAGATATCAGACACCAAACCAGTAGCACCTTTGGCTCATTATTGACCACTCAATAGCTTGTTGGTACAGGCCACATCTAATTTGATCTTCAACTTGGGGAGAGGCTATTTGGGCCAATTCTAGAATGACCTTACTGGGCAAGTTAGAAGCTGTGATTTATTTTGAATCAATAATGTTAAAATAGGGTTTTGACAAGGTTTTGACTTGATGAAACATGATAATAATCACATAGACTACTATGATAAATATCACAGTAGTTACATGGAGATCTGAGTTATCCAAGATCACATAAAGCTACTACCTTTCCACAAAACTTAATATTTTCAAGACTGCAACCCTTCTCGATGTCTGCAATTCCAAGAATTTCTTTGAAAGGCCTTTATGGCACGATCATAACTTCTTATTGATCATGATGAAATTTGCAGCTGTACTTCACACAGGTATGAGCTAGCCAGGGAAATAATGCAGTCCTTGAATTTGCCTGACTAAGGAGTCAGAAGGCAAACTTATTTCTGATATTTCCACAGCAATCATAATCCTGGCTGTTAATTTCCTAGGAGATGACATCACACAAGACAGTTTGGCAGCTGTGAGTCACCAGATGGCCCAGGGTGGGTGTAGGGTGACATGGATGGGGAACCGTTATGGAACACACCAGCAACTTCTCATGTTGCGCTCTCTGACCTGTTCAATGCTTCAGTGAAGTTATTCATCACTGTCGAGGGGTCCGTATGTCAGGAGAGAAATCCTGTCACCACTCAATGTTATGCTGGGATGACACACCTGCGAACTTAGGGCTTGTTTCACACTTGTTATTTTTTACCTTCCTAACAAGTTCTTACTTGATGATTAGTACTGTGTACTGGTTTACTGGACTCAGTTCCGGACTTGTAAAAACGTTTAGGTTCAAGTCCAAAAAAAACTGAATTGCGGGAACCAGTTCCGGACTTGGTTGAAAAAAAACATGTCAAATACCCCTTTTCGTTCCATACCACATAAAACCTTCCACAGATAGCAAAATCTGTGCTGCAAAATGAAGAAAATATTGCCATTGGGCATCGTCAAGTGTCGGCCTCCATGTTATGTGGCCACATTTTTGCCCAGACAACATTGCAAGGTTGCCAACATACAATTTTGTATATACCGTGGGTTTAGGTCCGGACTTACAAGTCCAGAACTGAACCTAAACCTCTGGACTTGAATCCGGACCTGAACCTAAACGTGGGTTTAGGTACACAGCACTATTGATGATAATTTTGATTTCCCTGACAATGTCAACTCCTGGAGATTTCTGTCCATACCGTCACGTGCAAATGCCACTCAAATGGTAGTTTATAAACTACAAAGGTCAATATTGACCAACAAAGAACTCAGTTCTAGAGGCAGAAACACAGCCTTTGAGACAGTCCCCCATGAATGTATGCAAAGGTAGAGTTCCAGAGGCCACATGGAATGGGCAGGTGGGCACCGCAGACAGCCGATAAATTTCACTTCCTGTTTTGTCAGATGTGATTACAATCAATTCCGCCCGGTGAACAGCCAATCACAATGCAAAGATATGCATCAAGACAAATACCTTGACCATGAATGATGGTAGATATGACTTGGTTATGGATCTGTTGGCCTTCACAGGCTTTGCTGACATCTATGACAGGGCTAAAGTAATGTCAGCAGCATCCATTAAAACTGGGCCTCGGGACAGAAACGTAACACACTGCCATTGATACAGCCAGAAGAGATAAGACAGGTAGTCACTCTGTAGAATAAACAACCTGAACACTGTCGTCTCTTCCTCATGAAAGCAGAGGACCTTGAACTGTGACACTGTGCATTTTGGGTACACATGGAATATTACAGATCCATACCAACAGGTTGTGTGTCAGCATACATGTTAATCCATTGTAAAAAATGTATACTGCAAAAACAAATACACATGCAGTTTAGGATGATAAGGTTTAACTGTCAGACTATTGAATCCATTGATAGATGCACAATTAACAAGGACCCAAATGTATATTTTTGTAATACAAATGTCTAAGTGTAATATTGAACTGTATTCAAGATGATTTCATTAAAAAATTTGCATATTCAGTGCAATAATGAGCACTGTTTGTACTGATCCATAAAAGCAGTTACAATGTAATCAGCTGTAATTGTTTCTTGGAAATCATCTATATTTGTATGCAAATTCAGCCCTCACCCTTCAGATATGCCTCCATGAGCTCAAATACTGCCGCTCTGTGGCTGCGGACTTGTTGTGGCATTGGCTGTTTCAATACTGAAAACAAACAAATGAGCATGTAAAATTCTGACCAAAATATATCTGTACAATGAACATTAATATCTGAATAATGTTGTCATGTAGTTAGGGAAACAAGTTTGAGCATAGCAACACACTAGTATATACTGAGTTAGGTATTTTTTTATGTATAGTTAGCAAGAGGCACATACAGTTAGGCAAGCAGCAGCCCTATCTTCTGGCACCCCTACATTCCAACATAATTAGCAGGGCATGAAATACTTTTTTTTCTTCATACCTGCATTGAAAATTACCTGCACCAGACAAATTTTACCTGCACCACTAAGAAATTAGGAAGTACGGATCATACTAAAAACTTTGAGAAATTGCCATTATTTCTTTTACACTTTGTAGGTTTGCCTTCATCAAATCACAATCATGTACAGTTTAGCATACAGCTATAGGCCACACCAATTTAATCAAAATTATTGGTTCTTGGATTCACTCACATCAATTTTTTTCTGATTTGCAAAAAAAAAAAAGATTCTGGTTCTGAATCAACTAAAAAATGCTCATATTTTGCCTTCAACGGTTGAAGAAAGTCCTTGTCTTCTTGTTGTTACAGTTTTTCCAAAATTCATTGTTTAAATTTTAAACCAGCCTGGTATAACTATCCTAGCATTTGGGGCTATAATAGGATACCTAGGCCTGTTTTTACCTTCGCCAAGAAGGTTATGTTTTTGGTACTGTACAAAAGAGGAGAACCAGTATAAGCATCCTACCTTCTGTCTTAAGAATTCTGATGGCCTCTGAGCAGGTGCGCATGAATGTCTGGGCATCATTGTCAATCTGGTCTCTCTCATTATCTGTCATCTTGGATACTTCTGATGTCAGAAAGCTGAAGGAACATTCATAGCATACTAGTACATGTACTTGTAATTATTGAAAGCAATGCTTGTCCATCGTATATCCACAAGGATGTATGCTGTTGATAGTGAAACGCTAGAGGCGAGTAGAAACAGGAAAACCCCTGGCTCCCAGGATGCCGGAAATCGAACCCACGCCAAACCCGGGCAGCCAGCCCACAAGTCATTACCATAACCGCTAGGCCAAAAGGTCCAGGACCAGTTGGGCTGGTCAGTTGGTGGCGTATGAACCCCACTGTTACAATAGCCCCAGTAACTTAATGGAATAAATTTTTTTCTGACCAGTCCAGATGAAGAACTTTAGCAGAGAAATTTTACATCAAGGAAGATTATAAGTCAGCTATATCACAACATTTTTACGTTTAAACTAAGCAATTATATTATTTGAATTATCATTTTATAATTATTGTTTTAATTTACTGGCCACAACAGATCTGTCAGAATATTTATGATACTTACCCAGTGGCATCAATATAATCCTTCCTATGTTTCAGCAGGAAATCTCTCAACTTGCTGATATTCTGAACCTGAGAGAGAAAAATTCAGATGGAAACAACAAAATGTTTAATGTAGTTTGACACTTAACGTTACATAGAATAGAAATGGCATTAACAGCTAACATAAGTTACCTGACCACCACGTGTATCAATAAAGTCACAGGGCTTGATATTCTAGTACATATTATTCATTTCTATTTTCTGCAATGTACTAGTAGGTATACATGGAAGTAAGGACTAAGCTGTGAGTGCAATGTGTTGTAATTATTGAATAGGCAAGTAATCAACATATGGTGTGCCGTATTATTGTTGCTGTATATACCTGACTGTGAGCATGTGATATGCAACGATTCTTCACTTTTGTCATAATAATAATAATAATAATTTTATTGCACAACAATTGTACAGTGTACAAAGTATGGCACCTACTACTACATAACTATGTATACCATTTCATAATGCTAACCTGTCATATTAAATCACAGGTGTTGTAACTTTTCTTGTGAGAATTTTCTGCTCTTCCTACACGGTGGCATTGTACACGTCATCCAGACACTCAGGCCTCATCATCATGATCAAAGAAAAATAAATTTCAACATTTCATCGGGGATTTCTGACTCACCACATCTTTTGCTCTGACAACAAATTCCCCCTTAGGTCTCGGGTGAATGGATGCTGTACTTTTGGCTTCTTCGGAACCAATGCTCAATATCTTATTCCGAGTTTTCACGGTTTTTATCGTCGCCAGAAACAAATTTGTCCGGTCGACCGCCATCTTGCCTGGAAATACACATCAGCTGTGGAATAGCTCATTTGAGAAGAGGATGAGAGGGGCAGCTTTTAAACATCTTTCAAAAGTAATCCAATAAATAGGATAAATATTTTATCTGATATTTACAGATAAATTTTACTATTCCTCACAAGATGTGTAACCGCACTCTAACGCGGGCTCATGCATAAGCATCTTTACCCTACCATCCCTATTTTTCTAGTCGCATAACCCAAGTTGCCCTTTGACCCTTCTATTTTGACTCTGACATTTGTGATCTCAATGACGGCGAAATTTCTCCCGAGATTTCTCGATAGTTTCACTTCCCCTGACAGAACATGGAACCGATTGGATGTACTGGCTAGTATGGCTCCTTACGAATGTTTTTTCAGTCCAGATCGATTCTGAAAGGTCGCCAGCGGACCTGAGACAGCAGTGGTTTCAGAGGGAGTAGCCAACTGTGCCTGAGTGGTGAGTGCGTGGGTGGAACTTTTGATGCCTGACTTCCAAAGTTACGTTTGACAGTTGTACACGTGGGAACTAAAGACACGAACGTCGGGAAGATCGCGTGTAAAACATGATGTGTGGCGTCCGCCATACTATTATTCTTTCCCTACGCTAGAAAAGGAAACATACCAAGTTTTCTTTAGGGAACACTTCAATTTTGCTGTAACGTTATAACGTTACCAATTTGAATATTAACGCAAATTGCAACCAACCACACCCACCAAGGCTGTAGACATATTTCAAAACATTTCAACTCCTCTATTGATATGTTTAACGCCTTATTTCTATCAATAGTGCAAGAAGAATTGTAATTAACATCATATCAGTTACAATAGAATTTTAAATTAAAAAGTGTACTTGATATGTTTGATATGAAGTCATTGATTCTAATCAAGAAATAAAATTGCTGTGGGATCTCTCTCACCATTAGTCATCACTCCAATTGATGACATGAAAAACTTTTTTTTGTGTGGATGTGGCATATCATCAGGGAGCATGACTAGTAAAAAGGAATTGTGCAGATATGTACGTACGTACATGTAACATGCTTTTACCAACATGTGTAACTTTTTTTTCTTGTAGGGTAGTGATAACATGGCCAACTCAAAAGGAGCCATAGCAGTCTTTGTTGCCAGTAGCCCTTGTACAAAATGTCTCCTTACCTATAATGATGACAGAGGATGGTGGCTGCCTTACACAGAGATGGAGGACGGAGAAGGTTTTGTGGAGGCAGCCAGGAGAGTGGTCAGGGAGCAGTGTGGAATAGGTAAGTACAACAGAAGGAAATGCTACTTCTGCAAATGCTATCGGCTAACAATGCAGTTGTAATCATATAAGTACAGATTGGAAAGATGCTTTGATTGATGTTAACTCTTAGTGCTGTGTGTCAATGATGAAAGTAACAAATTTGCTGTTTACCTTATTCATGTTTTATTTATTTTGTTCCTAATTTGACTCCACCAGGCTTAGATATTGATGGAGTTCTGGAGGTGAGACAGACAACAGTGATGACATCATCCCATCCCAAGGTCATGGTGACCTTGTCTGGCTCACAGGAGGGACATGGTGACAGCACACCTTTGGTGAGTATAGCAACAGGTGGTTATGAAGGGAAAAAAGGATTTAAGAATTGAATATACAGACTTGCTGTGATGTTTAAATAAAAAACAATTGAAGATTGTCACTCATCAGAATTCAAATTGGACATTTTATTTGTCTTTCATGCCAGGAACTACAAAGCAAAGCATCATGGTATACTCTTCAGGAGTTGCAGCAACTCTCTATTCAGGATCAAGGCCTTCTGGGAAATGAGCCGATCAGCTGGTTCAGGCATGTACAGAATGATGGCCATGTTGCCCCTCTCTCTATCCTTCATTCCATCACCATGGCAACCGAGAGTAGCAGCTTTGAGGACCACGAAGAAAGTCTCCTCAAGGCTGCTAACTTCAAGCTGGAAGAACAGGAAGAACTCTTGCAAGATTTCTACTCTGTGTGCTATCCCAGCACCACCATGGGTTGTCATACATTTGTCAGGTATTTTGCAGATAAAGAAGTGCCAATGGAAAAGAGCAGAAATCTGTTCAGGGCATTTGATACCAGCAATCAGCACATAGTAAATGCAAAAGACTTCTTGCTGGGTATGGCAGCTCTCCAACCTTGTGTCCCACATGGCGGGATGCCTGCAGAAATCCGTTGTCGCTACATTTTCAGATACTACAATAAGAACTCTGACGGAATCTTGAAGCCAGAAGAGCTTCAGTCAATTGTTGCAGACATCTTTGAGCACAAGGGGAGGCAGCTTACATCTGAAGAGTTGAAGGAGGAGACAGCGAAGGCTATAAAACTGTTTGGGAATGATGACAATGGTGGGGTGGCCCTTGCAGACTTTCTAAGTGCAGTGGGCTCACTGAAATTCCGGGGTACCTCTCTGTTATTCCGACTACCTTACGATTTCTCAGGAAGTCTGGATGCCAAGATGAATAACCTGGGTGCTGTGGGTAGGGATGTCCCTGACGCAGCCCCACGGAGAGAAAGGAAACCATCGAAGAGGAAGAAATGGGAGATTGGTACTGAGTCAGACAGCTCAGGCAAGGAGTCAGATGTGGAGCTACCAGATGTTGGAATTAAGTATGAGCTGGCTCTGCATTCAGTAAAGGTTGGTGTCGTTTTAAACATTGTATCAAGTAATAGTAAAATCATAAAAATTGGAAATCAATATAGAGATGTAGATAAAGATATATGACACATTTCCTATGCTTCACAATACTTTTAATTTGTAACTGATGTACATAATGGCTTACCTTTTCTCTCCTTTCTGTACTTGGATAGGTGAGGAGGACAGGTGTTGTGTCAGATGTGAACACCTTGTGGGACCTACAAGGCACAAGTGCCCTGAGCCATAGCATCGGGACTGTTCTAGAGGGAGACAAAACTCGCTTCCAGCGCCTGCCATCTGTACAGTGCTTCAACCAAAAGTCTCATCCCAACGAAATGCTGACTGGTTTGCGCTACTTTGAACGTCCAGTCAAAAAGCCGGATGGAACTCTTGAAAAGAAAACCTTTGAATGGGGCCCTGTGAACAAGTAAGATAAATAAAGCTACTTTGAATTCAATGTTGGCAACTTTCCAGGGGCCAAGATCATATCACTTTGGTGTAACATTATAGAGTTTTTTTGTCTTACAATGATCCTATCAGTAAGTAGCAAAATGCTGAGGATATTGTTCATAATAATGTTTCCTTTTGTTAAAATATTGTTTGATATCAAATATTAGTACATGATTCTGAATAGTTGTAAAGCATGTAACCTTTCCATCTTTGTTATGAGAACAGGTTTTCTTCTCTTGCTGACTTTTTGTATAACTTATATGAACTGAAAGTCTACAGCAGAGAGATGTATTAAGGTAATACATGTACATGCCATGTATATGGTTTGTCTCTACAGACCAGCCTTTGCCAAGTGTCTACTGTCCATCTGCCACGAGGTGAAGAATGTCTTCATGGATGAACCTCGGCTGCTCAAAGTGCAGGCACCAGTTTACATTCTAGGTGAGACACAACTACAAAGCTTATTCTAAGTGAGCATCTACTTCAGAATCTTAGATATAAAACTTCTCATCTGAAAGAATAATCTTTCCTATAATGCTAATTCTTCAATGTACGTGTATACTAAGACTTACCAGTCAGTATACAATAACAGAAGAGATGGCATTGTGGATTTAATTAAACAAGTGCTTTTGAAAAAAGCTGTCATTTCGGCCTACTATCACTGCCACATGTTGTATATGTCACTGTGTGTCTGGTTGGAGATGGCTGTTTAGATATGTTAGTCTGCATCAATGAAAACCACGCTACATCTGCTTGGTGATGACACTAGTGTGGGGTGGACTGCCCAAACATCTCTCGGACTACCTGGAGTCAGTACAGAAACGCTGTCTCAGGATAATTGGGCTATCTGCTGACTCGCTCCCTACGCTAGCAGGTAGACGTGACAGAGCTACCCTGAGAACACTTGACAACATCCTTCAGGATAACACTTCTCCCCTCTGGGCATTTATAACCAGCCCGTCACACAGTCACTACAGTATTCGTAGGGGACGTCGGCACCGAACAGTGATCAGCAAAAGTAAAAGACAATTTTAAGAACTTAGAACATCAGATGCATGTATCAGATGCTGCTGTTGTTGTTGTTGTTGTTGTTGTATGCGTCGTCTTTTTTGTAAATGTTGCCGTAATCTTCGCACACAAAAAAACTGCCCATGTGTCCCAGAAAAATTATCAGACTATTGAACACAAAAAAAGGCTAGAGTCTGCAGTTTTTTCTAGGGTCGGTCGGGAAACAGGGAACATTTTTTGTCAGGCCTTACCGGTATACAGAACGTGCATATGTGCTCCCCTCGATCCCCATACGTATACTCAAGGAGATTCTGTAGAATCTCCTTGGTATACTTAAGCTAAAATTTCTAAGAAACGGAACGAAATAAACTGAATACGACACGACAAAAGCACTGGAGAGAAGACACTTAAAATTGGCAAGCATTTGCTGGCATTAAAGCAAGAAACTTAGCCTAGCATGCACTGGGTCATACGAAAAGGGTATAGATATTTTTTGTTTCACGTTCCGGAGGGGAGGGGGGCAGAAGCCTTACACGGAAAAATCGATGCAACAGTCAAAGAAAGCACGATGTCATTGATTGTCCATGTCCTTAGTCTTTTAAGCTATACAGTTTTCCTGTGACTCTATGCCTGATACGCTTATAACTGCTGATATTGTGGATCGTGTAAAGGTAAAACCTGCCTAAATGTCCGCTATGGCATCTGGTATGACGATACATCCGGGACCTGGTATGTACACTCACTCCCTCTTGCGATTTGAAGCAGTAACGCAGTGTTCGCCCGCCCATGGATCCATCCACCCATCCACCCATCCACCCACCCATGGATCGCATGTTGGTTTCCGCCTTAGTACTATTTCGGCCTAATGGCCGAAATAGAAAAATATTATATTGAGGCATGACATTGTAGTACCAGAATAATTTTGAGACTAAAGAGTACATTTCATAGTTGGGAAATCCAAAGCTTTATTTGTGTCCCTTTACAGGAGACCTGCATGGGAACTTCCAGGACTTGGTGTGTTTTGAGAAGGCCCTGTGGAGGATGGGAGTCCTGCTGACTCCTGCCTCCTTCCTGTTCCTGGGAGACTATGTGGACAGGGGAGAGTGTGGCATTGAAGTGGTAGGTGCACTGTTTATCACTAATACTGATTTTCCTACTCATTGTTTACTGTAGACTCATCTTTAGCTGCTGGTTGTTTGCCATAGGAAACCATCAGCCCAAAGGATGGTTGCTTTAAAAATCGTATGATATATTTTGGGGATAATCTTTTTTTTTCAACTCCTAATTTTACTGAACAACATCTAACTTTAAGATTTTTTCATTAAATCATGTTTATTAAGGTTGTAAAATCTATTGGCACTGATAATTTTAAAACAAATTTCTGACTGATGTTCATTCCTTTTGTTCATCTGTACAGGTAGCCTACCTCTTTGCCCAGAAGCTGCTTGTTCCAGATAAGGTATTTCTGATCCGAGGGAACCATGAGCTGCGGGCAGTCCAGGAGAGATTCTCCTTCCATGCCGAGTGTCTTCAGAAGTTTGGTGACAAGCTGGGGCTGGAGGTGTGGGAGGCCATTAACCAGTGTTTTGATGCCATGCCAGTGGCTGCAGTGGTCGACAACAACATCTTCTGTGCACATGGAGGGATCCCGAGTCTGTGGCACAGCTCTGGCCTGCTGGCAGACATGGAGAAGATCCCAGTACCACTGCGGGATCCAGAAAACGAGAGTCCTCTGGCATGGGAACTCATGTGGGCAGATCCTGTATGTTTGCTTCTTTATGCTGTATTTGTTCATCAAAGATTACCAGAGATAGGGAATTCATGGTGGAACAATTGCAAACACTATAGCATGCCTTTTTGAAATAATTCTTATGATTTATCCTCATTTCTTTACGTTTTGTGTTCTTTGCATTGCTTTGACATCGTTGCCTTTTCAGTCCAAGCTTTGCTAGTTTGAGATAATGTTAAGAAACAGAATCATTTGAAAGATGTAACTGATTTTGTACTAAACTGTAAACCATTCTTGCTTGGTTACAAAAAAAAACAACAATAGCTGATACAGCTTGTAACCTGCAGTTATAAGCTGCCCCTTACTGATGACTCTTTATTTCCATCAGCTAAGTTCTGATGACATCGGTCCAGAAATGCAGGAGGAGCTGAAAACAAACCATGGCTTCACACAGAACCCCAAACGTGGGACAGCCCACGCCTTCAGTCATCAGGCACTACAGGACTTCCTGGTCAGGAATGGACTCTCTCACGTTGTCAGGGCTCACGAGGTGCAGCAGGCAGGATTCCAGGTAACAACATTACATGTACATGTTAATACCTATAATATATGGCTATATAACAGTTATAGGTGTACTCTCATGGCATTTCTTTTGGCCTAAAAATGTACAAAGAAAGGTAATGATGTGAGTATTGAAAGGACACCATATGTATGTCTACTTGAGAGATCATTTATCCCTAAATATGAGTTTTTTGTTGCTCTGTCATTTAGCTATAATTGTTTAATGTTTTCTGCCAGGTACAACAACATGGCAAACTACTGACTGTCTTCTCATCTTCGCACTACTGCGGTGGGACTAACGAGGCAGCGTGTGTGCTGGCTGACAGGAATAAGATTCGCACCATACGATTGGACACCACTTGAGGCAGGGTTCTGGGAAGCTTAATATGAAAATTTGCAGAGCCATGACACTGACAGCTGATGAATTTTCTCTAAAAAGGTGGAACAAATGTAAACAGATTATATACTAATGAGAAAACTTCCACATGGTGTAATCTTGCTGGGAAATATTTAAAAAGAGCTTGAAAGTTTTAACAATATCAGTGGATTTATGGTATTGGTAAGCAATATACATGTTCATAAATGAACCCATGGCATACAAAGTACAATGTAGTTGAAGCTGTCAGACTTCTATTGTGACAATTTCTATGAGTATGAGCAAATGACCTTGAACTGATCACTGAGAGTTACTATTTTGAAAGTCTCTCAGGATAGGGATCCAAAATGACTTGCAGCTGTGACAACAAAGAACATCTGAATACTGGTTTCACCTCCTGTATAAGCAGCTTTATGAATTAGATCAGACGTCGTATGCTGTGCCCAAAAAGCTGTAGTGTAATCTTTCATGCTCCAATGAATAGTATGGGGCAACAGGATTTTATAAAATAATCTAAGTTTTACATGACTTAATCCAGACTGTTTGTACAAATATGAACATTGGGAGGTGATATGTAGACAACCAACCCCCCATGCACAGCGAGGAAGAACTGGTACAAGGTACCTAGACTGTGATTGACACACATACAGGACTGAATTGCCAGTGGTTAGGTTTAATGTACAGTGCCAATTGTTTATGGAGTGGTTTGTTTATTTTAGCCAAAGTTCAAGGTTCGTTTGAAGACAATGTGAGGAAAGCTGAGTTGTTTTAATTGAAGGTTGAAAAAAAAAAGTAGAACCTGTTGGTTTATGCTGTAAATGTATAGGTTGTGGATATAATGTATCTGTGTTGCTTGTGAAAGATCTTGCGAAGTACGTTTTGCTTGTACATGCTTGACATGTATATTGTTGCATTCTGATATGGTATTTTGAATAATATTAATTGGTATCTTTCATAGGTTATATTTTTGTAACACTGTGCTGTCTCTGAAGTTTTGATATTGCTTTGCACTGTAATTGATCAAAGTACATCTCACATTCTTTCTATATATTCAGCTCATTCATATGTCTGAATGTTTATATAATTATTGTTCTATGATGTTCTGAAAAGACGAGTCAGTCAAGGGAGGAATGATGACACCCTAGAATGAGAGAGATGTTGTGAATGGAATTTAGTCTTGATTAATTACTGTATATTCTTCATCTTATCAATCATATCTCAGTTTCTTAGTAGTGCCACAGACAGGAGGTTCTTTTCTCAGAACGCCTGAGGTTTCTTCAGGGTATCCATGGTGGTTCTTTCTTCTGCATGTTTGAGAAATTCCATTCAACATCACAGTTATGGAAGGCTCTGTCCTATGCAGTTGGTAATAAGCTTTTGAGGTCTCAAAGGATGTTGCACCCAGATTTAGAAATGTTTCTATTTTGTAGAAGCTTAGTATGTTAAATATACAACTGTAGTTATATGGATGCTTTTGCATTGACACTGTTTTGATTGTAATAACTTTTACTGTTTATTGTTTGAAGTTAAGACTTTGTAAAGGAAACCTTTTATTTAAAACATCTAAACCAGAAAAAATCAAGCAATACTCCAGTGTGATTTTATACTTTGTTAACTTTGTAACCAGTTTTGTTTTGTACAATAACGTGTTTCTATTTTTGTATTTCTTGGTTCATACAGAAAGGAGTAATAAAATGTTCTAGTGTTAAGAAATGTACAATATTGTTTCAGAGTGTTGGATTTTTCACCATATGTAAGTATGACTCTTCTGTCCTTTAATCATCTGAAGACAACATTATAACTCTAAGGCAAGACAGTAATCTTTTTCTCTAGGGTTTGTTTTGGGAAGAGGAAGCCTTTCATGATGGTGTCTAACTCCTCCAATGCTATATGGACATGTGTTCTGGTGGTATCATCCTTCTCGACTTGTGCCATGTGTTTGAGCAGTCGGTACAAGTCTCGTAATACTGTATCCAGCACCTGCAAGTACAATCAACATAGCTGAATGTCATACAATCAGAATGAAAGTGTTACACCAAAAAAGTCATGCATGGTGGCTATGAATGGTGTAAAGTGTAAAGCCAAAAGGAACAGGAAGGCAGTTTACATTACTTACCATTCAGCTTGCAAAGTTCCATTTACCCACCACAGCTTTGGGTGAGTAAATGGGCCCACGGTGAGGAGAAGGTGAAAAAATGAGCACACATGTCTAGTCTTACCTTAACGGCATCGATGCCAAGACCCCTGAGCAGCTGAGTCACAACTGTCACTGCTGCACTTCTCACTGTGGCCTCAGGGTCACTGCTCAACACACCCCTCAAGCACGCAAAGATCTATGCAGGGAAAAAGATGTGGATAAGGTGTAAAAATTGACACACACGAATTCTCACTATCTGCTTTATTGCCCTTTGTATTACCTACTATTAATTGATACTGGAAATAGGTACATGTGCTATGGCAGGATGTAACTGCATGGAGCTGATTGGATCCTGATGAATATACAAATGGAAAGATGTTTCCCTTATGACAGCTTATTAAAGGCCTTAATAGTTCTGTAAATAAATACCTCATGAATAATGGGTCCTATGGAAAACCTCAGGAGATGGCAGACTTCACCCAAGTTGGCAAGACTACTGGCACGGACATGTGTGTCAGGGTCCCTTACACCACACAGCAGGGCAGTCAGCAGGGGCTGGGAGTAGTGGGGAAGCAAACTTCCTAGAGTCGGGGAGAGACAAAGTGTGTCAGTACTCACAACATGTGCTTTCATGGAAGGCAAATAGACCAAAATTCTAAAATGTATTTGAAAAATGTAGTCTCTTCTTTGATATGTTTTATGTATTCCTCATTTAAACTATAGATTCAAGATATTTTCAAGCAAAACCTACTACTAAATGTAATTGGTACCTAGTGAACGAGTGACTTTGGTTAGGATTTCCCCCAGCTTCATCCTGTCTTCTGCAGGTCTCTTCTTCTTCCCTTCCTGTCTGAAGTTAGCAAACTGGTCACAGATCTCAGGAATCACAACTTCAGGAAACCGAGAACCTAAACAGGAGATGGATACACTCAGATGTCAGATCAATCTTTCCATCAGCTTTCAGAAAATTTTGAATGAAGAAGATTCAGACATGCTAAGAAAGACAGAAGAAGAATCTGTTCTCACCCAAGGCTGCCAGACCACGTATGGAGGCCAGGTAAATATAGGAGTCCTCATGGTCCAAATTCTCTTCAAACAATTTGAGAAGTCTTTCCTTTTCAGCCATGGCCTTGGAGTCCTTATTTTCTAACAGAGAGGACAGAGCTATGAGTCCATGTCCTCTCATAGGAACCATTGGGTGCTTGACAAGGGCTATGGCCTCGTCATAGTCAGTGTTTTCTGGTACTGTGCCTTCCTCTGCCTTGTTTTCTTTAGACTCACGTGTCTGTCTAGTACTTTTCACATCAACATTTTCATCTGACCTGCTAGTGCTAGTTTGATTTCCTGTTCTATCTTTAACATCCACTGAAGACTTGCTTGTTGAAGTCTTTTTACTCTTGGTTTTTGCTGGTCTATCTTTCTCTCTTTGTGCCGCCTGGGCAGCCTTTTGAGCAAGGTTCTTGACAGAAGAGTCCAATGTATCCATGACTACAGCACAGTGAGTTCTGATGGCAATCAGCAGGTCCTCTGCCATCTCCTGCACTGCTGGGTTAGCATGTCTGCTTCTCAGCTGTTCCAACCATGGCAACAACATTTCAAAGTGTTCTTTATCCTGTTCTTTTACCTGTGAAATGAGAAAACTATCATGTAAACTCACATGTGGGCAGCAGAAACATAAAGTAACTTATCAAAGATAGTCCAAGCATCTATTAAGGAACTCCTTTATTTAGTGACATCTTTGTCACCAAAGAAGTTCCTTGCAAACATGTTTTTTATTTCTAAAAATTTTTTGGTCTTAAAAAAAACCCTAACGAGTAATCTATTAATGTAACTTTATCATAAGAAACAAATGTTAACTAACCTCCATTGCCCCTCCCATGACAGCGGCTGTGAGGCCCATGGCCAGACACAATGTTTCATCAGTGTCCAGACCAGTCTGTCTGGGACAGGTACCTTCCAGCTTCAGTTCACACCCCCTCTGCAAGGTGGCAGCAACAAACTGCACAACATGTTCTGTACTTCTCAGAACAGAAGGTCCTGTGGAACATAAATACAGGGACATTTGTTTTGTAAATTGAAACTGCAAATGGTGTTTAAAAAAATCTCAATCTAATGAATACAACTTTGAAAAACTAAAATGCAAAGAATATTAATTTTGCATTAAACATCACTCTAAAAAATCTAGAAAGTATGACATACATAAATGTACAAATGAGTTCTTTCTTATTGTCTGATTTTAAAAATGATGCCTAGACTTTACCATCATCACTCACCTAGCCTTTCACACATGGCACCTAACAGCTGTAGAATGGCCATGCCCCTGGCAGCTTGGGCCTGTATGGCTGCTTCTCTCTCCTCTATCTCCAACAGAGCATCACCTTCATCTGCACCACGCCTGGGCTGCAGTGTTATCCCATGATTGGAGGACATGATTGTTGTCAGCTCCTGAAACCATAATGATAAAGGACATGTTCATATATTGTACATTATAGACGTTAGGCAAGGAGAATCCCTTTTGGATTCCATTTCAGACTGGCATTTTTAACATTTATACAAGGTATACCACATGTAGCTTGTTCATTCCTTCTTTTAATGTTAATATTAAAGATCTACTTGAACCAGTGAGTTTTCCCATCATTTCTGGAAGGGTTGTTTCAATGCTTTCATTTGGGACATGATATGGAGAAGAAGGTCCATCTGTGAAAACTTCTCACAGTAAGAAATATTTCTGACAAAAGACTCTTTGCAACAGCTGTTGAAAGTACCCATCCAATATATTTTTTGTGATATTGCCTGGTTACAAAATCATCACAATACATAACAAGGTTCTTGACCCTGACCTTAAGAACACTGACAAAGAAGTTTCCTGGTATCTCGTCAGTTTCTAACTTCTCCAGAAGGTCACACATGCAGGATGCAGCCATGTTGTCTTCTGTCTCAGGGTCCGTCAGTGAGGGAAGCTGTACGTTACTGATTTGGGAAAAAAATAAACTTTACCACAACCAAAAAAAAAAAAAAATAGAAATGTAACTGTCAATCAAAAGATGTGACATTGATTATTTTTTCCAGATTTTTTTCTCAATCTTTAGCACCCAAGAAAAGAAAACCCAGGAAAATGCTGTAATAATCAATATCTCAACAAACCTTGCAGACTTCAAAACAACAGCACCTCCTGCTGGGCCTGGAGCAAACTGCAGGCTGCTGCTCATGGCAGGGAGATCAGACCCTTCACCAGGAATGGAGATGTGCCACAGGTGTTTACATCCCATCTCTGTGTCAACTCCCTTCAGGAAGCTAACTAATATGTCTTCAACTATGGACCTAGAAGCACACAAACCATTTGTATTGAACCTGGTACATGTATAAACTTAGACAGATGAAAAATATTCAACAGAATGGTGGATAAGTGTGTGTACCTGTTGCAAGGTAGACTGAACAAAAGTTGTTATATTATCATATCATAAAAGAGTTATATTATGGAAAAATGTCTGAGCAAAATATTTTTGTTGTGGTCACAAGTCTCAAATAAGTGTACAAAAGTAAAGCAATTTCCAGCATAGCATACATTAGTTTGATTATCAAGTAGAAGATGTAGTTGTCCTGGTCATACAGAGATACTAGTACATGTATTACCTGAGATGGGACACCCCTCTGCTGGTGAAACACAGCAGCTGGAACAGTGGGTGGATGACGGGACTTAGGCTCACCACCAGACGTGACACAGGTTCACTTCCCAACACAAACACCTTGTGAACATTCACTATGCACCTGGTCAGGGACGACTCATCAACTATCACTAGATTATCTTTGAGTCCGTCTGAAATAAGTAGAACAGCTAATTTTAGGTCAACATTAAATTATTACATTCATGAAAGTGTATTTGCTTCAATGTACATGTAAATTGTATTACTAGTAATTTTAGCTTGTAAGTTCTAGAGGTGAAAAAGTAAAAAAAAATCTTTTAAACACCTTGTCCCTGCTATGTATTCTTCCATATATCATCCATATAGCATTGATGCAAAAAGCTGCTGTGAAGTACATGATTTTATCTCACTTGGCATAGATGTTGCCTCTCCACTGACAGCTGAAGTAAAAGTTAATGAATGATATGTTTTAAGCATGCCTTTGAAACTACGCAGTCCCATTTGATGAAGACAAGCAACTGACCTGAAACCTTTATGGTGGCTTGGAGTGGCTGCAGTAGGGGGTCCAGTAAGTACTGCTTAGCTTGCAAAGGATGCTGGGATACAATGGTTGCCATGGTAACAGAGGCAACCCTGAGGAAAGCAGGTGCCATCAGCTTATCCTTTGAGTTTAGTAGATCCAGGATCTGCAGGAGAATAAAGATAATTACTTCAATGTATGTAATATAACACGTAGCATGGGCTTTTCCTAGGAATTTACAATAATTCACTGTCAACTTTTTCCTCATCCTACATGGTTGATAATAAAAGTGCAAATGATCTATTTTAACAATCTTGAACAAGCATTAAAAAAGTAAGAAGCAGGTTCTACCTGTGGACAGATGAACTTGTAGTAGTCCTCCTTAGATGTACAGTGTTGTGGACAGGTAGCAATAAGCCTGGCCACTGCTTCACACTTCTTCCACTCTACTGACTCCTGGGACATTCCAGTGGTTGGCAATCCCCCTACAAATAACATATGGATTACCTGCTTGTGTACCTTAGTTTGCACATGTAATGCATTTTTCTGTCAATCGATATATGCATTAGATTTATGGCTGTCTAATACATGTATTAGTGTACTATGCTTAAAATTATGTAGCAAGAATACCTTTTTTTCTAAATAGAAAAAATTTCCTAACCTGCAAGAAATCCCTTCAATACAGCCTCCACCCCACCAGGTCTCATCAGCCTCTCCGACAGCAGCTGACCACAGGCCTTCTTCAACCAGGAGAGGGACAGCTGTCCTTTCACTCCTCTTACACCACCTGATCCTCCTTGAAGAACTAAAAGTTCCCTCACCACAAGAGGCTGATATACCTTCTCCAATAGCCTATGAAGGTGTGATCTACATTGTTCATACATTTCAGGGGTCATTTCTGTTGAAGAAGCTACGTCTACTTGTCCCTTGAGTTCCCTGGTCATTTCTCCATCAGTTGTGCGATTGCCTTCTCTGTTACAATTTGCTTCATTTGAGTTTTCTTGATCCCTTTCAGTGCTCAATATGGAAGCCCCTGTTGTACCCTTGCTATGCTTGAGATCTGTGGTAACCAAGTCTTTGTGTGCAGCACACAACTTAGGCCTAGGGCCATAGCAAATTTGGATGAGGGCTGACAACATATCTCCCAGATACTTGGACAGAATCTGACTTCCAAGAGAAGGCTGCTGCACACAATCCAATAAAATGTCGAGCACCTTATAAAGCTTGATGGTTTTCTCTGATAAAGAGTCCTTGTCTTGAAAAGTCTGCAGCACCTTTCCAAAGCCGGACCTCTTTTCCAAGGGTATGCCTACTCCTGGGAGCAAATTGGGACAGATCCCGAGGCACACAACAAACTGCAGAGCTGTGGCAAGTGTCTTCTGCTGTGCAATACTCAGAGTATCAGGAGAAAGGGGAGGAGCTACATCATCTTGTCTGACTCTTGATTGGCCCTTGCCCCCAGTCCTTGGTGCTGATTGGCCATCTTCAGTGTTTTTGCCTTGTGACTCACTAAACTCTTTCATGGCCTCAACCATGGCAATCTTGAGGCACTTGATCAGCCTCAAACACTCAAGTGTGAATTTGAACCTGATTTCATCTGATTGAAATGGAAGTTCAAGTTCTTGTACAAGTTCGAGAAGAGATTCATATTTGCCATCCTTCTTCAAAGCAGTGTGAAGCTGCTCGATGTTGGATGACAAGGTGGAATCAAACCTGGTAGCTTGGTCCTGGGCTTGACTCAGACCTACATAAATGTAACATGAAGTTGATGTTACTGTGATCTTGGTGTGATTAAAGTTTGAGGTGGCAAATTATGTGGCCATGATATTGATAAGTTTTTGTGAGAACTGTTCAACTGTTATTCCATCTTTAGTCCTATGTCATATAATATGCATATACTTAACATTGTTGTAAGGGCTTTTTAATGGTGTTTCTTCATATACTAGTATTGTAACGCTACAACACAGTACAAGGCCCAGCTATTTCGATTATTGATAACATATGAACAATGCCCCCTCCCACATCGCCACGAACAATAATGATGATAGTAACTTTAAGCTTTAAACATTGTGAGGAATGAGAATGTCCCAGAGCCTTTCGTTGTCTACGTAAACTTAGGACACGAACCTGTTAGTCCGCGATCCGGAGAAACAAGTATTTTGATACTTTCCATCACACAACTAACGGACGGAAATTTTTTCATGGGCGCCGCCATTTTGATCGGCCGTGCAACCGTAACATAGTCTCTTCATACGTATCCACAGATTCAAATAATAAATGCGCTAATATAACTCGATAAATTATATAAATTCATTTTGTTGCTTATTTATAAAACCTATTGTTATTTTTTCAGGAAACGTCAAGTCTATTTAGTACCTGTCTAAATGTTTAAGGATTATCATTTACAGTGTAGGTTAATAAGATGCTATGTTCTGTCTTAATGTCATATGACAGTACGTCACATTTCAAGATGGTGGGGGTAGCCATACCGCTGGTTGTGGTGACACTTTTTTGGCTGATCATCGGCGCTGGAGTGCCGTGGGCCATCCCTAAAGGACCTAACAGAGGGTAAGGAAAGTCAGGACTGTGGCGAAATGATCATTGTAGAGTGAATTGTTGCCAGAATAGGTAATTTCGGTGCACAAATTTGACGAATCCGGCTGACCTCGACCCCTTTCCACGCCCTCCCACCATATACTACTAGTAGTACATGTACTACATAATACCTTGAAGATACCTTGATAATTTGTGATAACTATTTTCTCTGTTCTTTTATTTCAGAGTCATCCAGACAATGATAGTGTTAACGTCAGTGTGCTGTTATATATTGTAAGTATGAAACTCATAGTTTTATCTTTGCTGATGCCTTGATTTGCAATTACATTTTTCAAAGATTTCAATAATTGATTTTGGCTAATAGATGTAGTACAACTTACTGCAAGACATGCATTGTTGTTGTAACTGTTGATTTTGCCTTCAGTTGGTTGGTAGCAACTCTAGCCCAGCTGAACCCCCTGATTGGACCCCAGCTGAAGAATACAGTCATCCAGTACATCAAGTGGCAAGAGACAGAGGGATAGGTAAACTTTGTCTTCTCTTCATCCAGATCCAGAGTAACAAACACAACTATACATGTACATTAGGACAGCAAGAATGTTAGTCCAGCTTGTACTTTAGAGCATTTGTATGAAGTATAGACAAAATCTTAAATGTTGATGCCTTCATGTTTATGAGAGTGTGAACAACTTTACCTGGCTTTTCATGTGTTTTGATTCCACATATGCTTGATCTTGCAGGTATGGACATCAGTGGACGTCATGTGCAATGGAGGGCAGCATACTTTCAGAGGGGAAAGATTCTGAAAATACTAACACTATCTTAGAGTTACCAGAAGAAAGCAGCTTGAGAAAATTGTGAGAAAATTATCATTAAAAGCAAGTAATTATTGGAAGTGTACATATTTACTGAAAAATAGTGAGTATTCATTTGAAGTAGTCACACCACCTTCCAAAATTCTGAATGTTAAGATGTTTCATTTGGTACAGTACTGCTATAAAGGTAAAGAGGATTGTAATTTTGAGGTTCTGTAACACTTAGTATGTAATATTTGTACATTTAAAGTTACACTGGGAGTTGTATTCAACAGTGAATTACAAAAATGATGGTTTAAGTCTTTAATTTCTGTTCAAAAGTTCCAACATGTACTGTACATTTACTTGTGTGAGATCAACTGAACTTTGTTGAAAAGCACACAGAAAGACTGGCAGTATAGTATTGTCCTGTGTGGATGTAGGTATTCTTAGTGTAAGGTGTAAAGTGAAAATGGTGATTGTGATGTATTATGAATCAGCAAAAGGTCCATGTCTGTACATCAGATTTAGAAATCAAGTTGAAACAGTGGTGTAATAGACTTGAACCACAACAAGCTAGTAATGAATATATACATTGTACATGTATATCAAGCTTTGCACTGTTAGTATAGAAAGACTAGTATAGTGATCTGTGTTTGAGGAGAATATTTGTAACAGGCAATTGCAAGTATGAAATAGAACCTGAGGTGGTGTAAAGAATGTTTCAGGACATTTTGTTGCCGTTAGAATTGAAGTGTAGGACCTGTAGCAGTGTCTCTGCAATACCAGGGCTACCCAACATCCCATCTCAGTAAATTGTAACTTGACTATTGTAACTTCCGGCCTTTATGCAGTCCATGTTGAGTTTGAGGCTATCAGCTCTCATACTAGTAATGGTCTGAAATAGTGGTTTACTTGACAATTATCTACTGTTACTGTTACCGGGGGGGGGGGGTATTGAAGTGGAGACAAAAAGAAAACCTGACTGCATTCTACATCATAGGTGTGCACAATGTGTATTTGTAAATAAAAGTGATCAATGTAATTACCTTGTCTTGTCCATATTACTGCATCATGAAATATGTAATTCAAATCTCCAAAACTTTTATGTCAATGCAGCCATGTACCTTCAGCAATTTATCCCATCTTTAATTTCTCCGATCCTAAAACCTTCCAGTGCAATATTGCCCCTCCCAATGTATGATTGATTCTTCCTGGTCTGTCAATGACCTCCAGTAACCTTTTAAGTCCTCAGCAGCCTATGAGTATGAGTGAGACCCCAGCTGGCCATGCCAAGCTCCAATTACAACCTCCAATTCATAACCAATTTGTCTCACAAACCTTGGCCAATGGAACATTTTAGGATAAAACAAGGAAAATCTGAGATTTTATACCTCCGGGTTTTTTAATGTATGTTGTATATGTTGTACGGCTGATGTAGGTGGGTGCATGGTGAGGTAAGGAACATGACTGTTGATATGAACTTAGTGCACTGATGCTATGACTAACAAATTTTACACGTAAGGTTTTATTATAATCTATTGTTAGAACTAGTCATAATTTGGAAGATATGGCAATAATTAGGATCAGGTATACAATGTGGATAGCATATTCAAAAACCGGTGTACTAATCGTCAGAACGGCAACATTAAAACAAACATACACAACATCGTCAGTTGAATATTAAAAACGTCAGCTGGATAGTTACACCAGCCAGACCGTAGCATACACAACATCGTCATAAACCGTCAGTCAGACCGGTGGCCAGTGCTACCACCAACCGTAACATAACACTACCGTCAGACGGACGTCTCTAAAATCTGGAACAACTAATCTCCGACCCCGTCCCGAGCCTACGATCTGACTAAAACCTAATTTCTTTTTATCGGAACCACACACCCCTCTGTCAGACGCCTGATAAAAATGGACGCACCCCGCTATACCTTAACAACAGCCAAGTAATTACCTCCATGACCATTTTCAGACAAAAAGGGGTGTCCAGGAGCCTCCAAAAGGTTTAATTTCCACGCCCGAAAACACATATACAACGAAAAAAAAGGAACGTGCCACAACTGCAGTCTAACAGCAAAACGTATACCGACTCCCACTAAAATCCGTCCACCCCACCGCGAGATATAGCTGCGAACATGAAAAAGCCGACCAGTCGCCCTACCCTTCCGCGGAAGGATACCTCCTTCCCCGGAGGTAAAAAGGCGTCATTAATCAAGATATCAATAGTTAAATCATATGTTGTCAACATTATACTTTTGATGAGCTTCCTGGTATGACTTTTTTGAAAGTATGCTTCTGATTTTACCTGATAGACTTAAAAACATGACATCGCTTTTCTAGATCTTTTCAACCTTTATTTTTTTTGCTCTTTATCTCCTAATACACATGTTTTGCAAAATACAAAATGTACATAGCATTTATTTTCCTACTAGTAGTACTATACATTTCTTACAAATACATGTATATGTGTTTGAGAAGCAGTAGCCAAGGTACAGATTGGAACATGACGGTGAACATTGCTCATAAAATCTCACATTACAGAAGGCAGTAACCACATTTTCTTGTGTTACAAAACCATGATCATACATGAGAAGACTCTTAATTGTTTACCTATTCAACATCCAAAATCACCTTGCATGGTTTCTCTTACTGACAATTGACCACTTTACTCATAGTAAGCATTATACACTTCAAAGAAGCTGCCATCTTGGTTACCACTTGTCTGTCTGTCTGCTGCTGTTGTGTTTATGTACTTGACAAACCTTAGTGTGTCAGAATCTCTGTACACCAGTGCCAGGGAATTATCCTTAGGCACCACAGTCAGGAGTTCCTCATCCTCTCCTTTAGCTATGTACGACACATAACCACCATAGTCACTCTTCCAATCTTGGGCATTGAGGTAAAACATGGAATCCAGGCAAAAATCATTGTTATGGGGATCTTCATCATGCATCAAGGTGTAGTACCCATGTCTCCACCTGCGAACTTCCCCCCAACATTTTGGGGTGCCATGGCCATCTTCTTCACCTTCTTCTTCCGACTGAAGAGTAAGTCCTGTCAGCCTGCCAAGTAGAAGGAACATGGCTTCAGACTGAAACATCTCTGCAACCTGTTGTACGAGCTCAGACATGTTGGTATTGTCTGCTTGCTCATAGTGCCTCTTGTTGAAAGGGCCTGTTTCAGTCCACTTCAGATCTTTGGCTTGTAGTGCAGTAGTTATCATCTGCACCTTGTCCTCCTTCAAGAAATCTTCCAACAGGATTTCTGAGTTGTCTTCAAAATCGTGCTGTATCTGAGCCAGGACTTCATCATCAAAGTACAGTGGGTTGACCCAGTCCTCAACCATGTCAAAGTACCCATCAGTCCAGGGCTTCAGTGGAACTTTGGGCTCAGGACTCAGGGCAGGTCTGGCTAGGGGAGGCCCGTGAAACCATCCTCCCATGGACAGACGACGCTTATCGGTAGCTAGCACCTCTGCTACCTGGTGGAAGGAAGAGGCTGTCACTTCAAAGAAGACCAAGCTGCTCCTTGTTGGTAAGAGAGACTTTACCACCTTTTCTGGCTGGAGCCAGCCTTCAGAGGAGGAGAACAGGTCGAGAGTCCCTCCGTCTGCCGTGGTCCATGATGGAGGCGTGACGTAAAGAATGAAAGCGATGCGCCGCTCTTCCAGCTCGTCATCATGGCAGAGCAAAGTGTCCGTGTGCTCGTAGATAGAACTTGTGATGGCCACTTCATCATTTAGGGGGATTCCTGTGACCTCCACGAGCCAGTTTCTCATCTTCTCCTTCAGCAATGACACAAATGCACCTACTGAAGGACTGTCAGCTGTCTTCACATCATTGGTCTGCTTGAAACTGTAAAGGTCATTTGATTTCGTGTTGAAAGAGAGCTGAGAGAGATCAGTCTCCAATTTGGCGACAAACTCTTCTGAAAGGTAGTTCTTGATGATGCAGTGACGGAAAGGTTTTGCTTGTAGTGTCACACCACTAGTCTCAACATCCAGACTTCTGGACCACGCCTCTCGGAGCTTCTCTGTGGTTTCTCCATCATGCAATGGCGGTGGAAGTGGAAGCTGGGGCTGGGTCTTGTCACTCTTGGCAAGCTTGACCTGGGGTCCAGAGGTGCCTTCCTTTCTCCGTTTACTCATACTTGTTCAGATGACCCAAGTACAGAGTCAGGACTGTGGAACTAGTTAGTACAACCAGACTTTGTACCATAAAATTATGTCCAACCTTCTTAAGTTCTAGTATTCTCAGCAACCTAGACCTGGAGAAATATTCACATGTCCTGAAGACCTTGAAGAATTCAGTGCAATGTGTCGTTGGGGAAATATTCAGAGTCACTCCCTACATCTCAGACCACCACATGTCATTCCGCCATGTTGGACCTGCAAAATGGTGAAAGCGACTTTAGTTTTGGGGGGGGGGGTGTACTAGTAAATTGCTTTTATATTTGTTTGCAAAATGTCTTTCTCGATGTTATTATCTATCTCTGATAAATATAAAATTGTTTAAATATTGTAATTCTATAGATTTATCAGAAGCACGATTAATGACAGAATTCTTACGATAATAGTTTTCCATAGATACCCTCGACAATGGTAAATTCCTGTGGGCGTGTCAGTCCTGTCACACCCCTGTGGTAAATGGAACATTCTAATTTACTGTCCCAAAATGCAACATTCCAACATGGTGTCGGAGGCATATTGACAATTTTATTTACGGACATTTTGGGGGTTTATACCAAAACATGAACGTTTTAACCGGCAACTATGTAATCTGATCCATGGAGGACGTTGGGGACATTTCATTGAAGTGAAGTCCTGTAGGATTTCTCCCCAGGAATTTCGGAGGTGGCGCAATGCAGCCGGCGGCTCCGAAGATGAACCACCGCTATCGGAAGAAAGAGGATGACATAGAGAAGTGCGACCTTGGCGCACTGATGCAAAACATTCGGCGGTTGCAGCAGTTCGCCGAACCCGTTAGATGGTGCTGGGAAGTCGGAGCGTCTATAGCAAGGTACTTTCGCTAAAGATGTTTTTTTTTTCTTTTTAAGAGATATGATCCTGGTCATGGTAATATGTAAAATATATGGGGTTTACGTAACATAAACAATAGCCTTTAATTCACACGATTTGTTTACAAAATTGCAGGACAAAGACTTACAGCATGTCTGCTCAATAGTCTCTAAAGATTATACATCCTTTCTCTCTTGTCGATCATTAATGTTTTCTGTTGTAATAGACTCCCAGGAAATCGCAAATATAATGGAAAGCAGTACACTGATTTTTTTTATTATACTAAAATGATCTGATCTATTAGTATTATTTGTGTGAAGCTAGTTACCAAAACGTTCACCGCCACCATCAAGTTTGAACATAAAACATGATTAGACACTAACTATCCAGGAATGATGATGAATTACCGGTATACATTTATGAATGTTGTTCAGTGCTGTAGATATAAATTAGTAACGTAGTCTGTTATGCAGGGAATATGCACACCTGAACAAACTGTTTGCTGTTTTTACCTGTATTACAAAGTCGACAAACGTGTGCCTCCATAATAGGTGACTGGTGTAAATAGTCTGTCTGGTATGGTGGATACAAGGGGGTGTGTCACATCTACAGCTATTTGAGAATTAGTTTATATGATTTATTATAAAGATGGGAGAGTAAGCTTAGTTTTGAAATGGCCCTCCCTAAGGTCCTTGTCACTGATGCCTTTTAATCAATGAATTATATGATGATTGTATCAACTTATTGAAAATTTTTAAATACACAGCTGTGTTACATGTTGAAGTTGAATAGTTCTAGCGTGTACTTAGTCACAGATATCATAGTAACACCTTAAATCTATGAACCTAAAGCTTGCTAGAGATAGATAAATTATATTTAGTAATTTAATCAGGGTAGACATGAAAGCAGACATGTCATCTGCTGTAACAATGATATAGCAAATGGCATAATCATGTATACTATTTATAGATTTAATGTCTACCCTGATTAAAAATATCCTTGGCATGAAAGTAGAAAGCTGTTACTGTGCCAGGTTATCTATTGATTATTTATACTATTTATAACCTGTAAATGAGACAAAATAGTAGGTCAGCTGGTGATCAGCATTATCTCGTGGTAAATGGTAAAATAACTTTCCAAGAGTAGACAGATTTCTTTTACCAAAAATCTCTTTCATAATTAAATCACACACTACTATACAGTGCTGTTGATCTTCAGAAGGAAAGGAAGATAGTACTTAATGCAATCTTGATGAATTGGAAGACTGTTATTGAAGATCTATCAGTAATTGTTGGTGTATCAAACAGTTTTTGCATGGATGCTGTTTTTAACTTTGCACAGTCAGATTGCGTACATTTTTTATATGTATAACATCTGCCATAGGGCTTATTAATTGTGATGCAACATCATAACTATGCAATGACTTGGAAACAGCAGTTATGAAATGGACCAACTGACTTGATTGATGACTATTCAAAAGACCAGCTGTAACATGAGCTTGGGGACTGAATTGGATTAAATAGCTACCAAAGAATTAATTTTTCATACACAATGCTTTCCAATGCTCAGTTAGACGAAAAATAACAGAATGGCAGACTACATTACATTTTGCTCAACTTCATTGTTCATGTGATATGTTTCATGTCACGTTTAGAATTATTTTTGATTTCTGTGTTATTACTAGCAATCATAAAAGGCTTTCAGATTTATTGAAAACTAAAGCTGGCACACCCCACTGCAGCTACACTGTACCGTGGCAGGACAGCTGTTGAGATTAGTGATGTGACCCTTTGTTGTATTTTGTGATGAGATGATTCATTGTTTTCGACTGAACTTTGACCTTTAGATGGAAGAGACCATGGCTGTCTGTTGGCTGCTGGTTGGTCAGTGTGGTCTTCTGTTACCTAGCAACATCAGGTGGGGATTTTCCTCTTTTCTATCCTTGGATAATGTAGTATTATATAATTATCTAATTCTCAGTTTGAACATAAGAAAATAAGGTCTCAATGCATGCCATGAGCTGCTAATTAACAGTATCTCTTACCTCATAATTGTAACTGTCAGAAACTAAAATCTAATCAAATGAATCAAACAATCAAGTTCCTTTCCTCTATGAACATGTAACTTTGTTATTGTGCCCGTTATACAGTATTGTTTCTGTTTTTCCATCATTCATTACCAGAGCTGTTGTTATACAAAGTTGACATGTGTTTATTGTGTTCCCAGACACACTGTTTCTGTTAGCGCTGCTTGTTCTGGGAGGGGTGTCAGGTCTGGGCGTGCTGCAGTGTTCGGCCCGCAGGTTCCGCTCCAAGCTGAAGTCAGGAGTGGAAGTGTCCAGCGAGGAGGGGGGGCAGGGCCAGGGGACAGATGTACTACAGATCCACAACACCATAGCAGAGTTCAAACAGTTGTAAGTATAAAACACTCTTTGTAAAAATCGAATATCACTTTATTTAGTATCATCACCTTACCTATCATGAATGAATAAATGAATGATCATACCTATCAATCTATAGCTGGAATACCATTAGAATTTCTTTATTTATGATTTTTAAAATTTTATCAAAATCTGCTACCCCAACAAATAAGAAATTATCATGTTTTCTTAACATAGTCTACAATTTGCGCACCTTTTAGCTTCTTTTCAATCAATATTATGTCATAGACAAAATGGTATACAGATACAGACAGAATATGTGATACAGGTGCATGTAACATGACAGTACATTATAAACATCTCTGCCACGGAAACACATTGTTCAGTATGTTTCCATAAACAATGTTGTGTTTGTATTGCCCTCTGGCTAATATGGTTGTCAAAATACTAAATGTAGCTTCAGTCATTCATATTGATCGATAAGTTTGTTTTGTAAATTATGTTTAGTGTTTAAGTGCAAATATATATCTTACTTTGTTTTATAAGCTGGTCAATCAATACACAATAGCATTTGTGTGATCATGATGTACATCTCCCATATTTACATAAGCCCATGTTCAGTCAAAGACCTTTTTAAAACAGTTCATCATTTAGCATTTGTTAATATTTACTTTTCTGTTGTTCTTAGAGTTAGAGTCAGATTTAAATGCTTTTGTCTAAACACCTAGACAGTATTGATGAGATGCTGATAGTCTCCATCCTATATATATGCACTTTTGAAAAAAAAGGTCAAATTATGTAGTACTTATACATAGGCAGATGTTCTTGGGCACATGACAGGGCTGCAGGTTATTGATTTTTATTGCACAGACATCTCCAATGTAGGGAAAAGTGGGTTACATCAGCAGGTTCCCCTGGAGACTGGGAATGGTGCTTTGTATTCAGGCTGTAGAGCAAATGACAGGTTTGATTGACAGAATGTATGGATGTACATGGCCATTTATTTGATTCAAGGTTTATTGATACAAATTAAGACAAAAAGGGAAGTGGTAAATATACATACATGTACACCCTTACATGGTCATGGAGTTAAACTTTATGAAGAATAATGCAAATATTTGTTAGACCTATAGGCAGTACATGTTGCAATTTCAAACATTATACTATATAGCTGTTGCAAACATTTCAGATTGAGGACAATCCGTATAATCAGTCATGAGATATTTGTATTAAAACTCAATCTTGTTCTGGTTCTGTAGAGTGAGCATGAAATTCGCCAGTGTCTGTCCATCAGGTTAGACATTACCCAAACATGAATAATACATCCCCTGGCTTTTCAAACCTGTTTGAGGGGAATAAATAGCAATTACTTGGTAATAATAGCACACTTTGCTGCTTGTCACCACCTCATATGTGCCAACACCACTCTAACTGGGGAGCAGACAAGCTAGAAATTTGGTTGGATCTTAGTACATACTAACCGTGTTTATTTTTATTTTTGCCATCCTGTTGACTTACGTCAATATTCATGAAAGTATAAGTTATAACAAAAGCTACCTTCACCTGTAAGTGAAAGAATGTTGCTATTACTGTAATTGATGCGTGTTTCATGGAGGATAAAGGAATTGTTCCATCATGATGTCAGAGCCGGATTGTTTTTGGAGAGGTACTGATAATGAATCGCAGGTCCATTCTGACAGTCTCTAAAAGCATTTGCCTGCTCTGGCAGAACATGGCTCTCTCCCAACTTCGCTTGACCTTTAGGGGGAGGGAGATGATACCAAAAACCCATTTAGATGGAATCAATGCAGTAAGCCCGGCCAGCAGAGCATGGCTGCTGGGTTAGGAGATGTGGAAAATGTCCGTCCACGAGGAAAGATGTAGTCCTCCTAAGCTGTACCAATCTTGGGACACTACGAATTGGTTACATGGAAGGGCAAATTACTAAAAGGAAAAGCATAAATTCTAAGTGGGATGGTCAACAATTCAAGAGTGTTTAACCTTTTTCGTATATGTTTGGAAAAAAATTTGACTGTCTTTCTTCACTCTCATATTTAATAGTTAATTCTTATGTCTTGCTATCTATTTTATCAGACATTTGTAAATGATATGCTCATTGCCATTGAAATATAACTTATGGCCATTTCAATTTTGCCTCATTATTACATTATGTGAATGATACCATGCATGCTTATGGCATCCATATTTTGTAACTTTTTAAGCAACTTTCATTATATGATGTGATTATTTGAATGTTTAAAAAGGTGAATATTAAGTAATAACAAATTGTACCCTGGTTTGACAATGTGTGAGGGATAGTAGTACTAGTATTAGTAAAGTAGAAATACTCCTACTAATGTAGATAATATGAGTAGCCTACAGTAGGTTATTAATTATGATATGTACACAGCTAGCTACATGTATGTTAGCCTGCCAGTAGTTGCACTGTAAATCTGTCTATCCTCTCATGAAACATGCAAAAGATATGGGCTGCTGTGCATTAACTAGCATTTTCCCAATGGTGCATGCAAGGTTCTGTACCACATCAACCTTGCTACATATGATATTAACCTTTTATTAAATTATCCAAGAACTGCTTGGAGGTATAATTGAAATCGGTATGAGAGTCAAGGTTGTGAGTCAGATACAAAGATAGTAATGAGTGTCATGCATATGGGTCTTTATTTCTGAAGGTTATAACTATTTACATCAGAGGTGGCTGATTATGATTGGTATCTAGACATAGTTAAAGAAATTTGTACTTTTCACCACAAACTAAAGACTTGGTGACTTATTAATTGATAAAGCCTTCAAAGTTAGCAATTAGTGCAGGATTTTGTGCGCATTACTGAATACATTACTAGTACATGTACATGTACACTGAAACCATCAAAGGGACATCCATTCTTAGTTGCAGGCCTATATGATGTACTATAACCCACCAGGGCCCTGCATGTTACTGCAATGAATGGTGTTTGCAGCTTTGTGCTAAGCCAGAAGACATTAAGTTCCTTTTAGAGAAAGCCTGAGCTGAAATTGTGATGGAATTATAATGAGATATTGTGCAGTTACTGTGGCATAACTGTTATGTGGATTGTCCTGTGACAGAAATGGTATGAGATGGACAGACAGTAACCCTTGCTGTGTCTTCTCCAGTATCTCCCACCTGCAGCAGTGGACCACACAGGTGAGATGTTACCTGGATGACCTGCAGGCCATCTTGGTGTGGGAGAATGCTGGGACATCTATCAAGTAGGATGTCTTTTGTAACTTCTATAATAATTAAATTATATTACAAAGTTCTCAGTTTCAGTTTAACAAATGCCTTCAGAGAATCCAGTGTTGTATGTTTAACCCTATATACAAATGTACATCTTGCTTTCCTGGTGAATGTGTTGTCCCCAAATGACAGAAACAAGAACAGTTTTTTGTAGCAACAAAATAAATATTATGTATTATCTGTGATGTAAGCCTCAGATATGTACTCTCCTTTGTCTATTTTATTATTAAGATGACTTTTGTGTTCTTTTCCAGAATATTCTGCATATCTTTAGTAACTGTTCTAGGAGTCTTTTTATTACCAGTCAGATGGTCTGTGATAGTAGGTAGGTCCTATTCCATGTTTTCTAACATCTTTCAGCAATTATCTCTAATATGTAAAGCATCTTTGCTTAAATCTAATATCTTAGATACCCATGGACTATATATACAGTAACTGACAATGGAAGGTATGATGAAGATATAAATTTGTCTAAATCAGTACATTTGATTATTGAAGCCTGAAGTACAAGTAAAATCTTTTTGATGGTTGATAAATTATCCCTTTCATTGTGCTTTTCAGGTGTAAGCTGTGTGTTTATAGGAAATAAAGAATTTTACAAAGGTAAGACAATTGTGTTCAGTAATTTTGCATTGTTGCTAATGTAGTTAATGAGTTAACAGCTTGTCCCCTTGTTCCCTTTGATTTCTAGACTTGAGGTATCTCGAGAAATTACTAGTATAGAGTTGAATGTAGGAACAATTAGCACAGTACTTCTCTAAATTTCCAGGTAGTTTTGTAGATGAATATTACTAGCCCAGATACTTGTGCTTCCTTTAATATTAACTGATAAATTTGTATCTTTCTCTTTTCCTGTCCCTACATGTAGTTGCTGTGCAATATATAGAAGTACTTAAGAGTAGCAGTAAGGAACCCGTTGCAGAGGAGCTGGTTAGACAAGAGTCGGCCCCAAAGCTGGAGGATGGATACCTGAACCATCAGGATGTTCCTCCTGAAAGAAACCAGGCAGATGCACAGGTATGTACAGACAAAACACTCTCACAACATTCTAAAGAGAGAATAAAAACTTCAAGAATCAAATTACATTGTACAATGTAGATGGTATGATGTAGATCACTCATCCAGGTTATAGACAGCACAATGCAGTCACTGTGGTATATACTGCATATGTGACTTAGAATTCATTTATCATGTATATACAAGTCAATGACATGTATGATAGCTATGTGGAATATTGTTCTCTTAATTTAGAGACTTTATTTTGTATCAATCTGGTGCATGAGTCTACCCATCTAATGCTAAATGAATGGTTAAACGTATTAATGCAGTGCATTCCAATGTTAAAATAGAATAAGACTCTATTGCAGCTATAGATGTTCTCTTTAAGGACCCTCTATCAAACTTTTTTCCTTACAGTATAGATTGTATACAAGGCTTTTACAATTGTACATGTATCACATTTTGAAGCTTGGTGTTTTTCGCTAACTATGCTGCTTTCGGTGTCAGCTACTTGTAGTCATCTTGTAGCTGGGATTCTTCCTAAGGTTTTCAGACTCTGAACCATTCCTGGTGTCCATGCTTTGGTGGCAGCTGGTGTGTGACGTCTTCTTCCAGCATGTAGAGGTATGGAAACGTGCTAGATGTGAGTTCCAGTGGTACTAACTGTGTACTCTGGGTGTATAGTCCATGTGGGACTTTGTGGTGTTACAGAGCTCCCTGTCTGAGAGCAGTGATAGTGAGGGTGAAGAGGCAGAGATACTAGAGGGAGGAGACTTCCAGGACGTCATCCATCGGGCACATCTACCCGCTCCTGACAAATGTGTCTTCTATGACGCTGAGGTTTGTTTTTACCATTTTAAATCTCATTATAAATACCTTTCTATACAGTAGTACATCCTATATAGCAGATATACCTGTAATATGAAAGAAGTTGGTACTGATCACAGGGGTTTTTCTAGAAAAAATTTGCATGAGGGAGCAGATCACTAGCTTGGCAAGGGAGCGATGCAAATTTTTACAAGAGTAACACAGTTTGTAATGCTAGAATGTTCAGTTTGAAAATTGACATGAGGGAGCTGGCTGGTTACATGAGGGAGCAGCGCCCTTATTCCCTGGTTTAGAAAAACCCCTGTGATCAGATAACTTTTCAAGAGTCAAGAGTCAAAGAACATGTTAATTTTATATGGCAGCTTTTGTAGTAAAAGCAAAGCTATTGTTGTGTGTTAGATTGACATGGTTAAAGAGGATGTTGTGATTTGAGTTCTCCCTTTGGTCCCTTCAGTCAGAGGAAGATACAGGCTCAGACGAGAACCAGGAGAGAAAAGAGCGCATCTCCAGAACAGGGCAGCTGAAGACTCGAGTCGTGAGCAAACTGGCAGAGTTCAGGAATAGGAACAAAGGTTGGAAAGCAAAGAAACCAAATAATTAACAAATATGTCAATATTAGACAATCAGTTAACATGTTGTACATTTTCAGTGTATTCAATCCAATATATCATACAGATGCAGGGTTTACAAAATACATTGAATGTAGGGTATTTAAAAATGATGAATATGAAAGTGATGACTATTCTAATTCCTCTCCCCCTTCTTCCACAGCCCTCCCAACAAACTGCACCTTGTGTAATGCTGTGTTCCATTCAGTCCTCAAGAGAAGGGTGGGTATACATACAGGAGCTTGCACTTTATTTCTCATTGTTGTGACTGGTCTATTGTAGTCTGAGTGGTCAAGTGTTATCTAAGAAGAGAGGGAAGCTGTCCTTTATACCTCAGTCTATATGTGATAATTTTTTATCAATGAAGATAAAAGTCTATGAGACTTGGTAATGTAAGACATTTAAAAGCTATGCCTTAGGCACAGTCCTGAAAGCTCCCTTGTCTAAAGTATATTGAAGACAGTTACTGCACTTCATTCTACTCTATTTTTGTTTCTGCAGAGATACTGTCGTCACTGTGGCAACCACTTCTGCTCTCGCTGCTGCCATGAGAAGGTTCCTCGCTCAGTGTTTGGTGCAACAGGTCAGTGGGATGTCAACGTTCATTGTTTGTTTGTTTGTTTATTTGTTCACACTTTGAAATACAATAAAAAAGGTTAAACTTACATATGACAAACACTATGTGCAGGAGGGGGCGGGAAACTCTAATGGCTTATGCATGGCCCTCCTCCTTACTATTTCTAAATTAATTAACATATTTTAAAGAAAAGGAAATTTACGGTAATGAGAAATATAACTACGATAACTTAAACATATAAATGAAAATCATAAAGCTAACATACTATAAGATAATTAATTAACAGAAAACAAATCAATCGCAAAGAAAACTAATACAATTTGATTGTTTGACAACTGAAGGAACGGAAACTATATACTGGAAAATAAATACACTGAATTTTACTCAAATGATAAGAAAAGAACATAGGTATAAACAAAATACAGGTCTTAAGATGAGAATTCATCATATTTTAATGAGGATGTACAATTATGATGGGGAAGTACAACTTTGATAACATACTAGCTAAGTTGAAGAAATTTTTTTTGGTTTATTTTAAATGACAAGGGGTGGTATTTAACAGTCAATGACAACAACCAAAAACACCTTTTTCCTTTCCAAAATGAAACCAAATGTATCCACGCACCAAAGGCATCTAACTGACATTATTATACATACACCTTCTTTTTTGTTATGAATGATTACCTGATGTTACTTTACATTCCCTTACTTTTGTTTATTTCTCTGTATTATGTATATGATTTGTTTGTATGATTTTGTATTCTGAATAAAGCTGTTTAAAAAAGAAAAAAGAAAAAAAAGGCATCTACTGGCATTGATTACTTACTGTCAACAATGTTGTCATCTTCCCTTAGCTCCTGCAGCAAGCAGAGAAACTGTGGTCGTGTGTAACATCTGCTACAACGTGCTGAAGAAAGTCAGCCAGGAAGACTCCATCCAACTGTCGGAGGCACAAGTGCTCTAGTACTGGCACTGTCACGTTGTCAGACAGTTACTTGTTCGGGTGATTTTCAGTCTTCAGAACTATTATAATAGATCAGTGAATATATGTGTACAGTAGCTTCATCATCAGGTTGGGAGGACATTTTCATTGTTTTGTGACTTTCAGCCATAGCTTGTGTGAGGTTGAAGTTCTAAAAACATCCCCGTGATACCCAAGCAGCTACATGTAGTCTCATGACTACCATGACATAAAGAAACTTTTAAAAAGCCTGTGGACCTGTGCATCTCCATGACAATGATGAAAAATGTATGTGCAAAGCTGCCATCTACTTAGTATGTACTTAATCTTTAATCTTGAATTTCCTAGTGGTTTTTAGTATCATATATTGTATGTTTACAAAATGTATGTCTGGTCTAAAAGTCCCTCAGTTTTTTTTGTACTATTTTATGTTTGAGAGATATCAATTTGCAATTTGTAAGTTATTTTTCAAAGAGCATTTATGCAGGATTTGTTGATTGAAGGTGCAAAATCACTTGTGAATCTGATCATTAGATAAATTGAACTCAGAGGTAGAGTGCAGATATGCCAAATAGAAAAAAAATCAAATCAAGTCAGCACAGTAACAAACTGAATGCAACTAGAAGAAACCCAGTTTCTACTATATGTTGCAGGTTTAACTTAACTGCTAGTACCTTTTGTGTATGGTATTATATACATGTACATGAACACAGTTTTTGCGACTGGGCAGACCAATGGATTTTAAATCAAACAAAATGAAACCAAATGTTAGTAAAGAGACTGAAGGAAGTGTTACCACAGTAATGTCAGGATCTCTTCATTGGAAACCTTTTTGGGTCAGTTTCTACAACAGAAGCCACATGGAATCAAATACGAGTAGCTGTTCAACCTATACATGTTCAAGGAACACAAACTTGTTAACTCTAAAAATCAACTGTACAACCGTATGCCAAAATTATGACAAATCACACTTTTACTTAGTAGTAGAGAGCACTAAACATGTGCTTTATCCTACCTTGGATAAAAATTGGTTTACTTAAAAACATCGACTTCTTTCCATCTAACCATGTGCCAGTAGAAATACAAGTCATGTAGTTTTCATGATAGATCTAGAGCAGATAAAGGTCACAACTATCACTTAGAGATGAAGGAAATAAAGCTATAACTCCTTGCTAGGAAGGTGAGAGTGAGCGCTATTATTTATTCAGACAGTTGTGTTGATCTTAACTTTTTTTCTGATCACACAACTTAAAAGCCTACTTGTTGATAAAGCTAAGTTTGTCCTATACTTAAAGTAAGCAGCTATGTCAAAATCAGGAAGGTACATGGTACTTTGTATAGTTCTTTACTTTAGTGTGGCGTAATGATAACATAATCACTGTAACTCATAAGTATGTAAGAACCTGAACTACACAGCAGTATCTGTAGCACTCTTCAATCAGTAACAGAAAAGCAATGCAGTATCAACAGAAATGTCATGTGTTATCTGTGAAGTATGCCTGATGTGTGTTGTGGTACCAAAGCTTAAGATGTTGCATTTATCTAACTTAAAGGTAACAAATATACATATGCCATGCTTAAAAACCATGATACACATGTTAATGTTACAGCATGACCGCAGTATGAGCACAATGTTTTTTGATAATTGTTTCAATGTGCAATGAAGGAGTTGACTGTTTTAAGGGAACTTAGACTCTTTTACTGTATGTAAAGGTCACAGATGGAAGCCATACCAAAAAGTCTTTGATAGGTTTTAAGGAAAGGCTGTCATTTTAATCAGCCCTTGTGAACAAATATGTATATATATATATGTTGAGTAGCTAATACTGATCTTCAAGTATTCAAAGTATTTACAATCATTAGACTGTCAGAAATTATTTGCTTATATTTAGCAAAAATAGTTACAGAGTGGTGACAAATGTACTGATAATTATGAAAGCATTTGATAATCATTTTTGTGTTCTATTTCCCCCTGTATATCTTGATTGAATTTTAAGTATGAATAAGGAACTGGGGGTTTAAATGATTGTTACATCAGTGAATCAAGCAGTGTTGTTATCTTGTACATTCACCCTTTCAATGTTTGATCTTGCAACACACAGTAATATATATAATTGTGGTTCCAGTGTGTCCCATCATGTGTATTTCAGTGCCATGGATGGGTAAATTGGCTACTGTAATTCACTTGTGTTCACGGTAGCAAAATTTCATGGTCTGAAGAAAATGGACATGTTCACGGAACTTTATCTTCACGGTGGTGGCAAGTGCAGGGAAGGGGCAAAACACAAATGATTTAATAACGGTAATGATAAGTTCACGGTATAGAAGTGACAGTGAAAACAGTGAACATAACAGTACAGTGAAAAAATCAGGAATTACAGTAATCCAGAGTACTTACATGTAGTTCTATCTTTTGGAACCAAACTCTGGTACTGATGTGTTTTAGATTCGTGAAGATACAAAAGTTCAACATCAATTAGAAATCTGCTAATTGTAAAACTCACGAATATTTCCCTTTACCTTTGGGTATCATTGCATTTTATTCTTCCTAACTCACAATGCTAATTGTTTACCAAGATGTAGTTTGAAGTACCAGATACTGTAATTGTGATAGTGAACAAGACAATGCTGAAAAAATGTCCCGTGTGTCCTGCTCCTCTACTTCACTTTAATTCAAGCTTTAGAGGTCAATTTGTGACTTGTGGACCAAAAACTGAGGAGGCACAACCCATGTAGCATCACTGTCGGTGTGACAATGATGCAAGCTATAGAAAAAAATTGTGTGTGGCAGATATTATTGTGTAGACTTCTCACCAAATGCAAATCATGCAATATAAATGTAGTTGTTCAGTGCACAAGTTGGTTTGATGCTACAAAAGTGCAAAATTTTGTGGTTGACATGATGTTAATTACAGTTCACAAAGATTATGTGTGTGTGTGTATATAATCTATCTATCTATATACAATGTTGCATTCAAATGTGTACTGACATGTTGATGAGCTTCTTTGATGGAGCACTGTTGGCTACTAGCAGATGTCCAGAAACTACTGGATGTACCGTAAACACTTACAGTTACCTGAGACATTGTCCCTTACCTTCAAGCAAGTGTATGGAAGAGAGAGTACACCATTCTCTTTATTTTCTGTTGGGGACTGTACTTAAGATTTTAGAAGTTCAATACATATACATGTACATTCTTGTACATGTACATGTACAGTCTTAATGTTTTACAGCTGATCATAGCAGATGCATGTCATTCAAATGCCCGCTTCAAAGTCTTGTAGAAAGCATTACAGAGATAGAATCTTTGTTGTGAAACGTTTTTCTAAACATAAGATCCAATTTCTCCTTTTTTCTGTGTTCTCCACAAGTCATCCCTTTAAACTGTCAAACATCTGCATGTGGTTATCACGATGATATAGGAACAAGAAGGTCATATGTAATAAAACACATCACTATTACCTCAAAAGGCCCCAGCCATCAACTTGTTGAGTGCAGTACAGTCATTTTGTGTAATGAATGTTTATGGCAGTACCTAATCTTTATGTAGTTTGGATCTAGTTTTCATCACAAAATATATAATTTCTGGTAAAGTATATTATCTGAGTATTTTATGGTTTGGTTTTGATATTTTAGAGATATCTTGATGATGTATTCCTTCTCTGCCTGAAAGATGTACATGGGCCATGATACTGCAATAAAAATGTACTTTTAAGAATTAACAATGGGGGTTGTTTTTGTATTCTTTTCATAGTAAGGCAAACCCTCAGTTAACCAGGATGATACGTAGGCTAAGTACACAGTTCACATTTTTATGAACATGGCAAACATTGTGAAGGTGCATGTAGGTGGATATGAAAAATAAGAGAATCCTTCGTCTCCTCTTGTCTCGAACTAGGCGCCATCGTGATCTATATCGGACTGAAGTAATCTACAAATCTTTTATTCGACCTTCGCCGAAGTTGGAATACGCACTGCCAGATGTTGTGTGGCACAGCTGTTCTGATTCTCGACTTATCGAGCGGGTTTAATACAAATGTTCTCTTACGGTTTTCTAGCTATTGCTGGTTTTGTGAACTTGAGTCAACTTTAAATTTGACCCCCTGTTCCGGGGCGATTCCAAAGCACCGGCAAGAGGGGTGTAGTATCACAGATCTAGGCAATAACACACCAAGATGAATTCTCTTCACAGGCGGAGGGGCGGGCGCCGAGCTTCTTGGCCTTGGAGACGGTAGCCTCCACGTGATCCTGTTTTTTGTGAAAGGGAAGAATTAACCAGGGACCAAAGAAACCGAACAATTTATCCAAATCAACCAGAAAGGCTACACTGACAGTGATCTAGCCTCTCGTGGAAATGGAACTTGTAGCCCTTGGAGGTATTAGATAAGGCACTGCCATGCATCAAAATACGACGTACAGTTTCTATACGATGTTTATCATAACAGATGATAATTCAGCATAGTAAGGTGATGATATACCTGACGGCGTTCTGCGGCAAGGTTCTGGCGCGTCTCCATCGCGTCCACTCTTGCCTTCTTGCTCATCTTCCCTGCCTCCTCCTTGGCCTTGATCCTAGCTGCTTTCTCTGCAGACTTCTTCGAAATCATGTAAGTCTTCTCGGCTAGCAGCTCCTGTGATGATTGTAAAAAACGATAATCCCTTCTCCTTTGTTCGATCCAATTATTCCTTCACCCCCATGAGCCTTTATTTCTGTTGTTTTCATTTTATGATGAAATGCATCATGTCCAGCCGTGCTATATTTGTCAAGTAAAAAGTCAAACTGTTTCCTTACCTGTTTCCTCACCTCCGCGTCATTAAGCTGCCTCTTCAGATCTCCATGAGATTTCGGGCAGCTTTTCTTCACCTTCTCACGTCGTTCCTCCATTATCCTCTCCATTTTCTCAGGCAGCCTCACCCTGCAGCGCAGAGGAGTGCCGGGATTTTCGACCAGTACCAGGAAAGCGACGGTATTGCCTCGTCGTCGGAGGCCGAATAACACATCCTGATCTCGTAGATGGGCCAGAGTATTGGCTGAGGACCTGTCTGGCTGCTGGTACATCACGGGGGTGGGGACTGCTTGCAGGAATCGCTGAAGCTTCTGAAACAAAGTTCAACTCGTGAAACACATATCTGTCCGTTCAGTCCGTGGGAACTGGATTTGTGTCAGACAACAAAATGCCAGTGACGTTTTAAAGCGACTGTGTGAACATGTTCTGCAGGCTTTGATCGGTTCCTCCCGATCGAAAACATACGATACTACATAGAAAAATGAAGTTACAAGTAGATTGACTCTTCTGGGACATACGGCAGTCCGCATCAGCCTGAGTCAGATCTTTTCTTTCATGGCCTTACCGTACACAACTCCACCCAGGCCAATGCCATTCGGTAGAAGTTGCCTTAACTTTCCCGCGGTCTTTCGGACAATTATCTCGTCCCCAGTCCTCTTCTCACCGGGGAATCCTGATTAATAATTTTCACATTCAGCCAGCATGTGAATATAACGACAACACCTTATCCCACATCGTGGTGTTTCTGTCAGTCCAGTCTTTGGAACGGTGTATGAAACTTTGTTCTAAAGCGATGTTCGTTCGAGGGTGGTTGACCAATTGTTACGCAGCAAAATTTGCATTTTGGATAAGTTATATCGATCCCCGGTAGATAGCGAGAGTCATTGAACCTTCCTTACTTTAAATGTAAACCTCATTGCGTACTGCAAGAAGTGACTAGGACAGGTTTTAATCATTGACCGAAATTACAAACTTGTGATGTGTTTGGCTCCGTCTCGTATACGTAGGGAAAAAGAGAAACTAGGATGTAGAGGTGTCCTTCAAAAAAACTTTTCCACATATGTTTCAAACTATTAGCAGAAATTCAACAAAATGCATTGTCCACGGAAATAAGTCCAACCACTAAATTCTAATCCAACAATTCTCACGATACTCCCCCACACCTCTGGTGATCGTCACGAGACCAAGCTTGTCAAAAAACACCTCCATCTTGGAAAAGACAGGAGCTGCTTTATTTGCTACTAAAAGCAGGAAAAAAAACCTACGAATAGTCAGTATATATCATTTGTCACCATCTTGCAATTCAAAATCTATTCAGTTGCTTGAGTGACTGTTTTCTTGTGCATATCTAGTGGGAAATCCGGGCGAGTACATATCTGCCTGTTCTTTTTCCCCACTTATGTGGGCCAAAAATGAACACTAATGATAATTTTCTACCGCTTCTGCGTTACTATCAAGCTACTAGTCCTTCCCCAAAGCAACATCATTCTGAATGACAAGGATGCTGTGGTCTACCCAGGACATTACAAATTTCGGTGTCAGGTAATTTAGCATATCTAACCACACCAAAGCCATAACGATGTAGAAATGTGGGCGTCCAAAAATGTGCATTGCTGACTACACTTTGATACTGTCATCTTAGTGCATACTCCAGCATCAACATGAAAGGTAGTTCTGTCCTTACCTGAAGAGAGTACGTAGCTGTCCCGTCGTCTTCCACGGAACACAGAGGTCAAAAGAGATCTTTAGGTGTGCGCACCAAGAGTTATTCTAGCTTTGTATGCATAGTATGTGGGTGGATCTCTTCTCAGGTGTTGCCTACTTTGTTACAGGGGTGGTTATGAATGTTCTGTGATATTTTAGAGATTTCTGAATGGAAGTTAACACGCACAATACACTTGCATTCATCAAACAAGAATTCGGAGACCTCTTACCTCCATGAGATATTTTGAGCTTTTGTAAATGTTTTTTTTATTTGTCTCATTGACTATGGAAATAAGGTTGCAATTAGTATAATCTGCTTGAATTCATGGTTTTCTAAACTCAAATTACATATTTTTTTCATGTGTAAGTCCAATCCTGACATGCGTGTCACAGGTATGAAATTTCAATCATTTAGAAATCATAGAATTTTCACACATCTGTTAATATTCTACCTGCCATAGATTATGTTACATGTATCGAGGTCCTATGCTGTTATATTAAATACTGGAATTACTGCTGATGAGTTTCCACATTAATTATGCAAATTAAGTCCTCATTTGCATCATTATCGCAGAAGGAAACATATTGTATTTGCTCAGTTTCTTCCTGTTCCTCGTCTTCTCCAAACATATAAAAACACTAATATCTTCACAAATACAGGTTGTAAACACTTGAAATTCGGTACACTGGTAGGATGGTACATAAGACACTGAACCTTGGTCATTGTGTCCCACATAGATGTAAAAAAATGATTTTATTGGGGAAAAATGGTCGAAAAAAGTTGCATTTTAAGCCCAAAATCGAACTTTAGAACCCGTTTAGAATTTTAGAATCCACGTTCGACGTTCGACGCCGGAGTTCGACGACCCCAGGTGAATGACCTCACGGATTTGGAACACGCCATCCAAACAGGGGGTGGGGAGAATAAAACTCCATACCAAGGAGCAGGTTGGAGAGAGAAAGAAAGGCCTCATTTCAGATACAATCGCTACTTTGATTGTATTCACGGGAAATCACGTTCTTTATGGGAACGTGGGTGATCTTGCACCAAGGAGAAGCCGCCGATGGTGTTGGGTCCCCTCCCCCCCCTGAGCTACATCGAAATCAGGGCGTCTACATGCTGCGATATGCGCCATCTTCCACGGTGAATTATACGGTTGTCACGAGTAGGGACTGTTGTTGTGGGCGTCAGGGATTGATTTCGACTGGTAGAAATGTATAGTTTTGTCCATTTTGCAAAATTGGAGACGAGTGACTTTAAAGCTTACGTATTTCGCCTAAGCTCTGTTTACATGCGCCCTTATTTAGAACTACGTACGTATACACCAAACTTGGTAAAGTATATCGGGTTTAGCCCTATGAATACCTACGAAAATGTTAAAATATTGGGCTGATATTCTTTTGGGCAGAAATTTGTGGAACATTTGGCGGTTTTCCGTAGATTTATCGATGTCATCGATATGTCCCTTCCGTCATTTACGCAGTGTGGGGGAGGGGGGCGTGTGTTACTGTAACCATGGAAAAGTAAAGTTATTCTATTCTAGCGTTCTCCATTTTTCTGAGACGTGGATTAAAGTGACCTCGAAAAATTCCGAATTAAAGTGATCAACAAAAATTCCGAATTAAAGTGACCAACAAAAATTGCGATTTAAAGTGACCTCCAGAAATTGCGAATTAAAGTGACCTCCAGAAATTGCGAATTAAAATGACAGACAAAAATTCCGAATTAAAGTGACCAACAAAAATTCAAAATTAAAGTGACCAACAAAAATTCCGAATTAAAGTGACCTCGAAAAATTCCGAATTAAAGTGACCAACAAAAATTCCGAATTAAAGTGACCAACAAAAATTCCGAATTAAAGTGACCAACAAAAATTCCGAATTAAAGTGACCAACAAAAATTCCGAATTAAAGTGACCAACAAAAATTCCGAATTAAAGTGACCAACAAAAATTCCGAATTAAAGTGACCAACAAAAATTCAAAATTAAAGTGACCAACAAAAATTCCGAATTAAAGTGACCAAAAAAAATTCCGAATTAAAGTGACCAACAAAAATTCCGAATTAAAGTGACCAACAAAAATTCCGAATTAAAGTGACCAACAAAAATTCCGAATAAAAGTGACCAACAAAAATTCCGAATTAAAGTGACCAACAAAAATTCCGAATTAAAGTGACCAACAAAAATTCCGAATTAAAGTGAACAACAAAAATTTCGAATTAAAGTGACCAATAAAAATTCCGAATTAAAGTGACCAACAAAAATTGCGATTTAAACTGACCTCCAGAAATTACGAATTAAAATGACAGACAAAAATTCCGAATTAAAGTTGCCAACCGAAATTCCGAATTAAAGTTGCCAACCGAAATTCCGAATTAAAGTTGCCAACCGAAATTCCGAATTAAAGTTGCCAACCAAAATTCCGAATTAAAGTTGCCAACCGAAATTCCGAATCAAAGTTGCCAACCGAAATTCCGAATTAAAGTTGCCAACCGAAATTCCGAATTAAAGTTGCCAACCGAAATTCCGAATTAAAGTTGCCAACCAAAATTCCGAATTAAAGTTGCCAACCAAAATTCCGAATTAAAGTTGCCAACCGAAATTTCGAATTAAAGTTGCCAACCAAAATTCCGAATTAAAGTTGCCAACCAAAATTCCGAATTAAAGTTGCCAACCGAAATTCCGAATAAAAGTTGCCAACCAAAATTCCGAATTAAAGTTGCCAACCAAAATTCCGAATTAAAGTTGCCAACCAAAATTCCGAATTAAAGTTGCCAACCGAAATTCCAAATTAAAGTTGCCAACCAAAATTCCGAATTAAAGTTGCCAACCGAAATTGCGATATAAAGTTGCCAACCGAAATTCCAAATTAAAGTTGCCAACCAAAATTCCGAATTAAAGTTGCCAACCGAAATTCCGAATTCAAGTTGCCAACCAAAATTCCGAATTAAAGTTGCCAACTAAAATTCCGAATTAAAGTTGCCAACCGAAATTCCGAATTCAAGTTGCCAACCAAAATTCCGAATTAAAGTTGCCAACCGAAATTCCGAATTAAAGTTGCCAACCGAAATTCCGAATTAAAGTTGCCAACCAAAATTCCGAATTAAAGTTGCCAACCGAAATTCCGAATTAAAGTTGCCAACCAAAATTCCGAATTAAAGTTGCCAACCAAAATTCCGAATTAAAGTTGCCAACCGAAATTCCGAATTAAAGTTGCCAACCGAAATTCCGAATTAAAGTTGCCAACCAAAATTCCGAATTAAAGTTGCCAACCGAAATTCCGAATTAAAGTTGCCAACCGAAATTCCGAATTAAAGTTGCCAACCAAAATTCCGAATTAAAGTTGCCAACTGAAATTCCGAATTAAAGTTGCCAACCAAAATTCCGAATTAAAGTTGCCAACCAAAATTCCGAATTAAAGTTGCCAACCGAAATTCCGAATTAAAGTTGCCAACCAAAATTCCGAATTTAAGTTGCCAACCGAAATTCCGAATTAAAGTTGCCAACCAAAATTCCGAATTAAAGTTGCCAACCGAAATTGCGATTTAAAGTTGCCAACCGAAATTCCGAATTAAAGTTGCCAACCAAAATTCCGAATTAAAGTTGCCAACCGAAATTCCGAATTAAAGTTGCCAACCAAAATTCCGAATTAAAGTTGCCAACCGAAATTCCGAATTAAAGTTGCCAACCGAAATTCCGAATTAAAGTTGCCAACCGAAATTCCGAATTAAAGTTGCCAACCGAAATTGCGATTTAAAGTTGCCAACCGAAATTCCGATTTAAAGTTGCCAACCGAAATTCCGAATTAAAGTTGCCAACCAAAATTCCGAATTAAAGTTGCCAACCGAAATTGCGATTTAAAGTTGCCAACCGAAATTCCGAATTAAAGTTGCCAACCAAAATTCCGATTTAAAGTTGCCAACCTAAATTCCGAATTAAAGTTGCCAACCGAAATTCCGAATTAAAGTTGCCAACCGAAATTCCGAATTAAAGTTGCCAACCGAAATTCCGAATTAAAGTTGCCAACCAAAATTCCGAATTAAAGTTGCCAACCGAAATTCCGAATTAAAGTTGCCAACCAAAATTCCGAATTAAAGTTGCCAACCGAAATTGCGATTTAAAGTTGCCAACCGAAATTCCGAATTAAAGTTGCCAACCAAAATTCCGAATTAAAGTTGCCAACCGAAATTCCGAATTAAAGTTGCCAACCAAAATTCCGAATTAAAGTTGCCAACCGAAATTGCGATTTAAAGTTGCCAACCGAAATTCCGAATTAAAGTTGCCAACCAAAATTCCGAATTAAAGTTGCCAACCAAAATTCCGAATTAAAGTTGCCAACCAAAATTCCGAATTAAAGTTGCCAACCGAAATTGCGATTTAAAGTTGCCAACCAAAATTCCGAATTAAAGTTGCCAACCAAAATTACGAATTAAAGTTGCCAACCAAAATTCCGAATTAAAGTTGCCAACCGAAATTCCGAATTAAAGTTGCCAACCAAAATTCCGAATTAAAGTTGCCAACCGAAATTGCGATTTAAAGTTGCCAACCGAAATTGCGAATTAAAGTTGCCAACCAAAATTGCGATTTAAAGTTGCCAACCAAAATTCCGAATTAAAGTTGCCAACCGAAATTCCGAATTAAAGTTGCCAACCAAATTCCGAATTAAAGTTGCCAACCGAAATTCCGAATTAAAGTTGCCAACCTAAATTCCGAATTAAAGTTGCCAACCTAAATTCCGAATTAAAGTTGCCAACCGAAATTCCGAATTAAAGTTGCCAACCAAAATTCCGAATTAAAGTTGCCAACCGAAATTCCGAATTAAAGTTGCCAACCAAAATTCCGAATTAAAGTTGCCAACCGAAATTCCGAATTAAAGTTGCCAACCGAAATTCCGAATTAAAGTTGCCAACCAAAATTCCGAATTAAAGTTGCCAACCGAAATTCCGAATTAAAGTTGCCAACCGAAATTCCGAATTAAAGTTGCCAACCAAAATTCCGATTTAAAGTTGCCAACCGAAATTCCGAATTAAAGTTGCCAACCAAAATTCCGAATTAAAGTTGCCAACCGAAATTCCGAATTAAAGTTGCCAACCAAAATTCCGAATTAAAGTTGCCAACCGATATTCCGAATTAAAGTTGCCAACCGAAATTCCGAATTAAAGTTGCCAACTAAAAATTCCGAATTAAAGTTGCCAACCGAAATTCCGAATTAAAGTTGCCAACCCAAATTCCGAATTAAAGTTGCCAACCGATATTCCGAATTAAAGTTGCCAACCGAAATTGCGATTTAAAGTTGCCAACCGAAATTCAGAATTAAAGTTGCCAACCAAAATTCCGAATTAAAGTTGCCAACCGAAATTCCGTTTTAAAGTTGCCAACCGAAATTCCGAATTAAAGTTGCCAACCAAAATTCCGAATTAAAGTTGCCAACCGAAATTCCGAATTAAAGTTGCCAACTAAAATTCCGAATTAAAGTTGCCAACCGAAATTCCGAATTAAAGTTGCCAACCGAAATTCCGAATTAAAGTTGCCAACCGATATTCCGAATTAAAGTTGCCAACCGAAATTCCGAATTAAAGTTGCCAACCAAAATTCCGAATTAAAGTTGCCAACCAAAATTCCGAATTAAAGTTGCCAACCAAAATTCCGAATTAAAGTTGCCAACCGAAATTCCGAATTAAAGTTGCCAACCAAAATTCCGAATTAAAGTTGCCAACCGAAATTCCGAATTAAAGTTGCCAACCGAAATTCCGAATTAAAGTTGCCAACCGAAATTCCGAATTAAAGTTGCCAACCGAAATTCCAAATTAAAGTTGCCAACCAAAATTCCGAATTAAAGTTGCCAACCGAAATTGCGATATAAAGTTGCCAACCGAAATTCCAAATTAAAGTTGCCAACCAAAATTCCGAATTAAAGTTGCCAACCGAAATTCCGAATTCAAGTTGCCAACCAAAATTCCGAATTAAAGTTGCCAACCAAAATTCCGAATTAAAGTTGCCAACCGAAATTCCGAATTCAAGTTGCCAACCAAAATTCCGAATTAAAGTTGCCAACCGAAATTCCGAATTAAAGTTGCCAACCGAAATTCCGAATTAAAGTTGCCAACCAAAATTCCGAATTAAAGTTGCCAACCGAAATTCCGAATTAAAGTTGCCAACCAAAATTCCGAATTAAAGTTGCCAACCAAAATTCCGAATTAAAGTTGCCAACCGAAATTCCGAATTAAAGTTGCCAACCGAAATTCCGAATTAAAGTTGCCAACCAAAATTCCGAATTAAAGTTGCCAACCGAAATTGCGATTTAAAGTTGCCAACCGAAATTCCGAATTAAAGTTGCCAACCGAAATTCCGAATTAAAGTTGCCAACCAAAATTCCGAATTAAAGTTGCCAACCGAAATTCCGAATTAAAGTTGCCAACCGAAATTCCGAATTAAAGTTGCCAACCGAAATTCCGAATTAAAGTTGCCAACCGAAATTGCGATTTAAAGTTGCCAACCGAAATTCCGATTTAAAGTTGCCAACCGAAATTCCGAATTAAAGTTGCCAACCAAAATTCCGAATTAAAGTTGCCAACCGAAATTGCGATTTAAAGTTGCCAACCGAAATTCCGAATTAAAGTTGCCAACCAAAATTCCGATTTAAAGTTGCCAACCTAAATTCCGAATTAAAGTTGCCAACCGAAATTCCGAATTAAAGTTGCCAACCGAAATTCCGAATTAAAGTTGCCAACCGAAATTCCGAATTAAAGTTGCCAACCAAAATTCCGAATTAAAGTTGCCAACCAAAATTCCGAATTAAAGTTGCCAACCGAAATTCCGAATTAAAGTTGCCAACCCAAATTCCGAATTAAAGTTGCCAACCGAAATTCCGAATTAAAGTTGCCAACCAAAATTCCGAATTAAAGTTGCCAACCGAAATTCCGAATTAAAGTTGCCAACCAAAATTCCGAATTAAAGTTGCCAACCGAAATTGCGATTTAAAGTTGCCAACCGAAATTCCGAATTAAAGTTGCCAACCAAAATTCCGAATTAAAGTTGCCAACCAAAATTCCGAATTAAAGTTGCCAACCAAAATTCCGAATTAAAGTTGCCAACCGAAATTGCGATTTAAAGTTGCCAACCAAAATTCCGAATTAAAGTTGCCAACCAAAATTACGAATTAAAGTTGCCAACCAAAATTCCGAATTAAAGTTGCCAACCGAAATTCCGAATTAAAGTTGCCAACCAAAATTCCGAATTAAAGTTGCCAACCGAAATTGCGATTTAAAGTTGCCAACCGAAATTGCGAATTAAAGTTGCCAACCAAAATTGCGATTTAAAGTTGCCAACCAAAATTCCGAATTAAAGTTGCCAACCGAAATTCCGAATTAAAGTTGCAAACCAAATTCCGAATTAAAGTTGCCAACCGAAATTCCGAATTAAAGTTGCCAACCGAAATTCCGAATTAAAGTTGCCAACCTAAATTCCGAATTAAAGTTGCCAACCGAAATTCCGAATTAAAGTTGCCAACCAAAATTCCGAATTAAAGTTGCCAACCGAAATTCCGAATTAAAGTTGCCAACCAAAATTCCGAATTAAAGTTGCCAACCGAAATTCCGAATTAAAGTTGCCAACCGAAATTCCGAATTAAAGTTGCCAACCAAAATTCCGAATTAAAGTTGCCAACCGAAATTCCGAATTAAAGTTGCCAACCGAAATTCCGAATTAAAGTTGCCAACCAAAATTCCGATTTAAAGTTGCCAACCGAAATTCCGAATTAAAGTTGCCAACCAAAATTCCGAATTAAAGTTGCCAACCGAAATTCCGAATTAAAGTTGCCAACCAAAATTCCGAATTAAAGTTGCCAACCGATATTCCGAATTAAAGTTGCCAACCGAAATTCCGAATTAAAGTTGCCAACTAAAATTCCGAATTAAAGTTGCCAACCGAAATTCCGAATTAAAGTTGCCAACCCAAATTCCGAATTAAAGTTGCCAACCGATATTCCGAATTAAAGTTGCCAACCGAAATTGCGATTTAAAGTTGCCAACCGAAATTCCGAATTAAAGTTGCCAACCAAAATTCCGAATTAAAGTTGCCAACCGAAATTCCGTTTTAAAGTTGCCAACCGAAATTCCGAATTAAAGTTGCCAACCAAAATTCCGAATTAAAGTTGCCAACCGAAATTCCGAATTAAAGTTGCCAACTAAAATTCCGAATTAAAGTTGCCAACCGAAATTCCGAATTAAAGTTGCCAACCGAAATTCCGAATTAAAGTTGCCAACCGATATTCCGAATAAAAGTTGCCAACCGAAATTCCGAATTAAAGTTGCCAACCAAAATTCCGAATTAAAGTTGCCAACCAAAATTCCGAATTAAAGTTGCCAACCAAAATTCCGAATTAAAGTTGCCAACCGAAATTCCGAATTAAAGTTGCCAACCAAAATTCCGAATTAAAGTTGCCAACCGAAATTCCGAATTAAAGTTGCCAACCAAAATTCCGAATTAAAGTTGCCAACCAAAATTCCGAATTAAAGTTGCCAACCGAAATTGCGATTTAAAGTTGCCAACCAAAATTCCGAATTAAAGTTGCCAACCTAAATTCCGAATTAAAGTTGCCAACCGAAATTCCGAATTAAAGTTGCCAACCAAAATTCCGAATTAAAGTTGCCAACCGAAATTCCGAATTAAAGTTGCCAACCGAAATTCCGAATTAAAGTTGCCAACCGAAATTCCGAATTAAAGTTGCCAACCGAAATTCCGAATTAAAGTTGCCAACCGAAATTCCGAATTAAAGTTGCCAACCGAAATTCCGAATTAAAGTTGCCAACCGAAATTCCGAATTAAAGTTGCCAACCAAAATTCCGAATTAAAGTTGCCAACCGAAATTCCGAATTAAAGTTGCCAACCAAAATTCCGAATTAAAGTTGCCAACCGAAATTCCGAATTAAAGTTGCCAACCGAAATTCCGAATTAAAGTTGCCAACCGAAATTCCGAATTAAAGTTGCCAACCGAAATTCCGAATTAAAGTTGCCAACCAAAATTCCGAATTAAAGTTGCCAACCGAAATTCCGAATTAAAGTTGCCAACCAAAATTCCGAATTAAAGTTGCCAACCGAATTAAAGTTGCACCGATATTCCGAATTAAAGTTGCCAACCGAAATTCCGAATTAAAGTTGCCAACCGAAAATTCCGAATTAAAGTTGCCAACCGAAATTCCGAATTAAAGTTGCCAACCAAAATTCCGAATTAAAGTTGCCAACCGAAATTCCGAATTAAAGTTGCCAACCGAAATTCCGAATTAAAGTTGCCAACCGAAATTCCGAATTAAAGTTGCCAACCAAAATTCCGAATTAAAGTTGCCAACCGAAAATTCCGATTAAAGTTGCCAACCGAAATTCCGAATTAAAGTTGCCAACCAAAATTCCGAATTAAAGTTGCCAACCGAAATTCCGAATTAAAGTTGCCAACCGAAATTCCGAATTAAAGTTGCCAACCAAATTCCGAATTAAAGTTGCCAACCGAAATTCCGAATTAAAGTTGCCAACCGAAATTCCGAATTAAAGTTGCCAACCGAAATTCCGAATTAAAGTTGCCAACCGAAATTCCGAATTAAAGTTGCCAACCGAAATTCCGAATTAAAGTTGCCAACCGAAATTCCGAATTAAAGTTGCCAACCAAAATTCCGAATTAAAGTTGCCAACCGAAATTCCGAATTAAAGTTGCCACCGAATAATCCGAATTAAAGTTGCCAACCGAATTCGATTAAAGTTGCCAACCGAAATTCCGAATTAAAGTTGCCAACCAAATTCCGAATTAAAGTTGCCAACCGAAATTCCGATTAAAGTTGCCAACCGAAATTCCGAATTAAAGTTGCCAACCAAAATTCCGAATTAAAGTTGCCAACCGAAAATTCCGAATTAAAGTTGCCAACTAAAATTCCGAATTAAAGTTGCCAACCGAAATTCCGAATTAAAGTTGCCAACCAAATTCCGAATTAAAGTGCCAACCAAAATTCGAATTAAAGTTGCCAACCGAAATTCCGAATTAAAGTTGCCAACCAAAATTCCGAATTAAAGTTGCCAACCAAATTCCGAATTAAAGTTGCCAACCAAAATTCCGAATTAAAGTTGCCAACCGAAATTCCGAATTAAAGTTGCCAACCAAAATTCCGAATTAAAGTTGCCAACCGAAATTCCGAATTAAAGTTGCCAACCAAAATTCCGAATTAAAGTTGCCAACCAAAATTCCGAATTAAAGTTGCCAACCGAAATTGCGAATTTAAAGTTGCCAACCGAAATTCCGAATTAAAGTTGCCAACCAAAATTCCGATTTAAAGTTGCCAACCTAAATTTCGAATTAAAGTTGCCAACCGAAATTCCGAATTAAAGTTGCCAACCTAAATTCCGAATTAAAGTTGCCAACCGAAATTCCGAATTAAAGTTGCCAACCAAAATTCCGAATTAAAGTTGCCAACCGAAATTCCGAATTAAAGTTGCCAACCAAAATTCCGAATTAAAGTTGCCAATCGAAATTGCGATTTAAAGTTGCCAACCAAAATTCCGAATTAAAGTTGCCAACCAAAATTCCGAATTAAAGTTGCCAACCGAAATTCCGAATTAAAGTTGCCAACCAAAATTCCGAATTAAAGTTGCCAACCAAAATTCCGAATTAAAGTTGCCAACCGAAATTCCGAATTAAAGTTGCCAACCAAAATTCCGAATTAAAGTTGCCAACCAAAATTCCGAATTAAAGTTGCCAACTGAAATTCCGAATTAAAGTTGCCAACCAAAATTCCGAATTAAAGTTGCCAACCAAAATTCCGAATTAAAGTTGCCAACCGAAATTCCGAATTAAAGTTGCCAACCAAAATTCCGAATTAAAGTTGCCAACCGAAATTCCGAATTAAAGTTGCCAACCAAAATTCCGAATTAAAGTTGCCAACCGAAATTGCGATTTAAAGTTGCCAACCGAAATTCCGAATTAAAGTTGCCAACCAAAATTCCGAATTAAAGTTGCCAACCGAAATTCCGAATTAAAGTTGCCAACCAAAATTCCGAATTAAAGTTGCCAACCGAAATTCCGAATTAAAGTTGCCAACCAAAATTCCGAATTAAAGTTGCCAACCGAAATTCCGAATTAAAGTTGCCAACCGAAATTCCGAATTAAAGTTGCCAACCAAAATTCCGAATTAAAGTTGCCAACCGAAATTCCGAATTAAAGTTGCCAACCAAAATTCCGAATTAAAGTTGCCAACCAAAATTCCGAATTAAAGTTGCCAACCGAAATTCCGAATTAAAGTTGCCAACCAAATTCCGAATTAAAGTTGCCAACCAAAATTCCGAATTAAAGTTGCCAACTGAAATTCCGAATTAAAGTTGCCAACCAAATTCCGAATTAAAGTTGCCAACCAAAATTCCGAATTAAAGTTGCCAACCGAAATTCCGAATTAAAGTTGCCAACCAAAATTCCGAATTAAAGTTGCCAACCGATATTCCGAATTAAAGTTGCCAACCGAAATTCCGAATTAAAGTTGCCAACTAAAATTCCGAATTAAAGTTGCCAACCGAAATTCCGAATTAAAGTTGCCAACCCAAATTCCGAATTAAAGTTGCCAACCGAAATTCCGAATTAAAGTTGCCAACCAAAATTCCGAATTAAAGTTGCCAACCGAAATTCCGAATTAAAGTTGCCACCCAAAATTCCGAATTAAAGTTGCCAACCGAAATTCCGTTTTAAAGTTGCCAACCGAAATTCCGAATTAAAGTTGCCAACCGAAATTCCGAATTAAAGTTGCCAACCGAAATTCCGAATTAAAGTTGCCAACTAAAATTCCGAATTAAAGTTGCCAACCGAAATTCCGAATTAAAGTTGCCAACCGAAATTCCGAATTAAAGTTGCCAACCGATATTCCGAATTAAAGTTGCCAACCGAAATTGCGATTTAAAGTTGCCAACCGAAATTCCGAATTAAAGTTGCCAACCAAAATTCCGAATTAAAGTTGCCAACCGAAATTCCGAATTAAAGTTGCCAACCAAAATTCCGAATTAAAGTTGGCAACCGAAATTCCGAATTAAAGTTGCCAACCAAAATTCCGAATTAAAGTTGCCAACCGAAATTGCGATTTAAAGTTGCCAACCGAAATTCCGAATTAAAGTTGCCAACCAAAATTCCGAATTAAAGTTGCCAACCGAAATTCCGAATTAAAGTTGCCAACCAAAATTCCGAATTAAAGTTGCCAACCAAAATTCCGAATTAAAGTTGCCAACCAAAATTCCGAATTTAAGTTGCCAACCGAAATTCCGAATTAAAGTTGCCAACCAAAATTCCGAATTAAAGTTGCCAACCGAAATTGCGAATTAAAGTTGCCAACCGAAATTGCGATTTAAAGTTGCCAACCAAAATTCCGAATTAAAGTTGCCAACCAAAATTCCATATTAAAGTTGCCAACCAAAATTCCGAATTAAAATTGTCAACCGAAATTCCGAATTAAAGTTGCCAACCGAAATTGCGATTTAAAGTTGCCAACCAAAATTCCGAATTAAAGTTGCCAACCAAATTCCGAATTAAAGTTGCCAACCAAAATTCCGAATTAAAGTTGCCAACCGAAATTCCGAATTAAAGTTGCCAACCAAAATTCCGAATTAAAGTTTTGGTTGGAATTAAAGTTGCCAACCAAAATTCCGAATTAAAGTTGCCAACCGAAATTCCGAATTAAAGTTGCCAACCAAAATTCCGAATTAAAGTTGCCAACCAAAATTCCGAATTAAAGTTGCCAACCGAAATTCCGAATTAAAGTTGCCAACCAAAATTCCGAATTAAAGTTGCCAACCGAAATTCCGAATTAAAGTTGCCAACCGAAATTCCGAATTAAAGTTGCCAACCGAAATTCCGAATTAAAGTTGCCAACCAAAATTCCGAATTAAAGTTGCCAACCAAAATTCCGAATTAAAGTTGCCAACCGAAATTGCGATTTAAAGTTGCCAACCGAAATTCCGAATTAAAGTTGCCAACCAAAATTCCGAATTAAAGTTGCCAACCAAAATTCCGAATTAAAGTTGCCAACCGAAATTCCGAATTAAAGTTGCCAACCAAAATTCCGAATTAAATTGCCAACCGAAATTGCGATTTAAAGTTGCCAACCGAAATTCCGAATTAAAGTTGCCAACCAAAATTCCGAATTAAAGTTGCCAACCAAAATTCCGAATTAAAGTTGCCAACCGAAATTCCGAATTAAAGTTGCCAACCAAAATTCCGAATTAAAGTTTTGGTTGGAATTAAAGTTGCCAACCAAAATTCCGAATTAAAGTTGCCAACCGAAATTGCGATTTAAAGTTGCCAACCGAAATTCCGAATTAAAGTTGCCAACCAAAATTCCGAATTAAAGTTGCCAACCGAAATTCCGAATTAAAGTTGCCAACCAAAATTCCGAATTAAAGTTGCCAACCAAAATTCCGAATTAAAGTTGCCAACCGAAATTCCGAATTAAAGTTGCCAACCGAAATTCCGAATTAAAGTTGCCAACCGAAATTCCGAATTAAAGTTGCCAACCAAAATTCCGAATTAAAGTTGCCAACCGAAATTGCGATTTAAAGTTGCCAACCGAAATTCCGAATTAAAGTTGCCAACCAAAATTCCGAATTAAAGTTGCCAACCAAAATTCCGAATTAAAGTTGCCAACCGAAATTGCGAATTAAAGTTGCCAACCAAAATTCCGAATTAAAGTTTTGGTTGGAATTAAAGTTGCCAACCAAAATTCCGAATTAAAGTTGCCAACCGAAATTGCGATTTAAAGTTGCCAACCGAAATTCCGAATTAAAGTTGCCAACCGATATTCCGAATTAAAGTTGCCAACGAAATTCCGAATTAAAGTTGCCAACCAAAATTCCGAATTAAAGTTGCCAACCAAAATTCCGAATTAAAGTTGCCAACCAAAATTCCGAATTAAAGTTGCCAACCGAAATTCCGAATTAAAGTTGCCAACCGAAATTCCGAATTAAAGTTGCCAACCGAAATTCCGAATTAAAGTTGCCAACCAAAATTCCGAATTGAAGTTGCCAACCGAAATTGCGATTTAAAGTTGCCAACCGAAATTCCGAATTAAAGTTGCCAACCAAAATTCCGAATTAAAGTTGCCAACCGAAATTGCGATTTAAAGTTGCCAACCGAAATTCCGAATTAAAGTTGCCAACCAAAATTCCGAATTAAAGTTGCCAACCGAAATTCCAAATTAAAGTTGCCAACCGAAATTCCGAATTAAAGTTCCCAACCAAAATTCCGAATTAAAGTTGCCAACCGAAATTGCGATTTAAAGTTGCCAACCGAAATTCCGAATTAAAGTTTTGGTTGGAATTAAAGTTGCCAACCAAAATTCCGAATTAAAGTTGCCAACCGAAATTGCGATTTAAAGTTGCCAACCGAAATTCCGAATTAAAGTTGCCAACCAAAATTCCGAATTAAAGTTGCCAACCGAAATTCCGAATTAAAGTTGCCAACCAAAATTCCGAATTAAAGTTGCCAACCAAAATTCCGAATTAAAGTTGCCAACCGAAATTCCGAATTAAAGTTGCCAACCGAAATTCCGAATTAAAGTTGCCAACCGAAATTCCGAATTAAAGTTGCCAACCAAAATTCCGAATTAAAGTTGCCAACCGAAATTGCGATTTAAAGTTGCCAACCGAAATTCCGAATTAAAGTTGCCAACCAAAATTCCGAATTAAAGTTGCCAACCAAAATTCCGAATTAAAGTTGCCAACCGAAATTGCGAATTAAAGTTGCCAACCAAAATTCCGAATTAAAGTTTTGGTTGGAATTAAAGTTGCCAACCAAAATTCCGAATTAAAGTTGCCAACCGAAATTGCGATTTAAAGTTGCCAACCGAAATTCCGAATTAAAGTTGCCAACCGATATTCCGAATTAAAGTTGCCAACCGAAATTCCGAATTAAAGTTGCCAACCAAAATTCCGAATTAAAGTTGCCAACCAAAATTCCGAATTAAAGTTGCCAACCAAAATTCCGAATTAAAGTTGCCAACCGAAATTCCGAATTAAAGTTGCCAACCGAAATTCCGAATTAAAGTTGCCAACCGAAATTCCGAATTAAAGTTGCCAACCAAAATTCCGAATTGAAGTTGCCAACCGAAATTGCGATTTAAAGTTGCCAACCGAAATTCCGAATTAAAGTTGCCAACCAAAATTCCGAATTAAAGTTGCCAACCGAAATTGCGATTTAAAGTTGCCAACCGAAATTCCGAATTAAAGTTGCCAACCAAAATTCGAATTAAAGTTGCCAACCGAAATTCCAAATTAAAGTTGCCAACCGAAATTCCGAATTAAAGTTCCCAACCAAAATTCCGAATTAAAGTTGCCAACCGAAATTGCGATTTAAAGTTGCCAACCAAAATTCCGAATTAAAGTTTTGGTTGGAATTAAAGTTGCCAACCAAAATTCCGAATTAAAGTTGCCAACCGAAATTGCGATTTTAAAGTTGCCAACCGAAATTCCGAATTAAAGTTGCCAACCAAAAATTCCGAATTAAAGTTGCCAACCGAAATCCGAATTAAAGTTGCCAACCGAAATTCCGAATTAAAGTTGCCAACCGAAATTCCGAATTAAAGTTGCCAACCTAAATTCCGAATTAAAGATTGCCAACCGAAATTCCGAATTAAAGTTGCCAACCGAAATTCCGAATTAAAGTTGCCAACCAAAATTCCGAATTAAAGTTGCCAACCGAAATTCCGAATTAAAGTTGCCAACCGAAATTCCGAATTAAAGTTGCCAACCAAAATTCCGAATTAAAGTTGCCAACCGAAATTGCGAATTAAAGTTGCCAACCGAAATTCCGAATTAAAGTTGCCAACCGAAAATTCCGAATTAAAGTTGCCAACCCAAATTCCGAATTAAAGTTGCCAACCGAAATTCCGAATTAAAGTTGCCAACCGAAAATTCCGAATTAAAGTTGCCAACCGAAATTGCCGAATTTAAAGTTGCCAACCAAAATTCCGAATTAAAGTTGCCAACCGAAATTGCCGATTTAAAGTTGCCAACCGAAATTCCGAATTAAAGTTGCCAACCAAATTCCGAATTAAAGTTGCCAACCGAAATTCCGAATTAAAGTTGCCAACCTGAAATTGCGATTTAAAGTTGCCAACCAAAATTCCGAATTAAAGTTGCCAACCAAAATTTCCGAATTAAAGTTGCCAACCAAAATTCCGAATTAAGTTGCCAACCGAAATTCCGAATTAAGTTGCCAACCAAATTCCGAATTTAAAGTTGCCAACCCGAAATTGCGAATTAAAGTTGCCAACCGAAATTGCGATTTAAAGTTGCCAACCAAATTCCGAATTAAAGTTGCCAACCAAAATTCCATGTTAAAGTTGCCAACCAAAATTCCGAATTAAAATTGTCAACCGAAATTCCGAATTAAAGTTGCCAACCGAAATTGCGATTTAAAGTTGCCAACCAAATTCCGAATTAAAGTTTGCCCAACCAAAATTCCGAATTAAAGTTGCCAACCAAAATTCCGAATTAAAGTTGCCAACCGAAATTCCGAATTAAAGTTGCCAACCAAAATTCCGAATTAAAGTTTTGGTTGGAATTAAAGTTGCCAACCAAAATTCCGAATTAAAGTTGCCAACCGAAATTCCGAATTAAAGTTGCCAACCAAAATTCCGAATTAAAGTTGCCAACCAAAATTCCGAATTAAAGTTGCCAACCGAAATTCCGAATTAAAGTTGCCAACCAAAATTCCGAATTAAAGTTGCCAACCGAAAATTCCGAATTAAAGTTGCCAACCGAAATTCCGAATTAAAGTTGCCAACCGAAATTCCGAATTAAAGTTGCCAACCGAAATTCCGAATTAAAGTTGCCAACCAAAATTCCGAATTAAAGTTGCCAACCGAAATTGCCGAATTAAAGTTGCCAACCGAAATTCCGAATTAAAGTTGCCAACCAAAATTCCGAATTAAAGTTGCCAACCGAAAATTCCGAATTAAAGTTGCCAACCGAAATTCCGAATTAAAGTTGCCAACCGAAATTCCGAATTAAAGTTGCCAACCGAAATTCCGAATTAAAGTTGCCAACCAAAATTCCGAATTAAAGTTGCCAACCGAAATTGCCGAATTAAAGTTGCCAACCGAAATTCCGAATTAAAGTTGCCAACCAAAATTCCGAATTAAAGTTGCCAACCGAAATTCCGATTTAAAGTTGCCAACCGAAATTCCGAATTAAAGTTGCCAACCGAAATTCCGAATTAAAGTTGCCACCAAAATTCCGAATTAAAGTTGCCAACCGAAATTGCGAATTTAAAGTTGCCAACCGAAATTCCGAATTAAAGTTGCCAACCAAAATTCCGAATTAAAGTTGCCAACCAAAATTCCGAATTAAAGTTGCCAACCGAAATTCCGAATTAAAGTTGCCAACCGAAATTCCGAATTAAAGTTGCCAACCAAAATTCCGAATTAAAGTTGCCAACCAAAATTCCGAATTAAAGTTGCCAACCGAAATTGCGATTTAAAGTTGCCAACCGAAATTCCGAATTAAAGTTGCCAACCAAAATTCCGAATTAAAGTTGCCAACCGAAATTCCGAATTAAAGTTGCCAACCAAAATTCCGAATTAAAGTTGCCAACCAAATTCCGAATTAAAGTTGCCAACCGAAATTCCGAATTAAAGTTGCCAACCAAAATTCCGAATTAAAGTTTGGTTGGAATTAAAGTTGCCAACCAAAATTCCGAATTAAAGTTGCCAACCGAAATTGCGATTTAAAGTTGCCAACCGAAATTCCGAATTAAAGTTGCCAACCAAAATTCCGAATTAAAGTTGCCAACCAAAATTCCGAATTAAAGTTGCCAACCGAAATTCCGAATTAAAGTTGCCAACCAAAATTCCGAATTAAAGTTGCCAACCGAAATTGCGAATTAAAGTTGCCAACCGAAATTCCGAATTAAAGTTGCCAACCAAAATTCCGAATTAAAGTTGCCAACCGAAATTCCGAATTAAAGTTGCCAACCGAAATTCCGAATTAAAGTTGCCAACCAAAATTCCGAATTAAAGTTGCCAACCAAAATTCCGAATTAAAGTTGCCAACCAAAATTCCGAATTAAAGTTGCCAACCGAAATTGCGATTTAAAGTTGCCAACCAAAATTCCGAATTAAAGTTGCCAACCGAAATTCCGAATTAAAGTTGCCAACCAAAATTCCGAATTAAAGTTGCCAACCGAAATTCCGAATTAAAGTTGCCAACCAAAATTCCGAATTAAAGTTGCCAACCGAAATTGCCGATTAAAGTTGCCAACCGAAATTCCGAATTAAAGTTGCCAACCAAATTCCGAATTAAAGTTGCCAACCGAAATTCCGAATTAAAGTTGCCAACCGAAATTGCCGATTTAAAGTTGCCAACCAAAATTCCGAATTAAAGTTGCCAACCAAAATTCCGAATTAAAATTGCCAACCGAAATTGCGATTTAAAGTTGCCAACCGAAATTCCGAATTAAAGTTGCCAACCAAAATTCCGAATTAAAGTTGCCAACCAAAATTCCGAATTAAAGTTGCCAACCGAAATTCCGAATTAAAGTTGCCAACCAAAATTCCGAATTAAAGTTTGGTTGGAAATTAAAGTTGCCAACCAAAATTCCGAATTAAAGTTGCCAACCGAAATTGCGATTTAAAGTTGCCAACCGAAATTCCGAATTAAAGTTGCCAACCAAAATTCCGAATTAAAGTTGCCAACCGAAATTCCGAATTAAAGTTGCCAACCAAAATTCCGAATTAAAGTTGCCAACCAAAATTCCGAATTAAAGTTGCCAACCGAAATTCCGAATTAAAGTTGCCAACCGAAATTCCGAATTAAAGTTGCCAACCGAAATTCCGAATTAAAGTTGCCAACCAAAATTCCGAATTAAAGTTGCCAACCGAAATTGCGATTTAAAGTTGCCAACCGAAATTCCGAATTAAAGTTGCCAACCAAAATTCCGAATTAAAGTTGCCAACCAAAATTCCGAATTAAAGTTGCCAACCGAAATTGCGAATTAAAGTTGCCAACCAAAATTCCGAATTAAAGTTTTGGTTGGAATTAAAGTTGCCAACCAAAATTCCGAATTAAAGTTGCCAACCGAAATTGCGATTTAAAGTTGCCAACCGAAATTCCGAATTAAAGTTGCCAACCGATATTCCGAATTAAAGTTGCCAACGAAATTCCGAATTAAAGTTGCCAACCAAAATTCCGAATTAAAGTTGCCAACCAAAATTCCGAATTAAAGTTGCCAACCAAAATTCCGAATTAAAGTTGCCAACCGAAATTCCGAATTAAAGTTGCCAACCGAAATTCCGAATTAAAGTTGCCAACCGAAATTCCGAATTAAAGTTGCCAACCAAAATTCCGAATTGAAGTTGCCAACCGAAATTGCGATTTAAAGTTGCCAACCGAATTCCGAATTAAAGTTGCCAACCAAAATTCCGAATTAAAGTTGCCAACCGAAATTGCGATTTAAAGTTGCCAACCGAAATTCCGAATTAAAGTTGCCAACCAAAATTCCGAATTAAAGTTGCCAACCGAAATTCCAAATTAAAGTTGCCAACCGAAATTCCGAATTAAAGTTCCAACCAAAATTCCGAATTAAAGTTGCCAACCGAAATTGCGATTTAAAGTTGCCAACCGAAATTCCGAATTAAAGTTTTGGTTGGAATTAAAGTTGCCAACCAAAATTCCGAATTAAAGTTGCCAACCGAAATTGCGATTTAAAGTTGCCAACCGAAATTCCGAATTAAAGTTGCCAACCAAAATTCCGAATTAAAGTTGCCAACCGAAATTCCGAATTAAGTTGCCAACCAAAATTCCGAATTAAAGTTGCCAACCAAAATTCCGAATTAAAGTTGCCAACCGAAATTCCGAATTAAAGTTGCCAACCGAAATTCCGAATTAAAGTTGCCAACCGAAATTCCGAATTAAAGTTGCCAACCAAAATTCCGAATTAAAGTTGCCAACCGAAATTGCGATTTAAAGTTGCCAACCGAAATTCCGAATTAAAGTTGCCAACCAAAATTCCGAATTAAAGTTGCCAACCAAAATTCCGAATTAAAGTTGCCAACCGAAATTGCGAATTAAAGTTGCCAACCAAAATTCCGAATTAAAGTTTTGGTTGGAATTAAAGTTGCCAACCAAAATTCCGAATTAAAGTTGCCAACCGAAATTGCGATTTAAAGTTGCCAACCGAAATTCCGAATTAAAGTTGCCAACCGATATTCCGAATTAAAGTTGCCAACCGAAAATTCCGAATTAAAGTTGCCAACCAAAATTCCGAATTAAAGTTGCCAACCAAAATTCCGAATTAAAGTTGCCAACCAAAATTCCGAATTAAAGTTGCCAACCGAAATTCCGAATTAAAGTTGCCAACCGAAATTCCGAATTAAAGTTGCCAACCGAAATTCCGAATTAAAGTTGCCAACCAAAATTCCGAATTGAAGTTGCCAACCGAAATTGCGATTTAAAGTTGCCAACCGAAATTCCGAATTAAAGTTGCCAACCAAAATTCCGAATTAAAGTTGCCAACCGAAATTGCGATTTAAAGTTGCCAACCGAAATTCCGAATTAAAGTTGCCAACCAAAATTCCGAATTAAAGTTGCCAACCGAAATTCCAAATTAAAGTTGCCAACCGAAATTCCGAATTAAAGTTCCCAACCAAAATTCCGAATTAAAGTTGCCAACCGAATTGCGATTTAAAGTTGCCAACCAAAATTCCGAATTAAAGTTTTGGTTGGAATTAAAGTTGCCAACCAAAATTCCGAATTAAAGTTGCCAACCGAAATTGCGATTTAAAGTTGCCAACCGAAATTCCGAATTAAAGTTGCCAACCAAAATTCCGAATTAAAGTTGCCAACCGAAATTGCGATTTAAAGTTGCCAACCGAAATTCCAAATTAAAGTTGCCAACCGAAATTCCGAATTAAAGTTGCCAACCTAAATTCCGAATTAAAGTTGCCAACCGAAATTCCGAATTAAAGTTGCCAACCGAAATTCCGAATTAAAGTTGCCAACCAAAATTCCGAATTAAAGTTGCCAACCGAAATTCCGAATTAAAGTTGCCAACCGAAATTCCGAATTAAAGTTGCCAACCAAAATTCCGAATTAAAGTTGCCAACCGAAATTGCGATTTACAGTTGCCAACCAAAATTCCGAATTAAAGTTGCCAACCGAAATTCCGAATTAAAGTTGCCAACCAAAATTCCGAATTAAAGTTGGCAACCGAAATTCCGAATTAAAGTTGCCAACCAAAATTCCGAATTAAAGTTGCCAACCGAAATTGCGATTTAAAGTTGCCAACCGAAATTCCGAATTAAAGTTGCCAACCAAAATTCCGAATTAAAGTTGCCAACCGAAATTCCGAATTAAAGTTGCCAACTGAAATTGCGATTTAAAGTTGCCAACCAAAATTCCGAATTAAAGTTGCCAACCAAAATTCCGAATTAAAGTTGCCAACCAAAATTCCGAATTAAAGTTGCCAACCGAAATTCCGAATTAAAGTTGCCAACCAAAATTCCGAATTAAAGTTGCCAACCGAAATTGCGAATTAAAGTTGCCAACCGAAATTGCGATTTAAAGTTGCCAACCAAAATTCCGAATTAAAGTTGCCAACCAAAATTCCATGTTAAAGTTGCCAACCAAAATTCCGAATTAAAATTGTCAACCGAAATTCCGAATTAAAGTTGCCAACCGAAATTGCGATTTAAAGTTGCCAACCAAAATTCCGAATTAAAGTTGCCAACCAAAATTCCGAATTAAAGTTGCCAACCAAAATTCCGAATTAAAGTTGCCAACCGAAATTCCGAATTAAAGTTGCCAACCAAAATTCCGAATTAAAGTTTTGGTTGGAATTAAAGTTGCCAACCAAAATTCCGAATTAAAGTTGCCAACCGAAATTCCGAATTAAAGTTGCCAACCAAAATTCCGAATTAAAGTTGCCAACCAAAATTCCGAATTAAAGTTGCCAACCGAAATTCCGAATTAAAGTTGCCAACCAAAATTCCGAATTAAAGTTGCCAACCGAAATTCCGAATTAAAGTTGCCAACCGAAATTCCGAATTAAAGTTGCCAACCGAAATTCCGAATTAAAGTTGCCAACCAAAATTCCGAATTAAAGTTGCCAACCAAAATTCCGAATTAAAGTTGCCAACCGAAATTGCGATTTAAAGTTGCCAACCGAAATTCCGAATTAAAGTTGCCAACCAAAATTCCGAATTAAAGTTGCCAACCAAAATTCCGAATTAAAGTTGCCAACCGAAATTCCGAATTAAAGTTGCCAACCAAAATTCCGAATTAAAATTGCCAACCGAAATTGCGATTTAAAGTTGCCAACCGAAATTCCGAATTAAAGTTGCCAACCGAAATTCCGAATTAAAGTTGCCAACCGAAATTCCGAATTAAAGTTGCCAACCAAAATTCCGAATTAAAGTTGCCAACCGAAATTGCGATTTAAAGTTGCCAACCGAAATTCCGAATTAAAGTTGCCAACCAAAATTCCGAATTAAAGTTGCCAACCAAAATTCCGAATTAAAGTTGCCAACCGAAATTGCGAATTAAAGTTGCCAACCGAAATTCCGAATTAAAGTTTTGGTTGGAATTAAAGTTGCCAACCAAAATTCCGAATTAAAGTTGCCAACCGAAATTGCGATTTAAAGTTGCCAACCGAAATTCCGAATTAAAGTTGCCAACCAAAATTCCGAATTAAAGTTGCCAACCAAAATTCCGAATTAAAGTTGCCAACCGAAATTCCGAATTAAAGTTGCCAACCGAAATTCCGAATTAAAGTTGCCAACCAAAATTCCGAATTAAAGTTGCCAACCAAAATTCCGAATCAAAGTTGCCAACCGAAATTCCGAATTAAAGTTGCCAACCAAATTCCGAATTAAAGTTGCCAACCAAAATTCCGAATTAAAGTTGCCAACCAAAATTCCGAATTAAAATTGTCAACCGAAATTGCGATTTAAAGTTGCCAACCGAAATTCCGAATTAAAGTTGCCAACCAAAATTCCGAATTAAAGTTGCCAACCGAAATTCCGAATTAAAGTTGCCAACCAAAATTCCGAATTAAAGTTGCCAACCGAAATTGCGATTTAAAGTTGCCAACCGAAATTCCGAATTAAAGTTGCCAACCAAAATTCCGAATTAAAGTTGCCAACCGAAATTCCGATTTAAAGTTGCCAACCGAAATTCCGAATTAAAGTTGCCAACCAAAATTCCGAATTAAAGTTGCCAACCAAAATTCCGAATTAAAGTTGCCAACCAAAATTCCGAATTAAAGTTGCCAACCGAAATTCCGAATTAAAGTTGCCAACCAAAATTCCGAATTAAAGTTGCCAACCAAAATTCCGAATTAAAGTTGCCAACCGAAATTCCGAATTAAAGTTGCCAACCAAAATTCCGAATTAAAGTTTTGGTTGGAATTAAAGTTGCCAACCAAAATTCCGAATTAAAGTTGCCAACCGAAATTGCGATTTAAAGTTGCCAACCGAAATTCCGAATTAAAGTTGCCAACCAAAATTCCGAATTAAAGTTGCCAACCGAAATTCCGAATTAAAGTTGCCAACCGAAATTCCGAATTAAAGTTGCCAACCAAAATTCCGAATTAAAGTTGCCAACCAAAATTCCGAATTAAAGTTGCCAACCTAAATTCCGAATTAAAGTTGCCAACCGAAATTCTGAATTAAAGTTGCCAACCGAAATTCCGAATTAAAGTTGCCAACCGAAATTCCGAATTAAAGTTGCCAACCGAAATTCCGAATTAAAGTTGCCAACCAAAATTACGAATTAAAGTTGCCAACCAAAATTCCGAATTAAAGTTGCCAACCTAAATTCCGAATTAAAGTTGCCAACCGAAATTCCGAATTAAAGTTGCCAACCGAAATTCCGAATTAAAGTTGCCAACCAAAATTCCGAATTAAAGTTGCCAACCGAAATTCCGAATTAAAGTTGCCAACCGAAATTCCGAATTAAAGTTGCCAACCAAAATTCCGAATTAAAGTTGCCAACCGAAATTGCGATTTAAAGTTGCCAACCAAAATTCCGAATTAAAGTTGCCAACCGAAATTCCGAATTAAAGTTGCCAACCAAAATTCCGAATTAAAGTTGCCAACCGAAATTCCGAATTAAAGTTGCCAACCAAAATTCCGAATTAAAGTTGCCAACCGAAATTGCGATTTAAAGTTGCCAACCGAAATTCCGAATTAAAGTTGCCAACCAAAATTCCGAATTAAAGTTGCCAACCGAAATTCCGAATTAAAGTTGCCAACTGAAATTGCGATTTAAAGTTGCCAACCAAAATTCCGAATTAAAGTTGCCAACCAAAATTCCGAATTAAAGTTGCCAACCAAAATTCCGAATTAAAGTTGCCAACCGAAATTCCGAATTAAAGTTGCCAACCAAAATTCCGAATTAAAGTTGCCAACCGAAATTGCGAATTAAAGTTGCCAACCGAAATTGCGATTTAAAGTTGCCAACCAAAATTCCGAATTAAAGTTGCCAACCGAAATTCCGAATTAAAGTTGCCAACCAAAATTCCGAATTAAAGTTGCCAACCGAAATTCCGAATTAAAGTTGCCAACCGATATTCCGAATTAAAGTTGCCAACCGAAATTCCGAATTAAAGTTGCCAACCAAAATTCCGAATTAAAGTTGCCAACCGAAATTCCGAATTAAAGTTGCCAACCGAAATTCCGAATTAAAGTTGCCAACCGAAATTCCGAATTAAAGTTGCCAACCAAAATTCCGAATTAAAGTTGCCAACCGAAATTGCGATTTAAAGTTGCCAACCGAAATTCCGAATTAAAGTTGCCAACCGAAATTCCGAATTAAAGTTGCCAACCAAAATTCCGAATTAAAGTTGCCAACCAAAATTCCGAATTAAAGTTGCCAACCGAAATTGCGATTTAAAGTTGCCAACCGAAATTCCGAATTAAAGTTGCCAACCAAAATTCCGAATTAAAGTTGCCAACCGAAATTCCGAATTAAAGTTGCCAACCAAAATTCCGAATTAAAGTTGCCAACCGAAATTCCGAATTAAAGTTGCCAACCAAAATTCCGAATTAAAGTTGCCAACCGAAATTGCGATTTAAAGTTGCCAACCGAAATTCCGAATTAAAGTTGCCAACCAAAATTCCGAATTAAAGTTGCCAACCAAAATTCCGAATTAAAGTTGCCAACCGAAATTCCGAATTAAAGTTGCCAACCAAAATTCCGAATTAAAGTTTTGGTTGGAATTAAAGTTGCCAACCAAAATTCCGAATTAAAGTTGCCAACCGAAATTGCGATTTAAAGTTGCCAACCGAAATTCCGAATTAAAGTTGCCAACCAAAATTCCGAATTAAAGTTGCCAACCGAAATTCCGAATTAAAGTTGCCAACCAAAATTCCGAATTAAAGTTGCCAACCAAAATTCCGAATTAAAGTTGCCAACCGAAATTCCGAATTAAAGTTGCCAACCAAAATTCCGAATTAAAGTTGCCAACCGAAATTCCGAATTAAAGTTGCCAACCAAAATTCCGAATTAAAGTTGCCAACCGAAATTCCGAATTAATGTTGCCAACCGAAATTCCGAATTAAAGTTGCCAACCAAAATTCCGAATTAAAGTTGCCAACCGAAATTGCGATTTAAAGTTGCCAACCGAAATTCCGAATTAAAGTTGCCAACCGAAATTCCGAATTAAAGTTGCCAACCAAAATTCCGAATTAAAGTTGCCAACCAAAATTCCGAATTAAAGTTGCCAACCGAAATTGCGAATTAAAGTTGCCAACCGAAATTCCGAATTAAAGTTGCCAACCAAAATTCCGAATTAAAGTTGCCAACCGAAATTCCGAATTAAAGTTGCCAACCAAAATTCCGAATTAAAGTTGCCAACCGAAATTCCGAATTAAAGTTGCCAACCAAAATTCCGAATTAAAGTTGCCAACCGAAATTGCGATTTAAAGTTGCCAACCGAAATTCCGAATTAAAGTTGCCAACCAAAATTCCGAATTAAAGTTGCCAACCAAAATTCCGAATTAAAGTTGCCAACCGAAATTCCGAATTAAAGTTGCCAACCAAAATTCCGAATTAAAGTTTTGGTTGGAATTAAAGTTGCCAACCAAAATTCCGAATTAAAGTTGCCAACCGAAATTGCGATTTAAAGTTGCCAACCGAAATTCCGAATTAAAGTTGCCAACCAAAATTCCGAATTAAAGTTGCCAACCGAAATTCCGAATTAAAGTTGCCAACCAAAATTCCGAATTAAAGTTGCCAACCAAAATTCCGAATTAAAGTTGCCAACCGAAATTCCGAATTAAAGTTGCCAACCAAAATTCCGAATTAAAGTTTTGGTTGGAATTAAAGTTGCCAACCAAAATTCCGAATTAAAGTTGCCAACCGAAATTGCGATTTAAAGTTGCCAACCGAAATTCCGAATTAAAGTTGCCAACCAAAATTCCGAATTAAAGTTGCCAACCAAAATTCCGAATTAAAGTTGCCAACCGAAATTCCGAATTAAAGTTGCCAACCAAAATTCCGAATTAAAGTTGCCAACCGAAATTGCGATTTAAAGTTGCCAACCGAAATTCCGAATTAAAGTTGCCAACCAAAATTCCGAATTAAAGTTGCCAACCGAAATTCCGAATTAAAGTTGCCAACCGAAATTCCGAATTAAAGTTGCCAACCAAAATTCCGAATTAAAGTTGCCAACCAAAATTCCGAATTAAAGTTGCCAACCAAAATTCCGAATTAAAGTTGCCAACCGAAATTGCGATTTAAAGTTGCCAACCAAAATTCCGAATTAAAGTTGCCAACCGAAATTCCGAATTAAAGTTGCCAACCAAAATTCCGAATTAAAGTTGCCAACCGAAATTCCGAATTAAAGTTGCCAACCAAAATTCCGAATTAAAGTTGCCAACCGAAATTGCGATTTAAAGTTGCCAACCGAAATTCCGAATTAAAGTTGCCAACCAAAATTCCGAATTAAAGTTGCCAACCGAAATTCCGAATTAAAGTTGCCAACCGAAATTGCGATTTAAAGTTGCCAACCAAAATTCCGAATTAAAGTTGCCAACCAAAATTCCGAATTAAAGTTGCCAACCAAAATTCCGAATTAAAGTTGCCAACCGAAATTCCGAATTAAAGTTGCCAACCAAAATTCCGAATTAAAGTTGCCAACCGAAATTGCGATTTAAAGTTGCCAACCGAAATTCCGAATTAAAGTTGCCAACCAAAATTCCGAATTAAAGTTGCCAACCGAAATTCCGAATTAAAGTTGCCAACCAAAATTCCGAATTAAAGTTGCCAACCGAAATTCCGAATTAAAGTTGCCAACCAAAATTCCGAATTAAAGTTGCCAACCGAAATTCCGAATTAAAGTTGCCAACCAAAATTCCGAATTAAAGTTGCCAACCGAAATTCCGAATTAAAGTTGCCAACCAAAATTCCGAATTAAAGTTGCCAACCGAAATTCCGAATTAAAGTTGCCAACCGAAATTCCGAATTAAAGTTGCCAACCGAAATTCCGAATTAAAGTTGCCAACCAAAATTCCGAATTAAAGTTGCCAACCAAAATTCCGAATTAAAGTTGCCAACCGAAATTGCGATTTAAAGTTGCCAACCGAAATTCCGAATTAAAGTTGCCAACCAAAATTCCGAATTAAAGTTGCCAACCAAAATTCCGAATTAAAGTTGCCAACCGAAATTCCGAATTAAAGTTGCCAACCAAATTTCCGAATTAAAGTTGCCAACCGAAATTGCGATTTAAAGTTGCCAACCGAAATTCCGAATTAAAGTTGCCAACCAAAATTCCGAATTAAAGTTGACAACCAAAATTCCGAATTAAAGTTGCCAACCGACATTCCGAATTAAAGTTGCCAACCAAAATTCCGAATTAAAGTTTTGGTTGGAATTAAAGTTGCCAACCAAAATTCCGAATTAAAGTTGCCAACCGAAATTGCGATTTAAAGTTGCCAACCGAAATTCCGAATTAAAGTTGCCAACCAAAATTCCGAATTAAAGTTGCCAACCAAAATTCCGAATTAAAGTTGCCAACCGAAATTCCGAATTAAAGTTGCCAACCAAAATTCCGAATTAAAGTTGCCAACCGAAATTGCGATTTAAAGTTGCCAACCGAAATTCCGAATTAAAGTTGCCAACCAAAATTCCGAATTAAAGTTGACAACCAAAATTCCGAATTAAAGTTGCCAACCGAAATTCCGAATTAAAGTTGCCAACCAAAATTCCGAATTAAAGTTTTGGTTGGAATTCAAGTTGCCAACCAAAATTCCGAATTAAAGTTGCCAACCGAAATTGCGATTTAAAGTTGCCAACCGAAATTCCGAATTAAAGTTGCCAACCAAAATTCCGAATTAAAGTTGCCAACCAAAATTCCAAATTAAAGTTGCCAACCGAAATTGCGATTTAAAGTTGCCAACCGAAATTCCGAATTAAAGTTGCCAACCAAAATTCCGAATTAAAGTTGCCAACCAAAATTCCGAATTAAAGTTGCCAACCGAAATTCCGAATTAAAGTTGCCAACCAAAATTCCGAATTAAAGTTTTGGTTGGAATTAAAGTTGCCAACCAAAATTCCGAATTAAAGTTGCCAACCGAAATTGCGATTTAAAGTTGCCAACCGAAATTCCGAATTAAAGTTGCCAACCAAAATTCCGAATTAAAGTTGCCAACCGAAATTCCGAATTAAAGTTGCCAACCAAAATTCCGAATTAAAGTTGCCAACCAAAATTCCGAATTAAAGTTGCCAACCGAAATTCCGAATTAAAGTTGCCAACCAAAATTCCGAATTAAAGTATTGGTTGGAATTAAAGTTGCCAACCAAAATTCCGAATTAAAGTTGCCAACCGAAATTGCGATTTAAAGTTGCCAACCGAAATTCCGAATTAAAGTTGCCAACCAAAATTCCGAATTAAAGTTGCCAACCAAAATTCCGAATTAAAGTTGCCAACCGAAATTCCGAATTAAAGTTGCCAACCAAAATTCCGAATTAAAGTTGCCAACCGAAATTGCGATTTAAAGTTGCCAACCGAAATTCCGAATTAAAGTTGCCAACCAAAATTCCGAATTAAAGTTGCCAACCGAAATTCCGAATTAAAGTTGCCAACCGAAATTCCGAATTAAAGTTGCCAACCAAAATTCCGAATTAAAGTTGCCAACCGAAATTCCGAATTAAAGTTGCCAACCGAAATTGCGATTTAAAGTTGCCAACCAAAATTCCGAATTAAAGTTGCCAACCAAAATTCCGAATTAAAGTTGCCAACCAAAATTCCGAATTAAAGTTGCCAACCGAAATTCCGAATTAAAGTTGCCAACCAAAATTCCGAATTAAAGTTGCCAACCGAAATTCCGAATTAAAGTTGCCAACCAAAATTCCGAATTAAAGTTGCCAACCGAAATTCCGAATTAAAGTTGCCAACCAAAATTCCGAATTAAAGTTGCCAACCGAAATTCCGAATTAAAGTTGCCAACCAAAATTCCGAATTAAAGTTGCCAACCGAAATTCCGAATTAAAGTTGCCAACCAAAATTCCGAATTAAAGTTGCCAACCGAAATTCCGAATTAAAGTTGCCAACCGAAATTCCGAATTAAAGTTGCCAACCGAAATTCCGAATTAAAGTTGCCAACCAAAATTCCGAATTAAAGTTGCCAACCAAAATTCCGAATTAAAGTTGCCAACCGAAATTGCGATTTAAAGTTGCCAACCGAAATTCCGAATTAAAGTTGCCAACCAAAATTCCGAATTAAAGTTGCCAACCAAAATTCCGAATTAAAGTTGCCAACCGAAATTCCGAATTAAAGTTGCCAACCAAATTTCCGAATTAAAGTTGCCAACCGAAATTGCGATTTAAAGTTGCCAACCGAAATTCCGAATTAAAGTTGCCAACCAAAATTCCGAATTAAAGTTGACAACCAAAATTCCGAATTAAAGTTGCCAACCGACATTCCGAATTAAAGTTGCCAACCAAAATTCCGAATTAAAGTTTTGGTTGGAATTAAAGTTGCCAACCAAAATTCCGAATTAAAGTTGCCAACCGAAATTGCGATTTAAAGTTGCCAACCGAAATTCCGAATTAAAGTTGCCAACCAAAATTCCGAATTAAAGTTGCCAACCAAAATTCCGAATTAAAGTTGCCAACCGAAATTCCGAATTAAAGTTGCCAACCAAAATTCCGAATTAAAGTTGCCAACCGAAATTGCGATTTAAAGTTGCCAACCGAAATTCCGAATTAAAGTTGCCAACCAAAATTCCGAATTAAAGTTGACAACCAAAATTCCGAATTAAAGTTGCCAACCGAAATTCCGAATTAAAGTTGCCAACCAAAATTCCGAATTAAAGTTTTGGTTGGAATTAAAGTTGCCAACCAAAATTCCGAATTAAAGTTGCCAACCGAAATTGCGATTTAAAGTTGCCAACCGAAATTCCGAATTAAAGTTGCCAACCAAAATTCCGAATTAAAGTTGCCAACCAAAATTCCAAATTAAAGTTGCCAACCGAAATTGCGATTTAAAGTTGCCAACCGAAATTCCGAATTAAAGTTGCCAACCAAAATTCCGAATTAAAGTTGCCAACCAAAATTCCGAATTAAAGTTGCCAACCGAAATTCCGAATTAAAGTTGCCAACCAAAATTCCGAATTAAAGTTTTGGTTGGAATTAAAGTTGCCAACCAAAATTCCGAATTAAAGTTGCCAACCGAAATTGCGATTTAAAGTTGCCAACCGAAATTCCGAATTAAAGTTGCCAACCAAAATTCCGAATTAAAGTTGCCAACCGAAATTCCGAATTAAAGTTGCCAACCAAAATTCCGAATTAAAGTTGCCAACCAAAATTCCGAATTAAAGTTGCCAACCGAAATTCCGAATTAAAGTTGCCAACCAAAATTCCGAATTAAAGTATTGGTTGGAATTAAAGTTGCCAACCAAAATTCCGAATTAAAGTTGCCAACCGAAATTGCGATTTAAAGTTGCCAACCAAAATTCCGAATTAAAGTTGCCAACCAAAATTCCGAATTAAAGTTGCCAACCAAAATTCCGAATTAAAGTTGCCAACCGAAATTCCGAATTAAAGTTGCCAACCAAATTTCCGAATTAAAGTTGCCAACCGAAATTGCGATTTAAAGTTGCCAACCGAAATTCCGAATTAAAGTTGCCAACCAAAATTCCGAATTAAAGTTGCCAACCGAAATTCCGAATTAAAGTTGCCAACCGACATTCCGAATTAAAGTTGCCAACCAAAATTCCGAATTAAAGTTTTGGTTGGAATTAAAGTTGCCAACCAAAATTCCGAATTAAAGTTGCCAACCGAAATTGCGATTTAAAGTTGCCAACCGAAATTCCGAATTAAAGTTGCCAACCAAAATTCCGAATTAAAGTTGCCAACCAAAATTCCGAATTAAAGTTGCCAACCGAAATTCCGAATTAAAGTTGCCAACCAAAATTCCGAATTAAAGTTGCCAACCGAAATTGCGATTTAAAGTTGCCAACCGAAATTCCGAATTAAAGTTGCCAACCAAAATTCCGAATTAAAGTTGACAACCAAAATTCCGAATTAAAGTTGCCAACCGAAATTCCGAATTAAAGTTGCCAACCAAAATTCCGAATTAAAGTTTTGGTTGGAATTAAAGTTGCCAACCAAAATTCCGAATTAAAGTTGCCAACCGAAATTGCGATTTAAAGTTGCCAACCGAAATTCCGAATTAAAGTTGCCAACCAAAATTCCGAATTAAAGTTGCCAACCAAAATTCCGAATTAAAGTTGCCAACCGAAATTGCGATTTAAAGTTGCCAACCGAAATTCCGAATTAAAGTTGCCAACCAAAATTCCGAATTAAAGTTGCCAACCAAAATTCCGAATTAAAGTTGCCAACCGAAATTCCGAATTAAAGTTGCCAACCAAAATTCCGAATTAAAGTTTTGGTTGGAATTAAAGTTGCCAACCAAAATTCCGAATTAAAGTTGCCAACCGAAATTGCGATTTAAAGTTGCCAACCGAAATTCCGAATTAAAGTTGCCAACCAAAATTCCGAATTAAAGTTGCCAACCAAAATTCCGAATTAAAGTTGCCAACCGAAATTCCGAATTAAAGTTGCCAACCAAAATTCCGAATTAAAGTTGCCAACCGAAATTGCGATTTAAAGTTGACAACCGAAATTCCGAATTAAAGTTGCCAACCAAAATTCCGAATTAAAGTTGCTAACCGAAATTCCGAATTAAAGTTGCCAACCGAAATTCCGAATTAAAGTTGCCAACCAAAATTCCGAATTAAAGTTGCCAACCAAAATTCCGAATTAAAGTTGCCAACCAAAATTCCGAATTAAAGTTGCCAACCGAAATTGCGATTTAAAGTTGCCAACCAAAATTCCGAATTAAAGTTGCCAACCGAAATTCCGAATTAAAGTTGCCAACCAAAATTCCGAATTAAAGTTGCCAACCGAAATTCCGAATTAAAGTTGCCAACCAAAATTCCGAATTAAAGTTGCCAACCGAAATTGCGATTTAAAGTTGCCAACCGAAATTCCGAATTAAAGTTGCCAACCAAAATTCCGAATTAAAGTTGCCAACCGAAATTCCGAATTAAAGTTGCCAACCGAAATTGCGATTTAAAGTTGCCAACCAAAATTCCGAATTAAAGTTGCCAACCAAAATTCCGAATTAAAGTTGCCAACCAAAATTCCGAATTAAAGTTGCCAACCGAAATTCCGAATTAAAGTTGCCAACCAAAATTCCGAATTAAAGTTGCCAACCGAAATTGCGATTTAAAGTTGCCAACCGAAATTCCGAATTAAAGTTGCCAACCAAAATTCCGAATTAAAGTTGCCAACCGAAATTCCGAATTAAAGTTGCCAACCAAAATTCCGAATTAAAGTTGCCAACCGAAATTCCGAATTAAAGTTGCCAACCAAAATTCCGAATTAAAGTTGCCAACCGAAATTCCGAATTAAAGTTGCCAACCAAAATTCCGAATTAAAGTTGCCAACCGAAATTCCGAATTAAAGTTGCCAACCAAAATTCCGAATTAAAGTTGCCAACCGAAATTCCGAATTAAAGTTGCCAACCGAAATTCCGAATTAAAGTTGCCAACCGAAATTCCGAATTAAAGTTGCCAACCAAAATTCCGAATTAAAGTTGCCAACCAAAATTCCGAATTAAAGTTGCCAACCGAAATTGCGATTTAAAGTTGCCAACCGAAATTCCGAATTAAAGTTGCCAACCAAAATTCCGAATTAAAGTTGCCAACCAAAATTCCGAATTAAAGTTGCCAACCGAAATTCCGAATTAAAGTTGCCAACCAAATTTCCGAATTAAAGTTGCCAACCGAAATTGCGATTTAAAGTTGCCAACCGAAATTCCGAATTAAAGTTGCCAACCAAAATTCCGAATTAAAGTTGACAACCAAAATTCCGAATTAAAGTTGCCAACCGACATTCCGAATTAAAGTTGCCAACCAAAATTCCGAATTAAAGTTTTGGTTGGAATTAAAGTTGCCAACCAAAATTCCGAATTAAAGTTGCCAACCGAAATTGCGATTTAAAGTTGCCAACCGAAATTCCGAATTAAAGTTGCCAACCAAAATTCCGAATTAAAGTTGCCAACCGAAATTGCGATTTAAAGTTGCCAACCGAAATTCCGAATTAAAGTTGCCAACCAAAATTCCGAATTAAAGTTGCCAACCAAAATTCCGAATTAAAGTTGCCAACCGAAATTCCGAATTAAAGTTGCCAACCAAAATTCCGAATTAAAGTTTTGGTTGGAATTAAAGTTGCCAACCAAAATTCCGAATTAAAGTTGCCAACCGAAATTGCGATTTAAAGTTGCCAACCGAAATTCCGAATTAAAGTTGCCAACCAAAATTCCGAATTAAAGTTGCCAACCAAAATTCCGAATTAAAGTTGCCAACCGAAATTCCGAATTAAAGTTGCCAACCAAAATTCCGAATTAAAGTTGCCAACCGAAATTCCGAATTAAAGTTGCCAACCGAAATTCCGAATTAAAGTTGCCAACCGAAATTCCGAATTAAAGTTGCCAACCAAAATTCCGAATTAAAGTTGCCAACCAAAATTTCGAATTAAAGTTGCCAACCGAAATTGCGATTTAAAGTTGCCAACCGAAATTCCGAATTAAAGTTGCCAACCAAAATTCCGAATTAAAGTTGCCAACCAAAATTCCGAATTAAAGTTGCCAACCGAAATTCCGAATTAAAGTTGCCAACCAAAATTCCGAATTAAAATTGCCAACCGAAATTGCGATTTAAAGTTGCCAACCGAAATTCCGAATTAAAGTTGCCAACCAAAATTCCGAATTAAAGTTGCTAACCAAAATTCCGAATTAAAGTTGCCAACCGAAATTCCGAATTAAAGTTGCCAACCAAAATTCCGAATTAAAGTTTTGGTTGGAATTAAAGTTGCCAACCAAAATTCCGAATTAAAGTTGCCAACCGAAATTGCGATTTAAAGTTGCCAACCGAAATTCCGAATTAAAGTTGCCAACCGAAATTCCGAATTAAAGTTGCCAACCAAAATTCCGAATTAAAGTTGCCAACCGAAATTCCGAATTAAAGTTGCCAACCAAAATTCCGAATTAAAGTTGCCAACCGAAATTCCGAATTAAAGTTGCCAACCAAAATTCCGAATTAAAGTTGCCAACCGAAATTTCGAATTAAAGTTGCCAACCAAAATTCCGAATTAAAGTTGCCAACCAAAATTCCGAATTAAAGTTGCCAACCGAAATTCCGAATTAAAGTTGCCAACCAAAATTCCGAATTAAAGTTGCCAACCGAAATTGCGATTTAAAGTTGCCAACCGAAATTCCGAATTAAAGTTGCCAACCAAAATTCCGAATTAAAGTTGCCAACCGAAATTCCGAATTAAAGTTGCCAACCAAAATTCCGAATTAAAGTTGCCAACCGAAATTCCGAATTAAAGTTGCCAACCAAAATTCCGAATTAAAGTTGCCAACCGAAATTCCGAATTAAAGTTGCCAACCAAAATTCCGAATTAAAGTTGCCAACCGAAATTCCGAATTAAAGTTGCCAACCAAAATTCCGAATTAAAGTTGCCAACCGAAATTCCGAATTAAAGTTGCCAACCAAAATTCCGAATTAAAGTTGCCAACCAAAATTCCGAATTAACGGAAAACATATTGTTTTTGCTACGTTTCTTGTTCTTCCTCTTCAATGACCCTCAATTGTGGATCCCAAATAAACTCAAACTCAACTCAATGACCTGAACCAGACTGTCTGTTACCATGGTAACTGGTGTTGTGTTACATCTATCATGTTGCAATTTTATAGCAGGAGGGATAACTCCTGTAGATTTACAGAGCAGACCATATGCGAAGGTAAACATTATGCATTTGCTTTGCAAATGTTACCTTTCTAGTTTGTATTTCATTGTGTAGATCTTTGTCTAAGGTACCGTAGTACAATGGCTCCAAACCACGAAACCACATGTACGTTATTACGTTCAGGAAAGTTTCACTATTTGAAACCCACACTTTTTATTCCTGTCCAAACCAATCAACGTTATTCCGGTGAATTAAAATAGCGCATGCAGGCCCTCTCTGATGCTCTTACAAGTTACGTTACAAAGACGCCCGTATTTCATAGCGGATTAAATTAGAACCATAACGTGGTAAACTGGCCAATGGGGTTTTGCGTAGGAAATTTAAAAGCGCCCTCTAGCGAACATCTTCATAAATGATTTGTCCATACTTGGTCAAAATTACACTGTGGATGCTGATTGGTTCATTGAAATCTACCAATCAATCAGTAAAAGAGTATGACCAATCAGTGTTGGCATTCTATTTTTCATTAATCTTAACCATTGGTCATCCCATTGCCAATCAAAATGTAGCTGTGAGGCATGTAAGGGATACTTTTATTGTACTCCCGCAGAACAGAAATTGGTCATTATCAGTACAAACCAATCACTATTAACCCAAGATATGTGTATGGTAAGTCCTTTGTTTGCTGCAGAACTATTGAATCAACCATTCACACAATGTCTACGACAGACAACAATCACAAGCAGCACATTTTGGGTACACCCTTCAGTAATCATTAACTCAAAAAAATACAACAGAGAAGCCTACGTACTTGTGTACACTCCTTTTATTTCCCATCATTTAAGAAAGTCCTTGCCCATGTCAAGATGTCACTGCCAAATTGTGCCAGTCACCATTCCCCAATCAACTTACAGTTCATCATATGGAGTACCTTCCCTCAACAGAACGTACAAATGATGTAATGCGATCAGAAACAACCTGCCATTAGGAACTACTGCACCCTAATGTTGAAATCCAATGATTGCAGATGACATATTTTATCATACAAAATTGAGTTGCACGGTTGAATCAGGTGATTCATATTCTTAGGAATTGTCAGGGTCACAAAATATGCCCCGATTCACAACTTTTTTTAGTAGAGACACATAACCAATGATAATTCTTAAAAAGGTACTTTTTTAAACTAAGCCTATCTCAAAACAAGTTGAAACAAAGTTCTATACCACTAAATGCGATTCAGCCAGTACATAAAGTACCCACCTCAAGAAAAATGAGTTTTTTCCACCTTGTTCCCTGTTACATATCAAAATTTGAGAACTTCATCTGGCATGGTGGCAGCTGGAAATACTAGACTGCACACCTATCAAGAAGGCCCAGCAGCAAGTATTCTATCATTTAGAGACACAAGTCTTCAAATGAGATAAACTGAGAAGGATGTGGGGAAGGGGTGGATTGGAAACATTTGGAAATGGAGACTTGAAGAGAAAGTTACCACTAAGTAAACCAACAAAGGAAAAGTTGTTGACCTGACAACTGGCACCAGCATCCCCTTCACAACCCTTCCTGGTACATTCCTTAAGCAACTAAAACTTTATCTGGCAACAAGAAGCAGTGATGTCCTTAACACTTAAGGCCACACCAATGTTATCATCTGTTTGATGGGACTTGATACGTTTCAATTGTCTTAATATTATAATCCATCCAATTTTTTTTTTAAGTCGAGAAGACTAGAAATGATGGCGTGACATCAAAATCCTTTTGGAGTGCCCACTGCATGTTTAGAGTTTCACTATGCAGGAATTTAGAGGCAAGTCTATACAGACGGCATGACTTTTGAATTCTCAGATCCCACACTGCTATGCAAATCTTCCTCTTCAAAAATCGGACTTACACAATGTTTGTGCCTGTTTTGCTATTTACATCTCGATTATGTTTTTTCCAGGGACCCATCAAACAAAAGGGGATTGGCATGGCTCATGGTACACTGTACAAGCTTTCTCAACGTTATGTTGAATAATTAACAACACACCTGATACAAGTGTGCCTGGAAAATAATCTTTGGAGCAACCTATAATTAGGGGACATCTTTCTAAGGCAAATTGCTTCATACTACTTTCATATACTCTCTAGACTGCACTCTTTTCACATCACCATTGCCATTATACTTACACAAAATGAACATCAGAATGTCTACAGCAGATGTTGAAAACCGGAGTTTGCTTTCTGTGTGCCTGTTCTGAATCCTCTTTTGTACAAGTTCAGAGGTGTCATGAAATTTGCCAAAGTAAAGCTTTGATTGGTAAAACTCTGAGGGTATTCTTGTGTTTCAAGTCCCCCACCTCAATCATTCTTTAAAGAAACTGAAACTTTTTTTTCTCTGAAAAACCAAGGAATAAGGGAAATGGCTGCAAATGTAGAAATTGCATCCAGATCACTGTATAAGCTCTTGTATCCCTTCTCGTATCTTTGGAGATGTGGAAGGTGGTCAATTTTGACTGGCTTTGCCATTACCATCACAATGCTTTGCTGAAGAAAATGATAAAAAATAAGTGATTTCAAGATATACTTATAAATGTAAAATGTCCTTTGGTTCTGCCAGTATACATACTTAAGTGTATAATAAATGACATAAACATAACTTACACAATATAAAGTGGAATCAGAAAACTTAAATTCCACAACACCCTGTTGATGCATCTTTGTATTCGACATTGACCTTGGCCAGTTTGGGACAGAAAATATTGACCTGTCCTTCTATCAGGAATTTGCTAAACGTGGCCAATAAACACAGGAAGAGAAGTTTGAAATGTGCAACACAGAATGTGTTTTTTTTTTCACAAGGGACACCAGGTACATGGGCTGTTCCATACATGTACATCTGTACCTGTCTTGCACCATGGTTGCAAACATCAGTGAGAATATCTGTTTGATCAATTATGTCCTCATCTGGCCTGACAAGAATCTGATATGCATTTCTGTAAAAGCCAACAGATTTGCCAACTAAAACACATTTCAAGTTCTCATACCCTCCTCATGTAAGTGACTAACAAAACAACCTGCTAACAACATTGCATCCTAATAAGGTCAAATAAGACCAGAATGACCAACAGTGTATATACAGAAAAGTGATCCCTTGTAGAGCTTTGTAAAACAGAAAGCTGAGATTTTATGTTAGAAAAAGGCCTCTGTTTTTTTTCTACCTACCAAGATCATTGTAGACAAGGACTACATGTATATTATGGTAGTGCTACCAACAAAATGCCATCAAATTCTGGAATTCCAGATATCACCTAATTTCAACGAAGAAGCCATCACTTGAAACTAACTCAGAGGGATCCACTGACAACTAATAATGTACCTGTCATTATAAAACCTGAGGGGAGGGGGTAGGCACATGTATGGGGATTGACAGCTGCAAAGATTTTTTCATGAAATGTCCCTGCAACCCAAAGGTAAAGTTGACTGAAATTCAGCAATTTCTTAAACTTCCACATCCCAACATGTTCCTACAAGGTCCCCTCTGGATTAATATTGATACATGTAGGCACAAAATTAAATCTCTCAAATTATGCATATTTCATATTCCTGGGTTCAGAGGTCAGGCACAGCAATGCATGGTGGGACTGCACTTTGACCTTTGACATCTAATAGTCATCAAGGTCATCAAAGTCAAAGTCATCGCCCTGGTATTCCATCCCCTGGAAGTCAACACGGTAGCGCAGGATACCTGAAAGAAGCAGGAGGTTAAGTCACATGATGTACAAATGACAATGGAAATATGAGGAATTTACAAATCCTGTGAAATGTTAATCTGGGCTTTTAAAAAAATTTGTCCAAAGTGTTACAAAACCGAGTTGATGTCAGATACACTTTTGACTGTAGGTTCAAGACCTGCAGTTACGTCAAAAAAGACTCTGTACTCACCCCCTATTCCACCGAACCCCTTACAGAACTGTGAGCCCTCTTGTGATCGGTCCGTAATGATTTCCAGCGTGGCACCTACAGACATGGAAACAGTGGTTAGTCATGGTCACTGGTCAACACATGGGAATACATCCATAGTAACTGTATAAGTAAGGGGGAGAAAGGGAGCAAATGGACTCAATTTCACTGACCTAGTCTGAATGTAATACACTTTGTCAATATTGTCTGTATGTTGACAAGCCTATCTTAGCCATGCATTGTTGCATGTATTCTCTCATTGACTATCAAATCTAACTGACAGTTTTCCTACTTGCAAAGGAGCGACAAAGACACTACACATCATAACTGTAACAAAAGGATTCACTTACCGAACTTTTTGTAGTTGTTGGCGAACCACTCTAGCAGAGGCATAGACTCCATCAATTCTAACTCAACTCCCGTCTGCAACACAAAGTATAAAATGAAACAGACTTATAAAACAATGTGCTACAGATCATTACCATTACTTACTATTTCTGTGCAAAAAAGAAAACATAGCTACTATCATTTCTAACTTCTGATCTGCAAATACAGTTTATATGGATAGACAGTCAAGTCTTGATGGATAAGTATATAAAGAAGGGTTGAGAGACTCACATCTTTGTCTGTAAAATATGTCTTGTCCTTCTCCTGCTCTGGCCTCAAGTACAGGAGCTTCTCCTCTGGAATACATTTTTAAAAGAAGTTAATACTAAATACCACACGCTAAAGATGTGTGCCAAAAGATATTGTTATGGTCTACAGCTTTTCTTTCAGTATACCTCAACCTTTTCAAGATACATGTAGTATATAATGAGCTATGACCATGTGGCTACTAAGATGCTAACTATATTTAATTCTTTTAGTTCTACTGCTGACAATCAAATTATAACTTGCAATAAATTTTTCATAATCTTCCATACAACTTCAAATATCAAGCAGTGGAAACTACATGTAGGATTTCTACCTACTCTTAACTCCTACCCAGTAACAGTGTATTCTGTGTTGAAGTCCCTTACCATCTTTTTGATGGTCCTTGAGTACGTATCTTGTGTAGTCCAAGTTTTCCCAGACAATAAGGGTCTCCACAGCTCCCATCTCTAGAGCTTTAAGCGTGTCATCCACTCCAAAACAGTACTTCCCTGTGTCCTGTGAGATCTCGTCAAAATATTTGCCTGGAGAAGACACATGAAAACTTCTGTCAGTCTACCCATGTTAAACAAAAATGAAAATATATTCAACTCAACTTAGAAGATAAATACCTGGCGATAAATATAAAATACTACTTATCATATGCATTGCTGTTTTGAGGATGTACTAATACTATTGTAATGTTATAAGTACTCACTGTCTGATAGATTTATAAATGCAGTGATGCAGTTAAACTCACAGTTCTAAATTATTATTACTTTTAGATTCATCAGGTATTCAAAGGATCCCTGTTCTGGAGGCAAGACTTACCTATGAGTTTTTTCTCCTGTATAAACTTGACATTGGAGAGAACCTCAGCAGACAGCTCGATGGCCTGGTTGAAGCCGTTTTCCCCTCCGTACGACACGTCAACCAGCTTCAGCACCTTGACTTGAAGTCGCTACAACAAAGGATTGGAGTCAGACGAAAGCATGAACTTTTTCTGGATAACAGTTCACCTTTAAAGCCTTTACACGAGTACACTTTTCTCTATGGAAACAATATATCTGAACAACGGGTAATGATAAAACAAGAAACATGGACACACCTGCTATGTTTCGAGAGCTACAGAGAACCTGGTCTGGGTAATCAACCTGAATTGATGATCATAAAAATCTGAAAACCTAGAGGTTGTATATGAGCAGACAAGACAAGAGAGATCTTTGGGAAATTGTTGTTGAATACAGAATCAACCACTATTTTCCAAATCATACGCGTATTCTGGCAACTCAAACTTTGGAACTGACCTAAAGTTGCCATTATTTGGAAACAGAAACAGCAGGACTAACCTGATCGAACATGTCTGATTGGCTGAGCTCTGTTTTGAAGTCGGCCGACCCAGCTAGGATGAGTCCTGTGATGTTTGGTTTGTCGTTTGTGATGAACAGCTGGGTCGCTACCTCTGCTACCTTCCGCACGTAGTTGTGCCGCTTCTCCATGCGCAGACGGGCAAAACGCAGCGCAGACTGGCCTCCTCTGCCTGCGACAAACAACATAAAATGATGAAGTTCACACTTTTGTTCAGCACAAACAAAATGTTGTACTCTTCAACAACACATTTAAAAGTCCTTACAAACTAAACATTTCTCTTCCCTAATATAAAATAAAAGAATTTTATTTTTAGATATTAACTTCTTTCATCAAGGTAAATGGAAATCAAACTTGACTGACCGTGTTTCTTTGGTAAGTCGACTGTGAACTTGTGCAAGACCTCCCTGGTGTTGCCACATAGTGTACCAAACAGGGCCCCATTTCCGTCCATCACAATGAAGCCAAACTTGTTGTCATCTGTCAACAGTGCTGACAAGGCCTGCAGATAGAATCATATTAAGGAACATCAGACTTAAGACACTTTTACTTCATACATGTATTTAGCATAAGATACATTATCTATTTGTTTCTCTGTGTCTTTCACATGTTATTATGTTAACAAACTGAGATTTGGACAAGCTGATACTACTACAGTAACTACAATTACTGAATGGATACAATAAAGAGACATTTTTACAATTTACATCAAGAGTCTCTAAGAGTAAGACCAGCTTTGACTCCGTGGGAATGAATATGAAGTGTCCTGAATAAAATACCATGGTGACATTGATTGAATGTTGAAAAGATTAGCACAGTTACATGACCCATAGTCATGGGCACTGATTCAATCAGAAGTCTCAGATAACAAGATATACCAGACATTTTAACCATCATGGTGAGCCTGGTGACTTACTTCTGTGTGGAATTTGTTGTCACAGAGGTACAGAGAGGTGTTGATGGGCTTGAATGGCTCGAAATCGATGTTGACTTTCTTCTCTTTGCCTTCGTCTGTCACGATGGTGCCACAGTACACCACCAGGCCATTTGGGGGCACTAGTGTGGGGGGGAGAAGAGTTTACTTGTACTCAGATTGTATCATATCTACACTAACAGTGATTATCAAATCTTCATTACAAGTCAATAATTTTAGCTAAATAGTATAACATGACTTAACTTGATATACAAAGCACAATAATAACAAGTCTTTTACTTCTTTGCTACACATATCTCCAACAAAACAAAATTTAGCAAAATACAACTACATATCAGCAGATCACGTTTCATGTAACACCTGCAGCAGAAATATTCTTACCTTTTGAATACAGCTTGAGCCTTTGCTGTACAGAGGTGATAGCTGCTAGCACAGACAACCTACAAGGGTAGATATGGCTGTTAATTGACCAGGATACATCTGTTGTATTCATCTTACAAGCAGTGATTTCAAAGACCACTGATGGCCCTTTGTACTTGTTACAACCTATGGATAAGGTATATCCTATAGCTTTAACCAGAGTGTAGGGTTATAAATCGGACATATACATTCATTTAGTTTTTAGTTCCAAACAAAAATGTTATGCAGTCTTCACAATTATGATTCCTATCAGGAGGGTAGAAACTCGATAGATTATCAAAGTCATCAATATTAGATGTTCACCTGTTGACTCGACTCTTAATATTAGAAGCTGTGCCAAATTCATCAGCCAACATCTTGGAGACTCGTGAGATTTGGTCCTTTGGAGGGATGATGAGGGAGATCATACTGGTTCCATTGCTGGGGGGAAACAGGCAAGCAACAAGGCAATCAGACATGGCAGACTTCACTCCCTTACTCATATGGCTTTGCAACCCTTCTTGCCCCATGAAAATACCAGTGCAGAGGATGTATGGCAACACTTCACTGTGTACAATGGAAATCACACAAGCTCATGATGCACACATACACACACACACACACACACACAGACACTGACACACACACACACACACACACACACAGACAAACAACCCCCCCCCCACACACACACAGACATGCCAAAAATATGTGTACTTTATTCCATCAGGGTTGATTAATAAAGAAGTATCATAACAAATTTTTCATTACACTACCCGCTACAGGGAAAGTGGTGTCTGCATGGCTGGCTGGTTCAAGCCAACTAGATTACATGGACCATTACTGGTCAAATGCTTGGCCTTAGGATCCTAAATTAGATGTTACAGTTGAGCCATAATGTTATCTGGATAACCTTTTCATCCTGTTGTCCAATGTACAGTCTTATTTCTCATATAAAAACTTGTATTCAACAAGGGTCAAATGCTAGGGGAAATTTTGCCCAAATACATGAAAGCTGCTACTTTATTTCCTTCCCAGTAACTACAATACTAGTGTAATAATATTAATATGAATCATTCATGAAATCCGGGGCTTTTTTAAATTTCTTGGTACAGTATCTGCAAGATGTGTCACAGGCTTTATTGAAATTTGAAGATACGATTACATGTACATCATCATATGTAGTACACAGTACACCAATCACATCTGTATACAGGTTGAAGTGTAATCTTGGTCTGACACGTACAAATTCAAATCAATAACACTGAAACAAACCAAAGAACTGGGTCAGCCTTTGGGTCACCAAGCACACTTAGCCAAAGACTGAAGGGTCTACTTTGGTCAAACATGAGCAACATTCCCTCTGTATGTCTTTGAAAGGAATTTGGAGAGATTTGGCATTTCCATGTACTGTTGAGAGGAGAATTGCTCGGTCTTCTTACATTTTGTATGTGTGTGCTTATGGTCAAACCTCTGCACATGCACACTTACAACATGTATCAGGCAGATTAGGGGTGACCTGGTGTGCTAGGCTAAATATGCGAGTCACAGCAATGTCACATTGCACTACTAGCTACCAAGAGAGTGTCATGCTTCAACCGAAGGAAGTGCTTGGTCTCTTCCCATCCATCCCAAAATTTCAAATACAATCTCATCCCTAAATAAGCCTAAGGGAAACCTTGATCCTCACACAGGTGTGAACCTTACAATGATGTGCTGCTTTGATTACAACACAAACTGGTTGAATCAAGGATGTTCATCACTTTTTCAACCTCGATGTTTAACTTTAGCCTACTGTACACTAAGCACATGAGAGTCTTTAATTTTGGTTCCCGGTTCCCTGCAAAATTCCCTAAATACTGTAGTTTCTTTTACAGCTGTGACTGACATACTGGAGAGCCCAGGCTCAATCTGTCTACCATGACTTGATAGGGAGGCAGCTGGCAAAGGTCACAGCATCATTACCTGGGAAGGACAATTTCGGAGGCGGATTATGGGCTATGTTTGTTTTATGGAAACACAGAGGGTAAAAGCTTTATAGATCTATATGCGCATGCATGCACACATGCACGCACACACACACACACACAGACACACACACATGCATGCACACAAACAATACGAAGACCACTTGGCCTCCCCATCTGTTCAGAGCTTACCAAGTATGGCAACTGCCAGATTACAAATATACTAGTACATGAATACTAATCAGTGTTGTTCATAGCAAAGGAAGAGGTCTGTGCACATATGATTTGAAGGCTTAGGGCAGTCCAAAATGATTGGACCAATGCCAGACAGAAGCAATTCACTAAAGGCTGAGAGTCCTCTAAAATTTGTTATGGTGCAGCTAGTCTTTCTAGTCAGTTTTCTGTTAATATCCTTGTTGATTTCTAGGCTAAAGTCTTGGATCAGGAAAGTTGCTAGTCCTTGATGCCACTAGTAGTACTAGTACTTAAACTTTTGTAGTGAACTATTGCTCCATGAATTATCTTTCTGTTTGGCAATTTTTTTCTAGAAAAATACAATACCAGTATACAAAACAAAAGTAATTAAAAAACTGATGTGAAAATGGAGCATTGTAACTAATGTTTCCTGAGGGTGAAATTATAAGTTATTCCTACTAAATTCTAGAAAAATTTCCAGCAACATGTATGCACAACTCAACAAGAGTTAAAAAGCAAGTGACATTATCACCACGAACTAGAACCCAGCGGATCCTAGCACATTGAGATCCGGACCATATTTAGTGACAAACAAGGACAACATCAACAGGACATGAATGTATCTGTAGCAGTATAGCCGGTATAACTGCCCTTCACATAAATTATTTTATGAGTTAAGGTTGTTTCATCATTAAAACTGGACAAACTTTAACACCGAAGTCTTGCGTAACAAAAAAAGGAGCAGTCGAATATTTGTTGACAAATCACCAACTCTACAGGTACAGTAACATATTGTTCATTTGTTGCTTTTTTGTCTTGACTTCCTGGTCAAAATAAAATGTAGGGGCAACCCACCAAACTTTGTCCTTGAGTATCTACGCAAATTAATACATATGATACAGTGCCTGCACGTGCGATTTTACAACAAACATGGTACAAGTTAAGACCCTGATGTTTCGCCACATCTCCACTGGTGAACTGTACACATCATAATAGCACATGTTGCGCAATCTTACCCCGCCAGCCGGCCATGATGTCAGACATGGTAACACAGAACAAGAACACAGAACCGACAACAAAACACACAGACTCACCCTCGCGCGGCTTCCAGACTCTTGATCAGCTTCTTGATCTTCCATATCTCGACATTCCTGTCGGCTTGGTCTGATGAGTCCCCCGACATGTCTGTTGGAATTTTCCACAATCCCCGAACTTACCAAAATTTTTGGTAACGTCTGGTGACTGGAGCACGCACGCCCGGTTTTGGCGCGAAGGTATCAGAAGATTTTCCCTTTCAATTCACGTTTTTCGGACAGAAATACTCAGTTGAAATGATAAAAGGGGTGACAAAAGAACACTCTACTTCTCCTGTGGACTTTCGGTGCCCCTCTGTTGCTGAGAGAGGAGAAAGCCGACGAATTCTGGAGCGGTTTTCAGGAGCTTGTGCAATACGGACAGATACATGTGATACGCAGCATCATGGCCTTGACGTCACTTCCGCCAAGGAGAAACTCGATGGTTGAAAGCTCATTTCTCATTGGTTGTCACTGCCAAGTCCTATGACGTATCTCTTAGACTGTTGCTTCTATTTTCTTGGCTTACATACCATGAAAGTTATATCTTTGAAGATTTTTGACAGGTTTTAATCTGTGTCACTTATACAAATGATATGGAATGGCAATAAAGTCCATTGGCGGTTCCTATCAGTCAGAGCAGCGTGGACAGAAATTGACCAATCATACAGATCGTTGCTTGCCTAATTCTAGAGGTCAACACGGGTCACCAGCAACTTCCTGAAATAAAGTCGTGACAATATAAGCTTGAAGTCATAATTTTTAGATGATGTGACCATAAAATTCAATCAAAAACGTACAAAACAGTTACGACGAAAGGTATTTTGACCTCCCGAAAAACTGCTTACCCGTGATTCCACAAACAAAATGGATGCGCCCATGTTGTAAACAAATTGTTGGGTCAAGGGGCCCACCGGGCTTCATCACAAACTAAATACCTTTGATCTACCGGAAGGTCTACCCCTGGCGGCGAGTGGTGTCCGATCACTCTGGTTGATTTTCGCAGGGTATTATAGGCCGAACTGATATATCGTATGGCGTTGTTTGTATATTTATAAGGGGGTTCAATCGACCATGGCGAGCCGGCTGTGTCTTCTGGTTCTCTCTGGGCTACCAGGGTCGGGGAAAACCAGTCTGGCGCGAAAACTACAGGAGTCGTGGCAGTCGGAGGTGGCAGTGGTGCACGTCTGCTACGACGAGCTCATCCCGGAGGACCTGAAGCTCGAAAGGCCAGAGGAAGACGAGGGGGAGGATCACAGCGGCGATCAACAGGTCGGAAATGTATTCGGCTTCAGCAGATTCTGTACATGGCATTAGCTTGCGGTGCCGATCAATAGATTTTGTACAACATAAACATGACACCAGTTTAATAATTGTCAGTAAATATAACGGACCCGTTGTATATTCAGGCACCGATCCTCATTCTACAAGTGGATTTAGTATACGTCGATATGTAATTATGTAGAGTTTTAGGCCATCAAACCGTTTATGCACTAAAATTGATTTACAGCTGGCAGCTTGATAGATAATGGCTTTAGATTGAAACAGATCATGAGATTAGATTTCACCTTACTTACAATAAATAACATATGTAAATTTCACCATTGGAGCGGCTACCGCTGGGACACGCCCACCTTTTACCGCACACAGCTACTGTGCAGAAGGGTAACCTGGGTTGAATTAAATAAAAATGTAGGATATATTAAAGACTGTGCGAATTAGACACTTGTGGGCAGAATGTTTGCATGCTGTTGCTTATCTCTTCTTTGTTAACAATACTTATTTCTTAAGAGGATTAGGTGCAACAAGTGTTTTTCCAGCTGCACAGTAATAGGTGTTTGAATGTATATGTTAGTTTATACATGTAGTATAATAAATATATGGCACATTGATTTTGAGATTATATAATGATTAGCAGTAACCAGCCCAGCCACAAGTGTGCTTGTAAATCACACAATGGTTTGGGTTGGCCCTTCTTGTGAACGGTAAAAATTTACTAAAATTGACTAAAAATGTAGAGAATGTAAATATACAAGCTGAAGGATACATGTAATTTATGTCTTTTAATTTACGTACTTTTTTTTTTTGCAACATGCACAGGCCATCAGTTTGTGGAAACAACACAGAAGAGCTATCCATCATAATGTGGAGAAGTTACTCAGGAAATCCAAGAGCTTGCCAGAAGAGGAGAATAACTCTACAGATGTCCTGCCAGACTTAGATGCCAAGTTCCTGAAGTGTGCCAAATTTGCAGAAAGAAATGGCAGAGGGGGCGACAACAATGCAGAGAGACAGTCTTCCCTTGTAGTCATCATAGATGACAATATGTACTACCGCAGTATGAGATACCACTACTATCAACTAGCTAGAAAATGTACGTGCTCACATTTCATACCTCGAACTTCTCATGTAGATTGTGCTATTGCTTATTTTTGCACTTTTGTAGCGTGAAACTGATCAGTCACATGGCAAAGTGTTTCTTCTTTGTCCTAAAATTTGCAATGATCTCAGTTGTCATGTCTTAAAAAGCAAACAATTCTGTAAAACAAAATTGAGAGCATCATATTGTATGGATAAGTTATAATGATGAAAACATCACCAATACCTCTTGCTACATCATTTGTAGATACTATTGGCTTCTGCGAAGTCTTCCTCCATTGTGATGTGGAAACAGCCCTAAAGAGGAACATGGAAAGACGAAGTCCTGTTGCTAGGGAGACTGTGGTTGCCATGGCAACAAAGATGGAACCACCCAACCCCAACAGGCACTCCTGGGAAGTGATGTCGTTCAATTATGACCAGACGACTACTACAGACGAGGAAACAGCACTGTAAGTTAACTCTAGTCACAGATGTTTGTAGTAAGATTTGAACTAATCACTCAGCGCAGTGCAGCATTTTGATATACTTTAATGTTATCAAATGGAACAGCCTTGAGTAGGTAATCAGGCAGATCTCAGAAGGTGCAATGGTCCTGACAAAGTTCTAGTTTAGCAATTGGCAACCCCAGCTTAAAGCAGGCATGCTATTGATAGTTGGCATTAGTCCTGCCAATCAAATTCAATGCTACCCAGTAACTGCATGATTGTATTTGCACCTACTTAGTGATTAATTGCTCTGTTATTGTTACCATGCACGTTGTGTATTGGCAGAGACCAGAGTCACAGGTAATGCAGTTTTAATCACAGAAACTGTTAACTGTCCACTCAAAGTTTATAGTTACTTTTTAACACTTACATACAGCTGAGAATACTGGTATAATGTTTTTGCTTTACTCTTTATTTCAGGCATCCATGATGAGAATAAGTAGAAGTTGCACGTTAGCTCAAAATAGTCATACTAACAAGTGTGCATGTGTGTGTAAATGTATGTTGTAGAATGAAAAATGTCTTAGTTTACTGTCAGTAAGTAAACTTTATACTAAGCACATCAGGTGCTGGTGCATTAACCTATCAAACAGTCAACCAATCTTTTCTGATATCAATAACCTTTACTGTGCTAAGGTACCTGTTTCCTGCCTCTAAATTATGTATGTTTTCCCCAATTCTATTCCAAATAACATAATAATCTACCCAATACTTGCTTCATGCTGTTCACCCACAAAACATTACTGAAGAGCAAAGACAGAAACTTCTCAGCAAATATAATTAGTGATTGATGATTTTAAGTCAGTTCACACAACCTGCATTTATAAAGCTAGAAAGATATAATGCCGGCAGGGGATTGCAGACTTTCTTGGAAATTTTAGAATTCCAGCTGGTGACTTACATATCAAAGTCCAGTTGGCCTGGCAGTGCCTAATATGGAGTAAAAGGACAAAGAGTCATAGCTGTTAAGGCTGAAGATAATCAAACCCACTGTGGCCCCAGGTGGATGGACGTCAGCTTGATGAGCTCTTTGGTTTATGATGAAAGGGACTAATGTAGGTGTTGAAATGTTTAACATTTAGCACACTGAAGTAGCATTTGGCTACCAATGCTCGGTTGTTACGGGGTTAGGCAGCATGGAGAAGGTTAAGCTTACTCTCTGCACATGCATGTATGTTCTGGAGTCAGCTATGGTAAGCCTGTACATTGTGTATTGTTATCTGTGATAGATCATGTTTAATGAGATTAGCTGCATTTATGTATGTAATTGTGTTGCAAGAAGACTGACTTTGTAGAGCACCAGCATAATTTTTGTTTTGTTAACTGTCACATTTGAGATGCAAAGTCACTCATAGCAGACTAAAGGATAAACTGGATGAATTTTTTAAACAAATGATAGAAACATTGGTCAAGAATTCCTAAGTCATCATGGCGCATAATTTGGCTACCTTAAATTTTGTCATTGCCTAGAGGTGAATATTTACCAAACCTTGCGGTCATATTTTTGGAGTTCCAGATCCTTTTGTCAATTTAATAATCTCCAACACGTACCTTTGCTTGTGATGATTTTTAATTACTTTGAAAACAATTTGTAAGATGAGAACTGCTGGTATACCAGCAGTACAGACAGTCTGTATGTAGCAATGACACTCTGTGGCCTTTGTCTTTGTAGTAATTTACAGGACTTTTTACAACAGCTGGGATATCTCTGAGGATGGATGTAAAGCTTTTGATGCAGGCATTTAGTGATTTACCTGGTCTTGGATCTAATGCCTCCATACATTCCATGATGTTTACCCTCCCCCCAAAAAAATTGTCTACATTTACTTTATTTCATAGTTATTGTAAAAAATTAAATTCTTCCATCCATGTGTCTACTCTAATAGCACTACTTTCACTGTGATATAAGTGCAGTTAAGCTGGTTTGCACAGGGCAATTCTTCACTAACCGATGTTCCACATCTGTGCATTAAGAAAGACTTGCCCAAAAGGATTTAATAGGTCCCCAAACACCATCCACTAATATGTATCCCTGACCCTTACATAACATTGACTCTGCTGTCATCTCCCAATGATTTATACCTGAAACCTAAATGTTTGTGTAAGCCAACAGTGTTGTAAATAACATTGTGACTGTTGGCAGTGAGCAAAGTTCAGTGGTTCAGCAGTACTAGTACTGGGACTGGTAACCGCTGTATGCAGCCTCCCTGATAAGACCTTGGGATTAGACTGTAATCTGTGAGAAGGTAATTAATATGTATAATGTTTGAGTTGATATTGTGTGTGGAGAGTTTTCAGGGCCAGTTCACTGGAAATTCACAGTGTGTGTGTGTGTGTGTTGTATGCATTTGTTAAGATCGTACAAAGTCGGATGTCACAATTTTGGACCGACATTGTATTGTCCCATCTAGATTAAAGCTGGTGGAAATTGTCCACCTTGATTGGCCATGCCTGCATGTCTGAAGGCCTGGATGCTAAAGGCAAGGACATTTATGGTGCATTTGTGCACTGTGTGATTTTAAAGTCTGGATTGCAAGGGCAACATATTGAAAGCAAGTGACATAACTGTTAAAAAAAAAGCTTGGTAATGCAGTGTGCTCTGGTAATCTATGCAGAATTAACATCTTTTTGTTTTATGTTTAGAAAATCCTCAGTTTTTATAAATTTCAGAAATTGATCACCCAACATGCTCGGCCATAATTTACAGGACTTTTCTCGCTATAGGCTTTTACGTTTATTGGATCATTCACCATGTACAATATGCTATAAATATATAGGAAATGCTTAGCCTGTGGTAAAGCAAACATTGTGAAGGTTTAACCACAGCCATCTTGGCCATGTCATGTTTGCTTGTGGTACACACTGATTTATACTTTCTAGATAGTGAGATATATACATTGTACATGACAAATGGGCTTTTATAAAGTGGTCCCTGTTTGTATTTTCTGTCACCCTCTGTTTATTGTTAGTCTTGCTGTCAGAGATGACAATAATAGGACACAGTTTCTGAAGTGGTTTTGCAGCTATGGTTGTCAGAAAGATTGATGTGGAAAGTGGAAACAGTGTCAGTTACAATTCAGACTTTTTTTTTTCTCTGAGCTAAAGTGAAGCTTTTCAATAAGTACTGTACTAGTAACAGTTACTATACTAGTACTTTCAGGACCAGCAACTTCATCATGCCAACTAAGCTGTAATACTAATGTTAGGAACAGAAAAGGTGACATTTAAAATGGCCAGATACCTCTCATTCAGTTTTTAATATTCTGCATAATGATGTCAATTTATTTTCTAGCTGGAGTATGTTTGCTTTTGGCTTGCTTGGTTGTGAAAGTGGTTCCAGTTATTGACCTAACTGTGCTGCACTGAACACTGACTGTCTGAAAGTAAATGTACATGTATGATGTTATCTCATGGCTTTGTATGTCTGTTAGACAACTATCACAAAGGTCACTTATAGCCTTTTGAATTTAAAAAAATCAATATTTCCCAGTGTCATATATGTAGAGGTGTTCAACAGTTATTATGCTCCCATGGAGATATAACTGAGAAGCTCTGCATACATGTGTAGGGTAGTATAATTATAAATGTATAATCTGGTGATAAAATTCAAGGTCAACTGTACTGCCCTGCAGACAATCCATTGTTGGTGTCTTCACCAGCTGACTAGTTCACAAGCGACTGTACATGCAGAAAGCATTGTATGTTCAAAAACATACTTACTGGCCTTTTGTACCACCTCATTGAGCATTACATGTACATGTCAGTCCCCCACCAGGTCATCTGGTTTGTGTCTTGGTGATCTTTAATGTCAAAAATGAAAAAATGGGCAGTAACATTTTTAGCACCCTCTTTTCCAGGGACCAAGACTGAAAGCAGGGTTCTGCCATCTTTTTTTGACCTGCCATTACTGCTGCATTATACTGTAAGCTGTTTTCGATCAGATTTTCCATTCATGTTGCTAACTTTATTAGTATTGATTCTTTTCTCTATGCTTTCCAGTGAGGAGATTCGAGAGCTTGTTGCAGTAGCAATAGCCAATCCTGTGTTGGCCATCCCTGAAGAGAACATGGAAGAAAAGGTAAGAATAGTCAATGTTTTAACTTTCAACATTTCTTGGCCAAAAATTACTTACAACTGCATTGCAGCCACATGCCTCATTTTCATGCCGTAAAACAAATGTTTTTCAGGAAAATGGGGTGGTGCTGTAATGTTGTCAGTTATAATTATTTTCTTCAGGTCCCATGCAGTTTATGATGATTTTTGTGAAAATATGTCCCTGCTGTAGGTGATGACATTCTTTTTTTTGGAATGGTACCATTTTATATATATATAATTATAATATACCTCTTATTATGTATTTTATATAATTATTTATTCACAAGATCAATCCTGATGGACCTCTGCTTGTTTTCCCAGGAGCACAGTCGGCTGGTCTGCTCCATGAACGTGCTACACCAGGCCGACCAGATCCTCAGAAAGTGCATCTCTGATGTCATGGGAACAGCTAAAGGTGGGACAAATGGTTCTGCTTTTCTCTAGGGTGGGATATTAACCTCAGGCTTACATATCAAAGATGTGGCTATATTGTAATGGCACAGTGGTTAAAGGACTTGCCCAGGAACTAAGAGGCTTTAGCTTTGAGTCTTTAGACTTTAGGTAAGCCTGTATTCAGGAGACAATCTGGAGACAGAAATCAGCTTGTTGGTCAAGATTATGTGTAGTTGAGATATGAGCTGGTAGGGGGAGCTTTTTGTACATGTACCATGAGCCATTCAGGAGTAACTTTTGTAGTACTTTTGCTTTGACGTTTTCTGACTACCCATTATGATACAAAATGATTAAGTTTATTTCTTCCCCTTTATTCTTCTCTAGCTGACAACAGGATGGGCAAGGCAGAGCTGAAGATTCTTGGGAGACAGCTGAATAAGATCCGTGCGGAGCTCCTGGACGACCTGAAGCACCACAAGCTGCAGCTGCCTCCTATCGAGTCGGTGGGCCCCCAGCCTGGCGCTGAGCAGGAGGGGGACATGTCCAGCTGCTCCTCCATCACGGACCTGGACTCCCCCACAGAGGTGGAGGTCATCGAGGTCAAGACACTGGAAGGGTACATCCTCAGACTGTTCAGGGAGAGAAGGGCTGCCAACACTGGCAACAAGTCTACCTAGCAGAGAACTTATCTCATCTCTACCATACTTATCATTGACATGTGGACTAATTATAAGGAATGATGGCCAGGTTTTCACCATCATGTAACTGTTGGTTTGCATGCAGACCAGAAGTCACAGATGATATCATTCCAGACCTGGTGTGTTCTGCTGAATCATCAGTCCAGCTTTTCTGAATTTTCTACAGTGTATTATGTATTTATCACAGTAATGTACATGTAGAGTTTTTATCAGTAGGAGCAAATGTGCATGTGGCCTGTAGATTTGTTATGAGTTGCACAAGTTTTTTTTCAGCCTTAATCATGCAAATTATAATGGACGACAAAACAGCTTTTTAACTGTGACTTTTACATGTAGATTTCATACTTGAATTGTACATGTAGGTTCATTGTAGATACTATAATAGATTTATTATTTGTTATATGGCTGTTTAGTAATTTACAATTAGTACTTCATACACTTATGTTGCAATAGAAAATGGTAGCTCTGCATCAATATGAGTTGTTTTTTTTATCAGGAAGGTAGAACAGGTTTGCTGTTCTTTATTTATTATTTACCTATTATAGATGTTGTACTCCTTGTGTTTATTTGTATGCTGTCATCTCTGTCTGAGTTGTACATGTACTATGTAGGAGATATCAACAGCCTGTGTAAAGATATTGTATAAAACTGTAGCATTAGATGTACATTAAGCACAATTCACTTTTGTTATCATTAGACACTCATTCATACTTATACATTGTACATGCAGCACATAGAAAGTTGCTGTCTAGAGCATACTTCCATGTTGATTGTGAAAACTCGGATACTCACTGTACGTCTCATTCTGATATGCAAGACTTTGGAAGCCAAGCAATGCTGAGATACATATACTGCATTTGGTGTTTGTCTTGGTCTGATTTTTCAACCATTGTCACACTAGATAGACATTATATCTGATTCAGCAGAGCTATATGTATAGCGATGTACTGCACACGACTGTTCCAGTACCCTAGAATTGAAGCATTTAGTTCATTCGTGTGCACTACTGCCATCCCGTTGCCAAGGGAAAAGTCACATTTGTTGGAAATGTATGTGGCCCGCATGTCCAGTAAAAACACAATAAGTACAGGTAGGAACATTGACGACAAACTTTCCGATGTAAGCAGCATATTTTTGCATCTAAGGAGAATACTTAGCGGTAGTGGTAGTCATGTCAATCGTGAATCTTGTCGAGAAATTGTATGCAACGGACGTGATTTAATACAACATTCCAGCATTAGTCGTGTGAACTAAATGACTATCTGGCAACGGCCATGTGCACCTGTAAGTGTAGCTTGAAGCTCTATTGTACATGTGTGTACTATGCAGATTACTTATCAAAGTAAGCCTTTGGCAATTGAGCTGAAAAAGCTCTATATGAATGTGGCTTAACCACTGAGACAGAAGTTACAGAATTGTGTGTGATCTGTATGATGTATGTTCAAAGCAATTTTACTTGAAGCAGAAAATGGCAGCTTCAATGACTGCATATAATCCACCTTATTAGGCATAATTTCTGAATTGTGAGACATTTCAGAACTTCTTTGATTCCAAACCAGATTTTTCATCTCAAATCACATGTTTCTGATCAGGCCAAGGCCTGGCACCTCCATTTAAAAAAATCACGATCATCCATGTTAGCTTTATACAGGTATACGACCCATTAATATTTCCCACATCTTGCAGTAATGAAGATGTAAAAAAAAAAAGGTCTGGAATCTATCCAGATTTTTTCTTGTCTAATCTCATGGTCAAAGCATAATGTTACATGTACATGTACGTGTACACTTTAATAAAACCTGCAAAAAAGATGATTGAAAACTTGAAATATTGTATGGGCTTGACAGGCTTTTCTAGTTTCCTTGACTAACCAAACACGATACCAACCAGCAAATGCTATTACTCAAAGCTTGATGGGTGTACAAAGAGTGGGTTGCTTGCTTTTTGTGCCATAATTATTGTGTACATTATATCAGTGTCTTCCTTCATAACATTGATATAATGTATTATGCACATTACAGTTGTTATTGAATCTCGGCAAGCAGAACTTGTAACTGTTTTTGAAAGCATGCAAAGCTATATTGTCTCTGCAAACTCTAGATATGTTATCATAACCTAGACATTACGAAATTCACACTATGTACTAAATGTAGTAGGTGGTATAGATTGTATAGTTATAAGTGCGTACCCTAAATCCTTTTAACAGATGCTATGTATATGCTTTATATAGGCCTGGGGTTATTTATTACATAGGTTCAACTTAATAGGAGTAGTTGTAGTAACTCCTAATCCTAACCTAAATTGTTGAAGTCATACATTTGCTTATTAGCAGTTTGGAAATTGGTGTCAATTGTCAAACAGGGGTAACAGTAGTTCACAGTCCAGCATTTCAATATGTTTGGACAAATTGAGTCACAAAATTTCTCAATCTGAAATTTATGAAAATTATATTTGTGTGGCCGTTGACATTTTTTTTTGTCAACAGCTGTATAGTTTTCTGAGGTTCCTGTTCCATATGCTGTATGTGTTGGGGAAATGCACTTTCATTTCATTTTTATTTATTTTACAAGTAGATCACACTCAGGTCTGTGTTTTTCAGGTGTCCCCAGGCACATAACAGTTTAGTTCAGCATTACCTGCTCACAAGGCACCCTCCAATGAAGTACTTTCATCAAATGTGAAAGCCAGACAGAAAATAATCATGGACAGAACAAGCACCATATCTTAGGGTTATTTTGTTGAGAATTAGGCAGGTCTGGGAAGACTTTTGAATTGATCTGTAGGTGTTGTAAGACCCAACGTTGTCAACAGAAATAGCCCTAAGGACATTATGGTTAGCTGAATAGTAAATGATTTCTCCAAAAGTCAGTAATGCATTACTATGTACCACTATATCTTTAAGTCTTGCTAACATGTTGCAACGATCTTCTTTTCTTTATTCAGAATAAAGAAGTTTCTGTTAATTGCATTGACTAGATTGCATTGATGTGTGCTGGATTCGTAACCTTGTCGCTGGTGCCCAACCGTGTTACGAAAACAAATTTTCTGTCAAAAGGCTACCTCATGAGGGAGATGGTTTAAGGTGTAGTTGTACCCAGGGGCTGATGGCTCTACCAGTAGCAGGGGTTTCAAACTTCTAACACAAACTTACAATTCACACGTGTGTTTGATCACCATCAGACCAGCCTACGCTGCTTCATTGTTGTTTTACCACTGGGAGCCCTCAAACCCTGATACACTGGAACAATGGGCTTAAAGCCCCTGTCACACATTCACGACCTTCGTCCCCAAACGCCAGCCAAACACCAGCCAAATAGGTCGGCTGGTGTTCGTGAGCACTCTGACCAGATTTAGGCCACGCCTACCTTTCTATATGAATCGAAACGAATTTGGGTTCAACTGGAGTCAAATTTGATCCCTGAATACGCCCTAAACACTGCTGACTTACTCCCGGATGGCTGGCTGGTGTTTTGCTGACTTACGTTTGAAAACCAGCCAGATATGATCGAACCTCCCGAACGACTCACGAATGTTTTAAACATTTTGAAACATTCGGCTGGTGCAGCCGAACGCCAGCCGACTCACTCCTAACCATGGTTGGCGGGCGTTCGGCTAGCGTTCGGGAGGCCAAATTCGTGAATGTGTGACGGGCTTAACCCAGGAGCATTCCATGTTTCCAGGAGACCAAATTTCCAGCAGTAAGATGCGTTTGAATGATGCCAGTCTTCAGACATACAATACGTTCTAACAACACACCATTTGAATTACAGCTAAATGCAGTCTTAATTTAATACTGAGAATGTGGTTCCACATCTGCCTAACTAGATTCATTTGGTGTGGACCCACATTCCCAGGATTGCTGTCAGTCTTACTGCTGTGATTCAGTGTTGTTTACAGGAAGTATGTAAAGGAAGTATGTACTATCTAAAATATGAGAGAATGGTTGACTCATGAGATGGAAAGTGCCTTGGAATACATGCAATTAGACTTAGAGAGTCTACTGCACAATGTATTGTGGGTTATCTGCTGCAATTGTAGTGAAACCATCAATAATGTCCCTACTGCCACCCCTCAAGGATTTGAGTGTGAAATTATGGCAATGGAAGGGTTACAGTCCATCCCTGGACTTTTGAAAAACTGGCTATTTGCACAGTTCATTTTACTTTTGACACGGATACAATTATTTGGAATGAGAAGAAACAGTGCAACACTGTAGATGCAACTTTTCCAGGTTTTGATTTAATACTTTAAACTTCCACAACTTAAGTCACACTTTCCATTCCTTCTTTTCTTTGTGATTTGACATAAACTTGGTATAATTGCAACTCCCTTTATGAAGTCAAATATATGGTAACAATTGAGTTATTATCAACACTTCTGCATGAAAAATACACCTTACAGGTCTTCTTGCCTCTCTAAAACTTACTAACTTAACAAGCAACAATACTGTATGGATTGCACAAAACTAGATACAATCTTTATACACAATGGTTAATGTTTTTCACTTACAACATGAGTGCAAAGCTTAACTCATTATACTCTATAAAATAATGAATAAAGTGAAAAATAGTTATTTAGGTGGCACTGTTTTTGTGAGAGCAGAATTTTACCCAATTTAACAGGATGCCAAAAACTTAAGCACTCTTCAAGTTCAAGCACTGTTACCATGATAGAAACTGCACTAAACAGAATCTGAATGATCTCACATGTTCAAATCATGGATATCTGCACATCATGCTTACTTCCTTTTATTTCATGGAGATACTGAAAACTTCAACAGCTCAATTTTTGCTATGTACCATGCTCTTCTTGTAAGGGGTTACCACTAGTACCAAAGGAAACAGAACAATTCAGACACTTTCAAACATGTAGGCCCCACAAATGAAACCTGTGTGGTCAAATATACAATTCCTCTAGCTTCCCTTGGAACCTGATTTCAAAATCTAGATTAGAAATGATAGAAACTGAACCCTTCAAAATAGTCAATAGTTTACAGAAAATCTACCTTAATTTGTCTGTGTGCTTATCAAAAAGTTCCTTCCTGCACAGACCAAAGTGTGCAACAATAGTGAAAGAATATCAAACATGTATAGGCTGAACTGTGCCATTACATAACAGCTTTTTAAGCATTATGTTCCTACATTTGTGTGTCAGAGCTACGAAACAGATTGGAAGACCAAGAGCTCTAGGTTACAGGCACAGACAAAGAAGGATTGAAGGGGAAGAATGGTAACATTGGTGCACAGTTCTTTATTCAAGTCAATGGTGCAACCTTTCTTCAGCGTCCGTCTTTCTATGTGTCTCTCATTGTCATGTTCCACTCTCTTTGGGTAATATTTTTCTCACCAACCCAGCATCCTTCTTGGTCTGTCCCAAACTGATGTTGACTTCCACAACAGTCTGGTACACTGTCATTGGAGCCCATGTTTCTCCATATACCTCCTAAAGGCGCAGGTGGAAAAAGAAGAAGGAACGGTTATTATCCTCTCTTTAGTGCAGATGAGGTATTAATTCAACAATATTGTCTTGAGTGATAAATGAATAGTGATCCATACCAGCACTGAAAGATTTTCATAGAAACAATCCTCGAGCTGAACAACATTCTGACAAATGTTTATCCTGGTGCAGTACTAACCCTGTCCTTGGTGCTGAACAACATTCTGACTACCAGTACTCTATTCCTGGTGCACTACTAACCCTGTCCTTGGTACTGATCAACATTCAGACTACCCATACTCTATTCCTGGTGCACTACTAACCCTGTCCTTGGTGCTGAACAACATTCTGACTACCAATACTCTATTCCTGGTGCACTACTAACTCTGTCCTTGGTGCTGAACAACATTCGGGCTACCAGTACTCTCTTCCTGGTGCACTACTAACCCTGTCCTTGGTACTGAACACAATACAGTCTAACCACATCTTCTGTGCCATAGGATGTAATGATAAAAGTGCAGAAATTACCTTCTGGCAATATCATACATAGCCTGCTTCCTCTCCTGTAGTGACATGTGCCTCTGGTCAGGTGATCTGTTAAACTCGCCTGCAAACTTTGGTACCTCCATAGGACTAGCCATCTGTAGAAGTACCAAAAGACTTATAAACCATAGCATGTTGTCAAAAACTGACACATTCTAGGAAAACCTGGATATTAAGTTTAAGATCTGTAAATTTCCTTCTTCCAAATTTCAGTCTCAGGTCTTATACTAGTACCATTTGCATTTGAAGTCCAAAGCCTTTGTCAGAAGATTCAACTAACATTGAAGAATAGTCTGCCCTGTCAATAGATGTGAAAAGCAAAATGGGTAAGTTGCAATATGGAGGAAATGTGGGGAGCTTGAACTTACCTGGGCCGCACCATCATCTTGTTGAGGGGGCGATGACAGTTTGGATGCCTGTTCTGGTGTTGGAGGGGGTGTCTCTGGGGTATACCTGACCCTCCCCTCAAGGATGTTTGTAATGGTAGCATCCACATCGCCAGTTTCAGCTGAAGACAGGGACAATGCAATACTTAGATGTCTTACTGTAAAATACTTTGCCATTTTTTTCTTTACTATTTAAATAAATTTAACTCATGATATTTATAGAAAATTATGGGAAGTACAGAGTTACACACAGTTTGCATATAGCATGATAATGCACCAGTATAAAAGATTGTTGTTTTATAATGTCTAACCTTATTATAAATTCAGTGAGTAGATAGTTAGAACTTACTCAGGTCCCTTCTCACAATGTCTTCTGGCACCTGGGGCAGCACTTCTCTCACCTGGCTCACCATCACCTGAAGCTTCCTCTCACCTGTTACAGGTAAATATACACCTGTCTTCAGCAGAAATCACCATGGCACTACTGCACACTAAAAACACTGAACATTCAGACTACCAATACTCTATTCCTGGTGCACTGCTAACCCTGTCCTTAGTCCTGAACAACATTCAGGCTTCCAATACTCTATTCATGGGCACTCCTAACCTGTCCTTGGTATTGGACAACATTCTGACTACCAGTGCCTTCAGGTTTGATTTCAAAATGGCAAAGACAACTGAGTCCCTGAAAGTTTGTAGTATATGTCAAGGTGAAATGGCTTATATATGGTATATTTGACTGGTTCTGTTTCTACATGTAGTACCTGAGTTCCTGGTGGATATGACATTGCCTGTTGTAGGTGTTCTGTCGCCTGTGTTAGTCAGAGTGGGTTGTTTGGGACGGGCCCCAGGGCTTCTGGTGGCTTGTGTGCTAACAGCTGTAGCTGTAGAAACATACAGAAACTCCCAGTCAAACTGCTTATCATAAATACATGCATTCAATATAGCCACATGAAAATAGCTTCCAGTTACCTTCCAAAACCAAGTATTCCAAAACTAAGTATTCCAAAGAGTTGGATTGGAAAGGCTTTATGTCTTACATCAAAACACCATGAGTCAGAAACTAACAGCATGGGAATAACAGGGGCTAAAGGTCTGTCACTGTGTGGCTGGATTTTCTTTTTCTGTACTACATATTTGTCTGGGTTCTATATCCTACCCTCTGGTTGTGGCAGATGTGACATCCTCTTGAGGTGTTCCATCACATCAGCTTTTGTGATGTTTGTAGCTTCCGCTCCAAGATGTGCTGCTAGCACCTGTTTTAGTGACAAACAGTATAGTCAGCCTTTTCATATATCACAACATGGTGCTTCTCACAATACTCCTAATCACATGACAAAATCTTATCTGCTCCAGTTAAACATTTTCCCTGCTTAACTTTTACAAACTATGTGGTACTGACGTCAATCACGTCTTCTTACTGCACAAGGATGAAATAAAATTTGCAAGTGAAAGAAGGTAAAATCTTTTGTATAATCAGCCCATTGATGTTTACAATAATGGCAAACCAAGAGGTATTCCATAGTGAGCAATTAGTTGCTGGCTTGACATTTCTTTTATTGTTACAACTTGAGCCCCCTTGGAGAAACTAATTGTGAATTACACTTCAATAGAACAGCATGGTGGACAATGATGAGAAAATTGCTTTAGTAATTCTATCCTACCCTTGAATGAATAGAAAGACTGTTCCCTAATGACATCATTCAGTTCTTAGCTACCACTGGTTGCTTTGGACATAAACACAACAGCGTCAGCATGGATTGACAAGAAAAGATTCGTATCAAGAAAGAAAGCTAACACAAGGGAATATATCAGCCTTCACACCATGCTACCATCCAAAAATTAACAAAGCCATCAGCCTACCCATGCTTTCCATTCACAAAACAGTCTTACAAGTCCTCAGATTGCTCAAGTTCTGCTGTATGTTGTAAAACTGAGTTCCCTTGATATTTGCTTCTGTGAGAAGGTATTGCAAGTAGCTTGTTGTTCAATCCCTTCTCATAGAAGCAAATATCCCTGAGAGTAGCTACAGACAGATTTGTAGTTGGCATAATGATTCAGAACTTCTATAACTATTGCGGAGAACTTTACTGCACAAAGTTTATATAGAACCATGATCTCATACTACCTTCTGTGTTTTTCTGCCAAAATCTTCTGCAGTGTCTCCTTCCCGATGTACTGATGGCAAGAACCTGCTCAACAACAAAATTTACTGATGTAGCAATTTCATACATATAGCAATTATTATAACCATGTATGAATTAAGTAAATTCCAAAAGCATTGTATTTGCAAGCATTTTTTAATCAAAATTACAGAGTTTCCATTTCCATGTAAAATTCAGGCTGAGATGGTTAGTAAATTTTGCCCCACCCCCCACTCCTATACCTTGTTTTATTTCTATTACATTTGTACATCTTTTTCATGTAATGCTATCAAAATGTACTTGACCCCCATTCCTTCATTCCAAATAAGAAAAAAATATTCTTGATCATCCCTGTATAAAACAGTCATTTTAAACTTCCATTTTCTTTGTCAATATTCTATTCTACAACACAAACCTTGCAAAAACCTATAATTGACTGACGTGTATGAACAGCTGAGTGTTTTACCTGATGCTGAATACTGTGGCAGGTGTGAAGAGAAACCAAAACAGATCAGCCCACCATGATGACCCAAGTAGGCACTTTGGTAGACAAACAAATTATTAGTTTATATTAGTATGGGATACCTCAATGATCTTAAAAGATTTGCTCTATGATCATAGGTATCTAAATTTGTAAAGATATATTGTAGTATCAATCTTTTTCAGGTATAACATATCTAGAGAAAAGAATATATTCTTGCATTTCAAGAAACATAAACATTTCATTGTATTTTACTATTTGTATATAAGAGAAGAGGTTACTTCAAAATACAAATTTAATAAAATGTACATAGCTTAAAGTAACTTCAATCGAAAGTGTTGAACTGACACTATACATACTATACAGAATTTAGTACATGTACAATACATGTAGTTTAATCAGACAGATCTGGAAGCTGATACAAAGTACAAACAGTGTACCCACCACACCAATACTGAAGACAGGCCGACTGACAGAGATGGCAATGGGTTGGACAGCAGAATGGTCCAGTGAAAATGGCAAGGAACTGCAAAAACACAGAAACATGTCACAATTTCTAGCTGGGACACAGAGTATCTGACTTCAACTTCCCAAAAACACAAGCATGCCACTCGTAACAGGTTTATATTCCACCACAGTTTAAAAGAGGGTAGAAGATAGCTTATATTCAAATTACCATTCATCTTGCCTTTAGGCCACACCAATTTAATTTGTTGGTTCTCGGATTTTTTTAGAAAAAATATGAAGCGACCGGGCGAAAAAAAAATAAAAATAAAAACAGGCCTAGGCATCCTCTGATAGCCCCAAAAGCTACGATAGCAGCCTTGACGTCCCCATTCCAAGCTGGTTTAGAATTCAAACAATGATTTCTGAATTTTTGATCAAACCAGAGCATTGATACATGAAAAAAACTATAAAACAAGGCAGACGAGGAGCTTTCTTCAACTGTTTTGGGCAAAATCGGAGCATTTTGCAGTTGATTCAAAGCCTGAATCCAATTTTATTTTTATTTGCAAATCGGAAAAAAATGAAGCGGCGAATCCGAGAACCAACAAATTAAATTGGTGTGGCCTTATAGTGTATAAAAATGTGACACTATCTTCCGGCTTCTGGAAAGTCAGCATAGTGGATCATTCATTTGGCGAAGGTCGACGAGTTTGACTGAAATTCATGGTAAGTTTCCTTTTTGAGTTGGAACTTAAACTCTACAACTATGGATTCTACCAATATAACACTGGTGTGCTTTCATTCGAATATCATACTATCTTACTTTCCTTGACATGTAATACATACATGATGTATGTGAAACTTGGTATACACTGTGTAGGACTATAATGTACCTAAATTGAAGCAGGCCTTTCTGACTATTGGTACAAGCTTCCTCGGGTTGGAACATGAGGGGTAGTGTTTCCAGGCTGAGGTGCCGCTGTGCATCCTGGGATAGCTGTGTCCTGGTCTCACCCCTATGTTTCTGTCCCAACATCCAGGACAGCCATCTAGGTAACTTCTCACTGCAAGACTGAAATAGTTACAAGAATTTATGGTCATTTTCACTGAAAATCATTTCCATATGTCAACAAGTTACAACATTTTTATTCAGGAAAAGTACCACATGTCTATGTGATGTGTACACATTCCCATCATCACCAGTATCAACATACAGGCTGACAGGAAATAAAAGAGATTATGACATCCTTTACCGAATTTCACTGAAGAAAGGGTCGATAAAATGCACAAAACTATATTGAACCAATGGTATGGCTCTTACCATGGCACATGGAAGTACAAGGTTCACAGCTGTGTAGTCCAGTTCTGTCACATGGTTGGCTATAAGCAGCTTTGGTCTGTTGTCCTCACGGTCTGCTCCATCAGAGGAAACAAATATACCCAACACTGCACACATGGTCTTAAGAACTACCCTGGAATGATGGAAAATGTAGAAAGGTTTGTTTTATAATTGTTTAATGTCAATCTAAAGTTTAAAATAAGGATATAGAAATGGCACTACTACAAATGTTATTAAAACCATCATGACACTGAAGGCAGGACACAAAATATCAACTATAACTATAAGTGACATTATTTCAGAAATCATAAGGTCATTCTGAAGTTTCACCTTGTGAGAACTGAATTCCTGGGCAGAAGGCAGGAGATGAGGAAGACATGGAGTCCGATGAAGACACGTACGAGAGCCAACAACAGTCCGATGGGAAAATAGGGCAAAAGCAGAAGCCGCTGTGGCCATCTGGATAGTCTACAATTCAGAAAGACAATACTGAATTTTCAGTAACAACTTTTTTACTCTATATTATATATATATTTAAAAGTTGATCCTGTCCTTGCAGGTCTGAGGAGGCCATTCCTTCTGCAGAAAGATCTGTGAATAGTCAAACTATATATTGTGTACTGTTTCTAGCATTTTCCCCTTGGACATTACTCTCATAGTCGTCCCGGTGTTCTAGAGTTTCCCCTGGGGTCATTGGAGGTCAACTTCTCGAATGAAAACATTTAATTTACACCAACGTTACAGGTACTTCAATGTGTTGCGGAAGAATGAGAAAACATTCAATATGAGCAGCAACTCTTCTCATTGAAATAACTTGATTCCAATCCAACACTATCTATTTTTAACGCCATACGTGGTCAGATGCTACCTACACGTACATGTAGCCCCCCTCCCCCCATAGATCGGTCACATATCAACCGATCTTATACATAAGTATACTTCACCTAGTGCTGTCGTAAAGGTCCTCAATTTGGACCATGGTCGATGTTTGACTTTATGGTGTGGCGCGGTGCGGTCTGGCCGTCCCTGAGGGTTTATATCTCCTGTGACGAGGAAAAATCCTGAAGATATCACACACCAATATGGCGCCACGCTCTCCCTTTTAGGTCAAAGGTCATGACTTGCAATGGCGGGAATTTTTAACCGAGTCCAGTCATCATGGCCATTGCGGTCATCAAGGACCGTCAAGTTAAAGGGGAAATCTGTCAATAAAAATCTACTGTATGTAATTTCTTGACCACATGTCATATGTTGTAACGTTACATTGGCCGTCTCAGCAGCGGAATTAATTTCCCTTAAGGTACGGCTGTACGACGGAATCAAACACGTCAAGTTGTTGGCGGTCAATGCTTGAAACCTGGTTTCTTACAGTAAAGTACAGTTTAATGACTCTTTATCTACCATAATTAGTCCATGGATCAATATAACTTCTCCAATGCCATATTATCCTCGCGCGACAATGGGCCAACCTCCTTGGAACGTACATCACGTTATGACGTCATATTCCATCTCCAAGCTTTGTTTGGAACAACAAAGTTTCTGACACCGTTCCACTGACTCGACACTGCCAGATCACACGATGTGGTCCAAAGTGTTGTCGTTATTCACTTGCTGCCTGAATGTGAAAATTAATAAAGTTTCCCCCGAAGAGGAGATGACTGGGGACGAACCTGAGAATGAGACCATGGTCCGAGAGACCGGGGGTAAGTTGAGAAGGCACTTTATAAAAATCTGCTGAATGGTATCGGTCTGGGTGAAGTTGTGTACGACAAGGAAAGAAAATATCTGTGTATGATGCGGACTACCGTATGTCCCAGTAAAGTCAGTCTACTTGTAACTTCTTATTATATTACTTGTTGAGGAGACAGTATCGTATATTTTCGACGGACGAATTGATCAAAGCCTGCGGAACGATTCACAGTCGCACTGAAATGTCACTAGCATTTTGTCGTCTGACGAAAATCCATTCGTTCCAACAGACTGAAGTAGAGATGTGCTTCACGAGTTGAACTTTGTTTCAGAAGCGTCAGCGATTCCTGTAACCCGTCCACCCGTCCCAGTGATGTCCCAGCCGCGGCCGGACAGGTCCTCAGCCGATATTTTGGCCCAGTTACGAGATGAGGGAGTGTTACCCGGCCTGAAACGGCGTGACAATGCCGTCGCCTTCCAGATACCAACCGAGAACCCCGGCGGCACTCCTCCGCGCTACCAGGTGAAGCTGAAGAAAATGGAGAGGAGGATGGAGGAACGACGGGAGAAGGTGAAGAAAAGCTGCCCTGAATCTCGTGGCGATCTGAAGAGGCAGCTCAGCGACGCCGAGGTTAGGAGACAGGTAAGGAAGTGGCTCTACTTCAGACTTGGAACGGCTGGACATGGCGCATTTGAACACCCGATGGACACAACAGAGATAAAGGCTCATGGGGGTTGGGAATTGAATGACTAATCGGGATGAATGAAAAAGAAGGGAAGTTAATTCAGATACATTATTTACATTCTTAATTTCCGTGTTTTGTACAATCATTACAGGAGCTGCTAGCCAAGAAGAGCGGCAAGATTTCTAGTAAGTCTGCAGAAAAAGCAGCTATGGTCAAGGCCAAGAAGGAGGCCAGGAAGATGAGCAGCACCGCGTTTGTCATCACCTCCACAAGTGACTCGGGCGTCATCGCCACACGAGAATCCAAGAGGACCAAACAGATGGAGAAGCGCCTGGAGGAGAGAAGAGCGCGTGTGGCCAAAAAGGCAACAGTGGACGCGCTGGAGACGTGCCAGAACCTCGCCGCAGATCGCCGCAAGGTATATTATCTACTTCATGTACTTATAAATGCCACGAATCATGAAAAATTGTAGAGCCTGCATGTGTTGTATTTTGATGCATGACAGTACCTTATTTAATTTGTCCTACAAGTCCCACTACCACGACAGGCTGTAGGCTTTCTCACTGATTTGGATAAGTGGTTCGGTTGTTTTAGGTCCCTGATTAATTCTTCTCTCCCATACAAACCAGGATCACGTGGTGGCAACCGTATCCAAGGCCAAGAAGCTCGCCCGCCCCCGCTTCTCCGCCCAAGAGGAGGCAGGCTGTGCTGGCCACTAAGGACACGGTTCTGTAAACCACGATGGCGCCTTGGTGTCCGACCATAGGATCTAGGAGAGGAAGGAACCCGATAACTTTTCTTAGATTAAAAGTTGAAGTCTTGCCAATATTTGGCGATGTTGATTCAGAGCACAGCACAAAATAAGAGTACTTAATCTCTTATCAAACTTTAATAAAAAAAAACAAGAAAAAATGTTCATGTTCGATACGTTTTATTTAATTTATGAGAATTCAGTGGTCCTGCGGACAGAATGTTTACAGAAAGAGATGTGTTGTACACTTATTTCTTTCTCCGGACAGCATTCATAGCTGGACACTTATGTTATTTTTGGAAATCTGTTTACAAACCATATACTTTTTTCTATCACATACCAGAATTCATCAAATGGTATTGTTAGATTTTGTTTTGCAATGTATGAGATGAATATTCCTCGGTTTGTATCATAGATAAAACTGGAACACCGTGTTATGTGTCCAGTTAGTTGGCAACAGCGGAGTCCGACAGCTAAAAGATCGTATACTAAGTTATAGAAGAGTTGTCTGCAGACGTTTGATTTTTTTGTTTCTTGACAATGCCCTGTTGGCGTTACTTTTTGTTGCCGCCAGTTGTTGCATAATAAACAAGTTAATTTCCCTGTATTTCTATTCTCTCATGTTGTTGATTTTTAATATCTGACTACGTACGATGTTTTCCATGTTTGTGAACTTCTTCATTTCATTTCATTTCATTTTTATTTATTTACCCAGGGGAAAACATATCGCCGCAAGGGCGTTTTTCAATGTTCCCTGCGGACATTCATTTACAAAGTATACTTAAGTAACAAACAAAGAAACAAAGATACAAAATAACTAATTACAATAATAACATATTGGTAAAAGTGCTTCAAAATCATAGGGCAAACTAATGACTTAATAATATATGAAACAAGCTGTACAAGACCTGTGTACTTAGCCTGGGTACCATTCTGGTTAGTTGACGGTGTGTGTGTGTGGGGGGGGGGGGGGTGCTTGTTAAATTTGTTAGGTCCAGTAGCGCTTTTAAAAGGGTGTGTCTGTTGATCACCATTTTCCATTCATATGAGATGCCTTACTTATTATCTGTTTTTACCTTATTCTTCACTTTATGTTTGTTACTTCAGGATTTATATCATGGCATACCTTGATATGAATGGAGACCTAAGCTTGCTGTAAAATCTATTATTTCTCAAGCTTCATTCATATTTTTGAGTACACGCGATACACTGCCTTAACTTAAGGACATCTGACACGTCAGCTGCTGTGTGGCAGGACACATTTTCACTGAACATACACTCAGGTACAACAATGAAAAACAAACAAAGTTTGCGGTGCACGGCTTCATATATGTTTATTTCCTATTCCACTTTCTTCAGGTGAATGACATTTCCACATCATCTTTTTCGATGATTATACTGGTCTCAGTTCTTGATGATGGAACTGATTCTGTGATTTTGCACCGGATGATGATTAATAATCTGATATATCTGACGTCAACTTAGAAGACAATTGAGAAAATATTCACGACAAGGCAGCATGCGATGCCTTGGACATTATTTACTGTTCAGGAAAGCTCCGTGACGCCTGACGTTGTCGCCGCCCTACCGGTGGCGGCTTGTGAGATGCCTACATTCTGACAGGCGTCCCCGGGCGAACCCCGTTCCTGAAGCAGCTGGCCGGACGCACGGAGACAGGCCAGTGGCACCATCCGAAGGAGGCACCAGGCTGCAGAAACACATGGAAATACAAAAATAAACACATGTAACAAAATGTATGAATATCAGGGTATCTTCACAGCAATGACAGAAATAGAAATAAAAGGACAAATCAAGAAATAGAGGAATATGTCGTACATGGAATCGGTAGAGGTTCAGCAGCTTCCAGAAGGAGGCCTCACTGGATGCCCTGGTTCCCCGGGCAGTCCTCTGCCCCAAAGCTCCGTCCACGTTCTCCCCGTTATCCAGGTAAAGTGGCCCGGTGCCGTAGACATCGTCTCCCTCGGTATCGGCAGGCAAGGACAGAGGGTCGCCCGGACCACCGACAGACTTCGCTTCGGCAGCGAGCAGGAGCGCACTCACCAGGAGGATGGCGATCCACTTGTTCATGTCTGTGTCAAAATAAAGACAATAGCGCCGCTGAATTTCAGTGCAATGACTGCTGTTAACATTTCACTCTATCCATGGACTTGAGGCATTGCTAGAGACGGGTTTTGGTCGGTAACAAGGTCCATGAAATTGGTCTCGGCATAATCATGACGATATCTTAGAGAATGTTGACAAGGCACACTTTTGCAGAGTCAGCAAATACAATCAAAAAATTATCAACACTCTAATTACAAAAAGCAACGAAGGGCTACGTTGATAGTAACCCATGAAAAATTGTATTTTGGGATGTTTCTCTTGTATATAGCCCATGTGGAGTGTTTATTTGTTTTTACTGGCTTGTATCTGTAGAGCCGGTATATCCACCCTTCGGCGTAACACTCCAGCTTTTATCCCATGCTGGAGTCACAGAGATAAACGATTCCCCGCAAACACGTGATTTTGACAGGCCCCTTTCCCTAAACATTTGTGAATATCAGAGCCCTTATCCCGACAGTTACACTTACCCTACTCTCAAACAGACTCGTTCACTTGCTGAAAACAAAGTAGAGTCGAAGGGGCTATACGATTTTCCATCCGGAGTTTTTTTTAGATAGGCGTCAAGTACCAAAATAAGTGTAGCGCTAGTCTTTTATTACTTTGTGGGTTAAGTAGCCTCGTGTCAGGCCATGTTGCCATGTGTTAGGCCTAACTAGTGACCGACCATAGCAATGATCATGAGACGAACGCACCCATGAGCTGTCAAAGTGAAGTTAATCTGCTGGCTTATCTGTCCTCACTTGGAACTGAAAATGTATCTAAATGCAAGAGGACACACCACAGTTTATTTCGCGTTTTCATTAGAGGCTAGCTGCACACCCAAGTGTAGCTACCCTCTCTTCCGGGGAATGATTCGGAAGAAAAAAAACTGTATATGGAATGGAAGAATATCCCGTCAGCTACAAGACCAACTGATTTTTGTTTCTACAACCTCTTTAATTCTGGTAAAATTAACATTATTTTCACGCCAAAAATGCACAAAATTCGGAATTTTTGCGTAGAATAATCGCACAGAAAAAAAAATTCCGGCAGAAACAACAGGCGAGGCTGGCAGAAAGACACAAGCCTAGAGTATACTCGAGTCAATTATAAAGAAAATCCTAGTAATTTTTTCAATCATCCACGGCGCAAGGTGTTGCAAATCCACTTCAAGCACCTGTCACACACTCAGAACTTCTCCCGAACACCAGCCGACCAAGGTTGGCTGAAGTTCGGGAGCAGTCTCACCAGTTTTAGGCCACGCCTACCTGAATAGAATTTGAGTTAAATTTGAGTCAAGTTTCACTGCCAACCACGCCCCAACCAACTTCTGATCACCAGCCAACCATACCCCGACTTGCTGTCAACACCCGAATGTTTTTAACATTTTGAATGATTCGGCTGGCGAATCCGAACAGTAGCCGACCTGGCCGAACACCAGCCGACCTTGCTCCCGACCTAACCATGGTTGTGGGGCGTTCGGCTAGTGTTCGGGAGGCCATATTCGGCTATGTGTGACAGGGGCTTTGACAGGGGCTTTAAACTTGGACGTTTTACCGCGCACCTACCGGTCGAGGAAGAATTGGGGTGTGCACCGATAATTTCATTTCATTCAAAGCTTCTCTTCTACTAGTCATGGGTGTAAAATGCCATATCCAGTGTATCGGGGGAAATCCTAGTTTTTTGCCACAAGAGACTTTCCTTCAGCCCGCAAGTCCAGTCGGACTGTCCACGCTACATCTACACGTGTACATTGTACGGTGGCCGAAGCTGACAAAATCCTGTACGGTGCTAAAAATACATATCCAACCCACAAAATGCAACACAAACCCGAAAGCTAAAGTACTTCCCGTACAAATGTGACATATTTCAGAAACGTACTTAAAATCTCCCTTGTTACCAATTGATTTAGCCGATGAAAAATTATCCTCTCCGACGACTATTCCACACGTCCACGGTACGAACGTGTACATACGCCGCCAAAATCTGATCGTTTACCCGCCCTTCCGTCACAATTATGATAGAATTGTTCTGTGATGCCCCAACTACAGAAACATTGTCGGAACGAACGCCGTCATTACTAAGTATACCTATTACAACATCTGGCACAAAAAACAACATAATACAAGTACATTATAAAATTGAAACACAGAAACGTACTTGAGACTTGTGCTGAACACTGCTGTAGACAGGAGAAGAAGACGTTTGGCCCCAGACGACAGCTGAGCTGAGATAGCTAGCCCAGATATTAGCCTTGTTAAATACCCTAGAGCCAGTCCATTAAGGATCATATAATAGGGGTGACTAGGGCTTCTTGCCTGCCTATGGGGCACTTTGAAAATAGTCAGGTAAGGCCGAATGTCAAAGAAAAGACATTTTGCTGATTAAGAACTTTTACAGACGAACAGAGCTATGTTAATCTCTGAAATTACCTGCGCCTTTTAATGTTTTATGATTAAACTCTCCCCGTTCTGAAATATTATAACCCAAGCTTTGACGGTCTTTCAGATATTCCCACATCGCATACACACCTGACGTCATCGGATTTCCGGTTAGAAATTGAAAGAAACTTTGAAAAAAAAAACTTTTCCAGAATGGTTATTATGGATAGAAAATATCCGTGCAATATGTAGCGAAAGAAAATTAAAATTAACAAATCATGAATATGGCAACATGTACATTGTACGTGTGCATGTGTCCATTGCCCATTCTCCCTCCATTCAGTATGAATATGATTTCTTTACCAGTAAGCACGTAATAATATAACTAAGATGAGAGACCAGGTGGTCAAATTTGTATGCTTCACGGTTGTCATTGATATCATTCCTTTGTTTCACTGTTCCAGTTTAATCTATTTTTCTTCTTTTTTCCCCTTGCCAATGGTGTTCATATTGTCGACTTGACCTGTTTAGATTTGAACAAATTGTGGAAATTAGTGCTTACTATAATTAATTCACCATAAGCAAGTGCATATGGATTTTGCTCCCTCCAAAGCATTAAAATACGGTACTCTCTCCACCTCGCTCCCGTGTGCCAGGCGGGAATATACAATCGTGTATCAATAATCCGTAGAGGATCTTGTTCTGAATAGGCTGCTAATTGCTGCGGGATGGTTTCCTGCGATGAATGAATGAACGAAAGAACACAATACACACAGGCTGTGAATACGCCAAAACGAACTGTTTCATCCGCCTACGCTGTTTACCCGCACGCATGCACAGTATTGTTATTGCGTGGGTGTTTTGATCTTCGTATGAAAAAGTTAAGCGTAAAAAAACAACGTCTTTTAGTCAATTCTTTGCACTGATTTCAACTTCCTGACTCAAATGTTGTCGAAACTATTCTATTATATAAGACCAGAAAAGTTAAGTTTCTTGCTAATCATTTAGAGACGCCGAATCAACATGTATTGCAAGGGCAAATGAAGAAATCAGAAAAATAAGGTAGGCCTTTCTTTTCGAGCCGAACAGTTGAAAAGGGTGTGCCAGAAAACCCCAGTCTTATTGCTGTTACAAGGTGGATCTAGGGCTTTCCACCAGTTGACTCCTTTGGTTGCTGAAAAGATATATAGTAGAAATTGGCCAAATGGGTGAATTCTTTGCTAGAGGAGTTAGTTAGATTTTCAATCCCTCTGACCAAGGAGGTTGATTGAATCCCCTTGCTCTGAAAAATCATTCACTCCATTTGACCAACATTTGGTCAAATTCTTCTAATTTTGCCAGTAAACAAAAGAGCCTGATTGAGACTAGGGTTTTGGATCTCCTTCTCCGCTTGCCTCGTCACTCAAGGTTGACACGGTTACAGGCCTATCTGCCACTCCGATGATAAGACTGAGTGAGAGTAATGTGTAACGAGTAGTAATGGATGTGTTCTAGTGGTTTTTGAGTACTAACAAGCTTTAAACGCTGGCTAATCTAGGGTTCACTACAACTCTTGTGGACCCTCAGTGTTAGGAAGAAAGCGCATATTGCAGCTCTACCTGTTAAAGGACTTTGTTGACAGACAAATTATGTGTCTATGTCATCTGGTATAACCATTGGCTTCATGGACTCTGTGACCTGCCCTATCATTAGAGAACCCAAGGAGCTCCTTGGAGACCCTTAACGTTTGTGCTTTCATATATATATGTATCAATCTAGCGATAATCTATCAAAATATCGCTAGATGTCGTTTTTGCATCACATAAAAGTCTGGTATTCTGATTGTGACTGTGTTGCAGAGAATTGGTGAGAGACAAGTAAGTACTGTCATACGTGTCAATCTTAGAAGTATCGCTAGATGTCGTTTTTACATCACATAGAAGTCTGGTATTCTGATTGTGACTGTGTTGCAGAGAATTGGTGAGAGACAAGTAAGTACTGTAATATATGTGCCGATCTTAAAAGTATCGCTAGATGTCGTTTTTGCATCACATCGAAGCCTGGTATTATAAATGTGACTGTGTTGAACACGAGGGAGAATGAGAAACAGAAATGTAAAACGCCAAGGTAAATGGCAGGTACAAAATAATAACACAGTGCACACGATAACTCGTACTTATATTCAAACTACTCTCTTTTATTTCATTCCGTCTATACGCTGCCACCAGCCTTACGTCTCTTGCGTTTCCAGTCATTACAACTTCGTTTGTGGCCTTTAACACCGTGGGGCCTCTCTTACGTCAGCGTAACCATGGTGACCAGCTATGGCATATAATTGAAAAGCTTTTATTTACAACTTAATTGCAGTCTGAAAGAAAACTAATTTCAATGTTCCTCTTTACAACTATTTGTGGCCTATTTGGAATATGACCTTGCACTCCTATTCGGCGTTTTATACACCGGATGACGACAAACAAACCTTCAAAGTTGTGATGGCAGCAGTTACATTCCATTTATGTCTCGTTTGGCAAACCATTGCTTCACATGCACACTCATCTAAGGTAATATCTGAAGGCACAAATGTTGTCCCGCTGTGACCAATTTGGAGACAAATGAAGTGAAGTAAAACTTATCACTTGGCTAGGGGCCGTCTGAGGCCAACGGTACATAAGCAATCCTTGTAACAATTCCTCGACAGGTTCTGCTTATCATCTGCCAAACTTGCAGGTTTTTCTGGACGCAGGGACGGAGCAGGGTGAAAGATAGGTTGAGATGTAGCATTTCGTTTTTGATATATTACATTTTGGCAAATGTTTGAAGTTGGTGGACAAAAAGCACGTACACATGCAGTTAACAAATGGAGGGGTGAAACTGTGAGTCCATGCCAGCATTGGCCCGTCGGACCGTCCCACACAAGACTCTTCTTCAGACTTGGCAGTAGATTGAAGAGAAAGGTGGTACATATTCGCGGCATCCATGCCTCCCCTAAATGGCAGATGGACTGTTCCACTCGCCACTAAAATACACGAGAACATTGCGGCCCCGCTCTTACAGATAAGGCTTTGGTCTTATTTTTCACGGAGCCAGGTCGGCGAGGATCTGCATCGCAAACGCAACACCATTTCCTGGGTAAGTCTACTCTGTTCAGAGATAGAGACGTTTTACCTCAGTTAGAACCTGCTGATGGATACTTAAGCTTGCAGCAGTGCCACCCCAAACAGTTTGAACTCACATGATTGCATGTTTGGTACCGACTTCAAACCGAAAACTTTGCCCCGGAATGTCAGCGGTTCAGTCTCGTTACCGACGTGAAGAAAGATGGAAAACACTTTTCTCAACTTTTACAAAACACGAGCTTGTACAAATAATTGGTATGAAGTCCAGATGAAAGTTATCTGTCGTAGTTTTGAGAAGGTGATACTCGTACATTTGCTATCTGTCATGTTTGCAGTCCAGTTGAACGGCTTTTCATGCTAATGATCATGAAAATCATTATTGTAGGATTATAGTAAGATGTAGCAAAGACTAAGAACTTTATTATACTAACATTAAATGTTTGCACTACTTTCGGACGGAACTGAAGTAATGTCAATTCATTCCCTTGCATTTTGTACTTTGTCTTTACCAAACGATACAATCAATATCTATCGCACCCGGCAGATGCGTTATCACTTGACAGCACTTCAACTTGTAAATAAAACTATCCATGTTACTATCTTTGTCACCTGTCGGATAGGGACGTAAAGCCGACTTCCGTGTATGAGGTAGCCTATGGGGCTAAACCTCTGCACGTAAAAAATCCCAGCACATTTATCGAGAAGAGTAGAGGTGACCTGGTGTGCTTGGCTAAAATACGCGAGCCGTAGCGAGGCCGCATTGCACTACTAGCTAACGAAAAAGCGCCATGCTTCGTCCATCAGTCTGAGATCGCCCGGTTTACCTTATTTTACCTTTGCATGCACCTTATCATGCGTCGTATCTAGATTCATGTCGGAACTGCTGTTTCGTGAAAGGAGTTTTACCTTACAGGCATAGCTAATTCAGAAAATGCCTATAATCTGTCTTGGCACGCGGAGTTTTCGGGTGTAAAAATTGTCTATGTCTTGGCGTCTTTCAGTTGCATACTTGATCGCAGTGTTAATCCCGTGTTTATCAGCTGATTTGGTAAAGGGAGATCTTATCGTTTTCTTCTTTACTATGGTGCTGACGGGAGAACGTAACGTCATGGTCTTCCCTCGCAACATCTGCTTGGAGATTTTGGTCCTGTCATAGCGGTGATGAATGTGGGAAGAAGATGTTCCGTACCTCAGGGTGTTCACATGGACTTGTGAGGTGACATGGAGCCAGCTGGAGGAAATAACTTGGACGTGACCTTGAGGAGTTCCTGTTCCTGTTCACGTTCATTCAGTGAGGTCACCTCAGGTCACTCACATGCTCCTATACAGTGCCCTTGACCTTAACACTTGCTCAAGTGGGAGATTCAGTAAATTTGTAACAACTCTACGACGATAAGCAGTAACTATAACCATATATATCTATTTTGCATGTCTTCTGTCGCTATTTTCACTTTTTTTCACACAACTTTGTCCTTTCCGCGGAATTTTTGTTCACTTTCCCATCCCCTCATGGCCTTCCTGACCTGTCCCCGGTAGTAAGCCAGCCTTGTAACATTATGCATTGATTGGTGTCATCTCAACCTTGTCTCTGCATATATCCGAACCCATACTTTCGGTAATCAAGTCTAATGTAATGCCAGCATTTCATTCCTCTATCTAATTTTCCAAGCGACACATCGACAACCTGTCCTTGTACATGTACAGCTGGGTGCAAATTATATTGCCTACAGTCGTGTCGGGCTGTTTTGAATCAGCGTAGAGGACATGTGCACCTTCAATGCAATCTGAAATTATGTCTGAAAGGTAGCATCACTGTGGGCGGTCTAACTTATCAGTGCTTGTGCATATATGAATACAAAACGGTGAAGGAAGGCTATGTGGTTATTCAATCAATCCATTGAAGTGCAACATAATTTCAAAGCATACGCGTGTCGACTCTATCCTAGCTGGGGAGGGGGGCGCCTATAACGAAATCCCGGGTGGATTCGGAAGTCCTTTCGGATGACAGGACTTAAAAAAGTTACTGAAATCACAAACACACAAATTGACTGACAAGGCCCTACCTGTGACACACCAAATGCCTGTTTCCAGTGTGATGTCAACATTGGAATGGAATTTTGCTTTATCCGGTGATGAAATGCCGAGGGAGTCAGAGGTGAAGTTAATCCAACACTCGCAGCAAAACCGCATCCCTCTTGGCACGCTGACAACTTATGCCAAAAGACGTCTGGCATACGAGATGATTTTACTCTGTTCGTCGATGACCATGGCATGACGTGTGCAGTTGTGGCTTAACAGGGCTATGCGGGCTCGGAAGGCTCTGCCGAAGTTTGGGAGCAGGTGGACAGTGCATACATCGATGAAGGTGAACACTAGAGTTTACACGGTAGATGTGTTCAACAAATATTGGGTTCTAAAGTATGGTACATGTATGACACATGTTCGAATCATTTCATTAATGCCATAAGGATCTGTGGACAATGTTCAGAAGAACTTTAGTTTTATTGTGCCCTTTAGTGATTGCCAGGAGACGGAACAGATGTTCTCAAACAGGCAGCTGATTTTGCAGCGCGATCTTAGCTATATGTCCCTGGTGCCACATCGTAAAACGTTGTAGTTAACAAAGATTGGATACCACAGAAAACCGTTATGACATCGCAGCGTTATGGCTTTTAGTACCTTTATGTTGCGTGGAATTACGGTTAAGCAGCTTGACCAATACAGACACGGATACATGTACAGACGACCGCCGATATAACATTTTTGTAACGTTAAAGTGAAACTTTCATGAAAACCAAGACTTCTCAAGTTTTATTTTGGAACAGCGATTTGCTATTGTACGAATCAAAGACCGGCGACGGAATATAATTGTGATTCTATCGTTGTCTGGAGCAAAAAGTACGTGTTATCGATAAAAGAGTTTTCTGGTGTTTTTCACAGATATCTATTTACATATTGTTTCAAAAAAGTAACCATTAGCCTTGACTCTCATATCACAGTTCTTTGTAAACCTTGACATCTGCCCATGTCTTTCCATCTTGCGGCCTCCAAGGGTACGCCTAATGAGATCTGAAGGCGTGTGCTTACCACCAAGGTCTGGCGCAAGCTAAGTCTTCAAGGTGAAGAAAATAACCGCCCACTCAGATTGATCGATGAAAGTAGGACCAAGTAAGACGTAAGGTCTGTAGGTTACGTCTCTCGTGTGTCGGCTGTTGTATACATCGCGCTTATTAGAGTCCTTAGACACTTTCAACAAAGTTGGACTGCACCAATACTTTGTCCGGAAGTATTCTACCACTTAAAGCATGAAAACGTTTTCAAGATGAGAATTACGTACTTTCTGTCGGAGTACACGGTCGTATGGACCTCTTACCTTACCATCCTTACTCCTATCATCTCTCCCTTCCCCCTCTCTCTCCCAGTCATTCGTAGCCTCGACACCTAGCATGCGGGCTGCGTTTCTTGGCTTCTCTTGCTTTTCTCCATTAGCGTACGCGTTGGTTTACGCTTCCAGTTACAATGCCCATGCTCAAGGCCAAAAGCCGTCGCAGCCCTCGTACTTAAACTCGTTCTTCAGCCACGGTCACGGAAAATGCAACAAGAACGACTCGACCACGATCATTGTGTACATAGACAGGAAGCCGTCTTCGGAACTTGTGAAGAAGAAAGGTTCCCTTGTTTCCCATTACTACCTAACCTGCACTCAAAGGTTACTGAGTTAGGTAATTGACTTTCTAGATCTGTTATGTCAAAGTCATCACTGTCACGCTAGTAGTGCAAGACAACAAAACAAAAATGTACATGTAATATGATGTATGTGAAGTGGTTAAAACTGCTCGAGAAATGGTGGAAAACCTTCGAAGTCCTTATTTTTCTGGCAGTAGGCAACATCTCACTAATGGACTAAAAGACTTCTTATTAGATTTGCCCCTTTCACCTTTGCCAAGCCTCTACAGTTATATTTATAGAACAGAAATAGCTCAATTTGCGAGCTTGAATATTTTATGAGCCGGGGTCTCTCTCCAGCTCACAAGGTTAAAACTGTGTAGAGTAAAACTACAGAGATTAATGGGGAAGTAAAACCGGTTAAAATGTGAGGAGTAGACAGAGAATGGAAGCCGTGAGGACCAGTTATATAGAACCACTTCGACGAGAAAACATTTCTTCGTATATTATTGGTATACATTCATTAGACTCTGCTGTCAGTATTGGGACTGTTTGAAGTTTTTGTGCACATTTATGAAAAACTGCTTCATCTATGCTTGCATTCAAAAAATTTTTTTTTGCATTTGCGTCTCAAATATCCAAATGATTTCAATGTCCAAATTTATCATCGAGAGGCAACGAATAGTCCTGAGAGTCCTCCTTAACTTTTATCGCTAAAAAGTTGCCACAAATGCACTGGATATTTAAAAAGCTTTTAATACGTAACTTGCTCTATTTTGTACTGGAAGACAGAAGTAATAGAAGGTTTGTACCGGCTGTATATGTGTTGATAAACTAGGCGAAGATAGAACTCTTCATAGACCTCTATGGTTTGGTCTGTCTGCTTCAATCAGCAATTATCCTTGATGATAAGTTATACCAGAAGGGTGCTCGTGTTTGTATAATTCCCTCAAACTACGATCCAGGGCGCCGTTGCAGATTTGTATTGGGAGACTACAGTGTGGTTCAGACAGAGAGTGTCGGAACTAATCACGTCCTTACGTTCTTCCCCTGTTTGTTCTCTGCCTGATACTGCAGTGAAGAAAAGGAAATTTCACGCTGACAATTATGTAAGATTCTACTCATACATTAACCTTTCCTACAAAATCAGGCGTGATGCGGGAAATATACTGTAAATCATCCATGTATTGACTTTCCTCCATGCAGGTATCGGGTATGTGACAGTAATCACCCCTGTTTTTTCAGAGAAAGATATTAATAGAATCTGTCTTAATATCAAGGTTAACTTTATATGCAACGTTTATATACAGTTTTCTCAATATCATGTTATTGAAAGTTATATATGATGTTCCTTTAGAACAGATCACTTTACATCGACAGTTATTAATAGTCCTCTGTAGGATTGACGTTGACTTTCATATGTGAGCTAGTAATTACGAACGTGGCCTTGGTGTAGATTTCATTTCAAACGATATACTTAAGTATTTGCCTCCCAATAGGGGGGGAAATATAAAAAAATGTCCTCTAGTTATGAATACTATTCTGTAAAGGACGTTTTGCCCTTCAGCATGTAGAAGTGTGTAGAAGTTTTAATGACTTAGCTACAGTCGTTTCAGAGGCTTCGTACGCCTACATGTGTCAACTATAATTCATCCTTTAACTTCACACATATCCCATCGGTATCGGTCCAAGAACAGCCGCGAAGTTCACCAATTGAAGGGCCATGCGTGGTCCCATTAATCATATAAGATACGTCGAGACGTCGACATCACATACATCAAGTTAACTGGTCTCTTCAGATCTTTTATCGTGTATGATGTATCACCTACCAAATGTTGCACTTCGCCTGAGATCTCATCGATCAAATGTCATCTTTCATAATCTGTGGTGGCGAGATTGAAAACCAACTGTGACTAGAAGAATATAGCTATAAGTTGACTCCCAACCGCCAACCCACGCAGCATTTTTTTTTCACGAATGGAGGATAAACGTATTTTTGATTTGAGAATAGATATTTGGCAAATCACAAAAATAGAACGTCTTAGAAATCACTTGTATTATTTTGTTGTATCTTAAAACGCAGCGGACGATGCGGATGGATTCCATTTCTTATGCGTTATCCTTGCTGTGCGAGAATTAAGCACACGTCTTACAGGCACGCTGGAAAGGGTTTATAGACTTGCAATGGTAGGAGGCAAACGTAAGACTACGGCGTTCGTAAATAAGATAACTATACCCCAGGTAACAGGGCCTATTAACGGGAAGTAGATAGCTAGATCGAACAGACATCTCCGCGCCATAGCCACAACTAGGACTCTGTCTTGCTACTGGGATGGATATCATCTCGTCCAAGTTAATGCTTCTATAGATTACTGGCTCATACTCGTACGTGTACGTCCGTGTAACGCATGCCCAAGGGGGATACCTAAAGCACGAGTGTAGTTCATGCGTGAGTTTTATTGTTCTAGAAAGATTTTTACTTATATTGAGGAGGCTTAGGGCTTATTTAATCTTGTGATGCGGGGTTTAACGACAAGAATATCCCCTAGGGAAGGCAGAACACTGCATATACAGATAAGAGCGCTAGCTCTTTCACTTGAAGTAAGCGTTAACATGCCTCTACCCAAAGGTAAATCCAAACCATACCATGTATAGAATAGCTGTTAAGCCTTTACGTCGTATATTTATCCTTTGTGTTAAAATTTGGAGACTTAAGACTTAGACGGATAGATGCAGAAGAGGCGAAGGAACTATACCACTGATAGACAAGCTTCCCTTTCCGCTCCCTTACCATATAGTTAACGGCTGGTCCCCCAAACTTTCTTTCCAAGTCCTGACGAAGAGATAAACTGGTGGAGCAGCAGGAAGTCTTATCGGCATAACCTGCCCGAGATTGAGGAGATCTTAGCTCCGGTAATGAACCTGACCGAGATCAATAGAAAACAACCGCCTCAGGAGACCCCAGGAGGCCACGAAAGTCAACATCTTAGTTTGTAGTTGGAAGATCAAGGTCATACAAGTTTGTAGTTGGAAGATCAAGGTCATACAAGTTTGTAGTTGGAAGATCAAGGTCACACATGCCTGTTGAGCAAAAGTGCGGCTAAAATCAGCTCTTTCCGAGGTTGAGACGTTTTGCCATATCCGTGCTTTACTGTTTCATCATGAACAACTGCGCTCTTCTCTTGTAGTTTTACGCTACTTTTCAAAAGGGCTTAAAGGTCTGGGCTTGTGGCAACTTAAGACTGGGTTTCAGGTACTGAGCAATTATTGTCCCAATCTTCGATAGTAGCGAGATTTGTTGCTGCTTTGGTTTTTTCATTGAACGGGTAAAAATCGATGTGGTGATCAAATGTCTTTCATTGAACCAAGTTGATGTGGACGTACAAAGGTTATGATAGATATGGCAGGTAATGTTGACATATTGAAAGAAATGAGGTTGGTAGATAGATGGATAAATAGACAGGTGGATATATAGATAGATAGATAGATAGATAGATAGATAGATAGATATATAGATAGATAGATAGATAGATAGATAGATAGATAGATAGATAGTGATAGATTTAGGTGAAATGCATATACAAGGAGTTCCACAAAAATGCAAAACTGCGAGAGAAGAGCGCAGTTGTTCATGATGAAACTGTAGAGCACGGCTATGGCAAAGTAAGTCATATTGATAAAATCCGGCTGTTTTCTTTATTTCTATGCACCTTCTCTGCCTAAACGCTTGACATAACTTCATTAAGCCCATCTTAGTAGATGATACCACACAGAATTTACTAACCCACAGACGTGCCCGTTACACGGTCTAACTGGGGCCTAGTGATCATGAGCCTAGTGGTGAAGTTCAGCTGGCGCCGGGATGACCAGCGGTCGCCACCTACCGCCTAGCAGTCTAACTGCACGAGACGACTGCTGGACCTCGAACATTTCCGCATCGACCTCTCTTCTCCTGTCAAGGTATCGTGCTACTCACTCTCTATATTGTCTCTGTATATCTATGTTATGAGATAAGTTGTATGGTGGTTATCTACACCCTCATTTACCTTGTAGCCAAGATTTACGTGCCATTGCAGACACATTTGCGGTGAGAAGCGATCGCATTTCTCACCATGTTCGTTAAGTCTTCCCTAGATTTTTTGTGCAGATGTGGGTACTAGCCCTCTCGGGGATTGAAGCCTATTTCGAATCCTTGTGTGTGTACCTCAGCAAGTAATCCTGTGTGGGTCTAATGACAGCTTATGTACATGTAACGTTGACGTTAACACCGTGTATCAACACAAGTGTATCATACAGTCAATCGCGGGCTATCGTAGCGTGTAAATAAGCCCTATGGAGTAAGTATATTCTAGCAAGATGCTCCGAGCAGATAAGCTAGAAAAACTTCTTTTGTGTGGCACGAGAAATTCCGGGTAAGCGAGCGTGTCCGATATGCAACCGCCATACAAGCCGTCATGTTGGTTTGTGTGGTGACTGCAAGAAACCGGTCAGGAGCGAAGGAATGGCAAGGAAGAAATGGTTTTAATTAGTTTGAAAGAAACCAAGGAATGACAAGGAAGGAGTGGTTTTGATTACACACTCCCTAGTCTAGTCTGGGAACGCAATACTGTATTAGAATACAAAATCACTGCATCCTTAGCGTACGCACATTTTAGCGTAGCGGCTATCATAATAACCAGAATGTTTGGTGAACTAATCCCCATCTCTTTGTATGATGTAACGCGAAAAGTCAAAATAACTACTATGTCTGCTACCTCACAGGGAGGCTAGTATACATGAGAATTCTACTGCTTAGATTGTGAAGAGGAAATACATAATGTATTTACAGTTTGAACATTGCTGAGAGATTCCCTTGGGTGGCTAGAAAATGTTACCTACCGCTCCCCATTTCCCCCTAACTCCCCTGTTCGCCCGCATGTTCCCCGGTTTTACTTTGATCAATGACTTCTATGGGTTTCTATCACAAATATGTGTCCATAACAAGAAGCCTGACAACTGTCATGTAACACCGTGTCCATAAACACAGAACGCTAAGGAATGCCTTACGTTATGTCCTCAGCCTACTGTACATATCAACAAACTTTGCAAATCGCTTTAAGCTTTGTCATCACAAAATGACAACGTTATGTTCGTTTTCCTAATTTTTCATTGTGACATTGTAGAATTGTGGATACTGTATATGATTTTAGTTATTCATTGTGTCAACCGGAGATTGAGTTGAGCCCTCGGAATAAGCCAAAAATTGCCGATGAACTCTTCAATTCACTGCGACCCTGTGCAGATAGACCGCCGCCTGGCTGTCTTAAATCGTCAAACGAAGTGCAGGGGATTAGGAAAGCAAACTACACGAGACAGGTGTGTACAGAGAGGAACTTGTGACCTACTGTTGTAACTAGTGAAATACGACTATCTCACCCAGCAACGAAATCACGAAAAACAAATAAAAGAACGTGCAAGATAGACCCTTCCTGTAACACAACGAGTCCTGGACGATTCGGTGAATGACGTGGTTTCTACCGTAAGGCCATAGCAAGTAAATTTTATGGATGACATCCTACGGACACTTCAAAATTAATGCGAGAGGGCGGAAAAAAAACAAGGCAGGCCAAAAAAACAAGATTTCTACATTTTCAGATTTTGAGATCGTCAACCTCGTTGAACAAGAATTTAGGCGGTAAAACATGATATCATACCCAACAGGTCTTCTGTCGCTGTATTCAACAGTATTACCTGTCCTTGCAGATGTGTCTTTATTAAATAGAACAAAAAAAGACCTAATGCTGTACCATCTTCAAGGTAGATACTACATTGGGTATTCATTTGTAATGGAACACCCTGGACTGTCAACACTTGCCATCAAACACGAGGAATTGCGCCTCAAGTTTGCTGGATCCCTGGAGGTCTCTGAGTTTAGAGACTGGCTACCAGGCAGAACACAGGGCTCAATCACTGACAGAGTGACTCATAAACCGAACTGTCTGGAAGCCATACTCTACCTATATTGCGCCAACTGTTACAACACCGATTTGTCTCTAAAAGCTTTGAAAAAAGAAGTGACTAAATAAAATTTTCAATTATTGTACAAATGGTTTTGATTCAGTGGCAACATCACATATAAAATGAATGAAATACAACATTGTATCAAAGTAAAAATAAAAGAATAAATCAGAGCCTTGTCTTGCAGATGGACGTTCATGACATATTTGCCCTTTTTTGGCATGTTGACCACCGTCGCAGGGCAACAAAATTTCTTGTTTTTTTTTCTGAAATCAGGCGAAAATCAATGCGCGCGAGGATGTCATCCATAAAATTTAATTGCTGTGGCCTAAAGGTAGCGTCGAATTCACATTCACGGGATTCCACACCCCTCACGCCATCCTTCTGTGTATGTGTTTGTAAGGGGAGAAGGTGTAGCAATGTGACCGCATCTGGCACTTAGCAAAAGACAAGGAAGCTCTATGTCTGACATGCTGAATGACATTCTAAAGAGTAGGAGGTCTTTACGTCAACAGGAGAGGGTAACGCACCCAGTATGGTTAGCCGTGTACACTTAATACAAACAAGGGAGGGCTGATGACATTTGTAGGTTAGGTAGTACTGGTCTCCATCTATACGATCGACAGGCAAATACGTCATACTCATTTGTTTGGTGTACCTCTGACCTAGAGTACCTCATTTTATAGATTGACAGGAAATAAACCAGTCATCCATTCATTCACTCTGACTTGCGTAACTGTAATTACTATGCTTATGTAGACGAGTAGGAGAACAGTTAACATTGGACAGAGACAGCATGTGAATGGGGGGGGGGCGGTAGGTACAAACTCTAGAAACAGACAAGAGACAATGGAAAACATTGACGGCTCGCCTCAACACTTCCTGATACGGGATGATGATGAACTGTCAGTGCTTAACCTGTTCGTCCAAGTCACTTTTGTTTGTAATCCTAATCATAAAACTACTTTATCTCCAATGTTTAAGTACAGACAGGGTATTATTTATTTCCGTTGAAAAAATCAAAATATGCGAAATACAATAAAGTCGAAAAGAGCATAGTTAATGGAAAGAAAGTTAGGTTTAAACTTGAAGTGTTTTCTGTGATGCGCCCTTCAGAACTTCCGTCAGGGATGGAGATGTCTGATTGCCAGCTTTAAGGATCATTGATTCCTCCTTTAATGGACACTGTCAGGTCGATACGAGGCTACCGCAGTCATCAATTGATTATTTTACTGTTTTTACGGCCATGAAGTTGACAGGGATGACGTTTTCTGTGAACTTTGTTGAAGCCAGCTTCCATCGCTTTTATCATTCACAGATACTCTTACCACGATAAGTATAGATACCACCTGCTGAAACTGCTCTAGAGTCTTCTATTCGGAGACGATTAAAGGGGGATTCACCACCCTGTAATTCATCATTATTAGTGCAGAGAACTGATGATGGAAAACGCGTTTATGGATTAAATCGATTAGAATGAAGGTTTATAACAGCGGCATTGTTTAAACTTAAGTACTTAAGCCAAAATGCGTATTCATAGTGACAAATGCACGTTTGGATGGGGTGCATTCGTAGTGCCACCGAGAGGAATGGAGAAGGCAATGCTCTCAACTGAGGCCCCTAAGGCCTACCTGGGGAAGATGTAAGTCAGCATTCATAGTGGCATTTCGCTTGCAAACCGCTCACAAACATATTTTCTCATCTGCTGAAGTCATCTTGAAAATAACTATGTTGACAAAGAGATATTACCAGCTCCCGTGCGATGACTACATTATATCCTTTCCTGTACCGGAAATCCCGTTCCTGTGACAGCTGAGTAAATGTGACATATCCCAGGCGCTTCCGATCGTACATAACACAGGGAACAGGTCTTCAGAGATCACGGGAGATAAGCTCTTAGAAATGTCATCGCCGCTGCCAATTCTAACTTTAGTGGACCGAAGTGACATTCGGTGGCGCCTACAAATGTAGAAATGATTTTGTCCCACTATACCCAGCTAAAATGTGTGCACGACTGTTATTTTTTTTAGGTACAGTAACAGTGTAACAGACCAGAGAAGTACTCAACAGTGGAGCATTTCCTGCAGGTTATAGACAGAATGCGCGGGTAGCATTTTTGTAAAGTACGGACACGATAACAAGACGATGGCGTTGACACCTGGAGGATTGATAACAACACTATCTTCAGTAGATCAATAACAAATATATCTGACTGAAGTGCCAAGAATTATGTCCCTAATGCTAGGGTATACTCACACCCACCCATCCGCACAATCGGGTATAAACTAATCCTTGTGTGTTATTAATGCGACTTATACATGTAATAAGCACCTTGGTGGAACAGTTGATATTCCGGATTCATCTTCTATATTTGGGGATTGAGATCACTAGAGGAAGAAGTTGGAAATACCAAAGTTGAAATTAAAGACGGAATAAGCTTCATAGGAGAGAAAGTCACGTAATTTCTCAGAAATTCTGCGATCTACCCTCTCCAGACCTTTCATTAAGGGAATACCCCTTAAGACGTTGCATTAAGGATCTCAGAGTGCCAAAGATAAGGCCCTACCGCAGGTGGTTTTGTGTTCGATAAGGTTGATTGCTCTCGTGAAGCAATGAATTTCAAGCGAGTACATCGATACGTGTTCCCTGTGGCTAGTAGTGGACTTTGTTTAATACTGTCTGTCTGACATAGTATATACATGTGTACAAGTCTCAGCGACCTAGACATGGCCATGACATGACAGGGTAAGTTACCATTGCTCAATCCAGGGTACCCACTTGGAATATGAAGACCCTATAAAAGTGGTGGTGAAATATTGCTAGATCTGATGCTGTGCTATGAAAATGTCTAATATATTTTTGTACAACGTTGGCGAAATGAGTTGTAGCACACCGCGTGACACGCCTGGAAGATATTTCTACCTATAGAGGAACTAATAAAGCGAAATGATGTAACGGCTACAAAATAATCTTCTGCAGAGGTGAATTATCTTTTATATTCCAACATTCCCATGGCTGGTAGCGTGGATACCATCTCAGTTAGTTTATGCCGGGCCGGGGTTGCTAACTTGGATGGCATCCAAGGTACAAGGCTGTATTATATAATGGTGGGATTTTTTCCTCACAAAGTTTTACTCTCTTGTCGTTGTGGTCTTTCTATTAGGCACCTGGGGTTTGAGCCTCGGGGCATGTTTGCTATCTAAGATCACCAGGTTGCGTTTATCGTTTCACCACAAGGGGTAGCCTTCTTTGGTACAGGTATTTTATTGGTGACCTCAATCCGTTGTATTTCTGGAAAAGGCAGCCAGCATTCCCCGATGGATTGAAGATGTACATGTGTACATGGTGTCTGTGTTCGGCTTTCCATTAACATGTCACGAGAAAAATATCCATATCGATATCTTGCCTTTGATTATTTATAGCCCTTCGATCCTTTCCATTTAATTCACCCTCAGCTGCATTTCGTGTGATTTTTGTTGAGGGAAAATATCAAAGATCTCTGGTGTCTCTCTATGGTGTGATTATTTCATTAGAGCCTTTAGCTTCGGGGCACCTAACCGAGTATGACATTACCCAGGTGCGTCCTCCTGTTACATAAATGGAACATGACTGATAACGCAGCAGATAAGATGTCACAAATATCAATGTTCAAAATGACCTTCAAAGGGCGGTCTTGATTACTAGAACACCACGCGCGACGCACCCAGTGGACCCAACAGACCGAAATGACCTTTATAAAAGTGTTTTTGAATACTACAATAGTACACACCGAGTGTCCTCCGACCCGCACAGACCACTACGACGCTACAGAGTGGCTTCAAATGTTACATGATACTGTGATTCAAATAACCCTTGACATCATCTGACCAAAGTGACCTTCAAAGAAGCGACTTCAAATGCTAGAGTACTACATCAAAAGTAACCTTCGATATCGATATCGTATCCAAGTTTCAAAAATCCATTTCAGCGGCCGAGTGAAGTGGAACTTCTGACATTTTGTGGGACGGTTCCCTGCTTTATGGTGATATAAATAGACGAGACAGGCATTACTGCGAGGCTATGGATAATTCCAAGGCTTTCCAAGACAGAATGATAAGAGGGTGATCTTGTCAGACCTGGAGCTAAATATGTCGAGAAGAACATTGCCTGTCGTTATCTCTCTACCACAAAATGAACTGAACTGAATATCGTGCATCACAATATGACTTCGGACGTTTTGATAAGTCTACAGAAGGCCAGGTTACGTCGGTGAAGGCTAGACATCCAGGTGATAAGATACGCCAAAAAAACAGTTACTCAAGCAACTGGATATGATTTTGGAAACGGTCAGACATTTCAGGTAGCATCCACTACCTTTCGTCAGTGACACTAAGAGACTGCAGGAGACAACACTTGAGCTCTTGTTCTGAAACAACAGGAGCTTCTTCACTAATTGGCATTATCCTTGTCTTGACTTGTCTAACTTTTGTTTCCTTTTGGACTTTCGCAAAAAAAAGCAGGTTGTTGATGGTTACAAGACTCCAGACGTGTCATGGAACATGTCTTCATTCCTCGCTGAGTGACCGGCTCAGGTCAAAATGGTTGAACACTTACATACTCAAAGGACGTCTCAAGGCTAGAGTCAAATCAGGACTCGGCTTAAGTTGTGTTTTACGAGCAATGGCATGTTCGATCGCCGTAACCGCACATGCTGGAGAGAACGTTTACTTAGGGGAGATGGGAGTTTTCAAGAAAGATTGAACACCTATTCAACTGGTGAAAGCTAAGCTGACCACAAACTGACATGGCATTTTACTAAATCAATACTGCTCCAGGGCTCAGTCTACATGTCTTACATGAGGCGTCACTATAGATATGTATCTCTCAGACAGACAGCTGAGATGTTATCTTAAACTTGTATACTCTTCAACCTGTTGCCAGGCTGGCGAGAAACTTTCGAAAAAATGCTTGTAGTGAGGAAGTGTTTTAGGCATATGATTTAATATCTGTCTCTCGTTTATTGATAGTTAGTCGCGACGGCAACAAACTATCAAAGGAAAGTCGTGACTAAAAGAAGAGTTACATGACTGCGAGCACCAATAACATTTGCGTGTTTTTTTTTTATCACGTACTCCCTTGTTAGTGCAAAAATAAGATAGCAATTCTTTCTCTTGAATAAAAGTAACGTTACGCCTTTGTTGGTAGAATCCACAGTTTGGAGCTTTGTTCCAACACAAAGGAAGTATCACGAACTCTTGGTCTAATTGACAATGTCCACTAATAGGAGATTCAAGTACTCTTTTACACACAAAGCTTTACATAGGATTTTTTCACCTCCATGTAACATTGAGTACCACATTAATGGCTCGTAATAAACCTCTACAAAATAATTGGCGGTAGTGCAGTACGTGTCACGACATGAGCACCATTACGGCCGAAAGGCCTGCCTACCGGGCACAAAGATACAACGATGTAACGTCCTTAAAGGACATTGTGGTTCTCACTCTTGACCTAATTGGCGTGCACGTACGACTGCTGCACCATTGAAGCTGCGGTAACGACATGCTTCAGATCACAGAAGTGTTTGTGAATGTCTTAGAATTCTCGTCAAGACTTATTTCTTTCGAAATGGTTATGGTAATTCTTCTCTGCTTTATGAACAGGTGTTGAGTGTTGCCTAGGGGTAGAGTGTTTAAAACTGGGCCAGACCAAATACTTTACTAACAGTAAGGGACACTTTCTCTGCTTATTAGAGCATGGGAGTTGAACACAATTCCGGTTCTACTGTAGCCTACATGGCCCAAATGCTATAGTGACGGAGCCGTTGAGATTTTCGCAATCACTAATGTGCGAATCTGATTGTGATCGAGTAAAGTTCGTGCCTTTGGCGTCCCGTTGCAGTGTGCGTATGGCTCAGCGTAGGTGTATTAATGCGGAATGTTGTTTTATAATTTCTTTTTCTTGGCGGTGATAAGGAGGCAAGACACATCAGGAAAAAAAATATCGTTGATGATGATGCTGGTCGACCGTGGACATCTTTTGCTTGACAAATGTTACACTGTCCGGTCCACACATCTGCATACCTTATCACGATATGTGGCATTTTGCTATTTCAAATTGGCATTGTCGTGTCGTCAAGTGACTTCTCAAGGTCAAATGAAATGACACTGTGGCTGTTTCATTGCACATCTCCAGGGCTGAGGAGAGGGGATTGGTGAGCTATCGAGAAGAAATGTTCGAATCTCTGTTAGAGATTATAAAGTTTCTCTGAAGCCAAGTGGTTTTGTAAAGGACTGCTCGACATTGTTTTTGCTATAGTAGTTGTAGAGCAGAATCTAAGAACATTGAAGACAGAAAGATATCTCTCAGCATGCGTCGTGTTATTGCCAACCATGGTGTGTTGCATCCGCATTCACGCGAAAAAGCTTTTTTTTAACACATAGGCGGATGATCTTGATAGATATGACGTTTTTGCGCTGACGTCTTTGTGCAATCTGCAGTAGACGGATCCCGCTTGGGCCGTTTGTCAGGATTTTGGCAAAGAGCTTTAACCTTAGCTTCTGCCAGACACAGATAAGAGGCTAATATACAATCTATCGCGGGTCTGGGTCTGAAAAGGGGGATTGAAAAAGAATGTTACGACAACCATAGCAGGATGTAGAATTGTGAAGTGCATAGTAACGTCAGCTAACTATTGTGTAGGGCTATCCTTTGTTCCCCTATATTGTTGTTTATCAAGTTAGGGAGCGGAAGATTTCATTTCACATATCTATCATGTTTCCTGATAGTGTTCAATCACTCAGGTGATTACTCTCCGCGTTATATGATTGTATAAACATATTTAGGGGGATACTTACGGAGGAATTTCTCACTGTCGTGAACCCATACCTGATTCTGGTCATCTACATCCCCGGGGTTCTGAAGTTCAAAAGTTCTGTCGCCTTTTCGGGGATCATTGAGCCACCAAACACGACAACTTTTGCTCCGTATGGTCACTTGCGGTGACATACAAAGTTATTGATGGCTTGCGCGGCTGTTGAAAAATGCAAAGCCCTCTTTATCAGTTGGATTTTCCATTGGATTTTCAGTTTGTCACTTCGACAAGACACCAGTTCAAGCTATGACCCTGTAACTTATCCGAGTGGTTGGGACAGATAAAGGAGAATTTGACATAAGCGCCAGAGAAAGATAGGACCATAGAGACAGATGATAAGAACCTTGGCTGACAGTTAGGGTTGATCAGTAAATGGGTGTCTACCGCAGTTTCTGACACACTGATTCATCATAGGCTGACGGCAGTCGCCAGGATGCATTTCTGGAAGACCACAGAAAGCCCTAGTATCAAGGACTTTATAATGTTGATTTTTTTTCTGGACTGCCACCAAGAAAAAGTCAGAGATTGATGACTGGGAAGATAAAACAAAGTAGCAAGGAAACAAGCAACCGTGCGTGTACATATATTCTACATATATATAAAAGCTTCTAGAGGTTCTATAAAGCATGCTGATTTTAGGTTTGAACAAGTTGACCGAGCGGGACCTGATATTGAAAACTTGATATAATTCAGTTAATAAATCATTGGTATGGCGTATTTATACAAATGAGTTTGTAATTGGTATGACTGGGTTTCTGCCGGATCAATCATTGAATTTGTAGTTGTTTCTTAATAAGAGCGATGGTGTTCTCATACATATGTACCTGTGCTCAAAGGAGAAAACCATTTCGAATGGATTACGGCAAAATATCTGCACTGTGCAAGGTAGGGTAATGTTTTGAAGGTACGTTTGTCTTCGCAATTAAATGTCAGCAAGTCATATTAATGATTGGCGTGTGTATTTAAGATAAAGGGTTATGACTAAAGCAATTTATAAGCATAGCAAAAGAAAGCTCCAGATTTGTGGGTAGTATACATTGATAAATGAGGCGTGCGTAATGAAACCACGGGACCTGTCTCGGCAAGCTGTCACGCGTGCTGCTGCGTGAGTCTGGATATTGAGACGACTTGTTTCTTAGATCCCGAAGTTGACGAGCTCTCCATCATTTGTACTCTGTGATTACCCCAGTGAAACAACAGGATCATAAAAGCATTTATAATTCAAATCTACCTGTCAAGAAACTTTGCTTTGTAGACCTTTAGTTGCAAATTACATCCCCTATCACATAAAAGGTAAAAGTTCCATAGCCGTTTCGAGGCCCTAGGCCTCGGGGTAATGGGTTGTTAATCCACTGTGTCCTGGGCATGGTAATGGCAGGCGGAACCACACGCACCCTTTTACCTCCATAACCAAAGCCAGGTACTTATTACATATTGGTGAAGTGGGAGGGGGAAGGTTGTGTTAAGTGCCTTTTCCAAGGCCACAACGTCTAGCCTCTCGATCCCGTGTCCGCTAGCCTAAACAGTCGGTCATCGGCGTTACTTGTACGCTACCGCTAAATCGTTGAGTAAGAGGATGCAAGGGAGCGAGTGTTAAACTAACGATGATGGTACATTGGCTACAACTTTACCAGTATTCAATTATTTTTCTTGCTCTTTGTCTTCTGTGTCTTATATATTCATGTCTCATTCATTTTGCAAATACAACGGCACGTGTGTGCAAAATATCTACCATCCAAAGGAATTATACTCTGCGAAATTGAAGAAAAAATATCCAGAAGGGATTTCTCTTGTGGCCTCTTTATTCGTGCCTTTTACTCCAAATCACTTGACTATATATAGTTTCTGGATTTCTATAGTCTCCATTCCCTGAGGATCTGTAGAAAGGCTTAATCAGCATGCGCTGTGGACACGCTGGCTCTTCAGGCTCTGTGAAAACTGATAAAGAGGGCTTTGCGTTTTTCAGCGGACATAGAATGACAGCGCTAAATTGGACCGCGAAAAACACTTAACAACATGTTGAGCTAGCACATGTCCAACCAACGTGATGTGTGTAAAAGACCGGCGGTGCAGGTGCATTGATTAGCTCTAGTTTAAAAATCTCTCTTCTTAGAAACATTCCAACACATTTGCAGTCGCAACGTATGATATCTGTATCACATTTAGGTCCAGTCTTATTGTTAGATTTAGAAGGCCATAGCTTCAATAAGATGGGTTCCAAATCCGGAACCAACCAACGTAGTCGCGGCTATATTGAAGGTTTAAAACGGGACTCCAAAACCTGTCTGAGCACTTCTGAGAAGTTCCAAATGATCTGTACAATGTATATTAGATAAAATAAACTGTAAACCGTCGTAAACCCATTCTTTTATTGCTGGATGAAAAGAGATAGACATAAAGATGGTTCCAATAACACAAACGGCATTCCAGTGACCGTCTCCTATACTAGTGTCGTAAGCCATACACACAGCTTGCTTGAAATACAACTCTAAAGATTGCAATATGTCTCCTTCTTATGCAACTGATCGCTATGTAACCTTCTTATGTAACTAAACTCTCAACTACAATCAAGACACTTGCATCTCCCAATCGGTCATTTGCATTTTGAATACCAATAGAAGAAAGTGTCTAATTACATGTGAATAACTTCAGAAGACGTACGCGTATAAATGTGATGATTAGAATTTTGATAGATGGATACTCCATGGTTAACTAGGGGTACGCTACCATGGTACCTGCACCTGTCTCCTAATCTAACATTTCTAAGTACGCAGTAGTCTATTACTCTTAGTTGTATTTAAACTTTGGTTAACGAATACTGATGCATGGTTAGTTCTCAATGGACTTCTCACATGTTAGTTTAGGAACTAGAATGGTAAATGGACTTACTTCTTGGCTTGTCGATCTCCAGAGATCAGGCGGGCCAGTCGGGGCCATTCATCAATGACATCAGCAAGGACAGGGCAAGAAGTTTTCCCGTAGACTTCTTTCCTTGAGACACATTTACCACATCCTCTTTTTCTGTTCTCTTGCCAGAGGACACAAGTAATGAGCCTATAGATCTAAGAAGGACACAATGGGATTAAGAACTTACGAAGGGGCAGCACGTTTCCCGACGTCTAAAACTAGAAGGAAGCAGACGAACAAGCTTCAACCATCATGTTTCCGCTGCGGTATTCAGTTTTAATCGCATTGGCGGCGACTGAGGGGCGAAGTTCAACCAGAACAAAGTGATTGATGAGCAGTCATACCGCACTAGACATTTCAGCTTTGACCTTCCTTTGCTTTTCAAGGTACTTTATTCATGAAAGCGAAGAACCGAACATAATCAACAGGGGATGTTGTACGTTAGGAGTTTCCCCTCATGATAGACGACATATGGAATTGTTGGGACAGGTACATTTGGTCATCGAGTGTTTGACTTTATTATCATCGTTCAGAAACTATGAAATAAGTTAAATCACTATCATTCGCTTCCATGCTGAAAAAGAATGAATAATGATATACATGTATTGGCTGGTCCTGCTTTACTGCGTAAAATTGTTCCGCATTTTCTGAACCTTGTAGGCAGACAACCGAGCTGATGCTTAATATAACAGTCTTAAAATGCATACGAAGGCATGTTTGGTGAATTGCTCTTTATTCCCTTCCAAATGTTATTGATTTCAGATATTGTGATTACGTAAATGATCCCTGGTGGCTGACAGGAGCACGGAGCGATATGACCCTGAATATAAACGAACGTCATTTCTGGTTTAACGTAAAGTACCATCTTAAAAGTAACGGAAGTCAGGTTTACTGCGCTTCGGCTCTGCTTAGATTAAAGTCATTCCAGGTTTGGGATATTTGCTGGTCTTACTCAAACCAAAGTGACAGCCAGATTATTGAAGTACACTTTATTAAGGACATATCAAATCATCTACTTAAGCAATGCCATCTTAAATTGGATTTTCAATGTGCAGCTTTATTAGAAATTGCGTGTATCAACGTTGGCACCCAGATTTTGCCCTGAGGGAAAATGAAATAATTGAATGGGCGTAGTTAAAGAAAGTGCAAACGTAAGTAGTCTACAACCTAAACAATTAATCAAGTAACAATAAAAAAATGAGACAAATAGAATTTCTTCAAATAAGGCATCCAATCATGAAAGACTTACACAAAGTTTAGCAAAAAATTAACCTTTTCTTATAGTGACACAGAGGTCGAAAGATTCGAATTCAAGCTGCATTCAGACACATCAAAACAAATTTCTGATGCACTACGAATAGAGGAGTGCAAAATTTATTACCGGAGAAACTAGTTATTTTCCAATCTCCTCTTCGCTATTATGTCTCTGTTGAATGGTGATGGCTTATACAAAAGATGGTAAAAACTTCACAATTTTAACACGAATTCACGTGAAGTCGTCGGATGAGGTGGTATATCATGTCGGTGACATAGTCATGTATGAACGACCACTCCCGACATGGTGTAATGCTCCTCGTGTTGAATAAATCATGGAGGTGGATCAATCAATCTTCCTGTACGAGGAATAAATGCCAAGATCCACCAGATGGTCCCGACAGAGCGATGCCATTGGCATGATAAACTGAACAGCTTCAGAGGAACGTGGCCTCTTCGGATCTCCGGAGAAATCTGTGGAGGAGTTCTCTCCCACTGGATTCGTCATGTACTCTTCAGGAATTTCTTCAGTTCTTCGAACCCCGAAGTTTCTTTTTTTATCTATCCCTAGTGCATCACACAAATTAAGTAGGCAAGGCAAAGTTGTGCAAGTTATACCAACGCCGCCACTTGTACAACAAGAAAAAAAAGAGAGCAACATTAACTATGGTACAAGACAATAAAAAACTTGAATAATTGCAGATATATAAACGTCTGGGTCGTATAAGCGGAAGTCCATAGGGACACAAGGTAGCTTAACTGTTGAGTTGCTACATGTAATTTTGAGTAGTTAACATGATTTCCCAGTTGACACGGGAAGAATAAAGCAAAGACCCATGCAGGTGTCTGTGCAGGGTTTCTCTCCTGGATTACCGTGGAGGTCTCCATCCAGCCGTGTATACTTACATCGTAGCTAACCACGGCTCCCTTCAGTTGTTCCGATGAACACGTCATGCAGATGGAAACTTAAAGCTATAGCTACAAAAACAAGAACTTGAGAAGCAGTGGAGGTCGATGCCCTCTAATGCAATATTTCTTGAGACATTCGTGTACCGGAAAGTACGCTTTGTGAATGTATACTGTCATGCATTTCATGCATTCTGATTTCTCTTCATGCATTCAATAGCTCTATAGAAAGCTGTCTCTGTGGTGGTCTGGCGTGGCGCAACTTCTAATACATAGCTGTGGGTGATTTACGTAGAAGCTGAAGGAGATGGATCTTTCATGGATAAAAGGATTATAGGTGGTCGGTATTTTGTAAAATGCCGTCTACTTTCGCTCATGAAAAAGCCCTGAAGCGATAATATGTCTTAATGAGTTCTTCTGTGCTGTAAAACGGCGGCGATGTCAAGCAAATCTATTAGAGTAGAATCCCTCTTTTGGTCCCATGAGCAGAGCTAATTCTGTTAAGGCGTCGTGTTACTTGTAAGATATTGAATTCTGCAAGTAGACGGGGATGGGGTCTTGAAGACCCGATTGAAGTTATATGAAAGCTGAAAAAGATTAATGAACGTTACGTTTAGTAGAAGATGCACACTCTTTGTTGTCTTTCTCCAGATCTATCTTGTCTCGTCTTCTCTTAACCTAACTTTGCTGGTCAGTACCATAGCGGTAATGTACTTACAAAGGGCGTTGGTCCATGATACGAGTACTTTCAAAGATTTTGTTCAGCTTTTGTATAAAGGCTCCTGATAAGACACATGACAGTAAGACTAAAGGATAAAGGCTCCATTTAGTTTTGCTCCACATGTGCTACAGTCAGGTCGTCATGTTTGTAATCCCTCTCTGACAAGGTTGAAAGGTTCACCTGTGATCGGGACTGATATAAAATACCAAGGTCTAGTCTACTTCATCATCAAGAGTAAACCTCTTTGAACCAAAGATGTCAGGTTGCAATGAAACCAATACCTGCCACAGGTTGTGATGCCCTCTCCCTCATCACTTAGGGTAATAATTTACAATAGCTGATTCATCTATCTGATAGCACCGAAGCAAACTCACTCATATGTCACAAGGCAAGAGGAGATATACTTTGCGCAGCAGGCTGAGAGAAATCTGGACTCATGAAGCCTTGGATAATGCCAACTTTCACGATGTAAATGGCAGCTCAGCGTCCGCATATGAAGAATCAATCACCTTGCAATCCTCCCGTTGATTAAAAAAAGTCACGAGTATGCCAATGCATTCAGTGTTGAATAGATAGCTATAAACTGTTGTAAACGACATAAAAAACTGTGTGAAACAATCTACTAGCAATTGCAAGTTGCTACTACATGTTACAAAAATATAGGTACATTGTGCTGCATGAAATAATCTTTGTTAAGATGTTCCTGACCTCTATTAACTTCTGTATCTGGTGTAACCGCCCTTTGGCGTAACACACCAGCTTCGCAGGCACGCGGCGCGTCGATCGGCGTCTGGCTGTATGTATAGAGCTTACAACAGCGATAGCGATAGTGCAAATACAAACTGGTATGAGATATCGTATCATAGTAGGAGGTTCTAATATTGTGGTGGCCTGTCCTTGGTTCTGAAACCATGGTGATGCAGTGAGTTGTGCATTAAGATAAGATAACAAAACTGTTGCATTATTAGATCATATCCGGATAGGCAATAGCAAAAACGAATGTTATCTAGGAAACTAATTATCCTGCATTAGGAAGAAGAGATATCCCTGTACAGGAAATACAGATGACGGGCAACTTCCCTGCATAATGTTCGGCGAAATGGTAAACGAAATACGGGTGACGGAAAACTTCACAGTTATGATAAATGCTTTGCAGACTGCGTCTGGCGTTATCAGAATGCTGTTAGCGATCCATTTTGTGTAGACAAGTTTATCCTTAACCTTCCACGTCCTTGATATGCAACCCGCTGACGGTGGGGAAACAGCAAATGTCAACCGAAGGAGTTTGGTCGACCTAGACCTTTTGTGCTACTTCAAGCCCTGGGCGTGGATTTGGAAACAATGTTAGGATGTTTCTGCATATCAATCTTACAGAAGATGATACCCAACGGGTTTCACTGATTACAGCCGACTGATTGATATAATTGTTAGGATTATAGATAATCTCTACAGCATACGCCCGGAAAGATTTAAGTTGGGTGGTCTCCCATTGGTCCGTCGCGAGTCACGCAACGGCACCCTTCATTCTCAATTCCACGTTTGTAGACGTGAGGGGAGATTAAGGGATTAAGACTCCATTCCCCACTTACGTTAGGGACGCTTTAATGACGCAATACTTATAGGTAATCCAGGATAATCCTTAGCAAATGACCTGGTTAATCTTGCGTGGGTGGAGCGGAACAAAATATAGATCGGTTTGTATTAAAGGCGCACGGGCTGTAACTTTTAGGTGCAATCACCCATGGTGCACAAAGAAGAAAGTACAAGAGCGCAAGGAGCTTCCAAATAGCAAAAACAAGCAAAAACGGATGTACTATTATCGATATCATATTCTTTATTTATGCAAAAATGGTGCGCTTTTCAACATGAACTGATGAACGGTAGCTTTATAATGTACATTGATGTTAGAAACTGTCACTTGATAAACAGACAGAGCGGTTTTGCGCGTCGACATTGGATCAATCTGGAAATGATAGATATAGCCCTCTAAATTCTTCAAACGGATGTTAGGTGCAGAGAAAAGAACATTGTTAAAACATGTCAGTTATTCGATATTTCAGACTGTTGTTTTTGGCTCCGACGGCTATAAAAGATAAAACGACTTCAAAGCTCTTCTTTATATCCTTTTCAAGTCCTTCAGTACTCTACTATTGAATTTCCACCAGCTATCGCCAAACCTTTGAGCACTTTCGTCTGTATATTGTATTTCCACCGAAAGTGGACGTTTTTAAAAGTTGATCTCGCGCGAGTTGAGCAGGGGTGGCAGTATCATTCACATCAATGAAGAGGCGACGAATGATTGGAGCCGACAAAATCATGAAAAAGTCAACGGTCAGACAATTTACGTCTGACAGTACATTCACAGTTGTTCAGACGTCGGATTCACTTAGCTGGGTCTCGTCTATCCTTTCCTGTAAGCAAATGCTATATCTTGTACCCTAGAAAGCAGCGCAGGTCGACTGACCTCGTTGATTTATTTATGTAGGAGGAATCATCCGTCCGACGGTTGCATCAGAATTTCGTTGGAACCCCGTTACCATATAAAATATAAAGCATGTCTAGAATATTTCACGCCGTACATTTCTATTCACAATAGTTGTAGATGACTAAAACGTGACGAAAGAAACACCACTTGTTCATACACATCACGTGCTTAAAACGCTCTTGAGGAAGAGTAGCTTTAGGATGAGCAAAGTTGAAGCCCTCTTCCCGTCTCCACACATGAGAGGTACATGAGACATGTTATTAAGGCTCTATTTGGGTAAATTGACACTCATAGTGTGCACATTCTCTAGATCTATAGATAGTCTTCTTTATGTTATTGTAGTTGCCATATTTTCTTGTTTGGAATCATTTAAGTGTTACTTAGCTTCTCCGTTAGATAGTTATTTTGCTATAATTTTGTTTCAATTATTTAATTGTTACCTATTTATAATTTGTTAATATTTTGCCTTGTTTGTCATTTCAAGTACTTCAGTTAAATTGTAATTATCATTTGTTATGTTATGTTATGTTATGTTATGTTATGTTAAGGAGAAGGGTTAGAATAAGCCTAACAGGCTTCCTCCCTTCTCCTGCACAGTGTTTTTTTTTATTTAATTTACTTCCTTTTATTTTGTATTTTGTGCGAATAAACAATAAACAAAAACTTGTGCACAATCTTCCAACTTACATTACTATATTGTATGCCATTGCCTGCAGAGTGTAGATTCACCAGATATCATCTGGATATCATTTTTGCTTCATGGAACAAATTACACTTGGTCTGAGCTGATTATCGTGAGCTGTGACTATCGTGACTAATAATAAAGAACTCAGACACAGTGGACGGTAAAACGTAATTGGCTCGCCACAGGACGTAGTCAAGAGCTGTCTGACATGTATGTAGATCTTCTGCCATTGGATGGATGAAGTGCAGTAAACGAGGCACCCAGCTGGATGAAATGATTATACCATGCTGGGGTTGGGAAAGTGAGTCGGTACAAAATTGGAACAAACTGTCACCTTCTTCTTGTGCAACCCAAGGTCTTATAAACATGGTTTTTATCGAAATACAAGATACAAGATACAAGATCTCTTTATTGGAAGTCGCAGTGTTACCACTGAATTGAGACCAATTTACAATTAAAAAAAAGGAATCTATTAAAAGCTGTTACAAATATGGACAAGTTATTCACAGACATTACAAAGAGAGGCAAGTTACTGTACCATCATTAAAAACCGTAGAGCTGTGTGAATCATGGACAGAAATATTGCACGAAAACATATCTGTTATCAAAATCCACATTTACGTCACAGAATACTACTAGAAATCATACTCGTTTAACAGTCGTGTGAGGTATGGTATTGCAGACTGTACTGCAGAAATACACATATTGTTATCAGGTGAAAATTCCTATTGATTTTAATGTTTCCCCGCACAGTTATAAAGTAGAGTAAGTGCGCAAAGACTATCTGTTACGATGTGGAAATGGTTATTCATAGCAGTTCAGATTATATAATGCGTATCAAATAGGTTTAAAGGCGTGTATGAAATAATCAGTAATCAGCAATGGATGATGAAGTATATAGTAGAGGGGATTCATTCCTCAAGCTAACCGACATCTTGCACACGCAGTCGTCCCTCAGTAAGACATCTGGAGCCGCATAGTTCCCGTTTAGAACTGTTATTCAGCCTGTCACACTATATACTGCATACTTCTCAATGGATGGATCCTATGAATCCCCTATACTATATACTGCAGACTTCTCAATGGATGGATCCTAGGGACGACTGCGTGTGCAAGATGTCGGTTAGATTGAGGAATGAATCCCCTCTACTATATACAGCAATGGATGATGAAATTATGTGTATAGATAGACCAAATCTCCGGGGTGAATATATGACCACTTTGGAATGTAGATGTCTTAAGGTGGTGCTTGTTATCATGAAATATGTAGCAAACGGTATGACTTAGACAAAAGTGACCTTTGTGCATACTAAGTACGATTTCTGACAAAGTAAGAAAGACCGTAATTACTTTATTTTCGGTGCTGTTTGTACATATGATTCACTATTGAAGTGTCGGCAGAAACAAGGAATGACTTTAAAGCTCCAAAGCTTTAGAAGTGTTTTCCTGCATGCGTTTGTTGTTTGAGTTGCTAATTAAGCCCTAGGCCTGTTGCTCTTTGGAACTGTTTTGATCAAAGCGCAGTGTTTTGTTTCATGAGAGCTAAAGCCTGGGGAAAAATGTTGTGTTTCCGGTTACTGAACCCACCGTAGCAAAACCTGCCAACCCTAGCCTGTTTGGGGAGTCGACGATGGAAAGGGACACAAAATTCTCAATCTAACATCGGAGTGATGAAAACGTTGCAGAAACGTTTTCCAACGTGTTCCTCTCATTTCGGTTGCAATAGAAGTATGGACATTAGCAGTACGAACTTACCTGAATTTCCAGGATGTTCTATTTTCTACATAGGACCTCCAGCTGGCACTGGTAACCTCTAGCCCCCTCAGTATGTTCAAGACTTTGTATATGCAGTAAGGAAATTGTCTCTGGACCTATTTGTATACTTTCTAAATTGAAAGACATGCGGCACCCTTGCCAGCTATGTGCATCTAGTATCATTGGTAAGAGCACTACACAAATTTACCACACAAAGCTATGTAACTTTAGTTACCAAAAAATCCCTTTGATATGAGAATCAACTATTTGACGCCCAAGATGACAATTTCTTACGGTTATCGTCATCGTCATGTCCATGTAGACAAATAACGGTTAAAATTAAGATATCGATCAATCAATCAATCAATCAATCAATCAATGGGTCAAACCGACGTCTCCGCTCCCTCATAGCGTCAGCACGTTCCCAGGACAGCTTCCTTCCTTTCCTATAGACCTCACTTCATGGAACAATCAAAGTACCCCACCATGCCCACCTCGCCGGCCCTGCGATTGTTACAGTACAGACAAATGGAATCTCAATGGCATTAAAGCGCGCGCGTAGTTAAAACCCGGCTAACATGATTTGGTTATCTAAACCACAATTCCCTTGTATCGTCAATACGGTCATGTTCACGTAACAACATTTTATTCAAACTTGCCTGCCCCACCCTGCGTACACAATTTACATCTCCATGGGAACTACATGTCTAGTTTGGAATCCAGCTGATAAAATCTGGTGGTGTGATGATCATTATAAAACAAGCAAGCTTAACACGCCGTGACTACCCGCTCCAAGTTAGATGAGTCATAGCACTACAAGAAACAAGGAATAGTTCTGTGTAAATCGAACCTCTGCCTAACCATCAGAAAAAATTCTACCGAAGGGCGACGAACTATTAACATAACAGATAACAGTCCCTGTCAGCTTGATATCCATTTTTCAGTCTGCTTGCATACTTTATTTTGCGTAACATCTATAAATACTAAGCCTTAGGTAAGGCATTTTGATTGACACCTACTGTAGGTTTCTTATTCTGCCTGCGATGCTGTGATTGGCTCGGTGATTCAGCAGCCTGTTTTTAATCAGAAACCCCGCCCACCGTTTCAGGGTGCTCCAGCTACTGCGGGACAGGCTGTAGAGGCTTCTGGCAGCTGGCAAACGGTGGTCGTCAACCGTAGAGTCAGAATTTGCTGTATTGGGGACACCTACTACATACACACATAACGGTAAGGGACTTTTCATTTGCTAGTGAGTACGTGTGATCTGTAGAATCTGCGTAAACAGGGACCATGATACGGATCATATATTGTATTCCCATAGGACCTGTTAATCGGTTTATCATACAAACCCACGGACATCTTAGAACAAAACATTATCGTAATGACTTGCATGTTTTTTTCGAATAGATATTGTTATGCTGTAAAAGATACCCATACTTGTATCTTTCAAAAGACGATGATCAGACTGGCAATGGCCCACTGACAGAAATGCACATGAAAGCTATGTTACACGATACAATGAAGAGTAAGTCATCTTGTATTCAATTTGATCTTGAATTGGAGCAGATCATTCTCAACTGACATACTGCTGGAACAGTTCAGTCCATCTACCCGTGAGCCGTAATCATTACCCATTTTCCTTTAATAGTCCGCGAGCCATGTGCCGTCACCTTGGGTGCTATGGTACGGTACTATTAAGGACTCCACCGAGCGTGATGTAATTACCATTGTATGTGATACTCTGTCATAAATAATAAAAGACATGATGGCTACGATGTGCAAACTCAGCTGTAAATACTCTTAGAGCAGATCATGAAGCTACTAATAGTCTCAACATGGCCATTAAACTATGCATGATGGATAGTCTTGTCCAGACGCGTTATATACCAGACCTGTAAGAGCGATGTCTCACATCAGAGAGCAGCCAAGACTTCGCTTTTTAAACTGAAAAATATTACTACTAGTAAACAGATGGCAGCAGGCTGCGTCACTTGCACGGACCAACGTGTGTAAATCATGTTATCAGCCGTTACAGCGTGGCAATAAGAGTTGGTTGGCGGGTATTTTCCAATACGCCAGTGTCCTCTACAACCTCCTGGGGACGTGATGTACGACAATGGCTGACATCTTTCGGGTACATTGACTCCATATACATCGTTTTCAAACCCATTATACGTAACGTTCTACAGACTAACCTTCCGTGGATTTTGTCGTAGGCAATTGGATGGGAAAATATATTGGATCCACAGAAAGCCTCGGCCTGTAAGTTATATCAATCGTTTGTGAAGCATTGTAAGCTTTAATCTAAAGTCTGCCCTGGACAATCTTTATGTTTAGCGGCACAGACGTAAAATCATCCGGATAAAAGTATTTCCAATTCTTGGTAATTGTGAGGCAATCGCAACCAGTATTTCAGTACCAAGGTCGGTTAGGTCTTTCTGTGCCCAGCTTGTGTCTTGAAATGCAGCCAGAGGATAGCTTTGTGATGATTGCTAATTACAGTGGTAGTTCTGGGGGAATAATGTCGCACTCTACTGGAGGTGTTCTACAGCATTGGTCACATTTAGCTTATATCCCATTATAGAAAAGGTTATAAAGCGTGAAATTAGTAGAGACACATTGATGCATAGAAAAACGTTCCCTTGAGTGTGGTAACGGGGTTAAAAGTAGTACAAATCCTATAGTATTTTCTACTTCTGTTACTGAGACGATAGAAAAAGCGCTGAAGCTATCAAAGTAAACATTACCCTTTCGTCCAAATGTCAGTGCATTATGGTTTTGCGTATCTAGATGCCATTTCCGGTTCCTTCCATTAAAAACACCATGATACACTGCCAGCTGTTTCACTTTGGATGAATATTAACATTTACAGATCACTTTCTCTTCCTTCTGAAAATTGAATATCAAAGCCTTTAAAAGGGTAAGGGAATTTTACTTAATGTGCTGGTGAGTAACCTTAAACACGATGTACTCAAGGACGACATCTATTACTAACCTCCTGGAGGCTTGCCATCGGAAGCCGCCAAAAAGGTTCCGGGAAAGATTACTGTATTCCACAGCCCGATATCTAGCGTCTGGTTCTCATATACATATACATACATACATTTTTAATAAAAAAGGCAACTGCCTATGGGGATCCATATCTGAAACCTTAGCTACATATAGATAAATTACAAATATAAAAAATTTACATTGTCTTCGGTTAATATAGTCCAGGGATTGTTAATAAAGTTCAGATTACAATGTTCAGAGTTTGTAATGTTCTCAACGTACGAGTTCTAATTTCATCGGATCAAATTTTTAATATGACCACGTTACCTGACGCACCTTACGTTTTTATCGTAATATGTTGTTTTCAATAAGTGGGTTGACGGACCACCTGCCATTCTGCATAATCCATTTTGCTAGCCGCCAAGATGTCGTTCTTTCCGTAGAGATATCATCTGATGTCCATTTTCTCTTATCTTGTCTCCAATTTCACGCCAGCTAACTAATTGACCTATAATGACAAGGGATCAGAACTTTAGTGTACGCTTTGTAAAAACACTTAAGTTAAAGTAGCCGGAAGTTCCATTACAACTTGAATTTTGGATATCTGAATATCACGCACAGAATTCACGGAGTGTTGTCTGCAGTGATATTCGTAGCGCGTCCAGCTACTACTCTATACTCCCACATCACAATTGTACAGTCGCTATGAGCACAGTCCATAAGAAGCACATGTTTCGCACAGCTCCCCACGCCCACAGTACAAGGCCAGTACGTTCTAGTGCCTTGTGAGCGTCATCAAATAAATGGAAAAAAAGGACATTGCAATAGCAGCTCCATGTAAAAGATTAATATATATTTGGGGTTGGTTTATTATATAAGACACACAAAGGCTTAAGTACCGTTATTTTGTCCTTAAGCACGGTACGGTAGTGGAATACTCAAAGGTGTGTTATCTTGTCACAGCATAGTGCTTCCTTAAAGTAGCCAGGTGTGATGCACACGAAACAAAACTGTTGGGACGGATTCATGGGCATTAGTACGGCGGTTACTGCCATCAAAATATGATTCCCTGAATTAGGTATGCGTCAGTCAGAATTCCCGTTGCCCAGGAAGCATGATCGTGTTTTGGGGTAACCAAAGCCCTCGTGCCTGTACAATAAACTCTGTAATTGTAATCACGATTAGCAGGGGATCCGTAACAAATGTGATTTATTTGCAATGGCTTAACAGCATTTAGTCAAAATGTCAAAAGCTCCAAGCGACAACGTGTCATTGAATATGAGAACAATGTGTAAATGAATTCCGCAGAAACAGCAAGATCGTCTTACTGAAACTTGAGCTAGATGGATTTGACATTTGCGATGTACGTACAGCAAAGATATGCGTGAATCTCTCTTGTGATTGATAGGCAATGAACATTTCACGACATTCATTACATAAGCCCCAAACGTGTCATATTATGTAAGCGGTTTTCAGAATGAACTGTCTTTATTATATGAATACAAAGGTTCTTACCCTACATGAGCATTGGGCACTATACACCTACATGCAATCATAAACGTCTATACATGTACGCAGCGAACAATATTTTCCGGTAATTTTGGTGTGGAAATGACTCCAGACCGAGAGAATGTGGCACGCAGTAAAGCGGCGGAAGAATCCATTTTAAGTCATATTTGTCTCATTCTAAACCACTTCTTTTAAAAACTTCACAACAGTGTTTTTCCCCTGTCTGGTATCTCCTCTGCTTTATGAGAACACATGTCTCATATACGCTGTACACGCCTTTACACGCGAGTTTGTCTGAGCCGGATTCCGTATCATTGGTGAACAGTCGCACAAAACATTAGCGTGGGCTGGGGGTAATGTCATGGCAATTTGGTGGTAATAGCTGATAGCAAAAGTACCATCTTCGCAATAGTAGTATAACATGACACGAATAAAACGTTAAGTAACCGCCTGCAACCACGCTTATATAACCATAGGGTTTATGTAATGATATTTTATTTTGTGGTGATGATGGGTTCTATTTAAAGTTTTGCCATCATCCTTTCTCGATCTCATGGTTTAACCTTGTTAGGGGTGTGTGTGTGTCCTGACTCCTTTAGGGCAAAGGATTCACCGGTGGTTTTATTTAGGTTGCGGGTAAAACATGTAGTGATGTTCTTTCCATCAGTTTTACCAGGATTTCTGGAACGCTATTTGCGGGTGAAGCGTATTTGCGTCCTCCGAAGTAATCACGCCGTGGTTTGACCGGTAGTTTGATGAAGAATTCGTACTCTGACAGGTTTCATCGCAATGTAAGTCTTGTGTCAGATTTAACACGTGTTGGAACAATGATGTGCATTTGATTCGTCCCACTTTCTGCATATCTTATCCGCAAGGTATTCTAGCCACGCAGGTGCCATAACGATCTAATTTTGTATTTGGCATACAACTCTTGTTTGCAGAGATAAGGAAAGGTGCACGCACCTGGGTCTACACTGTCGTATTTAGATATAGTAAAAAACGATGGAAGGGTTGGTTAGAGCCTGCCTCTCCTTCATCTGCGCCTATTTATGGCACTGGAGACTTGTTCAGCACGTTAGAGTACGTTGTCATGGAATTGAATGTGACACTCCTCCTCATCATTATCATCGGCGCGAATCTGCAAGTACTGAGGCACCCTCTCCACCACATCCCATTGCTTCCAGGTCCTGCTCGACTGTCCAAGTAATTACCTGACCTCCCTGCCCCTTTTTTCCTGGTGGATTCCAGTTGGGTACCACTATGGGTAGGCACATTATTACATCACGTTACACTAACTCTACTGTAGTGGTAAAAAATACATGTAGAATGAAATACAATCACCTGCATGACCACTCTTGGTAATTCAACACATTACTAATACTAATGATATTCTGCAACTGTATTAACAAATTGGATGTATCTTAATAGTTGTGGATAAACAAAACACAAACAGGTTCAACATTGCGTCGGATCCGCACTTGCCATTCTGCGCTTTTAGCCTTAGTTTTTAAATGTAATATCGACTGATACAAGCTTGATGCGCTAAATGCTCATCGTTCCTACTGTCGTCACTGAAGATGAGGACATTGGTAACTGAATGTGACAAGACAATTGAGAGCCAGATTACTGTGCCTAATCCCACATGTGGAAATCAGCAATGGCCACTTTTCACAGTAGCACCCCTGCATGTGAACTCGTGCGTGCACAGAAATGATAAGTCGCTACTCTAATGTGTTTTCTTAACGAACTAAAGGAGAAGTGCCTTTCCCATGTGGACTGATCTAAGCATACAGATCCTGCCATCCATCTCAAAGTGAACTCTGTAGCCTACAACACGTGCACAGTAAAGACAAGTAGTTTTGTGCGGTCACCAATAATCCTCTTCATTATTTCTTCGACACCTGGCGATTCCTTGGAGCGATGGGAAGTGAATATAAACTCAACTGCTATATATCAACGTTTCCACGTTACGGCCCTTAGGCTTGACCAAGGAACAAAATAAATCAACTTTGATTATTTTACAGAGCTGCTTCACCGCATGTTAGATAATATGCACATCAGCACTGGACGAAATGGACACAGGACGAAAGGCCAATTCTATTTCGAGACTGTGCCGCCGTCCACTTCCAACTTAAAAATCACTTTTGTGGGACAACGACGTTCACTATAGGTGACTCTAATTTTTCAAAGTGGTGAAGTATTGTCCCGGGTAAGCCATTCAGGCAGGAAAACCAGACTTAGCCTGGATTTAAGTCTTCGTCACACTAATAAACGTTCAGAAGACGATATGGATCAGCAGGGACGCTTGTTTGTTATCGTTTAGGCTATTACTCCATTTTGATCAGGGCTGACATTGTTTATGTGCTGTATGACCTTGAGTCTACCTGCGGATAACATATCTTCAAGTTACATGACCCCCATTACCCACGAAATTGTGTCTTTGTCAACCCCGCAGTTTCGTGATATTATCAATCCCAAGTACCTAATTTCCATTCCTACTATAGTGGTGTTCTTTGTAAGGCTTACATTACGGAGAGGAAAGTAGATTTATTTCCCCCTATCGTGAACTAAGATAGTTAGTTAGATAAAGGGATCACGCTGTTCCTGAGGAAATGTTCCTAAAAAAAATGTTCCCAAGGTCAGGGTTCATGGTAATGGAAGTCTTCCCATAAAGTCGCTTTCGGATTTATAGACCATTAGCTCCAAGGCTTCCTGGAGTTCCCTAAACAGTTCTGATTATCTCTTTTCCTGGTGATCCTGATGAATTGGTAACAACAGCGGTATTACCCATTCCGTGCTGCAGCTGTGGCATCATCTGTGTGTGTTGCATGTAAGTCGTGTTGTCTCCAGTACTGTCGCCGTTTTCGCCCTATCGCTCATTCTGGCGTGAATATGTATTAACACAGATTCACTACGTTGTGCTCTGAATAAAACAGCAAATTTTGCAAAACTTTGTCAAAAAATCTTTCTTGAAATTTGGGAAATGACAGGATTATGAAGACTTTAAACTGTTCTCCAACTCATAAATTTCACTCACCGAAATTGTTTGACTGAGAACACATAGAATCACCGGGATACACAGTGGATCTGGAGGGGGTGAGAATCATGGATACCGAACAGGATTACTTCAAGAGAGGCATAAAAGAGGCCATATACATCAGGGCACTTCAACCTTCGCTCAACCGGGATGGGGGGCGATGTCGACATCAGACAACCTTTGACCCTTTGCTGACGTCACACGTGAGAAAAATCACTTGTCCACAGCATTTGGATCAGATAGTTGAAGAAGACTGAGGGATTCAGTCGAAAATTTCGGTGAGTGAAAGTTATGAGTTGGAGAACAGTTTAAATTCTTCATAATGTAATTTACCAAGTGAGTTGAACTCAGATGAACTTTCATGCAAATGACAGGATTGTTGCACATTAAAATTCACATCAAAACAACAAGTCAATTAGAGAACAAATACACCTAAAACAGATTTTCACCTAAATGAAATAAGAGTTTTTTTCAGGTATTGATAATGATAGAGGTGTCTCATCCGCAAACTGTAATCATTTCACACTAAGATTATGAACTGTAACTCACAATCTGTGGTTATACAACGATGAAGCAAGTTGACATGTTTAAAGATGCAAAGAGTGAAAAGCCTTTTGTAAAGGTCACTACACTGGACTGTACAATGTAAAAGGAATGGCCTTGCAACTGCAGCGGCCTCTTTTTGTGGTCTCTTGTAAATATAACTACATAACTGGACGGTACAACTGGGTCATCAGACAAATCCCCATAAAGCACACACGATGGCTCGCATGGATGTATCCAGCTCCGCTCTCCAAAGACAAAACCGCACGATTATATGACCACAAGCGCGAATAGTCTTTGGGAAAACTATTACATTTTTACACCGCGGTAATTGTGCATTTCCGCCCGATCGATCGCGCTGGTTGTGGTTTTACCCTGTCCTCGTACTTGAATCACGAGCTACACCACCACCTCTGATACAGATAATCAGTGTTCAGAGACAAATGTGATTACCAGTGAGGATGCACGAGTTTTCCACCAGGATGATGCATATATTGTGCATGAGGCTTATTATATATATGAGAATGCATGGTCGGACTTAAAAGTCCAAATCACGAAGGGTAATAGGCATCTGAAAGCTACAAGTTTAAAGTTTTAAAAGTGGTAGTAAATGAATAACCGAATTTATTGGAATATACTCATGCAAACATGCACCCCCCCCACACACGCATGCACCCCCCACACACACGCATGCACCCCCCACACACCCGTGTGTGTGTGTGTGTGTGTGTGTGTGTGTGTGTGTGTGTGTGTGTGTGTGTGTGTGTGCATGCGCGCGCGCGCGTGTATGTGTGTATGGAGAGAGGTGATCTTTGCAACACTTTGTTGTGAACTTCAATAGATACACATACGTTCAGTCATCAGAACCAAGCGCAGGAACCACCATTTAATTTAACATTCCGATGGTTGTGGTCTTAATTCCAAAAGCTTCCCAATAATGCGTTTAATACCCCTTTTCCAATCCCGTCTAAGTCAAAATCAATCTACCCGCCCGTGGGGATGCTCTCGGCTTGCACGATTGACCCGTCTGTGGTGCGCAAGGTTGGTGAAGTCATATAACGGTGAACGGTGCAATGATGAAACCTCACCAAGCAGCATGTGGTTGGTTCTATTTATGCCACCCACATTCATCCATTGCTTTGCAGAAGATTTCATCATGTATACTTTAAATCATCATAAACGTATGACATTGTCATATGAACAAATAATCATGGTTTATTTCATTTTTATACTTTATTAGATATCCGTTACATTAGAATAAATCTAATGTACTCATTGTTGATTGCAGCATGTACATATTACATATGATTACAATACACGACTTACAAGTACAGAACAGCATACTAATGCACGAGTCTTGGGTTCAAGTCTATCACGTTTCCACCGTCCTGGGATGCTTAGAGAACAAGGGGGTGTTTGCCTTGGGGGTCAGATTTTATTGGATTTGATGACCTTGAAAATTATCTTCACCGTTGTCGAGTGTCCCTGGTGTGAACTTGGCGGCTCAATCAAGGAAGTCCCCTGCCAGCCGACTGAAAATTGATTTTACGCCGATCCGGGGGGCTTTGAGTCAATTCAGTTTGATCCCGTGCATTGTAAATAAAATAAGTGCGTGATGTTCATATGTTTACATCTCATGGCATCTGGTGTCTGTTGCGGCTGCTTTTGTGACAGAGTAAGAGGACAGATAGTGTAGTATTTAGTTTGGACCAGATGGCTATCATAACTGATCGGGGACAAGGTAAATCTAAATTTCCATCTTAAAAATAGGATGCTCGCTGCAAACATTGTGTTTAAAACAGTTAAGTTAAATTGAAGAGTGATGTAAATTAAAAATGTATAGAAAGCTATATTGTTTCATATGTTTAATTCTAAACTGCTCCTGACAAAAAGCACGGATGTACATACCATCATGTTGATTCTCATGGCTCTTTTCGGCAACTATATATAATAAACAGGGGTTTACATCCGGTATTCTGTCCCAAATGACAGCAACGACAGCTATGTCTGCCACTGGACAATGCATGTAACGTTAAAACTTCACACCTTGCTGTGAGATGACAAGGCCATTTCTGATTGGCTATAAGTTTCTGTTCGGTAGAGGAAGGGCGATTAGTCACTGCACAACCTTGCACTTTCAACCGCGAGATTTGTCAGTTCTCCACACCATTCTCTGGATGAATAGCTAATAGATGCAGTGTTGTTACTGTGCGATATGCTGGATTTCGGTGAAATGGCTCATGATGCCTCGTCCAATATGTTGAACTCTTGCCAAGCACAGCGGTTTATAGGCTGGCTATTACTCATGCGGTGGATAGGCAGTGATAGGATCCATTCAAACGACAGCGTGGATCTTTCTTCGCTTGGTTGATGCATATTACGGACATTTATCTGATGGAAACGTCTATCTGCCCTTTGGAATAAGACCACCCACGTACAGGGAAGTTGTCTTGGTGTTTTTGCTTTGCATCGCTTCATCTACATGTGCATGCCTGGGATCTAGATAGGAGAAAGGGACTTTTGTCATCGATTCTGTACATGCACGTAGGTAGAGCATTGGTGGCTTGTACGTTTCTGTCCTGGCCTGGCCAGGCAAAGGGAAAGGTGTTGATCATCGATGAGTCTACGTTGACCCTCCCAGATCAAATACTTCCATCGGCCTGTCCTTTTATAATGACTGTTGACAACAAGACGAATTTTCTACCTGTGTAGGAGAAGATCTGCTGACCCTTATATCCTTGCGCCAGATCCTACTAAGGTACACTGACCACATACATCATTTCACCGTGGTACCCTGAGACTGTTACACAACAACCTTGCTCATGTAATGAACGTGATGGATTACCAAGTTCCCCCTATAGGCCTAAATAATGACTTTCATAGCCGTTAATCCTTTAGTGTCAAGCTCAGGTTTGAAGCTACTTATTTGATTGGCAGACAATAATTACCTGGAAGTAGGTAAACGCAGAATATGACTGACAACTGCGCATGTTTAAGCCCGTCGTTGAAACCGCTTTATTAGCTGTCTGCAGGAAGATTTACAGGATAAACAGCTGACCTTTGCATCTAATCAGCATTTGATGCAAGACGTACAAAGAAGAGAGAACGGTTTATGACGCGAGCAATGAGTATTTCTTGTGTGATTTATCTGGCATATTTTGCCTACAGGGATTGCCACAGTATTCACCAGTACGGTCCTTGTTGTAACAACATGTCAAACACTCAACCCCTCGTGAATTTTGCAGACGCAGTGGTTCTTCAGAGTCCTTGTCCTTTAGCTGTTGTATGCTGGAGCTCCATGACGTCCTTGTTGCTAACTGTCTCCAAGGAAATGACGTCAGTACGTACCGACGTGAATGGCTTATCTACGTCAGCAGATTCAGCTAAGACATCTTCTCATTACAAAGTCGATAACAAGAGAATTTCGCAGCAGGATTATTACGGACGCCTTCTCCATCTTTCCAGTTGTACAGCCACCTGTCAAATTTGGTGAACTGTACCGCGGACTGCCGGGGCACTAGTGTTGCATGGATAGTGGTATTCACGTTGCCTTTTCGAATTCTGGTCATTGCAATTTCAAAACCCAATAAGCCTGTTACAAACTCAGATTCTGCCCTTTACATCGATAGGATCTATTGACTTCCCGGGTTCCTTGGGGACGTCTTACGCCTGTGACGTTCTGCGTGATACAGATCAGTAGTCGCTCGTCCTTGAGTCGCATTTATCTCAGACACTGCCGAAAATATATTGGATTCTCACTCGTTCAATTATAGTTTATATGGTGTTTCTTCATGACGCCTTTAAGGTTTATTTGTTATAGTCGGACTTCACTATAACTTTTAATGCTCTTCACATTGACGGTCTTTTCTTTTTCCAGAAAGACTGTGCCGTTCAAACAACTTATTTTTAATTACTTCCATACATATTGCTAATAGATAACCTAGATGAGAAACCATTTTATATTTACCAAATATAAGGCATGGCCATTCGACGGGTGTGTATGTTTGATGAGCCTTTGCTTATTCATGAAACACTCAATTCGACTTGCTGGTTGCTTTTCATGAGCCTGGTATCCAATAGCTGTAAATAGCGGCGAGGACGAAGGAGACTTGGCAGCTATAATAGGTTTGGATACCACGCTAGATCTTCATTGACGCCATGAGGGAAGAGGTCAGGGTGAGACAAAATATAACAAGATGTGCTGAAGTATTCACACAGTTACCGGCTCCAGATGAAAGTTTCCAATTAACAGCAAAGTTGAGTCCCAAGGGAGTTTGGGGGTAATTTTGTCCTTCCTGTCACGCCGCCAGAAGCCGGACTCCCCCTGCGAACTACCCTGCCCCAGCCCGGCAGGACGGCAGGGTCGGGCCCGGCGGGACTGGTCGGCGTCACGGCAGCGTCATTCGGGGATGCAAACGGTGGTTCTGGGCCCAAAATCTTCCAACCCTCATAATATCTGTACATCATCAGTACCCCATCACGTGTCCTAATCAGGTCTGCTAATGCACTCGTGCAATACCGTAGGATACTGCGGCCATGATTTTGGAGCGGCACTCGATTTGGCAACCAATAAAAGCAGCAAGCAAGCAGCAAGCACTTATCTGGTTTGGTGGACTTTTTCTTTCTTCAGTCAATACAAATTCTTTAGATACAGCCAAAGAATCTAGGTCGGTCATTTGGACTATTTGCTATAGCGGCAAACCTACAATACGAAATCCACACTACGGTCACACAACTGGAAAAGCACAACTTTCTGCTTGATAACAGCAGTAGCCCAAGGGAGATGAAACGAGACGTCAAAGGAAAAACATACACTTGAGGACTAACTAAGTCGCCTTAAGAAACGTTACCGCATGATTATTTATTATGACATATTGTGAGATATCTGTACCCGAGCGACAGCAAAGCTATAATTAATTTTTTATCAGTGTAAAGTTGTATGGATGCTCTTGAGACTTCTACGCGGTTTTCTACGAATTATTGGCAAAATGTCATATAGACGCTCACCACATAGGTACTACGTCCTCTTAGTGTCCCAGAGAAGAAGATGTAACTGCTTGTTAGAGAAAAACTGTCAGAGTCGGCATGATGCATAGTGGTTAAGTTTAGTTCTTGTCAGATACACTTCGCCGGAGGCTTTTTATGTGGCCATTTCACATCCTGTCTTGAACGACTTTTCTTGAAGATATATCTGATTAAAATACTCACGGATACGCATGACAGGTTGTTGAGGCGTTATCAAAGAACAAGTTGTCACGATTGGTTGTCATGATTTGTTCATGAAGCGAGCGAGCCCAATCCGTTCAATCCTACTCCAACCTGTTTCTTATCTTTGTTGCAAACGTAGCCAAATAAATTACTTCGGAAACTTTTTTTCTAACTTTGAACTTGTCTTCCGTAAAAAAGAAAAGACCTGTGGAAACCACCAGGTAGTACGTCCTCAACCTGAAACTGAGACCTTCTCTCTCACGTGTCAATCTCATTATAAAAACATCATTGCATTGTCTCAGGCTAGGGTATCATCACCATCATCAAGAGATAAAATCTTGTTTTTGTAAATATGTCGTAGTTTGTCTTTGACTATCGAACACCCTAGTAACCATATAGCAGGAAAGTTACAATATAGCAGTTTGTTCTTTAATCCATGCCCCAAACTTCCACACATTCCTTCTCGGATAGAATATGTAAAGACTAAGTGTGATTCGGACTCATACATGTAGATTCACATTGGCTTATTTCATTTGAAAGCATAATCAAACTGTAGAAAATGCCAGTCCAGTGATGCCATCATCATCATCATCCACCTGTATTCTGCATCTGCAGTCGTAGGAACGTCCTGCAGCTGCATTCAGTCTTTCTTCATCTTCTTCCACTGTTCCTTTTTCCCCGCGAGCTCCCTTAGCTCTCGGAGTTTCTTTGCTGTTGTAGGAGGGCCTAGCCCTCTGTGCTTCATGTTTCCCTTCAGCATGCTAAGGTGATTTACACAGTGTCTTCCTTTACGTGCCCTGTATTGGCTGGAGCCTAAGATTGAGAATTCCAGGGCTTTTTGTGCAGGTGTGTCTTGTGGCATTCTAAGGACATGTCCGAACATTGACCACCTGTGATGCCATAACTCTCCAAATAGCTGCCATTCTGCAACCAAGAGTTTTCAATCAAATGGCGAGTCGAAAGCAACCTGTACTACTACCTGTTCTCTAACCAATATTTACATGTACATGATTGTGTTATTCAATGAAATGGATTGAAAAGTTGTGAGTGCAACTTTCATGTATATTGTGGTGATCGTCTCCCAATGGTGATACGCTGTTCAGTTAAAATGCCATTAAGGTCAGGAAATTACTACTCTATGAAAAGTAGGGCGCCGCTTCATCAGTTGAAATTGGATTTTCAGACGCACTTGTGTGCGTTCAGCAATAGTGTAGTACTTCACTACGCTTCAAGGGCTGCCGCGGATATTGGTTGACTTGTGTTTTGCCCCAAGATGTAACATCGTGTAGGCAATGACTGAAAATAACCAGATTCATTCAGCCTGATAGAAATCTGTATTGCTGCATTCATTAAATTTTCCGGACCACGAAACCAACGCCCTAGATACATACAGATGTCATATCTGCGGTGTAGTCGGTATGTACTGATCTACTCGTATCGAGGGTGTCCGTACAGAGTGATTTACTGCTTTAGTGGTCGCAACTCAGTTTAGATGAGCTAGTTGTCGGTTATATGGAATGAGAAATCTTAACGACTGAATATTTTGCCATGTCAGAAAAAGGTAAAAGTCAGAAAGATGGTAGACGCTTACACATGTTCACATATATATTGCCCCGGCCAAGATATACCTACACATTTTGAACCACATCTTGAACCACATTATTCCACACATCGGATTACTCTAGGGAAGGTCTTCGAACAGCCAATAGAGATTCTCGTGTCTGTGTATGAAGATTTATATTAGGATCGAGTTGTTATAAAATCAGAGATGTGATTATCAACGTTTAATTCCCTCTCACTGTGCAAAGTCCTGATCTTACTGAACGAGTACTGTGTACCATAACGGCATGTGTTCAACTTCTTTACCATGGGATACATTACGATCATTGAGCATATCAGGGAAAATCATGGGACGCGCGACTCCATTGACTTCTCTAAACACATCCATCTTCGCTCGAACTTCGCGATGCTACCTGTGAAAATCTCTCATTCTATTGGTCTGTATTTTTGTCGCCTGTTGACGTGGGTGGAAACCTACCAATCACAGTCGGCTTTCGGACCGATGAGAAAAGATCGTTGTGGACTGTGGTCGAGCCATCTCCATTCATGCCTCCGATCTGCTATGTTGGCGGGAAGCACTCGGCTGCCGGGTGAGCTTGACTGGGCCGGCTGACTAGATAAACCGAGTCATCGCTCTGATATTGCAGTTACCGAGTCCACCCTGTTATCAATCCCCCGAAGTACCCAGTCCTCGGCGCTGTCGTTTTAGGACACGCTCAATCTATCTTACATCTATTGGACGTCTTAAAGTAAAGGTAAGTCACGCTCTAGGTTACTACTTAGGTAAGACCGCTTCACTCATCCACTGACTTTAATCCAAGATCACGTCTTGAAAAAGGAGGGCTGTGCGTCAGTGGCCGGTGGAAAATTAGATACAGGGCGTTTCGCTAGATTTCATCTTTTCTCCTGCGCTTTCTGTATGCTGGGCGAATAGCGCGGATGCCGAGTACTGGGTATCCAAGTAGCCCGCAGGCTGTACGTCTAGTCAGACTATCACACTATTTCTGTGGCTGTTTCTAAGCCGAGCGGCTCCGTACTTCAGTGTAACGGCACATTTCAAAGGCCCGTTTGTGTACCAGGCCCACTTAGGCTTAAAGGACGAAAACCATTGACGCACAGCTGAGCAAGCGTCCCTTAATTAGCCTCTCCTACTGAGGTGTCGTGGAGAACCCTACATGGTGTCAGCCGTACACAGCTAGTGGCGTGGCTTGATTGTAACACTTTGGCGTGAGGTAAGAGAGATTTACTGTTTTCTAATCACGTAGGCATAAATCGTGTGAGCAAATATGATATCATGTTTTCTTTCAAAGGTGGGATCCACATTTTCTGAATTTGTTCGTCGACTGCGACGTTTGTGACCGCTGCCAACGCAAAATGCATTGCGGTCAAATGCTTTCCTTTTTTTAGACTAAAATTCTGCCCTGTTCGCAGTTTGGCAACACAGAAGTCCAGATTTACAACGAGTACCAATGACTGTGTATGTTGACAATTCTTGGGTGCGTTCAGTAGTTTTGACAGGTCTGTTTTCTTATCCAACGCGAGGTCACACGGGCAGACCAGTGATTCGTGTCCTACTGTATTTAAACACTAGTACAGAAAATATGTTACTAAAATTATTTACTTATACTTTTGTGTTCTATCATGTTTATGCTACACCGAGGTTGCCACAAGTAATTAACATTCAGTATAAGTCATCACAAACCAAACAAAATCAATAAAATGACATATAACGGTCCATTACAAATGGCGTCTGGCATCCCGGCGTTTCTATAGTTGTAAATATATTACCATGTTGGGCGTTGATGAATAGGCCGTCTGCACAGGAAAATCGCCCGTGCAGCATATGGTTATCTCTGTGACATATCAATTCTCCACGCTATAAATAACCCAATTAATGCATATTTTATCACGGCAGCGAAGGTCAGCGCAGGAACTTGACCTTAATGTATAATTCATTCCTACTTCCATATAACTGTCAAGTTTGATTTCGCAATTTCAGACCAGTAGCATGTCATGGAGAGTAGCGTGAAATTCCATGTACTTAATGTCGCTGTTTTGTTCAGACTAATAAATCATATAAGAATCGTATCACCCCTTCTCCCATATGGTATATGATATTAAAACGATGTCCCCTGAGTAGAAACCCAATCACAAAATCATATCATTCTCATAACTTTTTACGAAACTTAATTTGTATGTAATCATGCAAACGTTTATAACGTTAAATCACATGTAATCTCCTTATTCGAAAGGAGATTGTAGTTTTAGAGTTGAATGTGCCGGAGAACTGGAGCACACAGGTGTGGTGAAGGCCAAGTACCAGTGTTGACGTGGCTTACGCCTTTGTTCATCATTACTCGTGACACGGCACGGTGCTTGACCGTTACGAGTGCAGTGAAACTAATATATCTCTGTCAAGAACGTTCATGTTGGGTACTTCGTGTTCTAATCCCTTCAGAAGGTGTACCTACCAGTTGTGCTGGGGTGAGTAGGTAGCGCAGGTGGTCTTCCGTGTGTTTAGAGTTTGAAGGTTCTGGGTTCAAATCCCTGTCAGACACTTACAAAAAGCACTTAACAACTATTTCCTCACTCAACTCAGGTGAAAGTCAGTACCTAGCTTGTTTGAGGAGATTCGCACTTCGAGCACGTTAAAGAACCATCACACTTATCGAAAAGAGTAGAGGTCCATCCCAGTGTGAGTGGGAAAACCTTACAGTCTAGGGGTGGACATCTTGAAAAAGGCCTGTCCTTGTCGATCCTTCGAAGTGGTAAATCTCAATAAATAGATGTTTTAATCCGTCAAGATATGAAACAGGTGGCTTATAAGATAGCTAGACCAGCATGGGAAATGGGCATAATGGTTTGTTCACTGATAGTTCCATTTAAAGATTACCAAGAAGCATTTATAAAGGACTGCCTGGTCTTCAGAGGGGATTATGAGATGTGGGAGGAACGAAAAGAACTTAATCTTGAATATTTCTTATGTCGGCTTGTTTACGACAATGTCTTAGAAATTATCTATATAACTACTACATGAAGGTTCGCATATCTGACTTAAGGATAAAACTTTGTCTTTGATGCGTAAATGATTGACGCAGGAGTTTCCAAGGTGTTTAATGACGATCCTCCTTTTATCCAGAAGCTAACCCCAGGCCTCCATTACTGAAGTTGCGTGGCTCTCAGCGTTTCTTTGGCAGAATGGACGATAACAGATCTATATTAATAGAACTCTCAGGTTACGGCTGCCATTCAAACCCTTCTGTTAGAAGGAAAATGCGAGTAGCGTGGCCATTACTGCAACAAACGAACAAGACAAGATATGAAGATAGCACTCGACGAAGTAGTCAGGGAAAAAGGAATTGCATTTAGTGGCAGGATATTAGTAGGATTTTGTCCAATATGCAACCAAAAATTACAATATTGATGACAACCAAACATTCAGAAAGACAGACTGATGGATGGGTGTTCTTAGGCCATTTGCGGATCCTGGTGATATTACAACCGGGCTTATCATGCACGAGAACTAAGCTTATATCATTCACTATGGACGGGATGTGCAGCCAGAGTGTGAACAAGAAAACTACTTAGTTAAATTATGGCTCAAATATACGTTACTACTCGAAATTGTTAATCAATAAAGTTAGGGACTACCATTTGTCTTAAATACCATACCAGCTTTCATTAGCAATCAGAAATGTCATGGAAACTTATTATATCAACGGAGATTTTGTTTTGGTGTTTTCTTCTTCTACTTCTTCATCTACGTGTCAACCTTAATAAGTTGAGGGCTCAGGTACGGAGGTGAGAGTTTCATCTTGGTACAGGTTGCTTGTGGCTGGCTGGTAGCTTTGGCTTCTCAGTGGGCGGGGGCGCCACTCCCTGGCCGCAACCTGCTGGGTGGCGGCGAGTACCCCTAGCTTTCGAGTGGAGTTAGTGTCTACTGGAACGGAGGGCAGTCTTGAGTGCTTCCAAGTTTTTAGCCTGGACGGTGCCTTCTGGGAGAATATTCCATTCATGTGCCATTTTAATTTTAGATGAGTTTAGGTGGTATTCAGTTCTTGAGGGCATATTCGGAAGCTAAACTATTCTCTGTACGGGTTGGTGTCGTGTGTCCCTTGGTGGTGAGGGGTATCTCGGAGGAGACGATATTGTCCTAGATTTTGTAGAACATGTGGAAGTCTTGCGTCTCGTCTCCTCTCTGCCGGTAGTTATAGTGTGTCTGTTTGTGTGTTTTTTAAACGTTATCTCCACATGCTAGGCACGTTGGGGACACTATGCATATTCTAAACAGAACAGTACCGAAATATCAACATGAATTATTATACGAGTAGTTGGTAGGAACCAGGTTAACCGGCACTTAAAGGTCTCACAGGAAAATGGGAATCCAGAATTAGCGTTGATTGTGGCAAAACCATGCGTTATCTACTATCAGATTAGCGTCTGAACACATAGGATAACATCATTACAGGCAGGAAGGGTCATAAGGTTTTACTAGGTTAATTCTTCATTACGCTTAACAATCGCATAAAGCCCACAATAGTAGGGTTTCTCATCAATGGCTTAATCTGATCACACTTGTAATGAATTACCATGAGAAAGAGCATGCAGTAGCCGATCGAATATATCCACGCCACAAATCTAATCATTTCTTCGATACGTCAAGACCTAATTACATACGACATATCATCAAAATCCATGTAAAGTTTTTAAGGTACACCACAAAACCACAAATACAACCGTGCCGAGGAAAACATTGTTGGCGAAGGTAATAAGAAAGAAAGACCGAGGCTGGAATGAGAGAATTACTTACCGTAAAAAAGACAGCACCTGTATCTTAGTATTGATATCTACTTTGAAATGACATCTTAGTCGATTAGAAAGAAAAAACGTAAAGTGCAGAAAAGAAGGATAAAGCCAAGCATAAAGCCAAGTCAAATCCTTGCTGTGCATAAATAATGTATGACACCATTCAGTGGAAGTGGTCACGATCGTGAACTGACTTGTGTGGTACTCTAAGAATAAGAATGCTAGGATTTCACAGAAATCTCATGGACTATTGAATGAATGAACTGAATTTTACCCTCCTCACATTTTCCTAGGGGTTCATGTATCTCTTGCTGAAAGTATGTGTAATTCGACGTCATATGCCATTAGTTGATACCTTTCACTAGCTCTATATCTTTTCCTGTCTGATATTCAGTTTCAATACATGAAAAATACACTATTTGGAATTGTGTAATATAAGGTTGCAATATCATAGCGGCGTCAATTTTCCAGCAGTTGGTGTGCCTTATATCCGGCATGGTCTCCCGATGACTGCGTGGCGTCAGGTAGCTGCGAAGTAAGACGATTGAGATGGCTCTTAGATAAGATGGTTAATGGGAAGAGATTCGATTTGGAGCTGCACATCATGCGTTGTGTATGCCGTGTAGAATTGATATGATCTTTTGCTTTGCATATCTTTTACGACCTTCATATCCTTCCAAGGTCATCATGAATGGCATAAGCTTATGGTGCGGAAATGCAAGAGGAGCTGGAAACGTCATTATGGGAAACATTGGGGTCCTTCATGTGGGGCCTATGGCGGGGAAGGCGTAGTTATGGTAATCTCCAAGCAGATCTTTCGATCGCAAAGTCGTAACCAGCTTGCAAGACAGTATCCAATAGGCAAGACACTATCCTAAGGGAATAGGCCACCGGAGTTGATTGGACCAGCCATCAGAAAACGGTACAAATTTAAAGAAGAAGCACACAATCTTTCAATCAATCAATCAATCAATCAATCAATCAATCAATCAATCAATCATTCAATCAATCAACCTATGCTTAGAGAGTATAGCTATGGCTGCTTAGCATGAATGTTATCGTTTCAGGTACCAACTGTGTTGTATGCTTCGGACTTATAGGAGTACAGAGGGTCCATTAACGTGCTACATGTAGAGGTATTGGAGCTAACCCATAAACACGAGGTAGACGGCATCTACGTACCCCCTGTAGGGCTGTAACCACTACCAGTATTGTGCCTATTGAGTCCCCACACATGCAAATCAGAAGCGGAATTGCTAAACATTATACCACTGGTACGAGTAGCATGCCATTAAACACTTATGGTCTTAGCTACTCATACACAATGTATAGACATACCCGAGGTACCGTCTTGTTCCCATCTGGCGACCGATCTATGGAGGGGAGGATAGCTATAAACAAGAAATGGAAGATCTCATACCTCAGTAAAATATTTATGGTTTTGTGAATTTCTTGTTTTATTCATTATTGTGAATTCTTTATACGCATTTTCCCACTGGCCCCCATATTAAGCAACAGACATGCATACAGCAGGAAATTGAAGACGGAAAATTAACCTTTTCTGGGACCTTTCTTGGACCTTTTACCTATAGTAACTTTCTGTCAGTATCCCCGATGTGCCCTAGCATGTGGAAAGTACGGAAACACAAGCAAGCACACAAACAGACACACCGAAAACAAAACCTCCGTGCACAGAGGTTAAAAGTGCACACATTCTGTCATCACTTGGGTTCACGTTTACGTTCTAGCAAATTCGCACGACATTATATTTACATCATGTAACAACATGAAAGCATGACAAAATTGATAGATGAAAAGCATTTTTTTCATACATTTTGTCCTCTTCCATCAGATATTTCCGTCGCTCATGGCAGTGTTCTTTATTACCATGGTTTTTACCCTGCTGATAAGAAATGACTTAAGTGTTTCCGGATTTATAGCATGCAGCTATCTCCAGACATAAGGTTCAAACGTGCTGCTAGTTAGACTGTCTGAAGCCATTGTACTAATGGATGATAGTGATCAGCCGGCGTAATATATACTTAAAGGCTTTCCAACACAGTATAACAAATGGTCACATTCATATCAATATGCAGAGAGCGCAACTTTCATCTTAAAGTTCTTCGACTTTGACCCGTCCTGGTGCAGTATTTCACTGACCTCTAAATTCAGTTTATAACAGTTGAATAGCCATATCACTACACAGGAAAGCAATTCAAGGAATACTGCTTCAATACATTTCTACGATTGGCCGACATGTACATGTAGAGTTTATTCATGCTCAGTACAATATCTATGTAAACCGTGCCGTGGCATGGCTGGAGGTGAGAATAAATCTATCGCCAATGAAAGAAAACCCTAGAAAAGCGTGGGCGGCGGTAATTGTACATGTGCAGCAGCAACTCTAGAAGAGAGCGCTGTGTGTGAATGACTTCAATGGAAATCCAAATCCTTATCACGCCACACTTTCTACAGAGAAGCGGACGTGATTTGCCAAACACTTGAAATGAAAGGTTTCTCGCCAGGATTCGGCAAGAAGAAAGGCTACATAAAGGTCTTTGGTACTCAACGAACACGGAGTATCTTTATTTAAGGCTCGCGGCGACATTCAACTGAGTGCTAATTGCACGTACTAATCTGTAAGTAAAGTTCACCAGGCTTTTAGGATCTTTGAGTGCGGCTAATAGAAAATGTTGTGATGACTTTAAGGTTAAGTACAGATTATGAATAGGTCACTGGATGGGAGGCTCATTACATGGTACGATTTTTCAGCTGTAGTTTCTTTGATGAACGACCACTACGTGTGGGAGTTAGCGCCGACACATTCTCTTCGGAAACAAAACGTATGATAATTTCTTGCGAAAAAGTAATCTTTTGTTTGTTAGCAATGCAACGACACCACTGTCAGTATCTCGTGACATCATCTCTTTAAAAATGTCTGAGAGTTTATTATATGATATATATTATATATTACCTCGACTTTATTAGCCAGCTGAGCATCATAAAAGGGCTGTTATCTCATTTCGATAACTCACCGGTTGTTTCCTCCATTATTTAAGACACATGAATCACCACATTAGCTGGCACAACGATGAAGGCAGATGTCTAGACGAGCCAACCCATTATGTCGTTATATGTATCACGATAATTACTTTGTGGCAGAAGGTCTAACAATAATGATACCTGGTGTCATTCGTCACTAGATAATTTCTCTGTAACGGCATTCAAAAGGGGCGTTGTTTTTCATTGTATGGTACCCCGCCCTCATATATGAATTTATTACCTTCGCCAAGAAGGTTACGTTTTCGGTGCCGTTTAAATTTGTGAGTCTGTGGGTCTGTTGACAGCATAACTTTAGAAGCTGTGGATGGATCCATATGGTATTCGGATAGGTGTCGGAAAGACGAAAAAAAGTTCGAAGATGGGCCTCCTGGTGTCTTCCTTCGGTACTGCAGCAGAACTTCCGGCCTTGGTGTCTCATGGTATGAACACACCGATGTCTGGATTTTGGAGTAGGAGATAACTCTTACCATAATGAGATGCATATTATACAAACCAGGACCTAATGTACATAAGTGATGAGGAAAACTTATCATCTGGGAAAAATGGACCAACGATAAATCTTGCAAAAAGCGATATATTCATGCGGTTATTGGCACAACGGAAGCAGCATAGATATAGCGCAGTTAATCTAGCCAAAAAGCACTTCTGCAGCTATGACATTTTGCAAAGCTTCTGAATCTAACTTCGCATTTGTCCGATGTTGTTATAAGACCTTCAAAGCACCGATTTCCAGTCACACTAATGAAACAATGGCCTCTGTGGAACTGTGGATAACCAGTGGAAAATCCTAGCAGCCAGCATGACCAATTTTAGTGCCCACAGCCCAATTCCACCCCTCAGTCATGTCGCGGAAATGTCAAGGCAGCTGCTGCCGTGTCACCGTTTCAACTCTTAGTGGTGACTTCAACCATTTTAGACAAAAACATCACGTTTCTAGCCTCTACCATGTTTAGAGAAGCGGCTGGAAAGAGTAGAAATTGGCCAAATAGACAGATAATATGTTAGATAGAGCAGCTACAGTACAGCTCTCGTGATATGCATCAAGTACCGCGTGATGGGTCGCGTGATACCGCGTGACAAGTCGCGTGAGATTGCGTGACGAGTCGCGTGAGATTGCGTGATGAATCGCGTGAGATTGCGTGACAAGTCGCGTGATATTTCGTGAGCGCTTTCGTGATTTTGCGTGACTCACGCGTGGCACCCGCGTGAGGCAGATCGTCTCGTATCACGCAAGACGACGGGAACATGGTGTGAGACCTTAAAGTCCGGTTCAGGTTCTGAACATTCGACATTAGAACTGCGTGGTCGTCAATCTATATTATAATATGATGATATAATAAGTTTTACACACTTGTCGTTCAGCGCTATAATAAAACTTTACCTGAAACGTTTTTAAAAACTTTAAAAAAAAATCTATTTGAAAGTGCATCCATGAACTATTTTGCAACTGATACGATTTTTTTCGTTAACTAGCAATGTTTACTTGCTGAAATTTGCATGACAATTATGTATGTGTATTATCTCCTTGGTAGTATACGGCGACGGACCTAGCTAAGGGCATGTTTTGGTGGTGTAAGTGTACACTACCATCTTCCATTCTTTGTGAAAACCTTGGTGGTATGTGAAAATAGCTACTAATAGTAGTAGTTTCGTTTATTTGAACGGAACGGGTCATGCAAATAAGACGTGCAGTTTTGGTTAATCGGTGGGTTTTTCCGTGTGTTTTTTTTCGTGACACCCAAATATTAACACCGAGTAAAAGAGGTAAAGCAAAGTTATACATGTACAACTATTTTCATTTTTGCGATCTTTGGTAACAGATCTGCAATCTCTACCGGCAACTACGAGGTTCTATATATTGTTTTTTTTTTCATTTTAACATGGCCTGTTTATCAAGGTCTCACACCAGGAAAATCGGCTACGAGACACGATTAGCCTCCGCGTGAGTACCGCGTGAGTACCGCGGTTGCCACGCGGGGTCTCTCAAAAATCACGCAAGCTCTCACGCAATCTCACGCGACTGGTCACGCGATCTCACGCGGCTGATCACGCAATCTCACGCGGCTGGTCACGCAATCTCACGCGACTCGTCACGCGGTATCACGCAAGACCTTGATGCATATCACGAAAGCTGTACTGTATATCAGGATTTGCCTGCGGTTACGGAAAAAAATCAAAACTCGCAGGATGAAACTGGCCGCACACTGCGTCAGACATCCTGATACAGCTTCCAAATTGGTCCTTTGGGAGCCTACAAGAGGCCAAAGAAACCGGGGAAGACCCAAGTTATCCTACATTGACAACCTCAAGTCAGATGCAGGCCTTACTGAGGTGGGGGAGCTCCGGTCCCTGATGATAGACAGAGAGGGATGGCGTGTGCTTTCTGGATTGGTTCGAGCGGGAGCTCGACCAAAGTAAAGTAAGTATATGTTAGAACAGTTTCTTAGCGGACCAACTCCTCTGGCATGTTATCTGTCTATTTGGCCAATTTCTATTCTTTCCAGCCGCTTTCCGGAGCCTGGTAGAGGCTAACACGTTTCCTGGAAGGAGTTCCAAGCAGAGTTCCGTTCCCAGATGGTTCCCTTTATCTGGTTATTTTGAACAATGTGTCGAAGTCTTCAAATGGTCTTCGTTGTGATTATAACCAATAGTCTGTTGATTTTTCACTACTTCTCTATTAGCTATTGAACGGTATCGAAATGTAATAATGATCCTTCTTCAGCCGTGGCACTGGTCAATAATACGTCTCACCGATCAGTAAAAAAATGCCTCAAGCGTGACTTTGATGTAATATTCTCTTCTGACAAATCAAAGGTGTAACATATGGAAGACGGTGCATAGAATGACATAGGAATATAGAATATAACTTAAGGTGTCGACCTTGTCAGCCCCCTAGGCTTGCTCAACGAAAACTTCTATTTAAAGGCTTCTTCTGTGCATGTTAGCACCGTTCCATGAATATACATCGTACAGATCACAATTACGTTTTGCCTGTTGGCAACACAGATGCAAAGAACTTAGTTGTGATTCATGACAAAAGTTAAGCATCTTGCTGTTAAACCTCATATTTGCAGCATACGTACACAGTTTGTACACAAGGGACTTTGTGAAACAAGCGTATGAAGAGTTGCTCCATCGAGGAGAAAATGAAAGAAAGGTCTCCCGTGCCCTTATGCAGAGCGTAGGGTGGTGCCCATATCCATTTCTGTAGCGAGGACACACAGTTGTGCAATGCACTACAGCAGGGGGCTGGTCCGCTGGTAGTGCTGTGTGTTTGACCATCACTCTTTCTCATATGTGCTGAGTGCTATAAGCAGAGAAAGAAGTGTGTACCATTTCTAAAGTCTGGTATGACCCGGCCGGGGTTCGAACTCACGACCTCCCGGTTACAAAGCGAGCACTCTACCAATTGAGCTATTGCGCCATCGAGGAGACCTATTGTAAATATCACTTTTCGTTTTGGGCTCTCTTTTGGCATATATTTCTGTGTCATCTTTGAGATTTCTCCTGTGATATCCATTGTGTGAAAATACTTCGTGAGCTGAAAGGTCTCTTATATAACATTCATCATGCCGACGTTTCAAAGTGCTTCTTTTCTCAAAGCCGTCTGATATTACTATCCTTAAGGACAGGCATGACCGACCTATCCAGACAACCCGTCCATTAGAGCTGTACTAAAGATTTTCCATTTTTCATCCTTCTGGACCGTTAGCGGAACAGCCATTAGCCACATGGGGATGCAGCCATGTCTATCACAAATTGAGTATAAGGCGTAAATCAGGCGGGGGTTTTCCACCCCAGGCCCTTAGCGACCTAACATCAGACACAGGTCACTGTGCCTGTCAACACGTCGATCACGTTATATTCTGTGTGTTTTACCGCGCTTTGTCTGGCGACGTGGAGTGACCGAGCTGAATATGCCGTTCTCTTCTGTTTTTTTCATAATTTCGTCATCTACGCGACTCATTGTATTGCTTCCAAAAAAGAAGTCAAACCCAAACTTAGGATGTAGTCTGTAGCAATCTCTTAGAGTAGTCACTTACTACCATTGTACTATCTGTATACCGTATTCGTTATTTTATGTTGCAATTAGCCTTCGGGCATGTATTTGCAAATAAACCATTTCTATCATTGTATTCAAAAGGATGTGACACCATGATGACAAACACTATACAACTCTTCAGCATCGTCAGAACAAATGGGAATAACACCCCACTCGGTTTGTCCTTGCTTGTCTCTGACGCATTTACGGTAACCTCTAAATGACTTTACTTGCGGCACGCAGTGATCATTTGATGTAATGAAGTACACAGTCGAGATTCTATTTGCTAAGGTTTACTGGTTTCCGGTAGGCGAAATCCCCCGATTCTTTGCAATTTCCTGAGAAGAATATTGGACCTTCGCTTTAAACTCCTGCCCTACCATGAAGATAGAGCTTCAGCTGGTGGAATAGATCCCATTGCACTTCCCTTTGCCCACTCATAACAGCTTTAAGCGCGCCCCAGCATTTTGGCATTTTATTGGACCTCCAGGGTGGCCGCAGACTGGTCACGACACCATAACTACAAAAGAGCTCCGTAAAAAGTGTAAATAATGCCTTATAGCACTACCTAACTGCTTTTCCACAGCCAATGCAATGTCGACAGAAAATAAGAAATACCATTACGTATAATGGTTACGTGAATTATTGGCTTCTGTTGGCTACTAAATTTTCCTTTATACGCTTCAGTTACACTTAACGGGATTATCTAAAAATAGCACCGGCAGTGTCAGGATGAGTTCAGACCAAAACGAAGTCAGAGACAGCCTCGCCAGCTTCTGCTGCTATAAAAAGAGTCAAAGCAGAGTTGAGAAAGGTTCAATCAACAGTGAGCCCTACATATTTCAGTGGCCTTGCCAATACCATTTCAACGAAGTTGTAAGGTGCAAAAGTTTCTACCAATGGATAAATTACCTCGTTATATCTCTGCTATAAAATAAATCCGTGCTACTAACGTTTACGACTTAGTTCAATCGTATGAAATATGTATTCGTATTACTTTACTTAAGATAGCTCAGAAAGGTTTCAAGTTGTTGGTTACGTCATTTCTGAGATTAGTTTGTACTTTGTTAATGATGGTAGCGTATAGGAAAGTTTAAAGTAGTATACGTCATTGGACAATCTTTGACCTTATCATGCCTTACGGGCAATACCCACAGACTGCACAGAGTGATATATTGTTACAGTAAGTAAGCCGAACTAGGGATATTTCTCGGTGCCGCTCAGTCTCCAACATGCATGCTACATTTGTATCTCGATAAATGGTTGTGTGGCTTCGAGGCGTAGACTTGCAATAGATTCTAATGGTAACGCAACGAAGACTTCTGGGAATGTTTCTAGCGAGGAAACTTCTACCTATGTAACGATGATTAGATATTGGGCAAAGACAAGTACGAATTAATGAGCCTTTTAAGTGCAAGTCCTCATGCAGATAACTCTTTCTTTGCCATCTTGACCTGTCTAGTATGTAGAGTGTTTTACAAAACCTACAATTCATCAAATGTGTTGTCACGCAAGGATAGCTGACTTGGGCTCAATGCCGTGTCCTGAGTTGGGTGGGTGGTCTGACCGATGACGTGCTCTACTCTGATCCGTAATACTGGCTCCTCCGTCCGAATGGTGATATGAATCACCATGTTGCGGTAGAAAACTTTTTCACTTTTAAACACGTCATCGGAAGAAAAAGTAATAATGCGGCACGCTACGGTAATGGTGTTTGAATGAAAAACGCAAGACAGGCATCAGTAGTCAATAGGGAATACGGGGTTGACTGATGAAGTGTATATATGCCATTGCTAAAGGCCTTAATTGTAAATAAGATTTCAGGGTCACTTGGGAGGTCTCGCAATCCGGGAGCGCAGCATGCAATATGCCCCTTAAGACTGGAAAGCTACAATTTATTTTTGATTGACACTTCAAATAACGTCTCCGCTGTTTTGCCTGTATGTATGTCTGCTCTATTCCCTGTCCGCATGTAATGTGATAACTAGTAATGTCTGCAAAGATATAAGCAGGAAATGCAGAATGGAAAATCGATCGTGTTGAGACAGAGTGGCGTTGTATACACGGGAAAAAATGCACGACCGTCAGCAATATCATTCTGTGGTTAAACCCTGTTCCAACTTATAATCACATTACAGTAATTCTGTCACTGCGTTAGGATCGGGCGAAGGGCTTGAATATTTGTAATATAAAACATCCTTCTTTTCTTATTTTATCACAGAACTTAGACTGAAGACACACGGCACAGAGAGGGACTGGGTCTTGCAGATCTACTGTGCTCACCATCCGTCCCAGACAACATGACGATGGCGGCCGTGAACAACAGCACCAACAGTTCCGACATGTTCCAGGGATGGGAGGACCTGGATGGAGTCGACCTGCTCCGGGTGGTTGGAGTAGGAGGGATCCTGTACCTCATAGTCCTCGTGACAATCTTAGGGAACCTGATGGTTCTGACCGCAGTCATGAAGTATCCACACTTGCGTTCCAAAGTCACCAACTATTTCATCTGCTCCTTAGCTGTGTCTGATCTCATGGTAGGTTTCCTGGTCCTGCCCTGGGCAGCGGCGCAAGAGCTGCTGGGATACTGGCCTTTCGGACAGTTCTGCTCGACCTTCGTCTCCCTTGACGTCATGTGCTGCACGGCGTCCATCTTGAATCTTTGCGTCATCAGCGTGGATCGGTACTGGGCGATTTCGGACCCTTTCAAGTATGAACGAGACATGACATGCTGCCGGGCGGCCCTCATGATCGGGTTAGCCTGGTGCTTGTCTGCAATGATCTCCCTCATTCCAATTGGCCTAGGCTTTCACCATATAGGAGAAACTGTAACCGTCACGCAGCGACAGTGTGAGTCGAACATGAACGAAGTTTACGCCATCACGTCCTCCTTCGTCAGCTTCTACATTCCCGTCATCATCATGGTTTTGGCCTACAGCAAGATCATGCAGATCGCTCGGCGGAAATACGAGGACATTGTTGCACTGCACCGCTCGGTCAACCAGAACACCAAGTCCGTGCAAGAGTCCAGAACAGCGCTGAGACGAGAAACGCGAATATTCAAGACTCTAGCCTGCATTCTCGGAGTCTTCATCGTCTGCTGGCTTCCCTTCTTCATCCTCAACTGCCTCGTGCCGTTCTGCCCGCTGCGAACGGGAGGGGAAGCAAACTTCACATGCGTCAACAACACTGTGTTCACAGTGTTCGAGTGGCTGGGCTGGGTCAACTCCATGCTGAATCCCATCATCTACGCCTTCAACAACGACTTTCGGAAGGCGTTCTGGAGAATGCTGTGCCGGCGGGTGGCCTACAGAGGAAGCGACGCTGCCGCGGTAAACTGCCCCTGCTGTCCCGCGGAGACCTACGAAATGGCGGAGTACAGGACCTCCAACAGGGGCCCCAGGTCGGTATGACAACGACAGCAGCCTGACGAAGGGAACACTTTCGAAGAGATCGAGATGACGGAGATCGGTGGAAGCTACAACATTCGAGAGTAGATCAGCCTACAGGGCAGGGGTGTCTGTCTAGCTCATGAGAAAGGGGAGCAAGGGCATACAGGGTAAACTGCGACTAAAAGAAAACACGTATAAATCAACAGGGTAAAAGAAACTATATTCAGTCTAGTATCAATGACCGTAACAGTTGACACATTGTTGCAACTGTCAAATTAGTCTGTGTACTAACCAAGGAGTGAAGAAGTCCCAAACCGTAATGATAACAACATGATAGAGTGTTGCCAAAACCAACACATAATTCTAACTCAAAATATCTCTGCAGATTTTTGTGACGTCTGGTGATCTCAGACGTGAGTGTATATCCTAATCAAGAACATGTGGTAGAAGCTTTAACTGTGTAAAGAAAGAAGTCTTGCATTTCAGTCAGAAATTATCTCTATTCGTGTAAACGGTTAATTTGATGTTTCAAAAGTTATTGTGTAAGTTATGTGTACGGAATAGCTGCGAAATTTGTTTGTATAACGTGTATAACACGTAGATGCTGGTAGTGTTGATGATAATGATGATTGTAATAATGATGTTCATGATGATGTTGATGATGTTGATGATGATGATGTTGATGATGATGATGTTGATGATGATGATGTTGATGATGTTGATGTTGATGATGATGATGAAGTTGTTGATGATGATAATGATGATGATGTTGATGATGGATTCTCTCGATTCGACAGATGACAACTTGAAGTCATTTGCCAAAATGGGTAATTTTATATGGTACAATGCAACATCACTACCTGTACAGACGACGTTGCTCAATGCAATAACATAAGTCCGCCTTAGGGCCTTATACATAGACACGTTGTGCAGTACCTTAACGGGTTATCAGGGCTTTACAAATATTGTCCCAATGGCCAATGATGCGAACATAACACCTAATCGGTTGTCGTTTATCGTAGTCACCTCAGTCACGATGTTGTTTACAGTAACTGTTATTGGTTGTATCTATGACGGTTGATGTTGAAGACATATATAAAAAAAGATATATCGATGAATAAGTACTATTTTATATGGAGTGTGCTGCAGGCAGAGCCACGCCAATAGTTAACTTCAGATTGTCTAACTACGTGTAAGTGCCTGATTCATCGATCCTTGAGCTCTAGATCTGCAGGAATCTAGTCAGAAATGTAATTAATTACAAGAGAGACCTGATGGTAAACCATGTTTAGATGTAAAGAGTGTATTTAAATTTCTAGTGACTTTGATATCTCCGTTTACATCGTAGAATATCTCTACATGACATCATTGTATCTATGTGCTGCAACTGTGAGTTGTGTGGATAAAGTCGTGAATTTTAGACGACAACTTGATTACCACCAGAGGCACAGGGTTTTAAAACCCACAGATCCTCGTCAATGTACTTGCAAGTGAGTTCGATATTGTCACCACAAGTAAACCGTGTCAAATGTCCACATTTTGGAATAAAGTTGTGAAGAACGTCATAATTTTACCATTTTTTCTTAGTTAGGCTAGTCTGCAGTGTACAAGGAATCGATTCGCATTAATTTTGTTACCTTCCTAGTTTGAATTTGCTTCGTGCACATGACAGATTTTTAATCAATCAGCTGAGGCAAAACCATTAAAACGAACAGTCTGGCAAAACAGTGTAGCTGGAGGAAACTTGGAGTACTCTGTCTCCGTAAATGGGTTTGGCATCAACAAGGTTTCTGTCTTGATCAGGTTTACCAGAGGGTGCCGGAATTAACAGCGATGCGTTTCAACTGTGCAGCGGGAAGCTAATCGCAATTATCATCAATGCTGAATTGGTTCCTTATTATTCATCCCACCAATCCTTCTGTTATACATGTATAATCAGATTGTTAATTTAATTATACTTCTTGGAACATGTTTTGTCAATTATACTTTCATAGAAGGTACAGGCCTGACAGACCTTTCCAGGCGAGTTCCAAAAAAAACAGCATCTGCATCTGCTAATTGTCTACAATTATCGATATTAGAATAATAACTTTGAAAGCTTTCCAGATAGAGATCAGTGGTAAATACACTACTGAAGCTTACAAAATTCTAATGCCAATGTCCTTTCACTGGCATGGACTGCCAAACAAGACATCCTAAGAAAATGCGTACCAGACTTCGTTTGAAGCTGCTTCAATGTCCCCCTATGCCCTTGGAAATGGAATTTAAAGCAGTGTCGTAAGCTGATCTATTGCCACAGCAATGGAAGCCGACTGTGTTACCAGAAGCTGGAATCTTAATATATATCTTATTATATATCTAAATGTTTGAAGTTTACAATGATCGATATGGTGTCTAGACAAGGGCAATGGGATTACACCGTCTGTTTCTACTCGGTTCCAACATGTGATTGTCTAGTTACTGTGACAGCAGCACCTATGGTACTTTGTTGACAAGGTTTCAACTTCAACTTACCAGAAATACATGGCCGCATTAAATTTATCATTCATGAGAAGTTTGGCTATCAGAGAACTTCCTCGGTTTATGTCATAATGGACAGTTCTGCCGTTTGCGGGAGCACACACGGCAACTAGTAAAGGTTAATGTCTGACCTTGAAACTCGGCTCTCAATGGCCTTTTGCTGCGTCGAACTTAATCTGTGATTCCTAATCGAAGTGAGAAAGACGGAAGCACTATGGATAAGAGGAGGAAGCAATTTCACTTCGAGTGCATTCTAGATGTGCACATTTTCTACAGTGCTTTCATGTTTTATCAAACTACACATTTCATACTATCTGAGAAAGATTGCAAGTTGCAAGACATTTCATCGACATGGCAGATAACGAATAAGATAGGTTATACGGCTATAAGCTTTTATCAGTTCCGCTGGGCTCTGTCTAACGGAATACGAGTTCACAAAGAAATTTGCGCTGTCAGTAGACATGGTAGATGTCACGGCAGATGCACCGCAGAATGAATCAATATGGACAGTATCAGAACACACATGAAGCAGAGACAATTTACCAAGCGATTGCCTCTAACTTATAAAAAGTAACACTGAGCCAGCGGGCCTGCTTGTTCATCTGGGTAATCGGGTTCGATTACGCGGTCAGGATGTCAGGTCAAAAGACCAGTCAAGGTCAATTATGTTCGGACGTGGCTCGCTCAAGCCATCACATTTATAGCATCAGGAGAGCATTACAATCTAACGGTTGGGTTTTTATGCACCTAGATAGGTGGCGTCATCGACCAAAGTAATGGAGTAAAGATATCACATTAAAGGCCTAAGATATACAAAGATAGCAAAAAATCTATACTGTAAGGCTGTGGATGTAATGTGTGCACTGGTACCATAGCGTGAACTACAATAATCTCAATACTAATAGTATAATGTTCTTCAGAGTTTTTCTGCAAATCTAAGTTGCATTTTTTTTTCAATTTGATTTTTAACTCGTTTCACACTTTATGTATGTACTGTATGTAATGTTAATTCCTTCCTTAAGTCATGAGAAGTAGACGTCACGTATCCTTGCAGTGTTCACACATATTGGACACAACAGCCTCTAGCAAATGTAGATCTATATATAGTCAATGAAGTTAGGAAGACCGGAAGACCGAACAAACATGGCCATATCAGTCGAAAAAAGCATGGCCCACGTCAAAAGAAACGATGCACCTGACGATGTGCAAAGGTCGTAACTGCCAAACAGAGACATACGTTTCTACTCACTCACGACAGTGACTTCACGATACGACAACCCGTGGTTAGAACACGACAACCATCCCAGTAACAACAAAAGTTCAAAGATATGAATCATACATTCGTGAAATATTGAGAGTTTCTCGTACGCGATCGTATGTCGTATCTAATTATGCAACTTTTTATTAACATCACATGTGTCCGTTGATCTCTTCCTGTCACTCTACCGTGAACGTGACTAGCACATGGCAAATACATAACTGCAAAATATATAACACAGACAGACCAAAAACAACACCTCTTCGTGAATAAGTAGCCTCTTCCATTTACCCCATGAGTTGGAATGCCTGCTAGCAGTCAGCGAAGGTTGATAAATGACCAATTCTACCAACTTAGACTCTACTTCCTGTCACTCCCGTGACTCTTACCTTTTATCCTTCCTTTCAATGTGTCTTTGTGGTGAGACGTGTCTTGTATAGCTTATGTAAATAACTGCGGAAACACAGACAAACAGACAGACCTGCATCGAAAACAAACCTCCGTACACCGAGTTGATAATACTACAGAAACCGGCCGCATGATTACCATGCATTATTCATTGCCATAACAATTTCTCAAAACCTGTTGTAACCATTACCTTTCAACGTACAGCGACAATTTAGTAATCATGAATGAATGGTTGCCCAAATTCATATGCCACAAGCTGCTAATTAAACCCTTTGGTATTCAACGTAATTGCGCTCCTGTAGCTAAAATGTATTTTATATAGTCAATTTAGCATTCCGATGAGTTGACTTAATTCATTTTAGATGGCTAATCTCAAATATCTACTAAGGTCAAATATGGGTTGCGATTGTATTAATGTGTTTGTTGTATGTTTTTCTGGAGAGCTTGTCCCCAGAAGTAAGTGTTTGTCCCTGCGGTCTCGACAGAATGTTTGAAAGCTAAGGAGTGTTTGTATGAAGCAGTTCTTGTATCATGCGTTTTCAATTCCATTCTTCTGGTGCTGCATCAATGTAAGAGTGAGACACTGCTAATCGCAAGTGTTAAGTCATAGCTCCTTGTGCCAGAGTCTATGCACCGTATCTATGCACCTTACCTAAACATAGCCAACAGGCCCGGCTTCTTGGTGAAACTATCAGTCAACTGCAACTTATCTACTTAATGAACATTCTACCCTCCCTTTAACTTAAACACAGTGATATGAATCGAAAGCAAACATGATGAAACATGTTCTGTCTTTTGTATTCATAGCTTCTACCTTTATCTTCGTCCTCTCCATCATGCAGTCCTTGGCGGTTGTATAATGAATAAAGCATATATATATAAGTTCGTATATATTGTGTATTAGCTTCTGCATTTGGTTCCTTGTACCTTGTACCTTGTTTAAACTGTGAAATTGGCTGGACAAGTTCAAGATTTTCAACCTTATCAAGAACGTAAGCTACATCAAGACAAAAAGCGTTCGTTTTTCTCGCCCAAGGGCTACAGAAATGGATATGGGCACCACCCTACGCCTATCAGGGCATGGGAGACCTTTCTTCTTTCTTTCTTTTCTCGAACTGTGATTTGCCTCGATATGTGACTGAGCACAGAAAGAGAAATTTTCATGCTAGCGTGACCGGAATAGTAGCACCTGCAGACACTGTCATTCAAATAAAACCCTAGTTGAGGCTTGGTGTTTGCTGTCTTTCCTGTGCAATATTTCTGATCGCGATTACAACCTAATCTCAGAGACGATGACAACTGTGACAATTACAAACTTCCTGTCCTGCAGCACCGATGGAAATATCGACTCAGACCTGTCGGGTAGTCCCGTTCATCTGGCAGGTCCTACAGACAGATATGGATTCTCTTGTTTGTAGCTAAACATCGATAAGGAAAGGAATTTCCTGTTTCCTGATGGGTCTATGAATCATGACGTTTGAAGCAGGACGTGCGTGGACATGACTGATTGTACTGTCACACGAAGACTTTTTTTAACTGACGCGTGAGCAAGACTAGTTATAATAAGCTTAGATTAATGTCCCCTATGTAATTTTACTGAATATGAAGCAGATACAACAGTCGATTAGTTATTATTGAAAGGGTTTCTTCATCTACATGTATATAAGGACGACCTTATTGACCACCCATGTCATGTGATAGCCTTGTCTTGCACTTTGTACATTGTGTTATTATATTCAGCCGGGTTGTACCACAGAACCATTTCACCCAGACTATCTCTAAGCACTTTGATGTGACACAAACCCAATAACCCTATCTAGCATGTTTAACGTAGTTGCACTTCCTTTGGCTTACTGTCCATATGGATCATGATGTGGTTCCAAAGTTGCAAGGCTGAAACAAGACCATGCCCATGTCAATACACGTGTCGTTTTTCACTGGGTTGTACCTTCATAATGGACGTGTCCTTGGCAAGTCGGCAAGAAGTACTGCCGGAGTTATTCTGAACAACAGCTCTATCGATCACAAGTTTTCGGTGCGTGGGAGGAATGAAAAGTCATACGTGAGGATGGAGAGATAATGATCATCGGCCCACCTGGTCCTAATCGCTTTCCTGGCTGTTCAAAGACCTGAAGAACGTGGTTCTGTTCATTGCATGGATACTGAGCAGATAGCGGGCACTAAGGGACAATAAACTGTGCTTAAATGATCTCCAGCATTGCTTTTCAGCTGCTCCCCCTTATCTCCCTAATTACACAGTCCATTGCACATCTTCTTCAAGGTTCCCCGGTGCAGTACAGTGCCTGTATGGTAACGTGATGGGAGGAGAACATCATGATGGCAAGACTCCAGGAGTCGTGATTGTCTTTCTACATGTTTGTGCATAACATTTACTTTGGTGCAAGCAGTGCCTGGATACATGTGTCTTTGACTTACTAATACACATGTCTAAAATGATCTTTGACTTAATAATACACATGTCTAAAATGATCTTTGACTTACTAATACACATGTCTAAAATGATCTTTGACTTACTAATACACATGTCTAAAATGATCTTTGACTTACTAATACACATGTCTAAAAAGATCTAAACTTTTCTAAATTTTCTAAAGTTTCCTGTATACAAAGAAGGTTTAGGGCATTCATTGTGTGTAACGTGGTTAAAATAATTTAACTCTCTACTATGATCTAGCTACATAATCTAGCTACAGCTTTTAACCCTTAAACCACCGTATGGGGTCAAAACTGACCCCAGACGTATATAAATAATAAATATTATGTGCCTTTTCGACATTTCTTGTCGAAAACGAAATTCCTTCTATGAGTTTGTTTGTATATATGTCTTGTAACTTCTTATACGGTTTTACTGAGATTGGCTCATTGTTGATTGAGTTATCCTAGAAAGTTTATGCGTTGTCCAGTGGGGTCAAAATTGACCCCAGAAAAATGTTATGCATTTTTTAACACATCTGCGTCTTTTGTTGTCCCCGAAATTTCTTCCAGATGATATGTTTGCTTGAGCTTTATGCTGTCATGACCTCATGCTTTGAATGAACGCAATATTGAATCAGGAAACTCAATAGTTGTGACTCTTGACTAAGTTGCCTATGGAATTGGGGTCAAAGGTCATCAACATGGCTGCCTGTGGACCTCTAGTGAAATTAAATTAAATTATGATAATGAGCAGAAATTATTTACACCTAATCATGTCAAACTATCCCTGATAGATTAATGAAACTGTGCATACATGCAAATCGCAAAAAGAGTCACACTAAAAACCGTATTCGTGCAAAACATAATGGGGTCAGTTTTGACCCCATACGGTAAGATTCGTCGCAAAAAATCTACGGTGCTTTGAGGGTTAAGCTACTTTTAGCTACAGCGTAGTTCAGCCCCTGACAGGAAAGAGGGACCAGTCGGCCCACCCAATAACAAAAACATGTTTTCTCGAACTGTTGTAATAAGCATTAGGTTTTTTTAGGTACATATCCATTTCTGAATTTTCCAGGGAAATTTGCCTTATTTCTGGCAAAATATCGTCAGGAGAATCATCATTTAATAGTTTACAGATTACAAGTTGAGTTACCATACTTTGATTCTGATGTCGTGATAATGTCGTTGCGTACATAAATTCCTCAGTTCATTATTGCATCACATTTAAAGACCTTAAAAGATTAATAAGTGCAAGCAGAGCCATGTAATAGATATCTGTACTGTTCCCTACAAGTGATCATGTGATGGACAATTTTTCAGGCTTCTCATAAATTAAAAATAAATCACGATCTATCGCAAGGAAACCAATAGATTGTGAGCGTTATCTGTTGCTAATGTACGAATTACGTGACTTACGTCTTTTATAGAATGTAACACGGTTGAATTATAGCTTGTGATCGGTGAATTTGCCGTAATGTGCAGTCTGTTAAATTTTGGTTCTATGAAAATGCACCAGTTCACACAGCCTGCTATGATTATTAATATTAGACCTCCTGCCGCATGTCATTTGCCAGCTACAGACGGATGGAATTCGATACAATGCGTGGCAATGATAGATTTAATGCAACAGAATACAATTTGTTCAAGTTACTTTCATTACAAAACGTTAATGCACAAATAGATCTCGTGTAGTTTTGACATTCCCATTTGGTTCTGGACTGATTGTGAACGGGTAGTGTCAGGTTGAAGGTATGTTGTTATTCGTTATCTCTGGAAATCACACCGGCAGCCACTGAAGGTTACACGAAATTGGGTCAAAATAGGTCTTAATTAAGTTTGACAAGATATTGGCTGTTTAAGTCACGAATTTGGCCTCCTGACACTAGCCATACGCCCCCTCCCGGACCGGCCGACCGTATGTATGAACAAAGAAGTTCATACATACTAAGAGAAAGAGATATTGACAATGACAATGACAATGATGTTTATTTGCACATTCATGCCCATGTGGGCTAAATGCAGTACATGATAACGTTACATAAATACTACAACTCCATAGGAGAGCTACACTACATCTACTGTATACAAATGGACGAACATATAAGGCTATCATTGATTATATAGTTTACGTGTTTCTTCCCTCTTTTTTAAACAGGTGTATACAAATTCACACAGTTTTTGTTGTATATTATTGTTAGGGGATGACATGATATATACAAATAGATCATCTTTTACTAACTGTTTACATCTTGTGTCTAAATTCAGGGCACCGATAAAACTTTCACGCATGTCCCTGTATAACCTACAGCCTAATACAAATTGCACTTCATCTTCTACCCTGTTGGAGTCACAGAGTGTACACAGTCTGTCATTCGGAGGAGTCCGGTTGTGTCTTCCTACTTCAAATATTAACATGCATCTTTTGTTGTCGTCGCTCGGCATCTAAATCTTGTAGACGCTGCTTTTAATGCCCTGAACTAACAGTTCTCTCAGCGCAAGTTTGCTGATGCCGACTTTCATGTCCGCTTTCTTGATGTAAAATGATACATTTACCATACTGCATTTCAGTCACGGTACATACATTGGTGAAAAACACGCATGCCGGACAATAGCCAGCGAGCTTCATGTGCATCATATCATTCTGTTCAAATTGGAGATTGCGATGGAGGAATGGTGATTTGTTTGACATTTGTACCCATACAGGGATTTACCTGGGCATAAGGTATGGACGTTTTTGCATGCAATGTTCAGGTAACAGTTTTATCGAACAAGAAGTACTGCTTTTAACCGGATTTGCTGCAGGCGCCAGTCAGCAGCTTTTGTCTGCCCGACTGCCCTTTATCGGCTGAATTTCTGAACAGAACTTACCTACAATCACCTTGACCTTCTAGAACTATGCTGTCTGTTGATCTATGACTGTTTTACAGACCTTGTCGTATGCGATGTTTCTCATTCTTGGCAGACGCAATGAGAATTTAAACGTAATTACTTACATTTGTCAGCACAAAGATGTATCGCTTTTTGTGGTAATCCTACAGATGATATATCATATGGCATATGCAAATGCGCGTCGGCGCGTACGTCTTTCAAAGAAATTATGCAAGGAGCCGTACTAGTTGAGTCACACTCTCAGCGCAGCGAAGTTCGTCCATTGTTAAAAATTACTGTACCAAGAAATTATTATTGCTAATACCTTCCTAATCCATATACTTAAACTGTTGAATGCATAACATGGATGATTGAATTTTTTTCAATTGCAAAGTTCAGTGAACCTGCATGCATTCAACTGTTTCCATACTTTACGAAGTTTTATCATATAGTTACAAACCACTGATCAATCAGTGTCCACCGACACTAAATGTGTCGGATACAAATTAGTTAAGAACCATAACGTTACATGCAAACGGTACAAACTACTATCGGTTCAGTCTTGAAGAAGGTTATCCTCCTGTAGGCGTTTCACGCCCTGCGTCTGCCTATCGTCAGATTCAGAAAGTTTCAGGAGATACATAGTAATTGAACAATTATTAGCCAGGCCCCTCTGTGGCCAATTATCTCGGGTTTGATAGAATCCGAGCACGGAAGCAAGGACATCCGCCATTACTGTGGACTGTTAATAGGTTCGGTACTGTGCACAGCGGGATGGGCCAATTATCTGATCATAAATACTGAATGTCCGTGTCAGGACTTCGCTATAGCCAATTGTGCGTGGCTTAATTGAACAGGAAGGTTGCTGAACCCAGTCAGGCATCCGTGCAATGTGAGGGGAAATCCAGATTTATCTACACGCACAAAGAACGGACGAATCAAACTATGAATGAATTAATTCTATTCTTATTCTCGTATTTTTTGTTAGGGCATAACCTGTTCAGTGGGATCATGATGTCAGTTTTAAACCCTTTGTACGCTTTGGTATTTTGCGCTACTTCTCCTGGACTAATGTAGATCCTGATAGTATCTTAGCTAAGCTTATTCAATACACGTACCATACAGCATCTTCTACGATGGACGTTCTGAAATGTCCCTTCTTTTGATTTCCCTGAACAGCCGTTTGTTCAAGTTTTCCAGCTTTTGGAATGAGTTAGGAGCAGTAGAGAATTAGATGAAGTATGTTTGTATTGATGTGACTGGGAAATGTCATGGACATTGGAGTGAAACAAGACCTGAATGTTCAACGAACTGCAAGCTGGTTCAACGTCCTGCAGTGGTCCCTTCCCTCCGAAAGGAGGAAGAACAGAGCCCTTTTATCATTTAGTTTACAATCATATCAATATCCAAACTAGCAATTTACTCCAGCCAGTTCAAATACCAACCCATCAATGCACGTGCAGACAAATACAGTCCCGTCCCCGCACCACCCCCCTCTGCCTGGCTCGGTAGTTATGGCCCCCACAGGTGAGTCATTCCCAGCCTCCTTCGCCACCTTCGCAGTCTTCCTGGAACGGCGGCGTCTATTAGGCCCCAATTCCACTTGATGGCGATCGCTCTGCGCTCTCACTGCGACTTGAATTGAATTTGCGTAGCCCTTTATTTCATAATTTAAATATCATGCAAAGTGTAGAAGTATGACTGAAAAAACAACAAAACACACAAAGTGTAAAAAGATTCGTTTTTTAATCTATGAAATTCGTTGAGCGCTCTGTAAAACCTAGATCGCAGAGAGAGCGCGGCGAGAGCGCCGTCCTAGTGGAATGTGGTGTTTAAGAGAATCATAGCCCTTGTAAAAAAACTCGTATCAGCACCCCCCCCCCCAAAAAAAAACAATAAACGCCGCCGCTCCAAGAAGTCTGCGAAGAAGGCCGACCCGCCCTAGCCCGGGGCCTCCCCTCCATTCCTACTTTGCCCCTGATGAGGTTTATGGGGGAACACCTTTTGAAGACTTGAAGAAATAATTCATAGTTTCTTGGAAGTCGCTGTGAAGTTCTATCCCCCGAGACATGAGATGAAGAAGAGAAGTCCCATCGCGCCTCCACGTCACCAGTCTGTCGCCAGGTCTGCACCACTGAAGGGAAGATTCTCCCCGTGACGACGGGGGTGGGACAGAAAGCATGAGCCTCCATCCATCAACGTTCAGACAATCCGTAACCGAGGAGAGATCCGGAAATGGCGCTGCCGGGCACTGTGGCTGCTCCAACGTAATTGATTTAGAAATCGACTGGGGGGAACCGACGTTGTGTCAGCACATGCAGTTGACATCTGTCTCCTCTCTGTTGCGTTGTCTTCATGCTGAGTCATCAGAAGCAAAATTGAACATTAAAACGAAAAAAAAAGACAAAAAGACATACAAAACAAACATTATTCAATGAATGTCTGTTTACTTCCACCTCAAACAAGGAATTTATCAAGCTTCATCCAGTGTGAAGAAATTGTGGCCGCCAGGTTCAAGTGCAGTCCAGACGCCGACCTCAGCCCAACTGCTAATGCTGAGGATCGGAGCAGGCAGAGATAAAATGAGATTCGCTGACAGCAATTTTCTTCCATCTACCGGACCAGTGGTCTGGGCTGGCGGTAGAATATATAGTCGGCATCAGCATTTCTTTACGTCGAGCAACTGCACGTACACCACGTAAAAACCTTTCCGTTATTCCATTTGGAGAAACTTGAATATCTGAGTGTAACCGTCAGATAGCGAGCGCTACTCTGTCTAGATTAAGGGGTAAACTCACCGTGTCTCTGTACTGTTCTCGGTGGTTACCTCACAACAGTGGTGTATCAGGTAGTCTGAGGGATACAATGTACAGTGCTAATGACCATAGTTACAACATACAGTTACTGTTCTTGAGAAATCGTCATAACCATAAACATATTCTTTTATTTAAGGGCTCTCTCGATATACTTTTATAGTGTTTAATAATAATTAAGGAACTCAGAAGTTTCTATATTTCTTTCAGAACAATTGATAATTATGGTAGCGTGCAGTTAAGATGCTGGTAAACCCACCTTCTCATTCGACCCCGGATTTCAAACAAGATTTCTACTTTCTTTACTGAACCTCACGGGCAAAACGGTCGTGTGGGCAGTATCGTTTGGAGACGTCGACTTTCAGCTCGCTAATTCCGTCATTTCCTGACAAAGGATGCGGACGCCCCCATAAATGCTGAAGAAATCGCTCCAAGTTGCGCTATTGTAGCTTCAGAAGTGGTTTTCACGCTCTTTGGGAGATTTGTGACAGCATCTCCACTATGAAGCACACCGAGACGAGCGGATATGCTCATCTTCAGCCTCCCAAATCCTGACAGAGCGCCGGGTCGTGTGCTGCTGTACAAATCAACGTCATCTCAGCCCAGCGGGTAAAGGATCGATACCAGAAATACTGTCATGGCATGCCACTGGGGACCACTTGACTTTTAAGAAATCCATTTTGCAACTTACATGACAGCTATTCAGACGTTAGGGTCTGTAGAGGATGAACGCATAGACGTCTTGGTGAAATATCAAGTGTACCGTTGAACAAAAAAGGTCAAGGTGTTCGTGTATCAGCGGCATGTCTAAGGGACCCCTACGCGTAATAGAAGGACATCCTGTGAATGAGCTAGCTTTCTAGTAAGCTCATGACTCGCAAAACTGCCCTGAGGGCTCAGTTCCACGTCAATACTCACCAATTAGCATGCTGAATTTGTTGAGAACTAAGAGAGAGGTCGAGCACTATGCCCGTTCCAATATTGTATCAAGTATGCTGCAAATCCCGCTATATGAAAGTATCCTTCCTTATGTAACATTGGCAAGACGTTGTGACTGTACAAATGGGGAAGGTGTAATTTTCCAGCAGTAAGGCAGGAGAATGCATGACCCGTCTGAGCCACGACTTACGGTACAAATGTATCTACTGCATGGAGTGGTGCACAGTGGTACTGAAAGTTTGCTAGTTCGAAGAGGAAACGGTAAACGCCAGTATAAAGCTGCTTTTTTCAGAAAAAAAACGGAAAAAATTATCTAATAATGGAGGTGCATGTAATATATTACCTCCTTCAACTAAAAATGAAGACATGTCTGGCATGATAAAGATGACAAAATTAGGATGAAGAATACACAAACACATTAACAACAATAGCTGTCGTTTGCTAATCCACATTATAATAAAAAGGAAAGGTAGTCCCGATTATACAATAGTGCACATGCAAATCAGGGTTTAATCAAATGTGGTATAGTGATACTTACAACACCACCATGGTTGTATACGTTTTCTACATAGTATGCCGAGCACATACCGTCTCCACCCTGGGTGTGTCGTTGCCATGACGACAAATCTTACATTGCGTCCAGAGTCAGGGAACACGATGACAAGTATGAGGGGTCGCACAACTGTTAACAGCCCCGGAGATGGGGTATTTATGGTAAGGCGCGAACTTTGGAAATATCTGACAAGTTTGATCCGGTACTGAGGCGGTTATGACGTCAAACGCCATGGCAGGCTTGTCCTCTGGCGTCGCGGAGACACCCTTCACACTTTGTCAATTATCGTTGGAATCTTTCCTAACGCTCGGAGGAAGTTGAGATGGCCGGAAAGGATGTTACGCGGCGCTCCAGCTTGATGAGCTACAAGGCCGGCAAACCACGACACCCTTTATAAGCGACCTCCCGTGAAAAGCGCCATCTAGGGTTTTGATAAGGAACAACAGCGCTTTAAATCATTGCTTTATAACCGATGACAGAATACTGCTTCTTGACAGCCGGCGAAGACCAGCTGAAGAAAATATGACTACAATAGCGGTGACTAAGAGCAGTGAGACTATCAGAAAACCCACATAACCCCTTTCACACCCTCAGTACATAGACTTGACAATGACTACCGTGTACTAGTATATTTCTTTCTGTTGCCACAAATCCCTGACATAAATGCTCTCCCTGCCCAATATCCATAGCTATTGGACATGCTTTACATCGCGTGGCGCATAGAGTTCTCTGGAATCGTATTCCTCTTCCCACTACTGACTTCTCAATATATTCTGGTAGGGTCAAGGCCTTATCATGAACAGGGAACTGACATAGACATATCGATCGGTGAAACTCTAGACGCCAACTGTCGTGCAAGAGTAAAAATATTCATGGTTGACCTGAAATTTGAACCTAGCATGTTTAGGTTGGCAAATATCAACACCGTATGGTAAAAACGTCACAACTTTAAAAACGTTACAACTTAAACGTTCTTGAAATACTGTAAGATTTGAAATACTGCAAGGTATATTATTTCAATAATTTTGATAAAAGAAATGTATTATATAGTCAATAACGGTTGTAATACATGACAAGATTCTTGCAAAGTACAAAAAAGTATTGATACCATGTTTCCTTGAAGCAGAAGGAAATAGATGGTATTTAATCACATCAAAACTTGTGGCATTATCAAGCTAAACACAGACTGCGAAAATAGAACCAGTCTGAACTGTCCAGGCGGCATATCATGATGGAAGGAAGAAACCGTTAACTTTTGAACAGTTCAACTATGCAAGCGCTGAGGGCATTTTGTTTTGCTTCCTTTTTTTTAAATCACTTTACTTGCTAAATAGTATCAAAGGGTATATGTCAGACCTGTATTACAGCATAAAAACATTAGAAGACTACATTGTAAGCTGATCAGTAAACGGCATTAGTGTCACACTGTTTGCCCACTTCCGTCTTAATGTGTTTCTTTGAGTTTAGCCTCGAACAGGTACACAGTCAGGTTTTGTTTAGGTAGCCTTCTCTGGTTAACAATAGTGAAGTTCTGACAAAAAAGCTCCATGAACTTTTCATCTTTGTCCGGCCACCTGACGTGATGGCACAGGAGTACTCTGGTCTTTTCGTCACACAAGTGCTTCAGGGTGACAACGAGGCTGCGAAACATGTGCTCCTCATAAACTACGTCAGTTCCGATGACGTAGTCGTAGTGGCCTTTTGTGTACTTATGAAGTTCCCTTCCCCATTCCAGTTCACAAACCTACAAACAAAACAATCGTGTATTCAGGGCCATGCTTAATGAAGTCAACATGGTAATCCTTTAAAAAACTGTGCTAGTAACATATAAACACTCGCAGAATGTGCTCAAAACCTTTCTTTCTACATACATGTAATGCAAGGTACAAATGTACATTGTCTAAAAGTCTCAAACTTTCAGTGCCTTAGAATTAAAGGAGAGGAGGGATTGAAGCATACCCTACCTTCGGACGATGTTTGCATCCCTCTGTGTTGATTTTTACGTTCTCTTCCATATTAGGCAAGATGCTTTTTAGGTCTGTGAGAGTGACGTCAGCGCCTAGCAACGAATATGATGAAAACACTGGATGCTGATATAGTCAAGATTAATGGTAGTGTAGCTTTGTCTATTACCACCTCATTGCAAAGCACTAAGCTCAATAATGCCGAATGAAATTGTCAGAATTAGTTACCCCCCTGTTCCACTAGGACGGCGCTCTCGCTGCGATTTGAACGGAATTTGCGTAGCCCTTCATTTCATCATTTGAATATTATGTAAAGTGTAAGCGTATGACTGAAAAAACAGCAAAACACACAAAGCGTAAAAAAATTCGTTGAGCGCTCTGTAAAAATCTTAGATCGCAGCGAGGGCGCCGTCCTAGTGGAACAGGGGGGTTACAGAACTATATGTGATAAAAGTTAGCAGGCACGTCGTCCTTACCCATGAGGCTAGCCACGATGCCGACCAGCCCGGTCCCGGCACCTACTTCAATCACCTTCTTGTCTTCAAACTGACGTCCCCGGCAGTGGATGAACTCACAGAAGGCTTCACCCTTATTTGGTGGGATGAGACATAGTTAGCAATGTAAAAATGCTATTTTCCTTTCCGCGTGATAGTATGGCTAACTCTGTACCATCTTTTCGAAACCAGCTGCTTCCATGAGTTTTCCAAGCCGTGGGTAAGTATACCAACAACCCCCATCCAAACTGCATGCCCTCAATTTATCGTCAAATTTGCGTATGGCAACCCAGTGCAAAAATAGTTCTAGAGACCCGGTAGAATCAAGAATTTTTAAACAGCTGTTTAAAAGCCCCAAGTTGGTAGAGTGTAAGGCGTCTTAACTTCAAAGGCTATCGGAAAACTATGCGGTACTCACAACCTAATAGCTAAGTGTATCTGATTCTGATAACAGAACTTTCACAAGATTTGGGATACCCCCCACAGAGATAAGCAGTTCCTTCACAAATTAGAATGCTCAAGACGTATGAAAGTCTAGATAATCTTGTCACTAAGAATTCGCATGAGCCTTTCAACTGGGGGTCCTAAGATAAATATAACGAGCTGCCCTGTATTTCGGATCATTAGCAGATATTGTAATCTTGAAGAATTCATTAATGACAGAGATGGATGCATCTGGCGTCTGTTTATCTGTCATTAACTGACCTCTGGGCAGTGGAAATGGTCCTGGAGGATTATACTGAATTAACATCTGACGTAGATCGTTCCTAACAATTTCGACTAGGACGGACTGCACTGAAGAAATTGCATCTGAACTGCCCTCAATATTTATGATTTATCATATACAGTTATTCTCAGAAAGACATCACTCACTCGCTCGCTCGCTCGCTCACTCATTCATTCATTCACTCCCACACGAGTCCTTCTACTTACAGCGTGCCAGACCTTGGTGCCGACTTCTTCTTGTATGCCTATGTTTGCCTCCTTGATGTGTATTTCCCTACCTGCGTAGTGATACCTCAAGACACGAGACCTCTTCGCCATCAAGTCATAGATTTGTTCCTTGGACCAGGGGGACGGTGGGTAACCTCCATTTGCCGCAGTGTCATCTCCAGAGCAATTGGCTTCCGTGATGTCACGATCGCAGCTCATTCCAGACTTGTTTTGTTTGAACGGCATCTTCACACTAGACGGAGATTATACGTGTTTTACGTACCTGTACAACATCAAGGTAATAGTTACATAGGAATTCTAGCATTACTTCAAAGTTGGCATGGCGCTTTGCCTAAAAAAAGTGCTATCCACCGCTCTATCTAGCTTCACACAGAAGCTTAAGCCCATGGTCTAAGACGACACTCAAACTGAAGACAGCAAAATTAATATAGTCACTACATAGAAACACAAATATATTTTGGTGTCACGGATGTGAAATTCCATGGAACCACAGCTTACATTTTGTACAAGTCGAAAAAGCATCTTTATTTATGATACACATCTAGCTGTACGCATGAATAGACCTATAGTAAAAAGAATGTCTTACGAAATTGTCGCGCTGGGTTTTTTTTATACTCTCCTGGAAATTAGAGACAACCTCGCTGATACAGCCGAGAAGCAGCGACCACTTGGTGGCGACCAGCCGTCCGTTCTGTCCAGTCCGGGCTAGCTGTACTTCAAAGTCCCGATGACTGACGATATGGGGGAGCTGCGGTAACACTATCACATGTTTCACATAGTAGCCAGCCGTAGTCGGTCAAAACTGGACCAGTTATTTTTGGTCTTGTTACGCATGCTTGTGTTTGCCGTATGATCAACAATTAAGGGCTATGTGGGTGAACTAAACTGATGCAACAGTCGCAACAATTTCAGTCGTAAAAATTTCAAACTTTTGAAAAGAGTGTCTCGAGTAGAATACTGTAAAAAGAAATGAAACCTAAAAAAGGAATTTTGTACTTAAAAATTGGTCTGTTTCTGTATTATACAACAAGCATGCGCTTCGAAGAAGAAAAAAAATTAAAAAAAATGTCAATGTAAATACGGGATGCTCAGATCCATTTTAAAATCCATAGGGTGTGTTCAGAAATGGTATCCACAAGTTGCAACACACACACACACACACACAATCTAGTTTAATTTTTCACCACTGACGTTATATGTTGCATTGGTGATGGTTTCTGATGTTTACGTTGAATGTGCCGCTGCAGTAGCATGCACCAGGAACATTGAGCAGTCAGCAGTGGGAAGGTATGCAGAACCCATATTCTAATCTTAGATACCAAGAATGGATGGGCTCCCCTGGGGTTTTTTAAAACCCTGTAAGCTCGCGCAATAAACACTATTGTTGAGACTGATACTAGTAACCAGATGTTTACAGCAAAACATTGGTACAGTAACATGTTCAGCGGGGGGAATGGGATTAAAATCAAAACAACGTTTATCATCAAGGCCAACCAAGGCCTTGGGAAGGCGTTTAATTGGTTAAGCTATCACCCAATCACAAATAAACAGAGGGCATGCGCAGCTACCCTTCTATTTATTGTCAGACAACAATTTAGAAGTATATATGGCATCTTTGCAGTACGGTTTGGCAACCAGTAGCGCAAGAGCCCCCTTACGATAGTGTCTCTTATTTCATGAGGAAATGGTGATGTAACAGAACTCGCCACTGAAAAGAGATGGGGGGGGAGCTAATATTTTACTATGATCTAACATCGACATACAGTAGCGCCTCGTTTGGGAAGTCGCTCCAGCTGCGTGGAATGCTTCCTATTTTCCTATTTTTCCATCTTTATCATTACTCCATCATTACTACTTTGCAATATAATTTGTGTATTTAATAGCATCTTCAGCTTCCTCGAGGGATGTACCGACCAACCCAAGTCAACGATTTACACTTCACCCTTTTTCTCCCACTCGCAGCGACCAATTCCTATGTTTATCAAAGAAATGAAACCTACATGTACCACCATCTAGTTTCTAATGGCATTTGACTTGTGCAATCATCTATCTAAACCTCTTTGGCGCACCTGTACGCCCTAATTCTGGTTCACCATCTTTTTCTTATTATGTATATTTTATGGATTTTTAAATATTATTTATAGAGTGTATATTCTACGGCGGGACATTACCTAATTCTATATTGTACATCAGTTTGAACTCTCCTTTGTATGTCAAACTTTCATCTGGTTATCTTCATTCTCTCTTAACTCCTCTTTAGGTTTCCTTAGGCATATATCATAGATATATATATGCGTGTATTTTACCCCCCTCCCCACTGGGTAACCTATTTTCTGGATTTAGATATATTGAGCATCCTAAGCGGAACTATGTGTTGTTTATGATGTATATAGTTCGTTTTCACACACAGACAACTGACAATAACGCACATACTCAAAATCGTTCACCATCCAGTTTTATTGAATAAAACTATCGGTGTTTCATTTTCATACACCACAAAATCATGTCAAGTTACATCCCCACCACCAACGTTAATGATATGATGTCTATTGGTGTTTATATTACTAAGAAGCTCGCATTAAGTAATGTTAAGCTTGTTATCATGGTCATGTCATGCTTTCTTTAGAGACTTTCACGGTGACAATGTAACTGGTTTTACTATTCGGGAAACCCGACGTGACAATCAACAAAAACTTGCTAAATGTGAAATCTTTTAACCATGCCTGATAATATGCTTTGTAATATGCTACACTTTGTGAAAAAAAGCGAAATGACATTTCAATGTATATTCATTTGACTTAGAAATAAAAGCATTTGGAAACTAGTAATCATATCAATTACTTCACTTCATCTAGCATCTGTTAAAAAGTGTTAATGCATGCTATATGTAGTTATAACTCACTCCAAACTAACAATCTTTTAACACCACTGTATTAGTATGATTCAGACGTTACACAAGACTCATCATAGACATTAGTTCAAATCTCTATCTCTCTCTCTTTCTCTAGTGTTGCAATCTACTACAATGTATCGTGAGTACGGCAATTGTTGAACTTGTTCAACTTTCACGGTGAATGTTAATGCCGTGGTCCAATACTGGAACGGGCAAATCCACATGTATGACATTTACCCCCAGCAATAAGCATAGTAGAAGCGGCAAATGTAGCGATACCAATAATAATAACGATACCAATAACAACGGTACCTAAGGCACAGTCCTCGCTTCTGGCGGCTGCTAGCAGCACCTGAAACCAACAATACATCAGTTACTAGTTACTACAAATTATCAGTTGTTTAGAGTGTTATGGCAACAAAGACAGCAAATATAACAGTATATACGGTAAAAGAAAGCTCCTCTTGGACAGTTACAAATATACTCTTGGTGGCTGAAATCTACCTGCCCCTATAACATATGTGTCCTTACCTTCCCCAGCGGCTGCCTGGCCCTCTTGGCGAGCGATGGCCCAGTAGATTTCGTGACCCTTGCAGAAGTCGAGCATCTTCTCACTCAGGATGGACTTGTCGACCTTTCCACGGCTTTCATCCAAGGTGATGTTCACTTCTCCGCCGCTCTCAGCCTCCTCCACTTTGCTCTGTATAACAGACAAAACCTCTGTTTTGACTGTGGTTCTGTGGTTGTTTTAGTAACGATTTGAAATTACATTTCACAAGAAAACATCGAGCCAAAACATCGAGCCAAAAGAAGATTGGTGCTCCCTTACCTCGTCACCGTTCTGGACTTCATTTGCCATTTTTTCGACTTCGTCCTCATTGTATGTGCTGTCCTCCAGGATGAAGCAAATATGGAGGCCGGTAAACTTGTATGCAGCCAAATCCTACAAGCACGGATGGAGGGACAGAGTTAAAGATATACCATACCCATTAGATGATGATACCCATTAGAATGTCAAATATCGCCTCCAAATTAAAATGAGCAATCCTCTAGAAAAACAGAAACATGTAGACAGAAAGAGAGAGAGAGAGAGAGAGAGAGAGAGAGAGAGAGAGAGAGAGAGAGAGAGAGATAACCGGGAAGCAGCCTACATATTAACAAAAGTACAAACTGAAGTTGAGTAATCCTCACATTTTTGGTGTCATACATGATGGCGGTTTCTCCATCTTCACTCTTGGTGTAGAAAGTCTCAGTCTTCAAGTTGACATCAACCTCCACCTTCTCCTCCAGGACCTTTCCGTCGTACTTCAGCTTACGGTCGGCCTATCAGTCAGCGTGCAAGAAGAGTGATTCCACAAACGTATAATGTTTGCCAACGGTTGCTCAAGTCAACCTGACCTGCATTTCTCTATTATATGTAAAACCTATTTCCCTACTCCATACACTTAAGCACTATAGAAAAGTTTATATTCTTAATGCAACTAGACAAACCTTCCATCGAAAAACAAATCTGTTCCTTTATCTCTACTATAACTGAAAAGCGAGGAGAAGTTGAATTTATCTTAAATGATAGTTAGTTTTATTTTGTATCTGTTAGCTGTATCTGTTCATCATGTTTTGTTGTGACCTGTACTTAGCCCAGTGTGGCAGAAATGTGCAATAAAGGTCGTCATTCATTCATTTATTCTATTGTTTTGAAGAAAGCAACAAAACTTTTTTTGTGAACACAAGCAACACAAGTTATTTAAAGCACAGGTGGGAGTCGCGTCCATGGAAAAGAATAGTAACTGTTATTACCGTTAATATCCTGTTGTTGTCCTTAGACAGGTACACACCCAGCAGGGTGGCGCCAATCACCAGCAGCACCAGGAACACGGCTCCCACGGCAAGCCATTTCTTCAGCTTCTTCTGGTAATCAGCAAGGGTCTACAGAGGCATAAAGGGGAGAAATTACGCTAATGTTGGTCCATCTCTGTGTCCCATGACAAACACAATAAGTAATATAATAATATAAGTCATTGCAACTACATCGATGGAATGGCAGACCCTGGAGAAAATGGCAGGATGGTTTGCAAAAATAGCAACAACAACAACAACAACAACAATAACAACAACAAAACATATATAAGACCGGTGCAGGTATCTACGAAAATATAAATAACACATTGTCGAATTGAAAACTATCAGTACACATGGGATTTTAAAAGCTTGATTATAAGTTGCAGACAACTAGAAAGCACAAAAATCAAAGAAGACATGATCTGAAGCATAAATGTACCTTGACGTCAGTTTCGGGATCTCCTGGCGGTCCCGCATATGGGGGGAGAGGCTTTTTGTCCTCGGCGTAGCTCATTTTTCTATCGTCCTAAAACAAAGCAAAACAAAAAAAATACACTTATAAGTTTGTTGCTTTTAGAATAAACTTGTTTACAGCTTAAAATAAATCAATGGAAATAAGATGCATACACAGGGAGATATTGATTATGTATTACTAAGTATAGGCAGATCTCATACAGTAGAATAAATTTCTGTCACGTCGCTTCTAGTCCTATAGATTGACATGAGTAAGCAAACTCATTTAATTATATAGGTCATGTCTGTCAAAGGCCACGTCAAACTGTTACATTCAGACATGCCCGGAGGGCCCCGTGAGCTGCATACCGTGACACGCAAGACAAGCCCGCACAATGCAGGTGGCTTCTGGTAGGCGTGGCCAATATCACGGACCAATCATGGGAACCAAAATTACTTCCTCCACGCCCATCAAAAGACTGTACACGTGGTGTTTTGGGCTCAGAACAGACCAATCATGACACAACAAAATACAAAGTTTACCATTTCCTCCCACCCTTCTGTCATGATCTCATGACAAGCACGCCTTGTTTACTGACAGAGTAGACCTGGCACAGCGTTTCCTTCACAGAGGTACATGGATATCGAACAGTAGTACGTTTTCGTCGTCCAATATCTCGTCCGACAAAACTAGCCGAACGTTGCCCGTTCAAACAGAAGTGAACTCTCAAAAGTGAGGAATGGGCGTTTGTTGCTTGGGCCAAACGATCCAGCAAATGTCATGCAACATACAAGTTTAACAACTATGGAAACATTCATCGTCCCCAAACCAGTTGTATGAAGGTTTCCTTTGAGTCTCAGTCAATTCTTACATGACCTACCAAAAAGAAAGACTTTTTCTTACCATCGCACACTCGTGCTTCTGTCCGACCCGGGTTTTTACCCATGTTAGGGCGAAAGCGCTGCCTTTACAGTTGATACGGACAATTTGAACACTGGCGTCAGAATGATCTTCAGGTAGTTTTGGAAAATATATAGTGGCCACATTAATAGTTCTTTATAGCTATCAAAAACATTTCCCGGGCAGCAGTACAACTTTGGGCTGGCTGCTCTGTGAAAGCGTACAACTTAGGGACTCAGAATTGCTGTAGTTATTAACTTAAGAGCCAGCAGTGACGCACCAGTTTCACTTTCGCTGTACATACGGTACAGTATTTGATATCAAACGCTCGGCCGGTAACTAGAAAACGTTGTAAAAATTGCTTTCTGTGTCATGTTTGGTAATTGAAAGTAGGTTCGATAGATTCGGAGAAAAAAAAAAGATATCTGGCAACTCTAGATCTCTCAATTACTCTGGAAGTCCAAGGGGGAAACGCTCTACTTGAAAAAGCTCACAATACAAAACATAACAAATCAAGCCAATATAATACATCTGCCTAGCCTAGGTCTGGTAAATGTATCGCCAATAACAAAGATAGTATCAGCGATGTAGGCCAAACTTTTTTCCGCACACATCTCATTCACAAATCAGGCCTGCTTGGCATTCTACATCAAGACTGTACAACAAAATCACCCCGCTAGGAAGCATTTCTCGTCAAAGCAGCACTGAAAAAGCTGCACAATGAAAGAAAATGATAACCTGTTGATATGCTGATCAAGACGCAGTACCGTACGGCTGGAGACTGGCGCTGGGAGAGTAGATCGCTGAGATTCGGAGAGGACCACAGCTTGGTTGGCTCGCCGGTTGGTTGGTCGGTTGGTGTAGAGCTCCTCTGTTCGTCGTCCCCCGTCAGGATCTGCCTGAAACAGCGGCACGGCTGCATATTTATTGGCATTCGAAACAATAGAGACCAGTGTCTGACAAGGAAACGATATTTTGGTAAAAATAGAACAATTATATATTCAAATGAAGGTGTTTTCTGCCAACATTGCATTACGTGATCCCTCTCCTTGCCAAAAAAGCCAGAGGGGAAACGTGTAAGAATGTTCTAGAAGGGTGAAAGTTGTAAATCGTCACATCACATTCATTTCAAAGTGCGTCCTCGACAAGTCTGCGTGAACAGTAGTAACAATCTAGGCATGCGCGAGACTTACAACTCTGGATATAGCAAAGAACAAACACACGGTTGATACCTGAAATGTCAACGGCCTCACATTAACCTCACACCTGTGATCTGGCACTTCTGGGTGTAACTAGCATGGGTACATTAACACCATACAGGAACGCTCAGACAATGAAACTTTGAGAGAGATAAAATAGACGAGTAATCGAATAATCGAAGATATAACAGAATTCCCCAGGTTTGTACATCTCGTCTGTGTGTGTATGTATGTGTGCGTGAGTGTGTATGTATGTGCATGTGTGGTTGTGTGTGTGTGTGAGTACGTGCAACGTGTATGTGTGCGTGCGTGCATGTGTGTGGTTGTGTGTGTGTGAGTGCATGTGTGTGTGGTTGTGTGTAGTTGTGTGTGTGAGTACATGCGGAAAAGAAATTGTCTTACAGCACCTAACTTATAGCTACAACGTATTAAGCGTTCATTGCTTGTTCCCAAGATATGCAGCGATGACACGCATTATTTCCGGTACATGGGGATATGTTTTTATCACATGTTTACTTTCTGCCTATTCTATCTATTTACCAGTGAAAGAAATAATAGGCGCATGAGGTTGGAGCAATGCTGAATGGAACAAATTTAATATGGGGAGTAAAGACGTAACTTGTGATCATGATGTACGAAATCTATAGATATATGTCAATCGTGTTTTAAAATCTGACCATGGTGCGTATGCTATCATTATGATACATTTCAGTTATCACAGGAGGCTTTTGAAACACATTGTTCACATCATATACAGTTCGTCATTTAATTGAGGGTTTTCAACATCCACAAAAAGTTAATACTTTGTCTATCCTTATAATGAGGCCTCCTTCATATCTATAAATGTCGGAAACATCCGAAGCATACAAGGTCACTGAGTGGAATGACCGTTTGTTATAACATGAGCGATCAGGTGCCCTGGGGCTCATCCGTGTCCTTGTCTTGGCTGTTGTGGGGATTTCTACGTGCTTACATTACCAAGAACAGGAAACAGACTTCTTAAAAAATAGAACAATTAAAGGTGATTGATCCTTATTAGACCTGGCGCCTGCGTAATGAGAAGACTATGGCAACACCTTGTCCAAGGCCACTCGAGTGTCATCAGGGTAACCTCCAAGCAGATATCGGGAGGCAAAATCGTGCCGTTTTCCCAGCTGTCCGGTTCCTGTTACAAACTGTCTAATCTCCCTCTTCTTGGAGATTAATATTTTAATATATCACACAGGGAGACACCACCCTGTCCCCCTCCCCCCGTCGGTTGCCATGTGAAGCGCCCCCACTGAATCATTAATTGTTAAATTACTGTAGAAATTGATCCCAAATACTGAGACTTTGCACACACATTCAAAATGTCACGACAAAGAAAATATAATTTCATTCTGTACAAATAAGGTTTAGCTATAAAGTTGTTATCATCATGTTGTCAGTCTCCAACACGGTGTTGTTTCAGGTCTATTGTTGCAGAGCGGGAACTGTTGAAAGTTATGTGGTGGTGCGAGATATATAACTTTGATTTGACAAGATGATGCTTAATTTTGGTCACTTTCAGTCTAGCCTCACTTTTCCTGAGAAGTAGAGCAAGGGACAAGCGAGAGCATTTGGCTCGAACGCGAAATGATTCTGATAATTGTTAAACGTTGTTACATTTTACCTTCGTGAGTAATTTGTGAGTCAAAAACACAGTGACTATAACCTATCATAATTTTCAACCTCACATCTACATGTACATGTAACTGTACGGGTAAGGGGAATGACCAGTATACCGGTACACGTAGGTAGTACGGTACACCGGTCTTTCCCCTTTAACCCGTAACTGTAGCCTAAGGCTGGTAGCCAGACCACGGTAGGCTCGCCGGTATCTCTACGGTGCTTAGAGTACTGTCAGCCCGCCTAGGGCCATTAGCACACGCAGGGGTTATTAGGGGTCGGTTTCAATTAGCCTCTACCAGGCTTCGGAAAGCGGCTGGAAAGAGTAGAAATTGGCCAAATAGACAGATATACACGCCAGGGGATTGGTCCGGGGGAGAGTACAGTTTGCCGCGTCCGTCCAGCCGCTTTCCGAAGCCTGGTAGAGGCTAGCTTTTACAGACATGAGTCCGTTTCTATACTTGTGACCTAACTTCTGTTTAAATGCACTACTCATGATTTAAAATACATTTATTGGACAAGTTACAGGAACAGAAACATACAATATCATGTCCTTTCGTGATGGTAACCCTGTGCCAGTCGTGCTCGTAAACAACGCGTGCGTCTCATGGAATCAAGGGCGTGTGGAGGAAATGGGGTTGTACTTTGTTTTGTCATGATTGACCTGTTTTCAGCCCAAAACACCACAGTATTATGGTGGGCGTGGAGGAAATGATGGCTCATGTATAACCAAGAATTTGTGACATATTTTCGCCGTCATCTCACATTTCTGTCATGCATGCCAATACATGTCGGTAATGATCATCCCGATTCTATTTCTCGTATAAAAGCCTCGTTCTCTCATTTTCTCCTTTGAAACGACCTCCCCCTTAATTTGATACTGCTGAACTAAATGTATCATCAAAATCATAAAACGTCCTTGAGTAGACTGGCCGATTATATAGTGTCAGCTAGCTACAGGTGTATACTTACTAAGTTGACTCAGCATTTAGTCAACCTCTGGACCCCGAGGCTTATCCTGGCAACTTGTCATCTTCTTGGATACTTGCCATTTTTTTCTGTCCAAAAATTGAAATTGGGTTTTTTGGTACCGTCTGGGTGGCCAGGGAGGCAAAAGTTTTCTATTGGCCAAAGGAAAGACCTGCTTCACAGCAAGGTCAAGTTTTGTAGCCTTGCCTTTTCCCATATTGATAAGATAGAAAACATGAGAAGAGTTGAAGGTCACTGATCGACCAGACACCCCGAGGCTCATCCCTGTCCCTGCGGTGGCTGTTTGGGGATTTCTGTGTGTTCACATTTCCAAGAAGAGGAAACAGACATATTGAAAAAAACAATTGAAGGTGATTGAACCCCAAAAGAATGGGTGCAGGTGCACTGACTAGACTGAGTTGTCCCTGTTTTTATGCTGACTCAGGGTCATGTGAGGGGAAACACCAACAATATGCAAGCTTTAAGGTAATGACACTCACAAGTCAGATCAAAACTCATATTTTTCTTCCAGAATTAGAGTCTCTGGCCTTCTTACTTGTCTAGTGTCTCCTGCATTTTCTCCACATCAGAAATGTCAGTGGTTATGAAGTCAATGAGTGAGAATGTGACTTATGATGTACAGTCACACCCCCCTCCCCATGTCAGTCTGGTGACAGTGCAAATGTCACAGCAGAAACATCACATTATCATTATTATGGAAGCAGATGTATGACTCCCAGTAGCAGCTGGATTATTTATCAATGATTGGGCAGACGTAGGGTATATACAATCATTTATATCATACCCGGGCGGCGTAACAGTGCTCCCGGCCGTGTTGTATTCTCCCGTACGACCGGATGTATAAAACGGGCATCCATAGAACATTCAAACGCGCTTCGCTTGCGCCGCTACAAAAATTAGAACATTCGAACGCGTTTCGCCCCAACCGTGTACGCCGCTTTCGAACATTCGAATACAGGATTCGGACGTTGGAATTGATGTTGCTGCAGTTTTTTGGGCCAGCGACACCAAATTTTCGCTCATTTCGCCTTGAAAGACGTGTTTTCTAAGGTGGGTATGATATAAATAGCATACAACACGGTGTATTCCGCATCGCCCTCGGTCTCGGCCCTCCCGCGCGTCGGATCGCCCTCCGGCCTTCGGGCGATCCGACGCGCGGTCGGGCCGACACCTCGGGCAATACGGAATACACCGTGTTGTATGCTCTATGTACATGTATTGTGTGCCTGTTGTGAAGATTGACTACATGTAGTACTACATGTATGTGTTCATGATAATATGTACCTAACTAAGAAACATGAAAGCTCATCAAAACTGTAAAATATGTGGCAGAATTAGGAGTAATAAATTGTGCTTTTTTTTACAGCATGCATGGCAGTACAGGCAAATGTATATTTGGGCACAGAATATGACTAACAACACAGCATTACATGTACTAACCCATCTATTTAATTGTGATTCAATATGTTCATCATGGATTTGACTTCCATATTCATTTAGTCAACTTGTCAGATGACCTGTTTCATGCTTTTATACACTGTTTTGTCAGCATATAACATTGCTATTTCATATTAGGGGATAATGTTTGTAAGCAGGTTGGATTTTCGTGATAACAAAGTTTAGCATGTATCACATTTAAAACAATCACAGATGTTTGGAATTGATGATGAGGGTACAATCTTATAAAAAGTACACTGGACATGAAATGTTGAGATCACAGCTGAGCAGAGCTGAGTATCTGGATGCCGTGGCCACACACAGTAATGTACTGTTGTCCACATCTGTGGGGAGAAAGGAAGAGGCACATACATGTAAGTAAGTCATTGGAAAGTGTATAAAAATAACAGTTACTGTCAGAGACACTGTCCATTTCACTATAATCGTAACACTAATGGCCTCCAGAAATATAACAACTGTCAACATCTCATACTGTACTGCTATGCACCGTTAAAAGTTTCCAGGTTACCCTTAAACATTGTCTTAGATTTAAAATGATAAAAATGATTCTTTGAAGTACATGTAAGGTGCTTGACACATCAACTGGGACATCACAGCTTTAGTTTCCTTCTAATTGGGGGGGGGGGGGTTGCTTTACATTACCAAAAGGACACACCAGCTCTTAAATGCATGGAAGATGGATATAAAGATGATTAATTTTTTTACATACTCATCACTCCAACACTCCAGTCCAGCAATGTCAGCTATATGGCAGAACTTTCCATCTAGGAAGAACAGGTGACACTGGAGCAAAAAACAAATGTTCAGCAATTTCTATATACAATAATCCTTGGAATTACAGCATAAATGTGAAGAAAAATTCATTTGAAGAACAAAATTGTACATGCAGTTACCTGTGTTGTAGGTTTTAAAATCAATTGGCACTTCCACATATTCACCCTTTGGTCCACAGAGGTTGTTAAAATTGTGAAATTATCTACAATGCGCACACCTGGAGTGACAAAAAAAATGTCAATATTGTTATCAGTAAGTGTTATTTCAGTTCAGTAAGTGTTATACATTGTACATTTTATTAACAATGGCATGATCAATGTTATCCTGACTGACGATTCATACAATAACATGATGGACTATAGCTAATGGATGAGTGATGAAGAATGTGGGAGAAAAAGGATGAAACCAATTTACAATGTGATAAGATATAACTTATAAGAACATTCAAAGGGACCTTCATGTTCCCTTTCATGTGATTCCCTGATGATTCTTCTTGATCTGTTCTAATTGTCTATACATTGTAAGCACATCAATACAGTAACTGTTAATGCAGAAACTTTTGAAGTGGTTTTATTTTCACAGTCTCACACTGTGAAATCTAAACAATGCAAATTAATATATGTTTTTGTAATAAATTGTCAACGGTAATACAAAATTACACATACATGTACTTCAAACACCCCCAAAAGCCTCATTTTCCCTCCTACCGGTACCACCAAATAAAACCACTGTGAGATTTTCTGCGTTTACAGTACCACATGACAGTCCATGCACAAGCACACACCTGTTATGGTGGCTGCATGGGCAGATTGGGCGGAGCTGGTTGCCATAGCAATGATGACAGGCTTATTTGGGGCATCTTCCTGGACAGCCAGGACTGTAACCTGCAGGCTGTTGTCATCTCCTCCACTGGCAAGCAGGTAATGGTGACCTGTACATGAGGTCATGTGAGTTAGGCCTGGCAAACTTGATGTAATGTTGACAAGTAAGACTGCACTTAGTCTAGTACTGAAACTTTATCTGACATTTTAAGCACTCAGTCTTACAATAATACAAGTGTGCAGTGGACTGTTTGTAAATATTTGTCTCTCTAGTGTAAACAAATTACTTACACCCCCTTTCCACTAGAGACTGTGACTGCTGACAGTTCGCTCAACAAATTTCATAGATAAAGAACAAATTTTTAAAAAGCTTTGTGTTGTGTTGTCTTTTAAATCAAACTTCAGCATCGTGCATAATATTCCAATTCTAAAATCAAGGGTGACACACATCCCATTTTGGTCACTCAGAGATTGTTGTCTAGTGGAAAGGGGGCGTGAGTGACTGAAAAAGGTCTGCAATGCCTGCAGAGTGTGGAATTTGAAGGAAGGGTTGTACTCACTATCTACCCTCCGTATGCTGACAGCATTCACTCCTGACTGATGCCTCTTCAGTAACACATCAGGAGAGTCCATCTTCATTTTGGGAGTCCTTCCATGGCAACCTGAATTTAAGTGCACCTTAACAACAGGTGAATTCATATCCAGCATGTCTTTTGTTGAAGAATTCATGTCACTCTGGGATTTTGTAGTTCCCGTTGATAAAGTCTGTGATACTTTACATGTAGCACTTGCTCCTTGGGAAGACAGAAAAGCTGACAAAAACGGTGTTACATTCCACACTGCAGTCTGTCCATCTGATGGAAAATATAACAAAAAGAACATGTAATTTGATAAACATTGCTAATGTATGTCCAATTTTACATAATATGTCAAGATTTGTTACATGTGCTAACAATTAAGAGCCCCACAACAACAAAAGAGACATATATATATAGTAAACCAACCTCGACAGTTGAAGGGTTACATGTATAACATTTTACGTGGTTGTATAAAGGAGTTCTGAAATGGGATTATCTAAAAAAAACAGATAACCTGTATTAATGTTTACATTTTGTATCTGCTTGATTACGTTTATAAAAACAGTGTGTTTGAGAGATCTCTTAGTCTTACTCTTAGTGCAGCACCCCCTAGGTATGCAAGGCTTAGATATGCAAGTCGTACTAAGTGCATTATACTGACAGATGTTGCATTGGAGATTTGTTTAGATGTATTTTTCAGGTTGGTGTTTATATGGGACCTGGCTTGACTAAGTTACTACATGTTACTACATTTGATTAGAATATGTGGGCAACTGAGTAAAATTGTGACTCCCACACATACAATATACAATGTACACAAAAATGTCCCTAACCGGTGGCCCCTGATATGACATAGGTGTGGGTGGTTCCATCTGTTGTTGTAGTGAAGAAGTGGTCCACAGAGAGGATACAGTGGTGGTGGAAGTCACTCACACAGAAGAGCTGGATGTTTCTTTCTCTATCATCATACACAAATAATCTGGAAGGAAAGAAGATTGTATACATGTGTGAAGTTTCATCCATTTTGTCAGATGCAGATGTTACGCAAATGTTACTCGTTTGCATTTCTACAGTAGAATGAAATATCATAATGTTGCACGTAGATGTCTTTCACCAATGCATGAGAATGTTGTCTTATCCAATTGTTCAGTATCACGAGTAGTCTTCAATCAATAAGTCCTTTTACTTATTTAGTGCATAGCAGAGAGAGAATATACCAAGAAAGACAACTGTTGATATCTCATGATGTCAATGTAGAAACACTCCATTACAGGCAGCCACTGGCTGGACAGTACATGTCATGACACTGCTTCCAATACTTATAACATTGTATTTGGCAATGCATACATTGGAGCCAACATGTCACACTTCAACAAAACAAATGGTGACTTCGGGCACTATGATAATAAAAGACAAGACTTAAATGTGTACTGTACATGAGAAACAGCAGCTGCTCAGTGACTGTGTTCTCTTACCTAAGGAAGCCATCTGAGCAAGCAGCTGCCACAAAGAACAGGTGAGAAGCATGTGGCTCCCCCTGTCCTCCCTGCCATGCCGTCAGTGCCATGTATCTCATCTCCACTTCTTCTTCCTCCTCAAGCTGAGCAGCGCCAGATTTCTTCCTCCTCCTCCTCCTCTCTACAAGGTTGTGGGATGTGAGATACTCAATGTGGCATTCTACAGCAGAGGTGGTCGGTTTAGTATCAGGAGCATCACAAAGGTGATCAGTGCTTTCCTCCTGCACTGTCCTGTTGTTTCCTGGATCAGATTTACTAGCTGATGTGTCTGATAGTATGTCTACACTTCTGTACCCTTGTGGCCGATCACATGTCTCTCGGAGAGAAACATCTACTTCGGGTGAGTGTTTAACCTGCTGTGTACTTCTCTCCATGTTTTGAGGTGTGCAGGTGTCTTTCTCAGAGTATTGTTTTCCCTTGTGTACACCACCCGAGTCACAATGGTTGGACACAGACACCCTGTAACACTTGAGCTGTGCCCTGCCTCCGCCACTGAAGAGTAGTTTGGGTGAGCTGGCACACTGGCTGGATCCTGAGGTGGCATGTTGTAGACAGACTGCAAGACATCGAACGCTTGAAATGTGGTCCTGAATGGTGTCCAATACCACCAGGTCAGATACTGGCTTATCTGTATTGCAGTAAAGGACACACACACAACATGTATTTACTTTCAGTATCTGCATCTGACAAACTCTTATTTTACCTTTTGATAGTGAATTGGAAACCTCCATGATGAAACATTTTCCTCTATAAATGATGATCACACATTTTACCATGGCTTAAAATTGTTCTCACATTTGTATATCATTTCATCTATAATTATACAGCTATATCTATTTCAAATTTGAAAACAGTATATAGCTTTCTATCAATTGATGAATCCAGGAGATATGGACTTTCCATGCTTTAACAGAAAGGATACGCTTTAGTGAAACAATGTTGATGGTTGTATCTTCACTCGATGTGGCACAAATGGCATGTTGAGCACCTGAAAAGAAAGTACGAAAGTACAGTCTATTATCAACAGGATGACTAACAACCTTTAACTTATTACAAGTAGAAGGTGATGGAAGTGTGGTATGCTGATTGGTTTGCAATACACCATGTATATATCAATGTGAACATATTCAAAGGTAGCCTATTTTAGCTCCAGTTTGCTACCAACATTCCCTCTCCTCACTTCAAGACATGCAGATGAAAAAGGCACAAAGCACAAAGTACAGGATATGATTCTTATCCTCAATCACAAACAGAGTGGAGGATCACTTACCTTCATTGTTTGTTCCCCAGCCAAGGAACTTTAAGCAGGTAATTTCTCGGCCATGTAAGCTGTCCTGAGGGGAACAGCAGAGGGGAATAAAAAAAAATGTTGCCAACAAATTCTTCCTTTTCAAAGATCATTTCTGAACAAGTTTAACACTTGATAAAAACATTTATTACAAGGTTCAACTCTGACATAATTTTGTAAGAAATGGGTAAACATTGACAATACATGTACATATTAGTAGATATGTAGATATGCAATTAAGTGAAACGTTTGTGGTTTCTTAGACTGAATTTTGGAAAATGAAGATACACGTAACTACTTTTCAATCGCAAAATTCAACACCCACCTTCAGAATGAGCCTCTTGTTGCTTGAAATGGAGGGCCCCTTTGTCAGCTGAATGGATCGAGCTTTGATGTAAGCAAACAGCGCCCCCTGGCAGGAGCTGGGGAGAATGCCCCATGCTCTGTGCCCTCCCCCACACTGTACCTGCAGCAGGGGTTCATTGGCTGACAAACTCCACACTACGAAATTGGACTGTGAAAAAAGACAATTACAAAGATAAGGAGACATCAAATATTACACAGTATGTTACGTCATGTTATAAGGGTGGGCTGGCTTACATGTACTCTCTCCTTGCAGCCAAGGGCTTGAAGGAGCTTACAATTGGAATAAGGGTTCAGTGTTTGAGGATCATGAATATGACAGCTGCAGTCAAGAATGTACTGTACATATGTGTATGACATATGCTCAAAATACAATGTACATGATTATTAAAGTTCCAGGCAAAAATAGTGGACTTAGTCCTGTGGTGCATAATATGTATGTTAATGTATTTGAAACTTGATGTTCTTTCTGAAATGGTTTATCAAAAAATTGAGCTAGTTCATGCACATTACTACAGAAGGAAAAAGCACCTGCATAATAAATCATGATCATTTATCTTAAACAGGTAGAAGGTACATGTGCAGGATGTTAGTAGAAACACAAGAGGTGAGTCTACATCTGTAAAGGGAAAGAGATGTATATGTATAATGTATGTACCATTCAAAAGATTGGAAACAGCTATGTATATAAAGCAAAACATCTTACAGTATGGAATCCAAGGGCAAGCACCTCTCCATCTTCAGAGAAGGTCAGTTTCTCTAACCAATCAAAGCCCTTGTACACCTGAATGAATAGACAAAATTAAAAACATGTACACTTTCATAAGGTGAACATCTTGGGTACTGCAGCATAGATGCATTTACTTTTACTACTGTATATATATAATTGTTTCTTTTCACAGTAGAAGGGAAAATGAGTTTTTTTGAAACACTACAAAAATAAAACCACAGCAAAAGTTTTAAGATTTACAGTAATCATTGAGGCTAAGCAATAATCGTACACCAAAAAAAGTGAGTTAATATTAAGATCAACTCCTGACAGTGGCAAAGTAAAAATTGGGAAAAGAAATGCTCACTCTGTTGTTTTTCAGCAGTTGTAGTCCTGTTGCTCCCAGCTGAAACTGTCTGTAGTGCCCATCCCTGCCTGTACTGTACACATGGCTTCTGTACATCTGCAGTGAGGTCACACCCGTCTTCCCATGGATACCCAGCAAACTTTGATAAGGCTGAAAAAAGCAAAACACAAGAAATTGAATGTACATGTAGCTCAAATTGGTCGCCTCAATAACCGACGTATAATGTTTGGTGTAAGAATGTTGACTTCAATCATATTGACTTTGCCAGATGTAAGAAAGGAGAAGTTGCCAATTTGTAAAAGTAAAAGACAAGGAAGGCACCACATGATTATGGGGACACTAAGTAGCTGGTATGGAGGGAGTTCTTGTGTTTCCATTTCAGCATGGTTCTCTTAAGGCCAGAGTTTTAATGGTCAGTGCTTATTGGGTTCTGACCTGAGTAGGCTCATCTCCTTCCTGTTTCCTGTAGCAGTGCAGCGACCCTCTCCTGTCCCCACACACAAGTGTGCTGTCCAGCTGTGACAGCAGTGCACAGGTTAGCCAGCGCTGTCTGCTGTGGGGCAGCTGAAAAGTGGCTGTCTTCTGGACAGCAATAGCAGCCTCTGTTTTGATACAAGTGGTCCACCAAATCTGTGAAGACATCATTGTTTGTTAGATAGAAAAGCTAGAATAAAAGTAAAAGAAAAAAATCTTTTATTGTATTGATTTATAATCATTTAGATTGTGATAAAAACATGTGATGTTTCCAGACATATACATGTACATGTATAATTAAGCAGTAACAAATGTAGCCATCTGAAAATGAATATTCAACACAGTACAGATAAACAGTCAACTGTGCTTACCACCTCCCCTTCTGGTCCACAGGACAAGAGATGACCAAGTGAAGAGACAGTGTCTGTGTTCTGTTCCATCCACGTTAAGCTTAGCACCTTCCCATCATACACTGCAGTTTCCCAGCATGCATTAGGTGCACCTGTCACACAAAATGACAGAAACAGTCAGAAAACTTTCAAATTTTAATGGGAAATAAAAAGAATGTGTCTGATTTAGTTTTAAATGTTTGGTAGAGTAAGCTGAATTTTTCTTTTAATATTTAGTAGTCTTCACAAGAGGTCTCAAATGAATGTCTATGAAGAAAATCACTATCTCGATCCATAAGCTGCAATATATTCAATGCTTATGTCCGTGTGAACTTACCCAAATGCAATAAGTTTGTACATTCTTATAAGATAATACAAAAACTAAGAACTTTAATTCTTTAAGAATGGAACCTCAATGTTCCATCAACACTAGTCCTTACTTATAAAAAAGACTTTGATTGTCCCTGCTAAGCTGCCCATTGCCACCATTCCCTGAGCAGAAACCTCCAGCAGGCTGTAGGACCTGTAGGTGGGATCCTGCAGTACTAGGCTCCATTGACAGGTGGCAGTGTTGTAGCTGTATAGTGACCTTGACAAGAGAAATTTAAGGAAAAGGTGGCATGAAGTTGAGCTATACATGTACCTCCATTCAAGGACATTATGTCCATGGTCCATTGTATTTATGGGCTACCAGAGCAATACAAGTATTTTTTTGTGACTTTTACACCTTAAAACTTACCACCATGACCACTTGTCAATGAGTAAAGCAGTTTGAGGCTATACATGTACAGTAAGTGTACTGTGTCATATACAGCAGCTGCTGTACATGTAATTTTATAAAAGACAAAAATTTTATGTCCTTTTTATACATAGCAGACAGCATCATTATCTTAAAATAGTAGTAAGTAGTCACGGTGTCATTTATATTTATTTAGCTTTTTTTTTACAGTATCTTAGTTCAAAATTCTTAATTCAGAATAATTTCAAACACGTTTACTTAACACTTGACAGGAAAATGAGGCTTCCTTACCCTTGGTCTGTTGCCACAAGGAACAAATGGTCCAGACAAGATGCAAGGGATCTTGGGAAATCACCAAAAGACAAAGGCAGGTCCAGGGTAGAAGATGTCCCAACTGACTCTATCAAAGAAAAAGTATTCAATTGATTGAAGGTACATGTACAAAATGTACAGCTTTGACCTATACATGTACATGTACACGTACATTGTACTAGTACCTGGTAGATCATGTTTTGTTATAATAGTATCACAAACAATGGCTGTATACATGGGTCTATACCGGTAATGCTGTGTAACACTTTGAATTTAAAAAAAAAAAACTTTGTAAAGGGGGAAAAAGGAAAAGGCAAGCCATCTTCACATGTTTCTATGTCTCTGAGTGGCTTGTGTTGCAGCGAATCTTGCTTAATTTCCAGGCAATGTGCATTGATTCTTCAAGGTAAATGCTATTTCAAAGTGATGTGAGGTATTTTTCTAGGCAAAACTGTTTTTGGATCTTAGAATACATGTACATGTACATGTAGGTAATGACAGGTTCTGAACTCGCATTCATTCCTAGGCTTACATGGAACAACTAGTAAATGTTCATTTTTAAAAACATGGTTTTGTTTCACAGTCTACTACTGTATAACAGTATCCTAGGTTCTTGTTCTTTTCAGGATGCACATGTTCATTAGCTACATGTACCTCAAGTATCCTGTAATCCTTCTACTAGTAATTGGCACCGCGGATATTCCTAAGCTCATTTCCTGACATGAAGAGTTAACAGCTGAACAGATTAGTCACGACCACCATCCAAAAACGTGCTGTTAAGCTCTAATTATATCCGGTTGTGCAATGTTCAAGTCTTTGCTTGCTCCATTTGGCATTGGCTGTCGTTTGACTTAAATCAACAACAAATGAATGTCTAAGCCGTGCAATCTTCAGATACAACTTCATAACTGGGCACTAAAACTATCAAACCATCATGTGTGTTTGAATTCATAGGTTTTTTTTTGCTTTTCAAGAAGGCAAAAGGGGACATTTCTTCATTTGTCATTTTGTGGTGGGGTTTATATTTACTATAGTGAATTGATTCTTTGCATGGCCTTGTGGGATTGCTGTCTGTGTTCTGTAGAAAGTAGAAAATGGTTCAAGACTTAGGATTAGCTCACACAAACTTTTTGTTGAAAAGGGTAGACACAACCACATTCCTCTGCAACAAAGAATTTGTCATTACTGCAACCTAAATGAGATTGAAGACGAGAGTCATTTTATTGTAGACTGTACTCTATATAATAATGAGAGAAAGATTCTCTTCAATTGTATACAAGATTATTTCCCTACTTTTAGATATTTAGATAGAAAAGAAAAATTCATTTTCCTCATGAAACTCGATAACCCTCATACTATAAACTCCATCTGTTCTTACATTTACAACTGTTTTAAGAAGCGAGAAGAAGCAGAACCTGTACATATGTAGTTTTTACTAATATATATTTTAGTCTACCATCGCTACTTACCATGACCTGTACTTAGTTCGCAATGAGCAAAAATGTACAATAAAGGTCTTTCATTCATTCATTATATTTTCCATGCAAAATGTCATAGCCTATCCGCACATCATAATGGCTGCAATACTGATACAAATACAAACCGAGACGTTAACTTTGTCACCGCCACACTTTGGTATGCAAAGTAAGTAGACTGTAGATACCGCAGGTGAATGCCACAGTTCAAAATCCATCATGAGTTTCTGAGTTGTCGACAAAATTAAAAACCATTCAACACTTCAAATTATTTTTTATTTTATTTTAAAGCCAGGATAGTGAGTGAGTGAGTGAGAAAAGTGGAAAAGTTGTTTTTAGCCCAGCTTTTGTTTTGCCAAACCGATTTTTTATTTACCATTGCGCCATTGTTTGATCCTTACAGACATTTGTAAGTAAATCTGATTGAACTCTTATCTGTTTTTCTAGTCTTTGTTCTTCAATTAACAATGCTATCCAGACTTAATGCCTAAGGATCTGTAAGCCACAAAATTGCCTTTTACACATAGAAGCTTTGAAGTGGTGAGCTGGTAATGCTAGTAGGCATGTACCTTACATGTGGTTCAGATCTTTTAAAGGTCATTATACTACAAATGGAAGCCACTGGCTTGTTTTCTTTGAGGTACCAGTGGGCAGTTTCTTTTTTGATTAACCCACTCACACCTGGGGCATGTGAAACTGGAAAATGTTTGGCACAAATTAAAGATCTCTATGCTGCATTGGACTAAAAGTACATTTAAAAATGTACATACTTGGAGTTATGTTTTCACAGTTGAAGTGATGATGTTCACAACACGTGAACTAGACACAGACACTTGGAAATAATATTGATAAATTAAGTTAACAAAACAGGTTCTACTTAATCCAGCCTTTAACAACAAACCACAACAAATAAAACACACTCTATGTTGAATTCCATACAACATTTCCACAGGCTACATAGTCAATAACTAAATTTTATAGATGATTCCTTTGCAGACTCCATTTCTAACGCTAGAGTGCAAAATAAACAAGGTGGGCAAAATAAAACAAGATGCCAAAATTTTCCAAATAGAGACTATAAACGTTCAACTTGTTAGCAATAAAAATTGAAGTGACAAAACATGGTATCACAGCCAATACACATGTGAGTCTTTTATTCCTGTATTTCAGAAGTGCAGAAAGTGACACTAGTGTGGTAGGCTATACCACATTTAGTGTCAAGGAATTGCTTTTCCTCTTAAAAAAAGCAGGCAAAAATCAATGTGTGCATGGATGTCATCCATAAAATTTACATGTTGTGACCTTAGCAACATGAACATGAGAAATGTTCTTTCAATCCAAAACAGTGCTTGCATGTACATAATAAATTAATACATGTACAAACCCAGAATGCCATAAACAGAATAGAACCTATGATAGTAGCTTTCCTCTACAGACCTGATGTGCCTGAACCTGGAAGTCTCCACAGTCTGATGCTGGTGTCCCCTCCTCCTGTGGCCTGTCCAGGAAATTTGAGTTTACATTTTAGAGAATTAACACTTAATTCAAGGCACTGAACAATGTTTGCCACATGTCAACAACAGTAAAATAGATGATATCTGATCAGCATTCTTCACATGTGAGAAACTGTAATATCAGGCAACATGACGTTAAATGTACTGTCAACTTTCATCATCATGATACCGCTGACATTTAAACATTTTGGCATAAGATTCTCTATCTCTCTTTAAAAGGTATTGGAACAAGTGAGTTTCTCATTTCAGTGATCTACAGTTTACTAAACCTTCAGCCTGCAGCATTTGTAACCATCTCTGTCACTTTCATCTATCCATGTACATTGAGTAACATGCATGTATGTTTTTCTCTTTAATTGGCTACAAAGTGTTGTTTCCTGTCACCCTGAAGGTTTTGTAATGTAATTGCATTAATCTAATTTTCTCTGATCTAATGATATGCCGTCACATCATACGTACCTCACACAATTCTTTTTTTCTTTTTGTATCACATTACATTCTTTCCGGTCACCCTGAAGGTTTTTTTCTGATCTTGGGGAGCGTACCAAAGCTAACAAGGCTGGACTCCAGGCTACGAGTAGGTTTTTGTAATTACTGTAATCAAATATGCTGTGGCAACATTTCTTCATCTACCTAACACAATTTTTTGTGTGTGTGTGTGCGTGCGTGCGTGTTGTGTGTGTTTGTAGTTCAATCACCTTGAGTTGTTTCTTGTCACCCTAAAGATTTTTTTGAATTGCTACCATCTAATAATGATATGTTGTGGCATCCTTTCTTAGTTTATGTGGTGTGTTACGCCAAAGGGCGGTTATACCGGCTATACAGATACAGATACAGATAGTTTATGTACCCGACACAATTATTTTTTTGTGCATAGTTCAATCATCTTGAGTTGTTTTCTGCCACCCTAAAGGTTTTTGTTAATGCTGCAAGTTAATGATACGCTGTGGCTGGCATCATTTCTTTATCTACCTGACACAATGCTGTTTTCTGTGTGCAGTTCAATGGCCTTAAATTCTTTCTGGCATCATTTCTTTATCTACCTGAAACAATGCTGTTTTCTGTGTGCAGTTCAATGGCCTTAAATTCTTTCTGGCATCATTTCTTTATCTACCTGACACAATGCTGTTTTTTGTGTGCAGTTCAATGGCCTTAAATTCTTTCTGGCATCATTTCTTTATCTACCTGAAACAATGCTGTTTTCTGTGTGCAGTTCAATGGCCTTAAATTCTTTCTGGCATCATTATTATCTACCTGACACAATGCTGTTTTCTGTGTGCAGTTCAATGGCCTTAAATTCTTTCTGGCATCATTATTATCTACCTGACACAATGCTGTTTTCTGTGTGCAGTTCAATGGCCTTAAATTCTTTCTGGCATCATTATTATCTACCTGACACAATGCTGTTTTCTGTGTGCAGTTCAATGGCCTTAAATTCTTTCTGGCATCATTATTATCTACCTGACACAATGCTGTTTTCTGTGTGCAGTTCAATGGCCTTAAATTCTTTCTGGCATCATTATTATCTACCTGACACAATGCTGTTTTCTGTGTGCAGTTCAATGGCCTTAAATTCTTTCTGGCATCATTATTATCTACCTGACACAATGCTGTTTTCTGTGTGTGGTTCAATGACCTTAATCATTATTATCTACCTGAAACAATGCTGTTTTCTGTGATGTCATCTAATGATTTTCTGTGGCATCCTTTCTATCGAACACAATTATTTTCTTTTGTGTGTAGTTCAATCACCTTCAGTTCCTTTCTGTCACCCTGAAGGGTTTTTGTAATTGCTGTCATCTAATGATACGTTGTGGTGTCATTTTGTTTTTCTACCTATTAGTAACACAATTATTATTATTATAATATTCTGTTTTTTTTTGTAGTGCAATCACCTTGATGCCTTAGGAATCTAGTAACACAATTTTATTCACTACACTACCCGAGCACACTCTTACTTTCAGTACATATACTTCACTTTTATCAAGTTCATTCCACATGTTGGATGCAGAGGTGTAACCTTTAAGAAAAAAATCATTAAAAACCAAAATACCTACATTCATTCAACAACGTTCGTCAATCAATAAACAGCTTTGGACTAGATACGAAAGTTACATGGACAGTACAAATTACATGTATATACCATCTAAGTTTCACATTAATCATTGCTTCAAAAAGATCAAAGAACTTACCACTAGCCCTTGTTGCTTAGAGACAGCCAAACTCCAGATGCTATTTCCCTAAGAGTAAAAGTGTAGATGACATCAAAGGATAGTTCCTCTTTTCAGAAAGTGGAACGTAATATAATTACTGCTTGCTGAGATCTTTGTCTAGCCTGTGTTTGAAATGCATTCTATAAAAGACTCAGGTTAAAACACACTCCATGGGCTCTGGAAGGCGGAAATCAGAAAGGAAACAAAAATCAAAGTGTTCCAGTCTTGTGTCGTTGCCATTTTGTTATACGGTTGCGAGTCATGGACCTTGAACACTACACTGGCCAGGAAAATAGATGGTACCTTTACCAAAATGTTACGTGTGATCCACAACAAACCTTGGTGGTCGTTTACAAAGAACAAACAACTGTACGGGAGCCTTCCACCTATTACAACAGTTATAAAGAGACGGAGGTTGAGCCTCGCTGGACACGTGACGCGACACGGGGAACCTGCTGGGAGACTGCTTCACTGGACTCCGGAAGCAAAACGGAGAAGGGGCCGGCCATATTTAACACTACAGAAAATTATCGAGACTAAAACTGGACTAGGTTTAAAAGAACTGTGGGACGCTATGCAAAATAGAGAATACTGGAAGCGGAACTTTGTTGACTCAACTCACTATGAGTAGGACTATAGATAGATAGAAAACACATTTTGGGCTACCCAGTAGAAATTGGCAGGCATTCTACCAATTGAATCAAAGTACATGTAAAGTGTTCGGAGGCACCAGACAGCATTGACACAAAACATCCACAGCTCAGTTTACCTTGTGTCCTCTGAATGTCTTGACTATTTCACCTTGCATGTTCCACACAATGCACTGGGCATCCTGGAAGTATGTACAGTGTAACTCCAAGGTTAATCTTAAAGAAGCAATCTACTGAAATACAGAAACTAAATGTAAGCTAACACACACAAATACACATGTATGTATAACATGTAACTGAATTATATGGTACATGTATGTCCATGCTTCAAAAGCAGAATTATCACATCAACAAAATACACTTCATAATTGGGATTGAAGAAAAAATGTACAGTGATAATATAATTTCTTTTCTTTCTACAATGATAGATTTGCCATTCTTTTAATTCTAAATGTTACTTACTTTAAAGCAAACTATTGCAAAGCATTTCATGTAAGTGTGACTGAACAACTGTAATTGACTTGGTACATGTAATAGTTAATGACAGTTAAGAAGTAACTAATAACAAACATGCACCTCTCCAACACTGATGACGTAATCCTGTGTTAGCTGCACATCCCAAACCCTGGAGCCATGACCATATACTTCAAACACCAGTTCAAACTGCCCAGCAGTAGGTACACCTGTAGCAAACACAATTTCAGGATTTACAGTAACTTATCTAGCCAAGTTGGAGTGATCAGATTCATTCAAAACTCTGTTTGAGAAATAGTATAACAAAGATACTAGTAGGTAACCTTTTCCGGCGTCTAGCACCTGTTGTTGTGGCCCTGCCACCTGCCACAGCCGCACACTCCTGTCGTCAGATGCCGTGCACAGTCGCCCAGTAGGTGGATGGTAGCACACAGAAAATATGACACCCTGTTCACATAGAAAAGATACTTAAGGGAAAGGTAGCCAGTGGAAACAGGGGAACAAAATTACTTTTCCCAGTTACTTCATATACAGCTGTAATATCAAAAGGTCTTCATTGTTCCCAAAAAAGTTACCAAATACTAACCTGTTACTACGTACCTGGGAAATATTATTGAATTCCGAGATGCATAAAGAAATAAAGATGGATGAAACGAAAGCACTGTTGTGCAACTTTGTCAAGCACCTAGTTGTCAAGTATAAATCAAAGATTGGGTATACCCATGAATAGAAGTATAAACAAAGACTTTGGCATTCCATGTCTTGAATACACAATCTCTACCTGGTGTCCAGTTATTCTCTGTAGAACAGACACACAATCTTGGTCTTCTTCCTGGCCACACGGCTTCCATAATACCACCTCCCTGAACACTGTACCAGCTGCAAGCACCAGGTCAGACCAGGAGCTACCAATAAAATGGGCACAGTAGCTGGCAGGGTTAGTCAAGGTTTGATACTTAAGATACTTAGGTTATAAAAACAGCTTCAATGCATTGCTGTTGGACTGCACAAGGACAGTGGCTGCCCAAGGCTTAGGTTAATATATGGAGAGCAAATTAAATGAAGATCAACAGGTTCACTAAGGGCTCCATCCATTTCTTTTGCAGGGCATTTTCAGGACATTTGTTTTCTTTTTATAAATCATTGAGAACAAATTTACAATGCCCTCTTGGGATCTTTTGGAAAGTCTTTCTGCAGAGGTGTGATAAAAGGTCAGGATACATTATCAAACAGAACAAAAGGATACAGAATACACTTTTCCTGGCAGTGAACTTCTCTGATGCTCCTCTGAGCCTTTGCGTCCCATAAAACCACAGTGTTGTGACCAAGTGCCAAGGCTAACCATCTCACATCCTGGAAAACAACAGGACCTCTGTAAAAAAAGATTTTTACTTGTTGTTCCATGGATTCGCACCTGCAATGAAATCTAAGTCAATATTCACATACAATGCCAAACAGAAGAAAAATCATGCACATGCAATGCAACTACAATGTACATTATCTAAACAACAGATCTAGATAGTACATTTTGCTTTCTTAATACCTTTCCCTGTGTTTGATGAGGAAGCAGCCAGCAGACATCCCAGATCCAGTCATGAACTTCACATTCTCCATGCTGATCTGGTGTCACAAGGACACTTTTTCTGAAAATTATAATTACAACAGTCAAATTCAATACTGTACACTTTGTACAGATGAATACAATTACTGGTGGTATCTGTAAAAAGGTAACATATTCTTACATTATGCTTCTGTAAGTGATAAAAAAAATGTCATTAGACACTTTACATGTTTCTTACCTGTGTATTGCACGTTCAGTATATTTAATTTGGACAAGATGCAGAGTCTTTTGTCCAAACAAAGCAACATTGCAACAGTCTGCCCCACCGCCATCTGCAGTCACAAACATATATGCATGAATGGTAATATTCTAATCATGTCCGAACACATGTACGTACTTAAAGAAGTAAAATGAGATACATTTTTGTGATACGTCTTAGGTCTATCATTGAAATATTTACCTCCAGGCTATATTTCTTAACATTACATTGTAAGAGTTTCTGTACTAACTAGACCAAGATATCTGAGGAGCCAAACATGTATAAAAGTACAGTTCATCAGAATGCTCTCACCTGTTCTAATGCCATGTATGCTGGCATGTTTCAGCACCTGATGCACCTGCAGGTGTTCTGTAGATGTGACATCATACAGGTGGAGACATGGTCCCTCACCTGCACAAAACACATGTAAGAGGATACAGCATCAATGTACATAAAAACTACAAGTTCAGAATTTTCACTTGTACAATGTACACAAATGCATTAAGAAACTCGATTCAATTATTGTTCCTTGCTTATGATATTGTTTTATTTCATTTTATTTTATTTTATTTTATTTTAGCTGTATGATCTTAGCCTGGAATCCAAGCTAGTATGATCTATGGGCCCATAGGCTGAAGTCTATCTTTATCAATGAAATCACCTTGGTCTAATCACATTCAATCTGGCTAAAATGACTCTCTTAGTTCTCCTTTTCTTGCTTCCTACAGCCTTGAGCTGAAACAGCTGTATACTTTTTATCTTTCATTTATTTATTCATTGGAACTGCAACAATGTGATACAAATAAACAGAATCATTTGAAAATGGTGAGCTACCCTGGCAGCATTGCTAATATGTAACTTATTGGGTACCATCAGTTAAACATCAAACATGCACATATCACGAGTAGCTTGACTAAATTAATCCTTGACAGATGAATTCGTACAACAACATAACCTAATATTACATCAAACATTCACATATAGGATGGACTAAAAGTAAAACAATCAACATCAGACTATATTTATAAACTCAAACCTCATTATGTTGACAAAGCAAATATCATACCTGCGAGAAGTAGATCCCCAGCGGCAAAAGCTAATGCAGTTACTGGAGCGGTAATGTATTCTGTTTTCATCATATTTATAGTGATGCCAATGTCCTCCTGTAAGACCAAAAATAGCATCCAAGTCAGGAAGTCGACGGTGGGTGATCTGCTCGGGGTAATGTCATAAATTAACGTTAACAGTTAAGTTTCATAATTGAGTCGCTATTTTTAAACAGCAAATTTAAAAATAGTGACTCAATTATGAAACTTTACTTACATAATAGCCGTGGCGACTTAGGTAGCCACATTTACGAATCTGTATGTATATATCCAGTAATGTTATAGGGCAGACGTCACAGTTGCGTTGCGCAGTGAAGGGCCAAAAATGGGAACACGATTGTAGTCCCTAGCTTAAATATCTTTAAAACTCATTTTTTTCTCTTGAAAATTTTGGTCCAGTTTTGAGACTTTTGGGCTAGGAGGGGCAGGTAGGGTCTAAACTTTCCTACTTTGGTCAAGTTTTCTTGATTTCACCAGTTTAGTGGATGTAATGAGAGACCTGAGTGATGAAGTATTGCCTGCCCAGAGCAAATGGATACATGAGAAAATTAGGTCAGAAATAGGGTTTGTTTACTGTTGTGAGCTGTTGTTGGAGTTTGAGCTGGGCAACCCCCTTAGTGTGAAGAGGGTGACCAACAGGCTTATGCCTACTTCCACCTAGGATTCTTCAAGATACATGTATCTTCAATGTATATTTGGGAGGCAGACCCTTGTGGCTTTCTGGTGCAGAAGAATTTTTGAGATTGAAATGTGGGAAAGTACTTTTATAAGTTCTTGTTTTAGTGCTGCTGCAAATTAACTATAGGTTTCTATGGGCACATGTAACTGTACTGTCTGCCCTATAGTATAACGTTTACATACAGATTCGTAAAAGCGGCTACCTGAGTCGCCACGGCTACTTAGTGTTACATAATTTACTTACGTTACATAACTTACTTACATTACTTACATAACTGTTAACGTTAAATGCAGAAAACTGTAGTTACCGTCCGCTGGACAATTTCGACGAAAACAGAGAAAAACTTTCAGCATGGGTCAAAATTTTCGACAGTGCCCTGCCATCTTTGTTTCAGAGTGTGCTACAATATTCTGAAAGGGGTATGAGCTAAAAAAATTCTTATGAAAAGCTAGCTAAATAAAAATATATTTTAGGAAAAAAGTGTTGATTTATAAATTAACCATTATTTTTCAGCTATTTTAGTACAATTATATTCAATAGACTACTAACGCTCAGATTTTAATCATAACTTTTCTTTCAAAAACCCCTGTATTTGAATGGTAACTCCGGTCAGTCCCACTAGGCTGTGCGTTCCTGGCGTGATGGCGGGGAGTCTGGATTTTGAAGCGTTCTCTCGCTACCTTGAGGAACAGCAAAGCTACTTCAAAAGTAACGGAAGAACGAAAGACTTCAGCGCACACTCTTCAAAGGTCCACTCAGTCGCCTGGAGCTGCGACGGGAGGCGGCTCGCCTCGGGCTCCTTCGACAAGACAGTAACAGTCTTCCTTTTGGACAGGGACAGATTGGTAAGATGCCCCCCTCCCCCCATGCTTTGTGGTTGGTAAATAAGTTTGCATGTACATGTAAATTATACTAATATAAAGCAAAACTTGGCTTTTTGTCGTCATCACTGCTAGAAACAAAGCCCTTCTTGAGTTGGATTTTATGTGCAAAATGGATAATTCTTTAGTGTATTCATGTTGCATAAAACTGTATGATTACATGTAACGTAAATAAATAAAACATGTATGAAAACGTTAATGTTACAGGTACATAGTGAAGAATGGAAAAGTTTACAGTAACTGATGTCCATCTTCTTTACTCCTCTCCAACTCCAGTCCAGAGAGAATAATTTCCGTGGCCATGGTGACAGTGTAGATCAGCTGTGTTGGCACCCCAGCAATCCTGACCTGCTGGTGACAGCGTCAGGCGACAAGACCATCCGCATCTGGGACGCTAGAGCCGCCAAGTGTGCGGCCACTGTCAACACTAAGGGTACACTTTTGCTTCAACGCTGCTATTCTCCTTCCTTTCATTGTTCATTGTACATTGTTTCGTGCTTCGAATTGCTCGTCTAAATACATGTATGTATGCACCTGCACCATCATGTCAAAAGCAAGCTACATACCTTGAAGATACCTTACATGTGCATGGAACTCATTGTTCATCCAACTAACAGTACAAATGAATAATGATAGAAATACAGACGAGAGTACAGGAAGTTTAACTAGAAACTTTAGCTGGTAACTGAGGTGCAGGATACTGCCCACATCTGTCACTTCCTGCCTCCTCTTTGAGAGTTAAGGTACTGGTGAATGCATTTACACTTTTGCAGAGGTCTTGTATTTCGCAATGTTGGAAGTTAACATTATACATGTGTCAATAATATTGCCAGGTGAAAATATCAACATCTGCTGGAGCCCAGATGGACAGACGATTGCCGTGGGCAACAAGGAGGACCTGGTAACGTTCATTGACGCCCGTTCTCATCGCTCTAAAGCAGAAGAGCAGTTCAAGTTCGAGGTCAACGAGATTTCCTGGAATAATGACAATGACTTATTCTTCCTCACCAACGGGCATGGGTGTATCAACATCCTAAGGTATTGATTGAATAATGCATTTGATCAACATGTAAAATGTATGCACAAACATAGTGATTTCTACATGTTGTACATGCAAATGTGTGGTATACATGTAGTATGTCTTTAATTTGAAAGAATGGTTTGAACTAAATTGTTTGATTGAGCCTATGTTGTTATTAATTGATAGTGAACTTTTGGTTGACTGTATGTAACTGCCCTTCCTCTTCTATTCAGTTACCCAGAGTTGAAACAGCTGCAGACTCTCAGTGCCCACTCTGCAAACTGCATCTGCATCAAGTTTGATCCCACAGGGAAGTACTTTGCCACAGGAAGTGTGGATGCACTCGTCAGTCTGTGGGATGTTGCTGAGCTGGTCTGTGTACGGACTTTCTCAAGGTACATTGTAACGTCACATGTATGTCCTGCGTCAGTCTGGGTTATGATAAAGTATTGTACATGTTCACTTGAATTTTAGTCATGCATGGCCTTGCTGTCAATATTACAATGTATATCACTACTTTTTGTCAAAATTGTCAAATGGTAGTTACAAAGTTGTTATGATTCAAGTAATATTCTCCCTTCTTCTGATAATAGTTTTCTGTCATTTCAGGTTAGATTGGCCCGTCAGAACACTCAGTTTCAGTCATGATGGCCAGATGCTGGCTTCAGCTTCAGAAGACTTACTCATTGACATTGCCATGGTGGAAACAGGTAAGGACTTTGGACTTAGCAACACCCAGATAAGCATTTCTTTGGTACAAGCCAGACAATGCCAATTTTTACTTCCGGGTATAAAAGTATTGTTTTTGATGGCTGAGCTGTGATTTGCCTGCTTGTCCAGACAGAGTAGGTTGACAGCACATGGGTGGTGTAAAGATTGACAGGCAGAATGATAGGAGATCGAAATATCTGTCACCAGGAAATGGCTCTGGCCAGGAGCCAGCAGGGATTCAGGAAGCTGATGATTCCATGAGGGATGCTCCAGCAGTACTTCAGGGAAGTCTGAAATCTCTGATTTCTTGTTCTTTATTTTGTGTGCTCAGGTGAGAAGATCTGTGAGGTGCAGTGTGACACGCCCACCTTCACCGTAGCCTGGCACCCCAGCAAGCCCCTGCTGGCCTTCGCTTGTGATGACAAGGACAAGTATGACAGGGACAGGGACGCCGGGACTGTCAAACTGTTTGGCTTGCCTTCCAGCGAGTCGTAGTACAATGTGTTACTTGAGTATTATGTACCATTTTATGTTGTATTGTTTTCTGTCATTTGGTTAGTTTTGTATCAACATCTTTTCATGTACAGCTTTAGTGTGTTTTTTGGGTAAAAAATAATGGTAGATGTCGAGGTACAAAAATGTATTTTGGTAAGTGGAAGTAATATCATGTACAAGATAACAACACTAACTCAATATGGGTCAACTGATCTTGACTGATGTATCTCAGAAATGTAGTAAATCAGATTCCATGTAAAAAATTTCAACATGTATGTTTCATGTATTTTGGAAGGAGTGCATGATGTCTGATGCTAAAAAAACAACTGTGGTGGGCATACTAGTAAGTGTTTGTATCAGTTTGAATATACAGTCACCTCCCAGTAAAATATAATGAAGCTAGAACTGCAATGACATGTTGTTTTTATTTCCTAAAGCCAGTTCTTGCAGACATCTACTCTTAACCAAATATAAAGTCTGGTCTGTAGATGTGGTTACAGCAGGGGCAGGACTAAAGCATGGTGAAGGAGACTGACTTGTTCAATACAAGACTCAAAAGTGTCCAGTCATTAAACATTTCCTCCAGCTTTCTTATATGTCTTGCTTTGAACACAATTTGATTCCTTACAATGTGGCATCACCATGCAGCCAGTAGACTTCATATCATCATTCCTAAATGTATCAATCACCAGGTGGAAAAAAATCAAACAGGGTTTACAATTGAGGCTACAATGTATTTCGTTTGGCTCAATTGTGCTGTAGATTGGTACCTGCCTTCAGGGGGCTGAAAAAAAAACTTCCTTTGTGTGCATTTCCATATCAAATGAATAGACTCTTGCCTACAGCTCCCAATTTGACACTTCCGTGATTACTTCATCAAATGCTTGAAATTATTATTTCTTCAGTGCTTTTTATTCAATCACCGCCAACAGCTGCCCACCCCTGTGTCAGGGACCCCTGCAGCAGTATAATCAGATACTAATATACAGAATACTACTTCTGCTGAGGAGAAGGACAATTTACTTGTCCAGCCCATACATTATATTATAGGTTTGCATTTCAGTGACTCATTATTCTGGATAGATATTAACTCTTGAAGAAGATGAAAGTTGTAGCTGGAATTTCAGTGTAAATTTCAGTGTGAGTGAGTAGATGAGTTCAGTGCTTTTGAAGTGAGGAAATCACCCACGTCTGTGTTCTGATTATATTTTTGTACTGTTCTGTTGAGTCGTGTTACTTTGTCACCAGCTGAGGAAATGCCAATAGCTCTCCATGCCAAGTGGAGTTAAGGCACTAGACCCCAGTGATTTTCTTCCAGACTTCAGGATGCTGTATGCCACAATGCTAACCTATTAGTAAGTATTTCCATGAAGATACCACCAACCCACCCACCAATTGCCATTAATTCTGAATCTGCGATTGCCTTGGAGATGTGTTAGTACTCATCCTGTTTTGCACTCAGACACTTATTGTTAATACGGATAATCTCCATTGCCAGGCTATTTTCGTCGCTGAATCTGTCTCTGAAGCATCACCATGGGAACGGGATTTAAATCTAATGGAGTTTAAGGTAGACTGGCATCCTTGAACTTTAGTGGTGATGATAAAGGCTTCTGTTGTACGACAAGATACGAAGTAGTCTGCTATCCTTTATCATTCATGGCTTTATGTTAAGGCTAGCTCGTCCCTTTTAAATTCATGACTGCTTATTTTTATGGGTGGTCGCTCTTACGTTTTGTCACAGTACTTTATCTAATTATTTGGATTTCAATGAACTGAGCTGACCATATCTAATCCACACATGACGTACGTTTGTCCTTCCCAGTCCCCGTTGTGATGTCACATAGTTACCGTGTCGTACCAGAATCAAGTAGACCACTCCCATGGCTGCACTCGTTTTCGTCACAACGCACAAATTCAAAGCATAAAAGTTAGTACGGATTCCGCACTCAAAGCATCAAATGTTTTTAAGCGTGAACGTGTAGGTGTATGTAAATTGGAAGGTGAGAATCTGCGCCATCGACGACCTTGTCCTTCAACTAGACTAAGTACATATTAGTCCCCTTGTATCCCTTAATGAGTACCAATAAATTGCCATAGGCTTCTCGTTACGAACTAACTGCGCCTAAAGAAAATATAAGATATCACTGACGCAAATCTGCAATTTCATTTCCCTAACGTGTACGATAACGGATGGTTCTTCTTCCAGCCAATGAGCAATTATAACCAAAGATTACTCCGTACTTCATACACATATTATTTGATCATGTTGAAGTTTAAACTAATAGTTACGCTTTTTCTCACAGTCCAGTCCAGTCCTGGGGGACTGCTTTGGTCCTAGAAGGAGATGTGTTCTGATCGATCACATAGTTGTAGCAACAGTCTCCATTGGAGGAACTTAACAACGATGTTTTGTTACGACCGTACCGTACTTGCATGTGTGTTTCTCTCGCTCGGAGAACCTTGAAACACACCTTCCCTTGCTTTTCTTAGACTGTTCCCCGACCCTTAAAAACCTGCCATTCTACCTGCCCATGAACCAACGAGCGACACTGACCCCATAAACCTTCGTATCTCAGATTTGTAGACGTTTTTGATCATAACTACTTTGTTACAAACACGTTCATTCATTCCGTTATTGCTTAGAAAAATCTATATTCTACCTTTTAGTTTTACTGCTCGATGGACTGAACGGAGCTATCCAGCACAGACTGTACACAGAATAATAGCGATGTGTTTTTAAAACATCTACGACTTGAAATGGTTTTGTTGTGATGATAAAAAGGAAGTGGACGTCATAGCCAGATGTCTTTGAAAGTGTTTTATGTCAAACAATGAACAGTGAACCTTAGCTTGACAAATATTTCCTGCTTATTTCACGTTCTTAATCACAGGACTCTTCGCAATGTTTGAGATTTTATCAAAATAATACAATTTAGACAATGATAGTTCTGCGTGACAATGTATAATTCATGCCATACATATGCATTTCACTTGAACTGTTACAGTCCATGTGTGCACGTAGAAAACAACACAAGCACTCATTTAGAAAGTACTGCTTTTAACCTTTGAAAAGGATCTAATTTGTTTACAACTGGTATGGTCATGACATAGCTCCCCCGAAGACATAATTGGCCCTTACATAACATTGTCATTTTCTTTGGTTTAGCTGATCGTTTATACATGTATGATTATCACAGAGAAGGTGATATTGCTGTTCCTTTGAAGATACCGCCCTTGATACGTCACACCTTCCGACACCTCTGGAAAAGAATATGTAGGCTGGTACGTGCACGTACACGTGTGTGCCGTTGGCTGCTCCACCGTATCCGGCTTTAACGCGTACTGCAGATATTTTTGTCTTCTGAATCTTATCAATGTTTTTAAATTTGATTCATTCACACTGCTTGTTTGAAGTTCCTTTTCCCAGTTTGCCAATGACGTCGTGTCTATGGCACAAATTTAGCAGGCAGGCAACTTGGTACCAAGATGCAAAGCGACCAGTGCCAAGAAGAAATCTAGAATTGAAGAAGTCACTACATGCGCGGTGAGCGCCTAGCTGTGCGTACCTGCAGAACAGAGGGAGGCGATATCTTAGACTTAATCTTCTAGACGCCACCTTGAAGTGACAGACATGGATATATCAGCAAGTAACGTTTCAGCGAACAGTTCGGATGTCCTCGATGCTAATCTCCAGCGGCTCCTTGGCGTGGTGATGAACGGGCTGCTGACGCAGGGCGAGCTGTCGGCGGTGTCGGCGGCGTACGGGGCCGTCTTCCTGGTCGGCGTCCTGGGCAACCTGCTGGTGGCCGTGGTGGTTCTGAAGGTCCCCCACATGCGCAATCCCACCAACTACCTGTTGTTGAACCTGAGCGTGGCGGACCTGCTGGTACTACTGGTCTGCATGCCCGTGTCTCTCATAGAAACATGGGTCGTCTTCCCCTGGCTACTGGGAAAGTTCATGTGTAAGTGCACACCTCCTTATAGATACATAATTGTGTACACATCAAAATATATATATCTTACATAGAATAATTCACGTCCCCTGTGCTGATCATGATCTTGCATACAGTATACATTTGTAGGTGGCGATGAAGTTAAACCTTTGTACATAGATTGGTCAAGCTAAGCTTGTGTTTTCTTGTACCCTCGGTTAGTAGCTATGTGGTGTCTTTTTGCACCTGTGTCGATCTCAACAGATCGGTCAGCATATCGATCAGCCACGCGATTATTTGGATGGGAAAGACCGAAAAGGTTTGAAAAATACGTATATGTGATACCTTATCTTGTGGATAATATATGCCTTTTGTGAGTGAATGAATTGCTGTTTCTTGATAGGCTTTCCATGATACTGCTACACAGTCAATGTCCAGGTGCTTTAATGGTTTTCATGATTCACAGCTGTGACCAAACAGCTTTCCTGATCAGACCACCCCGTCATTTTGATCCGTCACACCTTAAATGATGTGAAATGTAGCAAAAGGACAGTTTCGACCAGATTGTAGTCTTCGATCGACTGATGTAAAGTATAAAGCGCTTCTACGGATAACGGCCTACGTTATTCGACTGTTGTAAAGACCTTTCATCGGCGTAACACGCACCAAATTCACCTGAAGGCGGTAGCGGCGATGGTGTGCACGGCGTTACATGCCGTTCATGTACAACCCTAACGGTTTCTTTAAAATCATGGAGGAGTCAATACGATTGTTATGTGGATGAAAACACTGGTTACAGTTGAACATTCCAGTGCCGTTAGCTGGCATAAACACAGCAATTTAGTTCTGTTTATGTTACGTCTGGAAACAAATGTGTTTGGGTTAACGTTGATTCCATCACCAACCTATCTTAAATCTCTGGGATTTAACTTTTTATATATTACCATTTACAACTGCGCCCATGTCCTCTTGTGTGTGTGTGTGGTTGTGCGCGGAAAACACTGTGGACTAAATCCGGACCAAATAGCTGGTGAGGTAAGAGTCGTCATGGGAACCTTTAAAAACATGGATGTGTATGTTATCCCTACTTTGCATCAAAGGTGGGATTTACTAATGGCAATTAATGCCCGGAAAGTCTGGTATTGCCTGCCAATGGCAACCATTACAGCCAATATACCCTAGTATTACTATAGACTTACAGGTACATGCATTCAGGGTATTTATCGCTATTAACCCGATACTTGTGTAGTGCTAGCTCAGCCGGACAATTCCCAAAGTATGCCCAATAAATGGCATGACTTTTAAGTGTGAGCTGGTGCCCTTACAGAAGGGCCAGGGAATTCATTTTGATTACTAACAGTGACCTAACTCATCCCCGGTACTGGCTTGACTACATCACATTTCTAGCATGACGAACACCTCTAAATCAGGATGATTGACAACATATTAATCCTGGTGATTTATGCATATATATGATGATGATGATATGATGATGATAATGACTTTATTAGCAAAAGGCAGACTAACACATGCACAGTTGAGTGTGAAGTATTATGCTAATTTACATCTGACATCTTTAAAATCAATCACAATATTAAAGAAAAACAGCTATCAATAGAGGATTTAAAACATGAATCATATTGCTATGTTCAGAACTTTTAAAAATACAATGAATCATATATAACCGGAAAAATAGCGAGTGATCTGCTTAACGTAGCTCGAGCATAGCTTTTGATATTATTTTATGAAATATATAAGGCAAAGGCAAAGAGATAGTTCGAGAAAGCACATGAGTTACTTTTACATATATGCATTTCTATACAAACAATTGAGTATGGTCTACAGGAAGCCATCTTCGTTTAAACTGGAGTAGTTAAGCAGTTTGTGTTGGGAGGAAACAAGTCACTAATACTACATTTCTATACAGTCTGATTGTAAAGGGAAGTTGCATGGAACAGGAATATACTACATGGACCAATTAATGTGGGACTGAGAATTGCCTATTACCATAGTGGTTGAGGCTATGATCATCGGAATTGTGTCCATATTCACAGAGAATCCTGAGTTCCCATATTGGACTTCTTTTCATAGTGATAAAGAATCCTGAGCTCCTATTGGTACTTCTAGGAATGGGAATGTTAGAGGTGAATGGCCACAAGCTTTCGGGAAGGAGGCCCGGGCCCAACGTTAACCATCCCATGACAGCGAAAGAATGTGTAACACAGGCTACCCCAACACTATTGGTAGTCATTTGTTGCAGAAGATGACTCCCGAACAAGGCCCTCTCCCCGAAAAGAAACTGCTGCTTTAGCCGCTAGTATATCTATAGAAACAAACACTCTGGCCCGCTAGAAGGAGGATATTCTCTCCTATCCCATTCGAACGCTACAGCTGCAGTCGCTCGGGAAGTGAGTGCCCTGGAGGCTGTTCTATTTGCAGGGATGGCTGGATGCCGCACCACTTAACGTTTTTTTTATTGTGTCACAGTTTTGGCTTTTCTTTTTCCGTGAGCAAGCTTCATGATCACTTCCCCATGTATACATTAGTTTTCTGTGGATACAGTTGTCTGTTATTCTAATAACACGCCCAGTCCAGCAAAGCTGGGACTTTGGCAACCTTGCTTCAACGTTGCAACGCTTGTGCATTGGGCTAAATCATGATACCACCTCCTGGTTGGTGACTTTGTACTGCCAAGAAATATTCATGATTTTAAGTTGTGACATCTCGCTGATTAGTTTTGTGGGCCTTTTTCACTGTGTGACTGACGTTTGCGTTCCAAATCCACCAAATATCCTCACCTTTTATTCATGAACAATCCGTGAAACTATGTAAACCGAGATACATGTAAAATCTGGCTGTTTTTGCCACGTCTGTGTTTTTTTCACCACATTGACCAAAAAAGGTCGGTTGTATATAATCTAAATCTGACCCGGGGGCATGCAATAGCAGTGACAGGTGTCAGGTGTACACGTGTACACTATTAAATCGTGACCTTTGGATAACAAGCACTCCAATACAGTGTTTGGTTGCATCTCATTGTTCGTTGAGCAAACGTGTATTTCGGGCTAGATACAAACGAGGTTTTATTTATTGAGAGCGATGGAATCAAGGGGTTATATACTAGTAGTCATTATTTTAACTACATGTGCTTCCAATATCCTGGACTAAGAACCTATTCAACTGTACATCAATGTTACCCCAAACATTTTAGAAAACTTTAAAACACTTTTGGTTTGGAACGAAAAGGAAGGACTTTTTACAGGATTTTGAAAGGAACACCTGTTCAAGAGGTACTATGGCAATGGCTCTTGTATATCCACAATAACCTTTGGTGCAAAATGGCAGATAGCATCGTTAAAACAGAATGAACTCAAAGACATCTTTATAGGTAAAAAACAAAAGGTTTAAACAATTGTCGTTACTTCGAGCTGAGCTATAGACGCCATTATATTTCGTTCCTATCATGTATCATCCCAAGGCTAATGATGGCGCTTGTTATTTTTCTACCCAGGCTACTTCTCTCCGTACATGGAGTTCGTGACGTTCCACGCCTCCACCCTGACCATCATGGTTATCAGTGTGGAGCGCTACTACGTCATCTGCAAGCCGCTCCACTGTAAGGAGACCCTGACGGGCCGGTTCATCGCCAGCGTGCTGGTGGTGCTGTGGCCGGCAGCCTTCCTCACCAGTCTGCCTGTTCTCTTCATCACACAGTTCAGACAGATCGACTCTGTTGGACCGGACCCACTCTACACGTGTGAGACAGAAACCTCCACCTTCTGGGCTAAGGTGTGTCGCTGTTGTAGTTATACAGACGGCAATAGTTGTCATTATAGACTCTGGACGTCCATATTTTTCACAGTGAAGACATAACGGAGGGAACATGTCAAGTCATTGTGACTTGACTGTCACAGATATGGGGGTCCAATCCTATCGTCTTCAATAACAATATTTCTTCCCATATGGACATGTGACTATTACTATGTACTCAGAAATGTCGCTCCATTGAGATGCATTCAGACTAGCTGTTCTCCTATACTGATAGATACATTGTGTTCTTCATCCTTTTCAAGATCACTCTTGGCCAGTTAAAAGTCACCGCTTTCTGCAACGATATTCCAAAAGGCCCTTCCCGTCTCAAACAATTCCAAGGCTTCATCCAGATGTCTTTCCCACCTTACAGGTGTACCTGCTGTCCAGCACAGCCGTGTTTTATTTCCTGCCCATCATGCTGTTGTCCTGCTGCTGTCTGGTCATCAGCCGCCACCTCAACAACCCTGACGCCCAGGTCATCCAGCCGTCCGTGGGACAGAGAGCAGCGATGGACAACCGGATCCGCTCCCGTAAGCAGGTGACGTACATGCTGCTGGCCGTGGCCGTGCTGTTCTTCATCTGTCTCCTGCCCTACCGCATCACCATGCTGGGCTTCATCTTCGCCTCGCAGGAAATGTTCCATCTGATGGGCGACAAGGGCTTGCTGATCCTCATCATAATCTGCCGCATCATGGTGTACATCAACTCCACAGTCAACCCCATCCTCTACAACATCACCTCCACCAAGTTCCGCGGCGCCTTCAAGCAGGCCATCGGCTTCACAACTGGGAACGAGACCGGCCAGGGAGGAACAGGGAACGAGGCCAATAACATCCGCATGCACAGCATGCGCAGAAGATCGACTGCCATATCTGTTGACGTGCGCGTGGACGTACGCTTTAATACGAAATAATGACATTGTCGTAGTGTCCAACTACTAGCACGTATTGGGGGGGGGGGAGGTCATCCCATTCATAACCAGAGCCACTACCCCATACACCAAATGATGCCAACCTTTATCATATAACGGCTGGCGTATCATTAAATCAAAACTTGTCTTGTAATGTCTTTCCTTTAAGTTTAATGCCCACGATCATGTTGATGTGGCAGACATACTGCATAGGCGAAGCTATAATTGACAAACCCAAAACATTCTGGTCATACATTAAAGGCTTGAGGAGAGACCATGTCGGAGTAGCCCCTCTAAAGGTGGGGAATACCATTATCTGTGACAGCGGGAAAAAGCAGAAGCACTTAGTTAACAGGTCAAAAGTGTTTTCAGAGAAGAAGACACCACAGATATGCCATCTCTCGGCCAGCCCTGTACCCCACGTATGGGACATATAGACGTTTCTACTGATGGTGTCGAAAAAAATGCTTCAAGGTTTTAATCCCTCTAAAGCATCCGGTCCAGACCAAATACCTCCTTGGTTCCTCAAATAAAATGACAGCTAGTGAAATCGCACCTGTGTTAACCAATATCTTCCAACACTCAGAAATCCCTAAAGACTGAAGGGATGCAAATGTATGCGCCATTTAAAAAAAAGGAGACAGAGCGGTCCCCAGCAGCTACAGACCTGTCTCACTGACCTACATATCCTGCAAACTATTGGAACACATTATCCATAGCCAAATCATGAAGCATTTAAAAACAATACAATATATACTAGAGAAATATATATTATATAATATATGTTATATATACCAGCGTGAACTCCACAGAAACACATCTTATCCTAACAGTTCATGACATAGCTGGTGCATTGAACAGTAAAAGGCGGGTAGATTTAGCAAATAATCAATTTCACAAAAGCTTTTAACAAAGTCCCCCATGGCAGGCTCACCTCAAAACTGGAGTATTATGGAATCCAAGGCCCTACACTAATTATAAATCGGTTAAAGGCTTTCCCGACCAATATGGAGCAGTCAGTAATGGTGGAAGGGAAGGCCTTGGCTCCAGTTAGAGAGTTCCACAAGGAGCCATCTCGGGATCTATTAACACCCTTGAAGAATGGCAAAGCAAATGGCTCATGCAGTTTAATCCCGAACAATACTACATAATATATAAAAACAAACCTACAGTGGGTGTCACTGGAAGACAGGCAAAAAATGCAAGACTATGCATGATGTACAAAATGACTAATAAACTGATGGATGTACTAACTACTAAGGTACCTAATACCAGCTCAGAAAAGAACACAAAATAGTAATGCCCTTAAGTACCAGGGTTATCAACCAAGGATTTGGGTGTTCAAAAACTCGTTTTTTCCTAGAGTGCGTAGGATGTCCCCAAACTCGGGACCTCCATGTAACGTGCCATCCGAGGGACGTCCCTAATCCAAAGTGAGGAAAGTCGTGCAAAGTGCCTTTCCCAAGTGAGGGCACAACGTCGGGGCATGTAGGTGGATTCGAACCTAGGACCTATGGGTTCTGGGCCGAATGCCCCACCATCATGCCACACTGTAAAATTATATTCAAGTAAAAAAAACAAAAACAAAAAAAAAACGTTTTATTGTGTTGTTTCTGCTGAAAGGTTGTATGTTTATACATCTGTAGTTCGGTTGCAGTACTAGTATTGATATTTCTAAGAGGACGAAATGAAATCACCATTCTGTTCTGCATGTCAATGTGTGTAAGTCGTCATTGATCTAAATTACATTGGTGTAGTGCCGATACTGTGTTGTTTATTACGGTGTAAAACGAGACGATTATAATATATATTTTTGTGAGGAAACATCAGTGTGCCATAATTGTGTGAGGAATATAGTTTTGATCTGGTATATTGGATATGTATAGTGGTGATCAGCTGTAATAGCGCGTAAAGGCTATTCCAACCGATTATTAACTTAAAAAATGAACAAAAAAAATAAACGTTCGGATTAGAAACGCGTATTATAAATGCACTTGAGAATATTCTTTGTAAATGTGACAATGGGCATAACGTATTGTCTTACTTGTCAGATGTAATGGCCTTGAATGTGATATTTCATAACTGTCTGAAGACCATTGGAGATAACGTGGACTTATTCATTTATTCATCAAAAGTACAATGTAATGATAAGGATTACTGTGTCTTTGAAAGGAGTGACACTTCGAATTCTGTAGCCTAGTTGAACGTTATAATGCCAAATTGATAGTTTCATGCAGATATGATATTGTGTTTAGTGGCGACCAGTACTTAGATGTAGCAGTTAATTGTAGTACTTGAAAACTAGAGGTCCAACGATCTCATGCCTTCGTCAAAAGATGTTATCGTTATATAACTTAAGAAGGTAGAAGTGATATATTAGTCCCCCTAAATATGGAAGTTGGATTGTGAAAATTACCCCTGCCGATGCAGTCTGCAATCGTGCATTGGGCAGCTGTGCAGGCTGTAAGGCAACACCGCCTGCAGCTACATGGACTATCCCCTCTGGGACTTTCTCCCTCTGGGACAGCCTGTAGCCCATGTGTCACAATGAAGATAGAGTATCATGGAAGGTAACTGAATTATAGAATTGCTTCATTTATTATGCAAATTAGATCATAATTTGCATAATTGTCATCTAATTATGTCAAGCATCACTTAAGCTACCTACACACCAAATATCAGGACGATTTGTCGACCGGTTATTGAGTTATCCTACTTTTAAACATTTTCATACAAATGCTCCTGCAGTTCCACAGCAAGCAGCTAGGGGGCCCAAACTTATGTCACTTCTTCCCGAGCACAAGACCTATCTACCATCCAAAAATCATGACCCTACCTCCTCCAGATCACCATATTTCAAAACAGGAAGTACCGCTGCAGTACCATAACGAGCCGCCAGGGGGCCCATATTCCTATCACTTCTAGACCTCATCAAGACCTACCCACCTACCAAATATGAAGACAATCCATTTAAGCCTTCTCGAGTTATACTGTTGACAGACTCACGCACACACGAACGCCCATGAAAACATACCCTTCTTGACGAAGGCAATTACCATAAAGGCATAGCGATATTCGTGCGTGTGGTAATGGTAATCTCCAAGCAGATGTTTTCGGGGGCAAGGCAATACGATGGCCATGCCGAAGGTTTACATTAAGTGCCCTTCCAGACATGTACCTCTCAGTACGTATAGAATAAAGAGATATTGTACTTGAAGAAGACTCAACTCTGTTTCCTTTTCAATAGGACAAGAAAGATAAAGCTGACTACTCAGTGTCCCTATGCTTATAAACCTGCACCCTAACTGCGAGGCCTGTGTATTAGCCACTGTACATTTACTTTCTGTACAGTGGCGGACCCGTGCGAGTTAATGGCGGTCGGTAGGTGCATCTCCACCCAGGTGTTGTTGGAGGGATCGTACACGTGCATGGTGGAGAGGGTGTCCTGGGTGTTGGTGTCCTCCCCTCCGGTCACGTAGATTTTCCCGTCCAGAGCAGCCATGGAGCAGTACATCCGGTCATACGGCAGGGGCGGGACGTCTATCCATTGATCGGCGTCAGGGTCGTACAGCTGCATGAGTCTAGTTGACGTGAACGTGACGCCTAGTACCGCGATCAGCCCGCGAGCAGCGGCGCTGCACACGGCCCATGTCGAGGTAGGTAGCGGCGACACGTACTCCCAATCACGTTTAGCTAGGCTGTAGCACTGAACCTTTTCCGTGGATGAATGCTCTCCGGGCGTGGCACCACCGAATACGTATATCTTCTCACCGTAGGCAGTCGCGGAGGCCATTTCCACTTCTTGAAGCATGGAGTCAAACCGCTCCCAGTCTGAGAAACGTGACACGCTCAAGCGTTCTACGCTGGCCGTCTTAATGTGTCCGTCAAACCCGCCTAAGACGTAGACGTGATCTCCCAGGGAGACACTACAGTGCCGATAACGCGCACGGTTTAACTCGGGCGCTTCTATCCAGTTGTCGTCCATTAAGTCGTACACTTGGACCAAACTGAGGGGACGTTTTCGGTACGAGTCGTAGCCGCCCGTCACAAACATACGATGGCCCGCCGCCGCCACCGCGTAATATTTCATGTCGTACTTAGGCAGCTGCTTACACTGTCGCCAGTAGTCCGTGGCGGTTTCGTACATAAACACACCTCTACACTCCTGCTCATGCTTGCCCCACAGTCCGCCCACAATCAACATGACATCAGTCGAGCCTCGGTCATACCCGGGGAAGCTCAGGTTGACATAGTCTTCCACAAGTTTTCCTCCGGCTGCCTGCTGTTCCTTCGCACATGTTATCATCTTCAGACACTCCTTAGACTCACAAATCAAGTAATACTCGTCAGGTAACCTGTCCAGATAGTCCGATTTCATCTTGTTGAGTTGCGTGATTTTTAACAGCTCCGGCAAATGCCGTTTCCTCTTGTCATCGTCCCACTGCACCCACCTCATGACAGCTTCCAGGATTTGCTCCTTACCCTTCACGTTGGTTGCTGGGTTACAGATGTACTTTCTTAAGACGTCCAAAGAAATGTCAAGAAACTCGTCCGACCTAGCGACATCTGGGAAGTGGTCCAGGGTGTACTTATGAGCTTCCTCCTTCAGGGCGAGACACTGGTGCGCAAGCGCGAAATGCTGGATGCCAAGACTGTTGGACATGTCGAGATGCCGTTGAAGGAAAGCTGCACATGCGTACTTGAGATCCGGGAACTGAAAGAGTTCTGCGGCGGACAGCAGCCCCTGGCAGTTGTCGATGGTGATCTTCGCCTCAGACGTGTAGATGTAGTCCAGGAGAAGCGCCATGGTCCTGGGTTCGAGTTCGTGGATCCGTATCTCCTTTTGGCGACTCTCGCGCAGAGAGCCGGAGAACATGGTGGAGAAGTACGGGCTGCAGGCGGCGAGCACGGCGCGGTGGCACGGGAAGGTGCAGTGTTCCACCCGCAGCACCACGTCCGTGAACTCCCCGGACAGCTGCTGGTCCCGCAGAGTCGTGAACAGCCTGCCGATGTGTGACGGGCACCGGAAGTCATACTCCGTCATGGCGGGAATTCTGCTTCGGGCGATGCAGTGACAGCAATCAGAGCTGCTTTATATATATATCCACGGAGATCAGAGCCACTGATCCTCCTCTGGCTTGAAGGAGAAGGCAACGTTGTGACGCAAGCACTATAGTGGTAGAAATAGAAACAAATTTGGAAATAAATGATTCAAATGTCACATGTTACTCTCGCTATCAGTTGAAACAAAAGCCCCCAAACCTTTTGAAAAAACAGTAGCCTCAGTCCTTTGAAAAATCATGGAAAAATCAAAGTCAGTCCTTTGAAAATTTAAAGTAGTCGTTTGTAAATCATGGGATGTATGTTGTTCAAAGAGGTGGCCCAATTTGAGACGCAGTCACACAACTGCCAAAGTGGGGCATCGTATACCCCGGCCGCAGCTATTCATAGCTATATTTGAACTGCCTGACATACTTAGGGATCGTCTCATAGGTTTGATAACGTTTCCAGTAGAGTAATGGGTATCCGGAAAAGGTAGTACTGACCTTCATTATTTACAACACGGACATACAAATTGCTTAACACTTGAAACGGTTACGTAGAACATTAAATGATAACAAGAACGAGTCAAATATTGCTGATTAGCTTTAATGTCCACAGTTTCACCAGTCACGACGAAATATCAATGATAGCACAGACGTATACAGTTTTCAATATTTTTCTCAAAGTTTCTCTTCCCTCTTCAGAATAGGTTCAAATCTCTGCGGTAGATGGCTGTATACTGTATGCTATTTGCATACTACTATAACGTAGTATACTAAAGAAGGACTACAATCCGCCAATCTTCGTGGAAACGTAGCAGAATCAATTTAATTCCACCCATGCGCTGTGCTTTCTCAACGGATAGCTGGGCGAACTTATTCCGTTTGGAACACGCCATACGAACGTGTGAGACTACCCCTATGTTGTTTTGTAACTGCGACAGTCAAACCGACTTGAAACTTCGCCTCCAGATTCTGCCTTCATAACTTTAGCTAATAAAAATTAAATCAACAGGTTTTCTATATAAAACTTAGTCATTCAATAATATTATTTCTTGAAGGAGCACATGAAATATTTTAACGCTTATTCTCTCAGTTCACAATATTGTTCCAAATAGAAGTCAAGCCCAATATGTAAGTAACATTTTAGTCAAAATTGACAATTTGATATGTCACTCATAGAATTGTGAGACAAAATCTTTAAGAAATAAGATGTTGAATACTAGTACTAATACAGTGTATGATAAAGAGCAAATGACAACGTACCTTCCGTATGGTGAGACTACAGCTCTATATCTAAATGCGTCTAACAGTTGTGAAACCAACTGAGTTCAAAGGGGCAAGGATTCAACCAATTTACAGGGGGTAAAAGGGTTTGCCCAAACAATTGTGTTTTTCCATTCTGAAATGGCTGTCGAGACATTTGGAATCATCTATATCTTACACAACATCATAAGTTGAATACAGTCAGAAAACATATCATATACAATCTCATTGCATGATACATGCTACCAATGACGTCTTCTTAAATTCAATGATCCCAAACAAGACTTCGGGGTGGCACAAATTCATTGATTGGTCAGTGAACCCTGGGATTCATAGGGCTATTAAACAAGCGGCACTGTATTGTCTCCACATGTTTCCCCGTCTAATATTTAATGACATGCCACGTATTTTGTGCAGGAGTGCCTTGTTCTCATACGCATGTTTTGTTCCCCCTCAAGTACGCTATTAGCCCGCGTTGGGAGACGTGAACCACGTGCTGCTCCCTGTGATTACGCTGTATAGAATGACAGGTCCATTGAAAATGATGACGTATTACACTGGCTCTGTCTTGTTAGTACGCACTTCAGATTCTATTCTTCTGTACAGCATCGAGCGACATCTTAATGATATCTTACCATGTAGCTGTTCCACAGTACAACGCTATCTAAGACTGTTGGATAAAACCACTGTAAAGTGGTGAAACATTTTGGTGACATGAAAAACAATACAATGTCCCGTTGATTTACTAATGGCTACTAGCCATGGTCGGACTGAGTATGCAGTGAAGTTGATATTCTATCTAGGCAATACCTGAACCAATCTACCTACTACGTACAAGTTTTAGAATTAGATTATGATCTTAAAGATAACAATCTTAATCTGGGGTAACTATCATAACTTGAATATCGACAAGAAATTTCACAAACAATAGGTTCACAATCACTTTACTGCAATTTTCATTGGGCAAACACAAGTCATATCAGTGTCAACATTGTTTCCCGCTACTCTGTTCAGCAAAGCTCCTATGACACTAATTGTATATGGATTGGTTATGGTCACAAGGGTAGTGGTACTGCAGTAGCAAGTCATTACTTTAATTGGTATTTATCTAAAGCCCCTGTCCCACATTCAGAACCTTCCCCCGAACACCAGCCAACCGCGGTTAGCATGGGAGCGGTCTGACCAGATTTAGGCCACGCCTACCTTTCGATACGAATCGAATCAAATTTGAGTTAAATTTGAGTCAAATTTGACCGGCAACCACGTCCCGACCTACTCCCGAACACCAGCCAATTACCAGCCAACCATGGCTGAACCTCCCGTCCGCACCTGAATGTTTTAAACATTTTGAAACATTCGACTGGCGCAGCCGAACAGTAGCCGGCCTCGCCGAACACCAGCCAACCACAGCCGACCTTTCTCCCGACCTCCTCCTAACCATGGTTGGGGGAGTTCGTCAGTGTTCGGGAGGCCGTAGTCGGCTATGTGTGACAGGAGCTTAAGGTGCATGCACTTAAGCAGCACTGGATCTTCTGCGCGCGTGCATGCGGATGTTATTGGTGTCGTTCCCTGTTCCTCCCTGGTCGGTCTCGTTCCCAGTTGTGAAGCCGATGGCCTGCTTGAAGGCGCCGCGGAACTTGGTGGAGGTGATGTTGTAGAGGATGGGGTTGACTGTGGAGTTGATGTACACCATGATGCGGCAGATTATGATGAGGATCAGCAAGCCCTTGTCGCCCATCAGATGGAACATTTCATGCGAGGCGAAGATGAAGCCCAGCATGGTGATGCGGTAGGGCAGGAGACAGATGAAGAACAGCACGGCCACGGCCAGCAGCATGTACGTCACCTGCTTACGGGAGCGGATCCGGTTGTCCATCGCTGCTCTCTGTCCCACGGACGGCTGGATGACCTGGACGTCAGGGTTGTTGAGGTGGCGGCTAATGACCAGACAGCAGCAGGACAACAGCATGATGGGCAGGAAGTAAAACACGGCCGTGCTGGACAGCAGGTACACCTGTAAAGAAGTAAACAACACGTCAATATAGGAAGAAATAGTTGTCATTGAAGACGATAGGATGATACTACCATATTTATGACAATCAAATCACAATCGGCTTGCAATGTTTCCTTCATTAGGTCTTCATTGTAAAAAATGTGGCAGTCCAATTTAAATTACCTCACACACACACAGTGCTCGGGCGTGTTCAGGGATCAAATTTGACTCCAATTTAACTCAAATTCGTTTCGCTTCGTATGGCAAGGTAGGCGTGGCCTAAATCTGTTCAGTGCTCCCGAACGTCAGCCGAACTTGGTCGGCTGGTGTTCGGGAACAGATTCGGGAAAAGGTCGTGAATGTTTGACAGGGGCTATAAAATGCGGAGACAGATCTAAATATGTTCAGAGTCTACAATGACAACTATAACTGTAACCGCGACACACCTTAGCCCAGAAGGTGGAGGTTTCTGTCTCACACGTGTAGAGTGGGTCCGGTCCAACAGAGTCGATCTGTCTGAACTGTGTGATGAAGAGAACAGGCAGACTGGTGAGGAAGGCTGCCGGCCACAGCACCACCAGCACGCTGGCGATGAACCGGCCCGTCAGGGTCTCCTTACAGTGGAGCGGCTTGCAGATGACGTAGTAGCGCTCCACACTGATAACCATGATGGTCAGGGTGGAGGCGTGGAACGTCACGAACTCCATGTACGGAGAGAAGTAGCCTGGAGGAAGCAAACAAAACACTGTGCTGTTGTGGCGAAATGGCCGGTAGTGAACTGACAATGTAGCAAACGACCGATCCTTTTGTACGAAGTATCCTACAATGTCGGACTTACGTTGACTTACATGTATGTTGCCGTAGTATCGAACTCAAATTGGCTACAATCAACTACGCTCCACCTGACCTCCACAAGGGCCAGGCCAGCCAAGCTTTGTGGATGACTACATGTAATTGGCCAGTACAGTCGGTCCCCTAGAGAAGGCACATGTATACGAAGAAATTGGCCTTGGATGCGCCATTCTCCCACGCAGAGCTATCCCGTGGCAATATATTCAAAGGCTGCGGACTAGCTCTGCATGGGAGAATGTAGATGCACCTGGAACCCTATGACCGGGAGCTTTTGGGAAGAGAAAGTAACTCATGTACATGTACAAGAAACTGACTATTATACAACACAGTGCTAGAGTATCCGTTTACAATTACAACTCCCTATTCTCCCTATGCGGAAGATTTTGACTGTTTTTTTCCCGTTCGCAATGAAGCCTGGAGGGGACGTGCACTCGATATCAATGGCGTTTAAAACTTAGTTGCGCCGATTATTTTAAATGATTGATATAAATGATGAAAGACCTTCATTGTACATTGCCGTTCGCAATGAAGCCTGGAGGGGACGTGCACTCGATATCAATGGCGTTTGAAACTTAGTTGCGCCGATTATTTCAAATGATTGATATAAATGATTAAGGATCTTTATTGTACATTCATGCCTTGAAGGACTAGGCACAGATTGTCCTTGGTTATCAAATCTAGCACAATGGATTTCAACAGACTCGATGTTATGGACAGATTTATATATATATTCAAATGCAACAACTCCTACAATGCAAAAATAGGTATATACATAAAAGACTGTTTTGTTATTAGGAAAAATGCTGAAACCCATGATTAGCCCTATTGAATACTGTATTAGCCCTTGTTGTTTAGTAATTAAGATATTAATTTCCTTTTCTTTATTTCTGAACTATGTTCAATAGTCTTTGCCATACATTGTACCGTGTGCAACTGTCGTGCAATAAAGTTCTCTTAATAAGATGAATACATGGCATGGGCCTGCGAACAAATCTTATAGAAAGAAACAACACAGCAGTTCAAATGCACTATAGATCTGAATAACCATTAGAAGGCAGCGGAAGCTATACTGTACTAAATGAAGACTTTTAATGTACATTTTTGCCCCACTGAGCTAAGCACAGGTCACACGTTTACAACCATACACATTTTCATAAAGCATCCAATATAGAATACCAGTAGTACATTCGGCTTCCTCTCGTAGAAATGAAGGAGAAGTAAGATTTGTTCAAGGAATATAAATTTCTCTTTACTAAAGTATCTAAAGTGAGGAAATTAACTTACTACATGACCAAAAAGAATATCAAGACTACTTACAGACGAACTCTCCGAGTATCCACGGAAAGGAGACCCATGTTTCTATGAGAGACACGGGCATGCAGACCAGTAGTACCAGCAGGTCCGCCACGCTCAGGTTCAACAGCAGGTAGTTGGTGGGATTGCGCATGTGGGGGACCTTCAGAACCACCACGGCCACCAGCAGGTTGCCCAGGACGCCGACCAGGAAGACGGCCCCGTACGCCGCCGACACCGCCGACAGCTCGCCCTGCGTCAGAGGAGCCTCTGTCTCTAAATACGCCTTGACGTACTGCGAGGTTAGGTTATTAAACACCTCAGTGTTGTTTCTGAATCTACTAGAATTAAATGCTCCGTCCATGGTAAAGTAATAGAGCTTATTGTCCAAATAGAAGGACAATTTGGCTAGAGAACTCTTAACGTTATCACTACGACTCAGTGGAGGTATATCTGACTTCTAAAATGAAAAGAAAAAGCTCCAGGAGGATGAAATGTTTCTGATCAACAGCGGCATCCTAACAACAACGAATAGGCTTCGCTCAAGACAGATGATTGACAGTTGGAAACCAAGATACAGTAATTACCACCCATGCAGGCAGGCGGGTGTAATATAGCCGCTTTGGGCCGTGCAATTAGTAATATATAATGGCCACTGGGGGTTTTAATAATGTAAAAGCGTTTTCAACATATGTTTACTGGCGGTGGTTTGCGGTAAAAGTGTTTAGCCGTTTTAAGGACAAATGCATTTTGTATAGATTTTTGCAGTAGAAATCTCACATTATTCTCGTTTTCCATCCTTTCGATATTTGCAAACCAGGGTTTTGGAAGATGATGCATTATCATCTTGAATGGATATCGTCTCATTCTTCAGCACCAAGGACAGGGTGACTGTTTTGTCAAATTGCGGTGAACATTATTTAACCAATCATCCGCGGGCATCAGACGCTGATACATGACGGCTGTAACATCTCTCTCCAGGATGTTCTTTTCCAGCATAAGACACTAATGATTCGTCAATAGGAATAGTTTTCAACTATGATGTACAGGACAGGTGGTTAGGAGGCTCCACAAAATACCGGATACAGAACCATGAATCTATGGACCAACTGGACCTCTGGGAAGAGCGGCCAAGGCCTACAGGGCATTCCAGTTAAAATAAAGGTTATTGATAATTAATTGATTGATTGATTGATTGATTGCATATTGATTGATGGGTTCGTTAAAGGGCCGTCACATTGTGCGAAAATCGATCGGCCGACGAGTCGGCGAGCTCTAAACGACATTTACGGCAGTAGTACGCTCGATGTTTCGTCGAGCATCGCGCGAATTTTCGGGATCGCCGGCGATTTTTCGGAGTCGGCCGAAGCTCGCTGACAACCGAAACGTGTTGTTTATATAATGTCTGCGTCACATTGTCGATGAGCTTCGGTCGTATTGTTGATCGCCGAAAGGTCGCCCGATTTTGAGATCGACCGAGGATCGCGCGTATTTTTGGCAATGTGACGCAGGCATTAGGCCACAGCAAGTAAATTTTATGGATGACATCCTCGCGCGCATTGATTTTCGCCTGATTTCAGAAAAAAAAACAAGAAATTTTGTTGCCCTGCGACGGTGGTCAACATGCGAAAAAAGGGCAAATATGTCATGAACGTCCATCTGCAAGACAAGGCTCTGATTTATTTTTATTTTTACTTTGATACAATGTTATCATGAAAGTTCATCTGTGTTGGTAGTTACATGTTTAAAGTTAAGACTTTTGATCCAACACAAAAAATTCTCTCACCTAGAGCTTTCGACCAGTCACTCTGGCCTTCCTCAGTAGACTGACCGACATCGTCTACCAGATACCTTTGACCCAGTGTTGACGTCACACTTCAAAGAAGCCACGTGACAAGCTTCACTGGGTCAGTCTACTGAGGAAGGCCAGAGTGACTGGTCGAAAGCTCTAGGTGAGAGAATTTTTTGTGTTGGATCAAAAGTCTTAACTTTAAACTTGATACAATGTTGTATTTTATTCATTTTATATGTGATGTTGCCACTGAATCAAAACCATTTGTACAATAATTGAAAATTTTATTTAGTCACTTCTTTTTTCAAAGTTGTTTCAGAGACAAATCGGTGTTGTAACAGTTGGCACAATATAGGTAGAGTATGGCTTCCAGACAGTTCGGTTTATGAGTCACTCTGTCAGTGATTGAGCCCTGTGTTCTGCCTGGTAGCCAGTCTCTAAACTCAGAGACCACCAGGGATCCAGCAAACTTGAGGTGTAATTCCTCGTGTTTGATGGCAAGTGTTGACAGTCCAGGGTGTTCCATTACAAATGAATACCCAGTGTAGTATCTACCTTTAAGATGGTACAGCAAGCTCTTTTTTTTGTTCTATTCAATAAAGACACATCTGCAAGGACAGGTAATACTGTTGAATACAGCGACAGAAGACCTGTTGGGTATGATGTCATGTTTTACCGCCTAAATTCTTGTTCAACGAGGTTTACGATCTCAAAATCTGAAAATGTAGGAATCTTGTTTTTTTTGGCCTGCCTTGTTTTTTTTTCGCCCTCTCGCATTACTTTTGGAGTCTCCGGAGGATGTCATCCATAAAATTTACTTGCTATGGCCTTAGGAGTTTCCACAAAATGCCAGATACAGAACCATGGTTAAGTTTTGTCTCAATAAAAATTCGCCCGCGGCAAGGATATAGCGTGGGCGTCCTGTACGTCACTCCCGGTTCCACACGGATGTAACGATAGGATGTTTTCGTAGTCGTGAGGAACTGATTAAATTTCGCTTTTATCGGCCCACCCAACTTCCATCGCCCCCCTAGGCCGTTACGTAGAGCGGAGGCCGCCACACAGACTAAAAACAACCACGACTCAGTAAAAAAAGGGTCCGTCGGGGCATTGGCTTGTGAATCCCCCCACGGACTTCATTATGTGGATGACACCCACGAGCGCACCAATTTTCAAATTGTTTCCAAAAAAAAATGTGACGGTATTGTAAATCCTACAATGAAGCTGCAAAATGAGCAAATATATGTCGTAAATTGGAAACAAATATCGGACTTCCTCTTGCACAAAGTAACTAAACGTAAATATCATTATTGATTACATAACTGTTTGTTTTAAGTCCTTAGTTTCAATATTGTGTTAAATGTGCATTATGTTGATTAGTTTATGTTTCTCCTTAAAACATTATTTCATCTGTATTAAGTTAATTTATTAGTTGCTAAAATCATATGTTATTTTTGAGTTTCTGTGCTAGTGTTGCTTTAGTTGGCTGGTATTATTTCCTTTCTTTCGTTTGTGTTTTCTGTTGTACTTTTGTATTTGGATCCGTGGTATATGTGTTATCTTTTGTGTTATTGTTGTGTTTATTTGCTATTTTGTAAAATGAATAATAAACAATAAAAAAACAAAACAAAACAAAACAAAACAAATATCGGACAACAGGTACTAGTGTGTTAGAATATGTCTTTGTTCTAACAATATTGTACTTTTTATGTATCAGAACAGCTAGACTTAAAGATATATTTCAAGTCCTTATTACTTCGAGAAAGAAGTGCATCCAAAAAGGCACCGCCAAACGGCTGAAGTTATAATTGCAGGAAAAACCGCATCCAACAGGGGCACAAGTAATTTGGATCGCCAGGGGTCCCCACTGACACCTGGTTACGATAACTCACATACTGCGACATTCCTTTAATCTATGGCGCATTCTTGACTTTATTTTCTACTGGTCGCACACCTCTCCAAGCACTATTCGATGTCTATCTCCCCCCCCCCCCCAGCCACAAAAAAAAAACTGAGGTGGCTATAATGGATACCACCGTAGGATCTGCTTGGAGATTACAGCATGGTACCTCGTTTGCAATGTGATGGCTTATCCAGCATGTACAGGAATTGTTGTCGTTACAGTAGAATTCATCCCACACAACATTTGGAAGCTCATGATAAGCTGTATAGGCAAACACGACCTTATACGGTACTTTCTGCCTCTCATATCTCCATAAACCATACATGGTGCTGATATGTTACATTAGCCCGCGCTGGGATAGGTCACAGTGATTAACGATTCACAGACATCGTTAGAAGGAGAAGTGCAAAGGTCGGCACCTTGTTTTTATGATAGCCTGACTCTCTTCAAAGATGGCCCGACTCCATGGTCGTTGCGTGTGCCTGCGGTGTTTTTCTTCGTGTTGAGACCAAAATGGGACACCGTTATCTGCAAACATCTGTGGGATGAAACGAAGGCATTTCTAGCCTCCATTTTTACAACTCCACCCAAGAATGCAAGAAGAAATCGAGCCCTTTCTCCCTGCATATTGTTGGAAACGTCATTAGAACGGAAATTCTAAGATAATTCTGTGACTTCTTTACCAACCTAAATTTGTTTTATACCAATTTACATCTTTACCCATCGTTTTTTTTTAACTGCAAAGTAATCTACATTGTATATTCAAGATAAGGTCAACTTTTATTGTATACCACAGCACTGACAGATCGCCCGTGTCTGGTTAGCGCCAGGCCAGGGCTACAAAACAGTAATCTCCAAGCAGATCTTTCGATGGCAAAATCGTAACCAACCGGCAAGACATTATCCAATAATCAAGACACTCGGTAATACGGCTTTGCCACCGAAAGCCCTGCTTGTAGATTCTGCGTCTTCGCCTTCATTGCTTCCTGTGGAACACCATAACATGGTCGGTAACGGATCATGTTGTAAAAAAAAAACCACGTAGGGACCAATTAGGACCAGTAAAGTCAAAAAGGCAGCTTGAACTTTAAATGAGCGAAATCTTTCAGATTTGATACGTTTGATTAATGACCACTGTAAGTAGGTTTTTCTTGAAGTAAATCCAGGCCATTGGAACTATACATGAAACGCCCCAAATGCGTCCCTTCAAGTGGTGAGTCAGGAATCCCATACATAAGGACACACAGAACGCCCAGAACCCGATGTTGTTGGCCTGCAGAAAGACCTGACTCCTCCAGATTAACGTGTACTGTTTCCAACAGGCCTTCCTCACGAAAACAGTACACTGGGGACACCATCATCTATCAACCGCTGCATATAAAAATAATCAACATTGTTTTCTCAGTTCGAGCTTGCCACTACCTGTACACTTTATTGACCAATATTTGATGGAAAAGTAGTAGTTTTAAACGTTGGTTGTAGAGGTCCTTTGACTACGTTGAACATCAAAAAAGACGGCTAATGCTGAGGTCACATTTCCAAACCGGGGCCCGGCCGGGCTGTTTCGATTAACGAAAAATAAACAATTTATACGAAGAATATACGGAAATAGTTCCCGTCATTAATTTTTTCAACTTTTTTGTGCTTTGTTGTCTTTTTTATCATACTTTTGTTCCATAAGACTGCCCGGCCGGGCCCCGGTTTGGAAATGTGTATTGTAGGCCGAGACACGTTGCAGAATTTCCTACTTGAACGTCACAGTGAGCTGGGAGGTGCAATGTGGAACGGGTGAAGGATTTTAATTTGTCTTCCGCACCCATTGCTGCTGTCATATCCCACAGATATCAGGGGTGAAATAAAACGAACTTGTAGGTCACAGTAACAAAGGGGAATGTGCAGCGACTGTGGCAGGCATAATGAATTAACTGCCTTGCTGCGTTGTTAGATTGAATCATAATTGGTTTTCTGTTCATGTTCCTGCTATTTATTTCTGTTTTCACCTCGTAATTATAGTGAAATATCGAGATATTTACGGCATTTGTGTAGCGGAATAAGTGCGGGAGAAAGTTCGATACAACTGCAGCTAAGCGAGACGAATGGGAATATGAAATCATTCGGCGTTCTCTCGGAAGCTAGTCGAAATTCCATCCAATTCCAAAGTTGGCACACTTTCCAGTCGTCTGAAGATTCTCACGACCCTTATTTTTTCAAAATGTGTCAGAGGAGAAATAACCCATAACACATGCATGATTGATGTTTCTACTTTGATCCTATAGAAAATATTAATTGTTTCGGGTACGTGGCTGAGCTGTGGGTTTGTGTGCCTGCCTGTCCGGACATATGTGGGTTTACAGCACGTGGGTGGGGGAAGCTTGACAGGCAGAATGACAGGAGATCAAAAGGTCAGACACAGGAAATAGGGTGAACTTGAAGGTCACGAATACCCGGAGTACTTCCCGGAAGTCTGAAATCTCCGATTTCAAGTTCAATTACGAATATTACTAAAAAATGTCAACTACGTCAATATCAATTTAGTCAGCCATGTTATACTAGAACAACAGTGACGATGCTACCCAGGCTGACTGAATCGACCTAGTAGTTCGAACAAAATAAGCGCAAATTATCCCAAACTTAACGTATAAGTAGGAAACAAAATTTGGTGGAATTAAGTACAGATGCACTAAAGGACTCTCACATTGCTGCCTCCCCAGCGACCGTACAGCGACCAACTTGAAAATTGTATTTGTATTGTAAAATAATGTAAGGTGTAAAAGTATGATTAAAATTATTAAACAGACAATAAAGCACGGAAAACCTAAAACAGGTCATACTTTATAAAATTTATTGAGCAATCTGCCAAATCTTTGATCGCTCAGCGGTCGCTCAGTGGTCGCAGTCTCTTTGCACACAAGAGACCATGCTGACAGTGCCGTTTATCCTAAATGTCTCGATATGGATCATGACATGACATAACGACCTATCCTGTAACGAACCAAATCCCGCATGACTTCCGCATCGTGACTGCGCCTTCATCCATCTTTTGTAGCGACTTCCGGGTCTGTAGACATGCATCTGTCTTGTACAGTCTTGAGATAATCCTTCATCTATCAACTTAAACATGCAATTCCCCCCTCTATATGTTGACGCTTAGAGGGAAAATCTCCAGTTTGAGTTGTTTTCCAAAAAAATTCAAGTTGATGGTTCTGTACTGCCTTCTGCGCAAGATATAATGGTAGGGCAAGTGCTCTTAGCAGTATCGCCATACCATGAGAGCGACTATGGATTGTTGTTTTCTCGTTAAAGACATTTCAGAGATCTCGAGAGGACGACCCTTCAAAAAGTGAACTTCTTTCTCCATTTCTCGGCTTGTAGGTAAGTAGCGGCGCAGGGAAACTGATGTTCTTCCTCAGCTCAAGTGTCCCCCGACCTGCCACATATTTTGTGACAAATGCTTTTGGGAGGGATTAACTACTATTGCGGCTGCTTACGTCACTCCAGCTCGAAGGGTAGATCCTGGACTCTGTGACTATCAATCTCGATCCTTCATAGCGTACTGCCGCGAGGAACATAGAAGGGTCGATATAAAATCAGAAGACCAATGACCGCCCAAAATGTGATGTGACCTAAATTGTCTCCCTTCCTTTCCTAACTCCTCCCACGTCGTACCTGTACCCCCTTTTCACTAGGGGCTGCGACCACTGAACGGCCGCTGAGAGACCAAACATTTGAATTGACAGATTGCTCAACGAGCTGTTTTCACGTTTTGTGAGTTTTCTTGTCTTTTATAAAATCATAGTTAAACATCGTGCATCATATTCCAAAATTGCAAAATGATGGGTTACGCAAATCCAATTTTGATCGCTCAAATATCGCCGTCTAACAGAAATGGGGCCCACTATACAAGCCTCTGTACAGTAATGCTTCCAAAGCTCCACATGGCTGGTGCACTTGGCTAACGGTCCATTAAGTGTAGCGTCAAAAGCCTTGCCGGTGTTGAGATATCCCTAAACGCTTGCCGTGGGACAAACTCTAGAGAAGACCAGGCTGTTAGCTTAGCGCCTTTAGATGGCAATAATGGACATCGTTACTTTACCCAACACGTACATTGGAGAATCAGTACATGGGTGTATGAACATTAGAGGTGATAGTTGCAGTTTTGTTAAAGAAAAGGCTGTCTTACATCCTTGTCGGTAGTTAGTTCTGTCACAGCCTGCTTGAAAATTCTACGGCATCAAAATCGTGACTACAACCTACGACGAATGTAACCTTGCTGTCACTGATGTGATTTGACGTGTCCGAACCCTGTAGCGACGAACGTGTAATCATGAGCCACAGAAATCCAAAGCGGTAATTATGAGAAATTACCTATTACTTTAATGCCAAGAAGCACGATATGTCTTCGTCAGAAACCACCGTTTTATATGTCGATATACAAATGCACGTTACGTGGCTTAATTTGCATACTAGGGCCTGGTGAAGCCACCTATCGCTACCCGTTCCACGTGTCACGGATTTACATGTACTCCCACACCAGGCAAGGAGCAGGTCCATATTTCGCTCCTCAGTCAGCAATTTTACCTCGAGATGAACAACTCTACGTGCTGTTTGAGCACCTCAGGCGGGCCGCCGTGGACACCGAGCCCTACCAGCGGTCTTCGTCGGGATGACTACGACTGGGCCCCGAACAGAAGCGACGATGGGCCGCTTCGGGGTGCAACCGACTTCAACAGATACAACACCACCATGTACCAACTGGACCCAGACGTACACACGGCTATTGCTATATACCTCACCATTGTTGGTAAGTTGCATGACGTTTATTTTGAGACACACACACACACACACAGAGAGAGAGAGAGAGAGAGAGAGAGAGAGAGAGAGAGAGAGAGAGAATGATGATGATGGCATGCGGAATCTATCATGTATACGACGATATTGTCTTGGTAAATCGATTCCAATAAGGTTACAGCCTCCGACACATTTTTATATATATTACGTAGTTGCCTTCGTCAAGAAAGGTATGTTTTCGGAGACGTTCGTGTGTGTGTGTGTGTGTGTGTGTGTGTGTGTGTGTGTGTGTGTGTGTGTGTGTGTGTGTGTGTGTGTGTGTGTGTGTCTGTAAACAGTATAACTCTAGAAGGGTTTTAAGCCATTTAAAAATGGATTGTCTTCATATTTGGTAGGTGGGTAGGTCTTGATTAGACCTCAAAGTGATAGGATTTTGGGCCCCCTGGCAGCTTGTTATGGTACTGCAGCGGAACTTCCGGTTTTGATATATGGTGATCTGGACAAGCTAGGGTCATAGTTTTTGGATGGTGGATAGCTCTTGTGGTCAGGAAGAAGTGACATAAGTTTGGGCCCCCTAGTGCCTTGCTCTGGAACTGCAGGAGCATTTGTATGAAAATGTTTAAACTAGGATAACTCAATAACCGGTCGACGGTTCGTATTGATATTTTGTGCGTAGGTAGGCTAAGTGATGCTTGACATGATTAGATGACAATTATGCAAATCTTGATCTAATTTGCATAATTAATGAAGGAATTCTATAAATTCAGTTACCTTCCATGATAGGACTATTCAACCTTGTGACATGTGTAATTAAGAATGAGAGGAACATTGTCATATATCAATTATGTAACGCCCATTCTCCGTTAACGTGTGCAATTGGGGGTAGAAAATGCTGAAAAATAAAGTTCTTCCAAATACCTAACAAATGTACTGGACTTGTTACCAGTATTGTCGACTATTTTTTGCCAATTTTGTACGGTGCTACCACCTATACTTTTCGAGATATTAAGTTTTTTGTCTGTAGAAATGGTAATCTCCGTAACAAACCACCAAAGACACCACCAAATAGCCAAAACAAGCTCACGTGCTACATCTGCTTGGAGATTAAAGCAGGGAGAGTAAGCCTTCTGTACTATGATTTTCTAGCAAGACAAGGTCAACTACAGTATTGTTACAGTTGATAAAATGCTGTTAATTGAACTTTGCATCGTATCATTTTCCTGTAAATTCGATAACACATTGAAGAAAAAATGATAACGTAGGTTAGACGATAACGTAGGTTAGAATTATGCTTATGATGATCAATACAATCTAAGCCGTCAGCCCTTACACTATAAAATTTACATGCAAATGTATATCTGATGACCCTCTTTCTGATGAATGGAAGTGCAAGTATCTGTCTCTAATCTCAATGGAATAACCATGATAACGTAGGTTAGAATTAAAAATTGACAAACGGCATGACGCTGTTTGTTGTTGTCATTTTTCCGATACTCGTGTTTTGTTCTCCCTGCCATGGATTTGTTTCGCAAAAACACAGTCTAGCGGATAAGACAGTGTGAAAATTATTGTAAAATGTCTTTTCGTGGGCGAATTATACCCGTCTATCTTTCCATAACGTAGGTTAGACAAAACCTTGCGACAAAAATAAAACGGCATCAGATTTAGTATGGACGCCAGCTGGACAAGTTCATCCACCTGTGGCAAGACTGTTTGGTGGATAGGTGTAAATTATGACTGAAAATTAAGTCAACTCACACGTTTACATTGTTTGAACCCGACGTTTTGTGCGTTACTAGTGGTTGCGACAGGTCATTTTAGCGTGTTTCTTAGCAAAATCTTCGCCTGGACGACCCGAAGGCAGCTGACAGTTGCGGTAAAACATAACTTAGTATATTACTATCATGTACTGATAACAGGAAAGCACAAGATACGCAGTTATTGCGTCTTTTAAAAACTTGGTGGCCCGCTACTATCATGCGACAGCAATTGCACATGTTAACGAAGAATGGGCGGTAAATGAAGACATAATTTGCATAATAAATGAGAAAATACAATAACTCCATAGTGGTTGATGCTAGCAATTTCATACTTGTGCATTTCGAAGTTGACTGGAGGTGAACATCATTCAACATAACTTCCCGATTTGAAAAATTTATGAGAAAATACAACAGTACAGATCAAAAGCACAAAAGTTTTGTTTTCAAAACACAGGTAATACTAGTTTTTACACTAGGCTCTGAATAGTTCAGGTTGTAATGGATCTGGTCCACATTAGTCTAATCCCAAGGGAGAAAGTGATTAATCATACTGGTAGATTGGGTTGTTGCTGTAACATGTGTCTGGGGTAACACGTGTGTCTCCCTAGAGGAACTCCTTGACAGCTGGTGGTTTCCTTTGCATGACAGCTGTTTTCTCTTGCACAATGTAAGATTGCAAGCTATTGTATCAGCCACATTTGGTACTTGTAGCAAACGGAAATCTTTCTCCATGAGATTACTTTCAACCCATTCTAAACGCCTGTCAGAGAACGGTACATAGGAGAAGGTACAATCTCACTCCAATCAACCTCTGCCTGGAGAGTAAGCCACTAAATTTTGTAGTTCCCCATCCATCGTAACGTTACGGTTCGTCAGTCTTACTTGTACCGTACCGCCATGATTAACCACGGTACTGGCTGGCTTCTTCTCATCATCATGATTCAAGGATCAACTTTCGTGTTTCTTTTAACACAACCTCCTTTAAAGCAAACTGAAGGTGTTGTGATATTGATTACATTCCTGATAAGGTTAAACCACTCCCTCATTTCAAGGAGGTTAAAAAAGTTTTTGCTCATTCGTATTCAAAAGCTCGGCCGCTTCCTTGTATTAAAACTGTAACAAACTAATGACATCCTTATATACACCGACGCTCAAAATGACGTCCTCATTAGTATTGCCAATTAGTATCCCAATTAGTATTCACCACCATCAGTATTCCCTAGCGTGGAGACCAGCCTTGCTAGCTTTAGTTCGCTCCCAAATATCCGCGTAGGCTAACCCAAAGCAAGCTCGGCCGCTTCCTTGTAATGTGTAACAAATGCACTGACGCTCTGAAAATGATGTCAGTAGAGGACGTCCTTTGCGGAACATATAAACAATATACTATTGATATGGTTTTGCCTGCTAACTTCTGTGTTCGGTTGGATCTACTTACATGTCTAAAACGTTAATGATCTGTTTTGAAAAACGCAAAAGGCAAATACGACGTCAGTGTGCGACGGCAGTTGTTGCTAGGCCAGGCAATATGTAAACGGTGCCGAAGGATCAGAGACTAGAAACTGGTAACAACAAAATAAAAGAGCTTTGTTGTTCTCTCAAAGCAGATCTTTCGGTGACAAAGTCATAAGCAACCGGTAAGATAGTATCTAATAGGCAAGGCACTATCCAATAGGCCACTGACATGTTGATTGGGTCGGCAGTACATTAAAGTTTTACGGCATATAGAAGTTTTAGAAGGTCACAATCTTCGCAATCAACCTCTGCTTGGAGAGTATTTGTTGTCTGCTTGCACCATCTTTATTCTACCGGAGCTGAGTGGGGATCCCCTAGGCCTGCCCCTTTCACGTTAGATCTGCTGCGCTGATGAAATGGCGAACTCTCTCCTGAGGTCGAAACGCTTTCACTCAGGGTTCATCGCTCTCTCCGACGGGAGCTAGTTCTGAGTGCTAAGTGCTTGTGATCTTCACTTGTCTGGAGACCCTTAAATCCTAACCCCGTCCGCTTTACGCATCGATTACTGCTTGAGCCACCTGGAAGAATTCAGAAGTGAAACAAGTTCTAAAACGACGGCGCCTGTGTGTTAGAATTGGAGCAGGCAATCCTACTTGAGCCCCTTCCGCCGAGCAGAATGTAATTTTGCAAGGTCTTTCTTGGAAGCTGTCATTCTGTACAGTGATTGGCCTCTGCTGAAGGTCATCCTTTGAGAGGCATGTACGGCCTGGCCTTTGGTTCAATTTTTGGTTCAATTGGTCTGTTCTGAGTGATAGCATGGGCGTAATTTCATTGACTTATGAGCGATCCATGATCCAAACGAGTAAGAATTGGCGCAATTGATTCTAGTCATCCAGCCCCTTGTGAGCAGAAGGTAAAAGAAAGGTCTTTTACTGAAGTTGTCCTCTTTTATCGTGATGGAAAACCGGGCCCATGCTGAAGTTCTCGCTCCACGAGGTAGATCAAAAGTGATGCAGTTACGTCTGTGATACGACCTGAACTTTGGCTCAAGTAGGAACTCAAAGTTGTACGTTCTGTACAAAGTGGTCTGTTTGGGGCATGCAATGGAATAGGTGTAGTCTTTCATTGAATTCGAAAGAAAGTTGATTTCATAGAGAACGAAACTTACCTGAGGAATACATGCTATGACGATTCGAACTTGCGACCACTGTTCTGCAGAGAAACCGGCCAGAGGAAACTGCAATCACTTCAAATATCTAATCAAGGTACTTACCTGAGATGGCTATCGTCATGATATTATATCTATAGAAATAAAATGTAGATATATCGTCTACTTGTACCTAGGAGAGTGGAATTTTGATGCCCCGTAGACATTTTGCGCAAAAAAGACATGTCGATTCAGATTCTGAAGACATGCGATAAAATGCCAACTTCTAGACATATGCATATTAATGTTATGTTTGTGAGGTTAATTGAATCTGTAGCTGCAAACCCCACAATTCTGTTGTTTCTATGGGACTGAGGTAGATGGGAGTGATAAACCTTTCCACCAATAAAACGTGACACATATGGCACGCTGTGGTACCAAATCGGTGTTACTTCCTGCCTGGATTGCGATGTTTTGCGAGGTGAGGGGACCTCGGAGGTCTACATGTAGCTCCAATTAAACTGCCGATGTGTTATTCATGCTGATAAATGGCGGCATAAAACTGTCAAGGAAGCACACGGTAGACAGTCATCTACCAGCGCTGTGGGTCTTCGTCGTTCTGTAGTTAATAACGGCCAACCCCCTTGGGTAGCATGCGTGGTGAGTGACGCAGTTTTGTGCCGTTTCAATCAATGATAAAGAAGACAAATCGCACAAAAAACCTTGCAACATCAGCTTGTGTAGATTGTAGACGACTAGAAGTGCGCAGAGTATTAGTTTTTCAGGATTAGGAAAGCCCTCGAGCAGTCAAGTGGGATATTTTTAATTGGTTCTTGAATATCTGAATGTGATATATCGAAGAAGATTGCTCCAAGGGCACGCGAGAGACGTCTTACCAAAAGACCATAAGATGACAGAATCAATGTATCAACTACTTTACATTATTGATGGATGAGTTTTTGAAGTACATCTGATTTGACTGCAGCAAGTAAGAGCTGTAGACTTGCTCATAATATTTTGCCCTCAGATTTGATATGTCAGTGAGCTGAAGCTTTATTCTGAAAATTGCTGATTGAATTACAGCTGTGAAGATCACGGTCCATGTCAAGTCGCTAATATTTACCCTCGATTACTTCTACCGATTGCAGAGGATTATAGATGTCAGCCCTTCGACGAGTTTGACGTGTACTTTTACCATCAATCTGATATTCCATAGTAGATATTTAATTATGACTAGTCTTCTATAATGAATTTACTTTATTCGTTTATACATTTGTTTGTGCTTTGTTGTCTTTTATATCATATATCGTTCCATAAGACTGCCCGGCCGGGCCCCGGTTTGGAAATGTGACCTCAGCATAAGACAAGCTGTGTTCCATGAGGGATGCCTATGCCTTTCGTTATGGTGCGGCGTTTTATCCGTAAATGGATTCGAGCTGTACTAATGGACCCCAAGTCTCTGAGATACTTCTTGATAAAGACTTCATCATCCCCTCTGGTCTTAATGGGACACTCTTGCTTCTCTTCTCCTTTCCAGGTCATTCAGCTTTAAAATTAAAATTAAAATTCTTTAGTGCCATTTTCCTTTTGAATATGTAGGATTCTACCACTTATGCTGATGATGTGCAATTTAGGCACAGTCTTGGACACTTTCTCATCTTAGATCTTAGATCATAGACACTTCAGAGAATACATATCTAGGTTTCTTTGATTGAATTTGCATGTAGTTCTCTTTGTTCTAAAGCATAAGCCGTCACCACTGTGACGGCGCCGTGCACACTCCTTCAGTTGTCCAGTAATCTCTGATATTCTGTGAAAGACGACGAAGCTAGAGAGACTTGAAAGAGAAAGTGGCTTTCATACCTGCTACAGAAATGTTTACAATCATTGGTCCTCCCTGATTACATGTGTCTCCTTTTAAGTTAAAAGGGTTTTCCTGCTCTGCGTCGCCCGCCATCTGATAAAGGTGAAGGCTCTGGAGAAGTTGATAATTTCTACCAACCCGTGAGATTTGGGCTCTCATCTAAACGATCAACTGAACATTGAGTCTGTTGGCCTTGAATGATTTATACAGAAGATTCCCTCTATCAAAACACACCAAGTAACATTAAGTTAAGGTCTCATTGGAGACACTACAGACGTGTCTTCCAAAGGCACTTGAAGACAATGTAGATATTATCAACTTCTTGGACTGTTTTGAAGCCCTAGAGGTATAATGGGAATTACAGACCCCCAATCCGTTATGACCATGTACCTAATGTGCGCTATATGTACGTGTTATAGGCTGTTAAAGGCATGGATCAATCAAAACTCGAAATGGTACTTTTACGTTAAAGGGTTGGCAGACGACGGAAAAAATTAACAAACCTGGACTCGTATGTAGTTGAAGGATACGGGCTGGGTGAAACGTAAAGTCTCTCTCGTCTCATCTATACTTTAGTCTAATTATTTGACCGTTGGGGCACCACGGAAGATCTGACAACCGTTCCAGCTTTTCTCACCCTTCTCGGGTTTCTGTTGTTCTTACGTTTCACTGTCATGACGGTCCATTTTCTGATATCATCCTCCCATCTTATCATTTGCCTACTCCTCTTTCTTCCCCCTAGACTGTTCCTTGCATGATAGTGTTGACTAGTCCCGATGACCGTGACACGTGACCAGTTGTGTAAAGTACAGATATTCTCCTGTCATTATATAACACGTCCCACATGTCAGTGGAAGGTCGGTAGGGTCAACTTTGCACTTAAAGTCCACAAGCTGCACCGAGTACATCAATGACCAGGGGCAATGATCAAGGATTAACGTTCGCCGCCACGGTGCTTTGTGGGTGTCATGGCGTCACAGCTTGAATAGCTGCCGGTTTCCCGGTTGCCATCCTGTAAAGCCCGGGACTCTACGTGAGATGATTAGGACGCTTTTCAACCTTTCGACTTGCTGTGATCCTTCGACACTGATATCAATGGAATGTGAATATGATCATCTTTTTTCCCTGTTTTTAAAAGGGGAAGCGCACGGTTCTCATCGCCAATTAAGCACCAGAACGTCGTTACATAAGACTACTTATTTAATACACAATACTGTCGAGCAGCCGTGCTAACTGCTATCACTACCAGTGGTATAAAAGTGATTTTAATGTGAATTTGATGGAATAACTGAATTAAAAAGCATGTAATGTAAGATGACTACAGTGGCAAATATGGGTTATCGATATTTTATTCAAATGTGAATCGTTAGATCGTGTGGATAATCAACACATATCTGAAAAGTGGGGCGGAATGTTTTTATGAGTCACAGAAAAGGGGACGTTGATTGTATCAGACAGCCACAATTTAACGGACAATGAGCAAATAGGACAAGGGCACATAGAAAGATGCCCAAATGGCGGCGTTTAGCGTCCAGGGTGGCCATTTAGTACTCACATTTCACATACATGTCCTCAAAATTCTGAATTTCGCATAACTTTCACATTTTTAGTAGTTCTGCCAAATCCACATAAATGTCCCATTCATACCCCATGAGTAAGAGTGTATCCAGCATCGTTTCCGCTCACTGCATCTTGCATAACTACTTCAAGACAGATTTCAGACAGCGATTCAATTAATACCTTTGGTGAATATGGTTAGAATTACACCGCTGAAGATATTTGGAAGATTACAACTTAGGAAGATGCTGTGCCTTCATCTTTATTGTCGTTAAAGATTACTAAAAGCTTGCAGTGCGTTAATTGCTTTAATTGTATGGCGGGAAGATACTTTGAGTATAATTAATACGTTCAACTAATGGAATCTAGCAAGGAAGCAGAAACGTTTTATGTAATTCTAAGGACGCCTGGAACTTTTGAAAATGTTCACAAAGCGCTTGAAATAAAACAGTGCAGAGTCGTATAGCATCTTAGGTAGGTAAATGTTAAGAGTCTAAACGAAACATTTTTCATTCATACGACTTGAAAAAACGGTGGTCAATGCTACTCTCCAAGCAGAGGTTTGGGTTTAGGGCTTATTTTTGGCGTGTTTTTAGGCTTTTTTATCGGGCTTTCTTTTTTCACTGAAATTTTGTTTCTACCCAACCCAAACTTAAAAACAAAATTTCAGTGAAAAAAGAAAGCCCGATAAAAAGCCTAAAAACACGCCAAAAATAAGCCCAAAACCCGAACCTCTGCTTGGAGAGTAGGTCAATACAAGGTAGATGTAGAGTCATTTGGACCACAGGAATTACCGGTACGGATTGAGTTTTGTGTGTCAGTGTTTGGTATGCTAACCGCAAATAAAATCACGTCTGGTATCAGCCCGGTTTGACACACATGATGATGGAAAGCTCACTAAGTAGGCTGCTACAGATGTGGCAAAATGATGCATTCGCCAATTAAACCTTCAGCGGAACCAAGGACTAGTCATCGCATTATTTTTTTTACAAGACAGTCGTTCGATTTCAAAAATGCCAGGCCACATGTCATAAAATAGGTCAAATCGAACTCTGTGTTGTTCTCGAGTGACTATAACTGGTCCCACACATAGACGGCGCAAGCAATTCATCGCGGCCGATGAGTCCCTGCCTTCACTTCTAGAATTCTCTCATCACCTAACACGTCTCTAACCAAGGCCACCGTACTCCCATGTCTCTTCAATGAACCTCTAATTGCCCTCGCGAGAAAGATTCCGTTCAAACTAGACCATAGCTATACCTCACATCTCATTAGTATGTCGGAAGACACGACTGGAACCACCGGGGACTTATATCCGTAGGGAAGGTTCATGTTAGGTAAAAGTCAACTGTTGAAAGATCAGGTTCACTATGAATAATACAGCATCCTGTTCAAACATTGCTCTTTTGGAAGTCAAAGCCGTCTCATGGCACGAAAGGCGAGAGTAGTCAATGGACTGGTAATACCATAGCTCAAGGGGATTGACCTTCCGACGATCGTTGGACTGGTACACTAGTGCGATCCTGTGAAGAATTGGAAAGCGCAACCTCCACCCTAACAGAGTTTTAAAATTGAGATAAACCCGTGGCAGGGAATACAGACGATGGGCGTAATGTAGGCGCCCAGGTCTCCGTGACGCATTTACAAGGAGTTAATGCTTCTTTCCCCACGTAACAGTACTTTTTGATAGAGAAAAGTTTGCTCTCCCTGGGACGTTATAGTATTAACTCAGTCACAACAGCAAAATTTACATGGAGATAGCATAGCAAACTTTAAATGGTAGGTTTATACTACTTTTTTAAGTGTCGGCATGGATATAATATATATATTATATATATTGGCAAAAACGTGATACAAAAATGTCAGTTTGGTGAAATAAAGGGTTGAATTGTGCCCCGTATTGTGCCTCGGTCACATACGACGTACGGCATTCTTGGGATACCCATGCAGGTGTACTGCAATATTCAGATGTCTTGTTACTGAAAAGGTCGGTTCTGTCACAGCCTGCTTGAAAATATTAATTCTACCTGTTTAAAATCGCACGGCGACCTACGACGAATGTGACCACGTCGATACAACAAAACAACAAGACAAACATTTGTGAATTGTACATTTCCCTCTTTTTTTTCACTTCCGAAGGCATTGCGGCTGTGATCGGTAACGGCTTGGCGATCGGCGTGTTTCTGAAAGAGAAGCAGTTTCGCGGGAAGGAACACAACATCCTGCTACTGAACCTGGCCGTATCCGACCTGGCCATCGCTGTGTTCGGCTACTCCTTCACGGTCATCGCCAGCTACGCCAAGCAGTGGCTGTTCGGCCAGGTCTGGTGCGTGCTGGACGGCTTCATCTGCTTCACCTGCGCCATGAGCAGCATGAACACACTCTGTGTCATCAGTGTCTACCGATACATCATCATCTGTAAACCGCAGTACGGTAAGTGATTGTTGTATCCAGAACTGTGCTTTATCCAGAACCATGCTCAGACACGGTTCTGGATAGTCTACGCGTATCCAGAACCAGAAAATCTAAGTTCTTGTATACGCAGAGGCTATCCTAACCCTAACACATTCAGGCATAGGACTAGATAGGCATGGTTCTGTATACAATGGTGCCATACTTCTTCATAACGAAACACACAGACTCACTCGACGAAAGGTCTGCCATATACAAATGTATCTAAATGTAAAGCCCCCTTTCCCCTAGACGGCGATCACTGAGCGACCGTTGAGTGACCAAAATTGGATACATGTGACTCTTGGTTTTATAATTGGAACATCATGTAGAATATAAAAGTATGATTTAAAAGACTATAACTAAAAAGTATAAGACATACAGACATACAAACGTCCTTTATCTATAAAATTCGTTGATAGACCTGTCAAATCTTTGCTTGCTCAGAGGGCGCTCAGCGGGCGCAGCCGCTAATGAATGCGGGTAAAAGTCGTACGTGACATACGACGTCTTTGAGTTAGCCTGACCCAACATAATCACCTGCTTGAACGGCTTGCGAATTCCGGGCACGTTGACAGGAGATCATAGGACAGAGCATCTTGTAAACAGCGTTAATTTTGTTTCTAAAAGCCTTTCATTAATTAAAAACTCACTAATGAATAATCCGTGTGTAGGCGACAAAACCACGACGTGAATTAAAAGAGATTGTAAGAACGGAAGCCTCTTTAATTTCCGCACAAATCCTATTCATTATGACGGAAATCCTCTTATGTCTAGCATACAGTGTACCAGCCCACCGATTTCAAAGCGCTAGCACTTACATTCATCTATGGATAAAATCTACATTCATCGTGATGCAACTAGGTGACTGCCCATTGCGTGTAATTAAGAAGTTACTCATTCACGCACTGACACACTTGATCCGCCAAGAAATATCAATCACAGATCTATCAGTGTTAGGCATGACATGTATCATCATGAGATAAACAACAGCATGCGCCAGAAACAGCGTTTGACGTCAGATATACATGCTATCTAAAGGCCCTTTGTACAGGTTTTGACGGCAGCCACGCATGATCTTAACCTTCGAAACGCTCAGCTACATACATGTATAGCTATGTGTCTTGCTTTAGAATTTGAGTAGAAAATGTCATATACCATCTTGCAAAAATATGGGGATGGCGTCGGAGATAGGTTTTATAGCCTATATGTTATCAGGCTGTTTAATACACCATTCATTGAAAGATAAGTACATGGATCCATGGAATCTATAATGTCTATTGTGAATGTCGTGACCAAGGTGCGGAAACAACCTTATTGGGTTATTAGCCAAATGTTTCCAAAGTCATGATACACGTTACTGAGGCCAGAAGTTAATCTCCAATGATAGCAATTTCACATGCTCCTGACCACATGTAACCTCCCCCTCTAATCTTTCTATCTTGCCATGTACGTCATTGCATTGGAAACGGAATGAAATTTACATCTTATTTGGCCTTTTCTGGCGATCTTGCCCCATGTATCTGTCTTGCCTTATCTGTTTCTTTACCTTTATCTGTTACTGAGCCACAAGGAAAATTAACAAACCCCAGGTTGTCTGGAAATGTCAGACTATATGTACATAATCGGATTTTGGCGGACGACACACATATGCACACATACGCACGCACAGTGGCTAAACGTATAACTCTGTAGCGCCAATAGATCGATTATCGTGTTGAATTGAAAAGAGATCATCAACATGCGTGACTGATGAGTTGCCATTGATATATTGACAAATAGAACGGTTGAAGATCCGCGATAACCATAGAGATTATTTTGGTAATCTATCAGGCCGTTTTGTAATAGTTTGTCGTGAAGGCTCGAGAGTGACTCGAACAGTTTTAGGTTTCCGGCGTCAAACTGTCAACAACCTTGGACCGAATTTGATGATCGGCAGAAGGTCGCCGAATTTTAAAGTCGCCAGAGAATCGAGCCTACTATATTTTTCGCCTGATAATTTAGCCTAACACTTTAGACAGGCTCTGTGACCTGCGAACATTGTCTGACCTCTAAAAACCGCGCAGTGATCAGAAGGTCACCGGTCGTGTTGCTGCCGAAAATGTCCTTTACAGCTCGCAGACTCGTTTGGCGAGCTATTTTCCGCCGGCTTTAGGGGGAGGAGGGAGGGAGAGACGAGACAGATTGCTTAGTCAAACTCCATATCAAAGTGTCAAACCACAAACACCCACACAGCTAAACTTACATCTACGACGGTCGTAAGTTGTAAGTGGCAATTTTGTGGATACGTGACTGGAATTGTGGCAGTAACACCAAACCTTGAGTGAGTGCGAGAAGGCGAAAGGTTAACAAGCCTATTCACTGCAGGCCGCGGGGCTGGTATTGTTCACAGCGCATAGTGCCCGCATAACATTCGGGGAAATGGTAATGACTTCCCTGAGAATTAAGGTTTACTGTGGTACAGGAACGAAGTGCTTAAGTGCTAAGTAGTATGCAGGTTTTCACCTGTTAATCATGTGCATCGATTTTAGTGACAGAATCCAGAAAACGGCCCCTAGACGGCGACTGCTGAGCGACTCTACATGTACAACGGCCAAAATTGGATTTGTGTGACCCTTGATTTCATAATTGGAATATGATGCAAGATGTAAAAGTATGATTTGATAGACAACAAAACACACAAAACATTTTTTTAAAATCGTTCCTTATGTATGAAATTCGTTGAGCAATCTGTCAAACCTTTGGTCGCTCAGCGGTCTCAGCCTCTAGGGAAAAGAGGGTGTAAGTAAACTGTAGAATCTAACCAAACCCTCATCATTGTCGGATGTTTTTCCTACCCACAGCCTGCAGACTGACCCAGAGCTTCACCGTGCATGTTATTGTGGGGATCTGGGCCTATGCTCTGGTCTGGACCGTGCCGCCGCTCTTTGGATGGAGTTCGTACAGCATGCTGCCCTTTGGTAAGGCCCAGGTCACATAATTATGTAGTGCGATCGTCGTACGATTGCAAACTGAGGGCATTCTGGGGAGAGTCGTGCATGCGTGCTGAAAAATTCCACTGTCTTAAAGCTGCCTTGAAAACACGGTGTTGGCTGTCTTGATATCTCGTCTGAAATCGTACTTTGACCCGAAAGAAAAACCTTTGCTTTGAAGGAACACCTGTGAAAGTGCAGTAAGTGAAACAGTACGTGTAAAGCAAAGAATCGTCTGGTCAGGTTATTTACTTAGTAATACATTCACGATTAAAACTTATCTGGCTACCACAGATCGATAAGTGGGAGCTTATATAAACAGCGCTGGCATCCTTTCGTCGATCTGTGATTAGCTGTTGACAAAATAAGCATTTGTCCGTACTGGAAAACCAGGTCATAACGCCTCCCACACACTTACGCCCACGTACTTACATAACACACCATTTCCACTAAAGGCTGCGACCACTGAGTAACCTAAGATTTGACAAATCACTCATTAAATTTTATAGATAAAGACCTTTTATTTTACATTTGTGTGTTTTGTTATCTTTTAAATCATACATCATATTTCAATTATAAAATCAAGGGTCACACAAATCCAATTTTGGTTGCTCAACGGTCGCTCAGTGATCGCCCTTTAGTCGAAAAGGGGCTCAAGCCTAGTCTCTGCAGTGGCGGTGTTTACTGATTCACAAATTCTTTGGGAAGATGAATGGTCAGAAGCACCAGGCCGGTCGTGCAGGGCGAGACGAGTGTGATCATTAAGGGTCACACATCAATAGCCCAATCACTTAGAAGGAGATTTACAGGCGATAGACGTCGCGTGGTTTGAATTAATAAAACCTTCAACGACTGTCAGTGGTTTATTTCTCGGTTTTCGAACTGGAAGGTCGCTTGTACAAAGATAAAACGGTATTGGTTTCAAAGCTAGCTTTTGAAAGTAAAATTACATCGATACTAGCATTTGTAGTACATCTGAAGACAGTTACTAGTCCGTGCTTTGGGAAAAGTGATGCTTCCTGAGCATCGTCACAACGACAGCGACTTGTTTCTGTACAGTCTACAATGTACTGAAGTGTCAACACGTTCTTTCAGGAACGTCCTGCGCCATAGACTGGTACGTGGCGAACGTGTCTGACGCCCTGTACGTGTCCATGTGTCTGCTGGGGTGTTACGTTCTACACATCACCGTCATGGCGTTCTGCTACATCCGGGTCATCCGGCGGATGGATTCCATGCGATTCGCCGCCCTGGCCAGCGAAGAGGCGCGACAGGTTGTCAAGAAGGACAAAAGGAAGAACATCATCGTAAGAAGCTTAAGCTTTCGTACTTAACTCGGATAGAAAGGTAGTTTATTTTGCTCAGCATGAGGTGGCCAGGCCCAAGTTTTCAATCCAGTTGCTTCATGGGTATACGTACTGATGAATGACATCCACACACTCGAGCTAACAGGCCTGTCCTTGGTGCTGAACACCACCCACACCTACACAACAGACGTGTCCCTAAACACCATTTACACACACGAAACAGACCTGTCCGGCTGTCCCTGGTGCTGAACACCATCCACATGCACACATGTAGTCAGCCCTGCATGTTCCTAGTGCTGAACTCCATCCACATACAAATTAAAATACCTGTCCCTTGTGCTGAATGCCATCCACACATAAGTCAATTGGCTTGTCCCCTGTGTTGATACCGAAAATGGTCCTACCTGAGTAGAACCATTCAGGCCTAGGGAAGACCCATGCATATATGTCAGAGAACAGGATAGGGTATTTTCAACGTCGACAGAGTACTAAACAAACTCGGGAAATATTTGAGTGAATAGGGGTGGCTCGGGAAAAGGGTGAACAGGGTTAAAGAGGTAGTACAGACATGTGAATCACAGGTAACGAGTGTGCCTTTTACCATTAGATCACATGTATATAATTGTCCACAGATGTGCCTCTTCATGGTGGTGACCTTCCTCGCTGTGTGGACACCGTACGCCGTCTCCTCGATCTGGGCCATTTTTCAGCGCCACATACCGATCATGGCCCTTTACATCCCCACCATGTGCGCCAAGTCGTCCTGCATGCTGAACCCCATCATCTACACTGCATTCAACCAACGATTCCGCAAGGCGGCGCTGCGCGTCGTGAAGGGGGCGGCTGCTCACGTGCGGATTGTGCCGGTTGGCTGGGCGAACCGAAACGACGCCGTCATGATCAGGGCCAACACCACGCGCGAGAATCGCTTTCATGCTTACCTTCCCGAAGATATCAGCCTGGCGACGATTGGTTACAGAGATAACTTGGTGTAAAACCGTTAGTAGAAAAACAACATCACTGAATTTTGGGCTCCCTTCTTTCTGAAACTCTTCTTAACACCAGCCTGCAACGTGCCAATCTAAAGAGGAACTGTGCTGTCTTGCACTTTCTTTGCTTCTTCTGGTCCTCAAGTATATTTTGACACGGCTTCCAAAAGTCTTCAAATCTGGCCTTACCAGTTAAATTCACATTTGTTAACAAATCTGAACACCCAAGCTTAGCTAAAACTTAAGGACTATGTTTTAAGACATTTGCTTGAGTGATGCTCTATATATACTTGATACCTACCTCAAAGATATGTCCTGTGTAAAAAAATTGTACATTCAAAACGTGGGGCTGGTCCTTACAAGACATCTGCTTCTACATTATATCTCATGGCTAAGCGTTTGCGTGTTGTATGTGTACATTGTATGTGTTGCAATAAATGTTTACATAATCATACGACTGAATACCTAATGAATATGAACATATATATATATATATATATATATCAGTACTATATATATTTCAGCAGTGATATGTTTTGTGATACGTAAATAATGTAGTAATGTTTCTCACTGTACCCATATGATCTGGTATTGTGTAGGCCTAGGTGTTTGTATATTCAGCAACTAAATCTTAACCTACAAGTATTGTCAGCAACCGCTCAAGGAACCGAGGAAAAATTGCTGAGGAGCGTTTGCTCCAGAAAGGGTTGGATGGTCGGTTGGTTGATACATGTACATAGTAATAGATTTAAGTACGTGCTATAAGTTATGACCACAGAATAATAGTCCACACACAGAATAACATGAAAAGAATACATTTTATTAAATCTTCATGAAATGTACACCTTCATTCCCAAGAAACATACTAGTACCTACAAAGGATACGCACAGTTTGAAAAAGTTAATTGTTTTACTTTCCATTGAAGCCATCAATTTCGTTGAGCGTTAATTGCGGACTGCAAAAAAGGTGGTTGGGTGAGGGACTGGTTGCATAGCAGAGGGACCTTTTGGCAAACCTTTAGGCAATGCTGTTCTTACTTTGGCTTTAAACCTTTACTTAGGCAATGCTGTTCTTACTATGCTTGTGGCTGGAGGTGATTGACTACACCAGGTTGTCTCAATGACACACAAGGCTCACATAGTGTTCTGCTATAATATATATATAATTGTTGGACATAAAATTTAAGATACATATGTAATAGATCTAACTTTGAATTCCACAACTCAATAAGGAATATGTTGCTCATGTCATACTGCTGTCTCAAATGCATATACTTATTTTTCCTATTGGTAAGAAGAGCTGAAATAAAGGGTACATGATTGTACAGTATAACACAACAATCTTGTCGTCTCTGACTTTTACAAACCTCAGTCTTTAGTTTTATGACAGTATTTTGCTATTACAACGTAACTTTCTGCTATGAAATCTGAACTCAGCAGCAGCCTTTTGGTCCACAGCAGGATGACTCCTTATCTAGTGGTCCATCAAAAGGATTTGTTGGAACCCCCTAGAGAAACATGAGAGTTCATTAGTGTGTTACTCTAATATGATATGATTGATATAAGATATGATATGATATGATATATAATATGATATAATGTGTCTCAAAACACAGACACTAGTGGTATCCATATGCATGCATGATGTATACAAGAAGTATAGAAGCGGTAGAAAACAAAAGAGACATAATTTTGAACTTGGATAGTTTTTGTCAAAAAGATTGCTTAAACTGGATAGTGAGTGAGTGCGAGTGAAAACACAGAACACCACTATGCTATCTGTAAAATTAAGTTGAGCACGAAACCTTTAAAGTCAATGCTGTTCTTGGCTCCAAACCTTTAGGCAATGCTGTTCTTACCTTGGCTTCAACTTTAGGCAATGGTGTTCTTACCTTGGCTCCTGAACAGCACAGTTCTGGGTCTGCTTTGGTTTTCTTACTGGCAGGTCTGACGGTAAAGTCATCAGCAAATCTGGACTCTTGGAGGATGGCAGACAACTCTGGGTCAACCTCTACAACTTGTCCCTCCTGCACAGACAAGCAAACAAAATCTGCTAACTAAACACACTTTGCAATAGTACCTGACACAATGTCAATGATAAAGGAGCAACAGTGATATGTATGTATATGTCACAGTAGAAATTATGATTTAGGACAGTTTGCGATTGGGATCTGTCCTAGTGCAATTGGTGATTCTACTAGTAGTATGAAGTTGCAATCGCAATCTGTCCTATGACAATTGTACTAGGAGTTTCCAATTCTACTAGGACAAATTCTGATGTTTGGGAACATTTACAGAATCTATTCATGTTTATGCATTTTTGTTTATGTATTGTTGGGTTATTACCTTCGCCAAGAAGGTTATGTTTTCGTGGCCGTGTGTCTGTCTGTCTGTGTGTCTGTCTGTCAACAGCATAACTCGAGAAGGCTTAGATGGATTATCTTGATATTTGGTAGGTGGATAGGTCTTGATGAGAGCTCGAACTGATTAGATTTTGGGCCCCCTGGCGGCTTGTTATGGTACTGCAGCGGAACTTCCGGTTTTGATATCTCATGATCTGGACATGCTAGGGTCATGATTTTTGGATGGTAGGTAGCTCTTGTGCTCGGCAAGAAGTGACGTAAGTTTGGGCCCCCTAGCGGCTTGCCCTGGAACTGCAGGAGCATTTGTATGAAAATGTTTAAAGTAGGATAACTCAAGAACCAGTTGACGGATCGTCTTGATAATGGGTATGTAGGTAGCTTACGTGATGCTTGACATAATTAGATGACAATTATGCAAATTAGGATCTAATTTGCATAGTTAATGAGGGAATTCTATAATTCACCTATCTTCCATTAAGGACTATTCTACCTTGTGACATGTGTAATTAAGAATGACAGGAACATCGCCATATATTAATCATGTAAATGAAGACCTAATTTGCATAATTAATGAGAAAATACTGTAATTCCATAGTGGTTGATGCTGGCAATTTCATACTTGCGCATTTCGAAGTTGACTGGAGGTGAACATCATTCAACATAACTTATTCAAATCAGGACTTCATTTGCATAATTTATGAGAAAATGCTAGAATGGCCTTCTTTGTTACGATAACACTGCCATTGGGAGGAGAATATGATCAACTGACGTAATTCATGCAAATGGGGATCTTATTGGCATAATTAGGGGGAAATCTATAATTCGTCAGTCATATAATATTAACCTCATTTGGCGAAGGTATGAGGTCGCGGAACTCTAGTTGTTTATTTCTTTATGTATTGTTGGGTTATTTTTCCAATTAGAAAAAAATCACACTAAACGTTTTCTATCATAAATAACAACCAGAGAAATGTGTATACTGTATTTCACTAGGATTATAGACACAAACCTGGAAGGTACAGTGTGCATCAAACTTCAAACTTGTCTCATGCCCAGTGACTGAGCCATTGTAGATAACCTGTGCTGCCTCCTTAGTGGTGTTTGGTGGAAGCTTGAACAGTCGATATGTCACTGATACAAACTTGATGTCCCCTGAGGATCAAAAGTACCACAAGCAGTAATATCGATGGATAGGTGCTGAATGCCATCCACACACACAGGAAATAAACAGGATGGATTGTTGTAGCTGTGACATATTGTTAATGTGTAGCATCACTCTTTTTGTGCTTCTGCTTTTCTTGTGTGTACACTTTCTTGTGTGAATCATAACGTCTGAGTAGCCCTCCTTGTCAATCCTTCTTCATACTTTTTGGTACATTCTTTAATCAATGGAGTTCACGTTTGAACATGTCTTACCTACGAGGTCCTTCATAGGCTTGTTGTCGTCCAGGTTGACCAGTCCTGCACTGACCAGTCTGGGTGTACAGAAACCGACCTCCTTAGCCAGGGTGACCAGGTCCTCCCACCACAGGGCACCAGCAAGGCACTCCCCTGAAAATCAGTCGAACAATCACATATCAAATCAAACTTTATTAAAAACGCAACACTCCTAGCCCCATGTTATATAAAATCTGTGCTAATCAGTCTGTTGGTCCTTCCATTCATCTATCAATCTGTCAGTTAATCTCTCTATCCACCCCTCATTCAATGGTATTCTAACTCATGATAAGATATATACATGTTTACCTACCTACTCGCTCAGAAGAAATGTTTTTGTCCACAATAAGCTTTAAACCATCATTATTAAACAGTTAACTAGAGCAGAAGTTACTGACCCCACATGACCTTGTCCTTCCTGATATGTTCAGGCACGTCTCTGTCAGCGTAGATGTCACTGAAGTACATCTCCCCACCAGGCTGGGCAAGCAAGAACAGAAACCTTGCTTATAATATCCCACAATTTCCTCCATTAAAGGAAAGATCATAACAGATTCATTTTTCCCACCTACACATCAAATTTCAGACATTTCCATTAACCTATAACCTCTATTAACATTGTTTTATTTGTCGGCTTACATATATCCACCACTTTATCTCTAGTGCAGCACCCCCCATGTATGCACAGTTTAGATAAGGAGAGCATTATACTGGGGGACGTTGCATTAGAGATCTCTTTAGACTCACTCTTCAGGGTGGTGGATATATATGAAGTGGTGGAATTATGTTATAATTATTAGACGTTACAGCAAAAAATACCTTTTTAACCACAAACATTACTCCACCATCTGTACTATGCATTCCAACATTGCCCATAGAAGCAATAGATGCTAACATATCCTAAACTTCCTGTTTGTGTTACCTTGAGGACCCTGTACCCCTCCCTCAGGACAGCTGCCTTGTCCGGAGACAGGTTGACCACACAGTTGGACACGATGATGTCGAAGGTGTTGTCCTGTAGCCCAGCCTCCCCCAGCTTCTCAATGTAACCCTTCACAAAGTCTGTGTTTGGTCTGGAGTAGCCAAACTTGTCCCGGTGGTAGTCCACATACTCTCTGGCGACATCCAGCTGAGCATGGGAGGGATATATTGGAACAAGTTAAACTACTGTTGAAAACTGTTACTTTAGTTAAGAGGTATACCAGACGATAAGGAAATTAAAGTAGTGTTTCTAATTTCGTCCTGAAAAAGTATGGTTGGTAGGTAGGAGTTCTGAAGGGATTGTCATGACTGAAAATTTTGCATAAAAACAAATGGAAAAATCCTGCAAAGTCTGTAACTGTGTGTAAGGGAATAACGACTTTTATCTTAGGCAAACAGAAACCAAAAGTCCTAGAAATTTGGCAAATCCTCTCTCTAGTGAATAATGAATACTTAATTGGCACAATAAAAGTACAGGGACTTTCACAAGGTGTCTTATAACTGCAAAGTCACAAACATATAAAAAGTTGGGAAATAAGTCTAATTTTACACAATTTTCTAGCTCTACATACCAATGTTTGGGGGTGTAGTGATTTTTCTCTAGACTGTACCTGTTCATCTGTCATATCTATGCCAGTGACATGGCCCTTCTCCCCAACCAGTTTGGCAAGAGCGAAGCAGTCATGGCCGGTTCCACTTCCCAAGTCCAACACACGAGCACCTTCCAGGCACTCAGGCACCACCAGCCCACAGCCATAGTACCTGCCATGGGGAGGAATCATGGCGTGAGAACAACCACTGAATTTCACATACAAAACAGTTACTACAATTAAGTAAGAACACATACTTGTTATATTTTGTCTGACCTGTAGGCCTGTAGGCCGACTTGAGCTTCTCATGAATAAACAAAGGTTCAAAGTCCAAACAAACAGTTGATTGAATCTCATTTCATCACCTGGCAGCTACTTCAGGGTGGACTGCTGACAGTGCCTGTCTGACATGTGCTGGTATTTTGGATGGCATCATGAGGCAAGCCTTGGTCTCCAGGTCTTTCTGGGTCTTCACCTTCTTCCCATAGTATTCCTTCACTTCATCATGGATCTTGTCTGCAGCTGGGAAATAAATTCAGTTTGTTGATTTTCTTTCCTGTTCAAAACCTGTTCAAGATTGGTGGAGAAAGGGTGTGTACTTTATTTGAGCTTTTCATTTTATGTTTCAGCCCTGCAGAGTTGTCTGCAACCTGCCCCAAATTGGGGGTGCGTACATTATTTGGGTAAAGTACTTTAATCCGAAATTTCGGGTAGAATTAAAATGGTTGCTTCATAGTTATCATACATAACAACATTCAAAATAAGATACAAGATACATATCTTTTACAGTGATTAAAAGTGCATTGAAATTCATGAAGAATTTGCTGTAGATCTATATGTTTGTTGTTAAAAACTTCAGTTTTCTTGAAGAAATTCTTGGGATGCAAATTTTTCCTCCATATCTCACTAAAAATAGAATATTTTTTGCATGTAACTATTGGTAAGAAGCAAAAGGTTCTTTCTGACCATGCTAAGTTTGCTCCCAGAGTGTCTCTTATTTATTGTAAGGAAAATATTTGGAGTAAATGATCATTTAAACTTTTGTAGGTACAATGTATGTCTGACTCTATCATATTATAAGGCATGTGTAAGCCATAACTTTATATCCTTCTTAAGAATGTCCCCTTTAACTGGACCTTACCTTGTCCATTTGCACTGCAGCCATCCTGTGTATTACAGCAACTCGACATAGTGCTACACAATGGTCTGTCTTCGGTCCTGTCAATTACAGTGTTGTCTGTTCAGGATTGATCACAAGACAATATTGGTTATTAAGTAAATCTCCCATTAAAACATGTGCAGCATTTCTTTCAGAGCATAGCATTTGTATTTAAAAATATTACAATTAAGGCTGACTGGATTACTTCACCGCATATGAACAAACACAATGTTAAGTTCAGACACATATCAATTTCTGTAATCTGTATCATTGAACTAGAATGACCTGTTCACTATATCCCCTCAGGGTGACACAGCAGCTTTGTTAGGCGTGGCCTGATGGCTATTAGTAGTAATTTGCAGAACAACTTGCCGCGAGCCACGACTGGCTGACGAGTGAGTGATTACTCGAGAACTCGTCAATGGCCTATTTTCAGTTCTACGAATCGTATGTCGGGCGGTTTGTCTATTAAAACGTTAGAATAAGGTCTGTTGGTCCATTGTAGGGTTATATACATGGCAATGCACTATGAAGTCAGGTTCGATATAAATGTGTGATTGCAGCTTTATTGTGTCTCGCACAGATTGAACGTTACACATCGTCAGACAGCCCCCCTCCCCATCGTACATTTGCAAACGTACGTGCACACGACTAACACAACTAACACGACTAGTTCACTAAATATAAAGTTAGTCACATTACTACAGCCGTGCTTTACAAAATGTCTGACTTTTGATGGCTGAAAAGGCAACTAACATGTTCACCGAACAAAATAAGTTGTAAGTAATAAGTTACCTTTTCCACGTCACACTAGCCGGATCCAGTCGGCAAATGGTTTTTCATCTGATGTTTTGTATTACTCCGCCAGTGGAAATAGTTCTCAAGTTGCTTTGGGAGTTGGGACCTTTGGATTTTAATCCACGTTGGGAATAATTAATTTCAAGAGATCAATAACTTCTACAGTTAATTAACTTGAGGGTGTATCAAAAGCCAATGTGGGATGATGATTATCATTGAATTTGTAACAAGAAAAGCACAATGAAAGAAGTTGGGATGGACATATTCATTACAATAAGATGCCATTTTATGTCCTTCTATAAAAAAGTTGGGCTTGCAATTCTACTACATTTGTAGTTTCTCTGAACACATAATATGCTTGATATCAGGTATAATGAAAGTAGTATTAAAGCCACGAGAGTTAAATTTTGCTTTACTATGATGTAGCGTTACATTTCTGTGAAAATCATTGATGAACACAAAGGCCAAGTATTATATGCCTATTCTTCTGAAAATGGGCGTGGTCCTACTACTTTTGATGACGTAATTTTGATTATGAAGTCAGAACATTTGCTTTACCTTGCAATAAGGTACTAGTACTTCCTGAGTTGTGTTATTCTCTGAATCAGAAATAGGTCTTCAGTGTGCATTGAATAAACTTAACGCTTATTGTGAGAAATGGAAACTTCAGGTAATTTTTTAAAAGACCAAAGTAATGATTTTCAACAAAACAGGACGTATCTTTAAGAACACCAATTTTACCTTTGGTACCAAAAACATTGAAATTACAAGCTCTTATTCTTACCTAGGTTTGACGTTATCCCCTTCAGGCACGTATTCTCTAGCAAAGAAACAACTGTCCTGTTAAACGAGTTCCCCCTCACATCGAATAGAACAGTCCGTAAAAAAACATGGCTGCGCCCATGGACGACACACCACCACCTGAGTCTGGAACATCGATGGATATTAGTGGTGTAACCATCGTTCAAGATCCCGTTAAGGTTCTCATTTATTTGCTACAAATATGGGGTCCATTTTTGAATGATTGACAGCGCGATTTGATTTCGGATTTATCAGGTGTTGAGTAGGGGTGGGGATGCGGATGGGGGAGGGGGCGGCTAGCTTCCGCTTGTTGATTTGCAGTAGTTGTGGTACAATATTGTAAAATATGTACATGTATGACAAAGTCACAGAAGTGGAAGATTCATGTGGGGTCCGGAGTGGTAGTCCGGAATCTTTGTCGTCCGATCTTGTGCACTCTAGAAATTTTGTTGATTTCATTGTTTTTATTTACTTCCAGGGAAAGTGCCTTCATGCCACACGATCTTTCAAGCAGGGAGAGACTATTTTCAGGGAGAAACCTGTAGTATCCTGCCAGTTTTTATGGAATGCAATGTATAAATACACTGGTACGTAAAGCACACAGACAAGTACTTGTTACCATGCTTGCTCACCATTGAATATCGATATTGGCAAATTTGGGTGCATAATTTGCATGAGTGTACAGCAGGTTTGATCACATTTATTCAGTATTTTGCATGCACATGTCACACAGAAAAAAACATAGAAAAACATGCACCAGCCACCCAAAAGGTCATGGAGGATAGGGAAATCCCGGTCATACAATGATGATATATGTTACCTGACTAAATCGTGTCTACCGTTTTTGTCTACCCTCCAGCATGTGACCACTGCATGCGCTCCATGGAGACAGCACAAGCCATGAGCAGACGACTGGCCAACAGTCCCAGCCTGGTGCTGCCCTTCCCACAATGCTGTGCCATTAAACAAGAGGAGCACGTCACATGTCCTCACTGTCAGGTGATCAGACTTAAAGCTTGTAAAGTCAGGCTTCAAACTCACACCAACATCTTTGTTTTCGCTTGCTTCAAAGTTCATTTAGTCAGAGGAATCCATTCATCTACATTGTGCTACTGTATCTATATATTGATATGTCTATCTCTCTCCCTCTATCCAATTCAATTCAATCTTTATTAAAACAACTCACAGACATTCTGAGCCTGAATTGCGTTCTGACAAAATGGTTGGTAAGCGCTTCAACTAATCCACTTATCCATTATCCACTTTAAAAAATTACAAATAGTGCATGCTACAATTAGTCACATCATCTATGTGACATGCTCAATCTTTGACTTTAGCTTGAAAATGAAAGTTCATCTGTGTTGGTAGAAGTCAATATGAATCAAGTTTGAACTGTAAGTTCTAGCATAGAAAATATGGACCATCTGTTCTTAAGAAATGAGAAGAAGTTGAACCTGTACATATTACTACTATTATTAGTATACTAAGATGTAGTAAGATACCTGACTTTTATCACTATTATTGTACATAGAACTTTATCACCATGACCCATACTGAGCTTTAAGGGCATAAAGGTCTATCAATATTTATATCATTTTGACATCACATCATGCAGATAGAACATGTGACTCTGTGAGCAGCAGTTTGCAGAAAGGTTAAGTTAATACATGTAATTACATTGCAGAGTGATGACATAACAGAGTTCCTTAACAACATGTTTCTAAATCCGCAGGTTGTGTACTGTAGTGAGAGTTGTAAACAGGAGGCCTGGAACAAGTACCACACAGTTCTGTGTCTGGGACCTTCTGTCCATGACTCCGAGCATCCTCTCAACAAACTAGCGGAAACCTGGAGGTACCAACAACCTGTCTTCAACAGACAGAGACATGTTGTTGTTGTTTTTTCTTACATTGTACATTATTGGATTCAAATACTACATGTAGTACTTACTTTGACACTTTAAGTATGGGTGCTTTGGTGCAAAAGTTGTGATAAAGTGTGCCTAACTTGAGAGAAAGACTGAGAGCAATGGAAGATAAATTTTGCAGTGAGTAAGAAAGTATGAAAGGCTGAAATTTGTTGTACATGTAGCTCCAGACCTGTTGCATGTTCACTTTGAAACTTCTCGTTTGATTTTGACTGCTCATGAGCCATGACTGTTGTAAGATAATCATTGTTATGTAGATATGAAAGTTCCTATTTCCATGTAGAAACATACACTATCCTCCGGAGACTGCCAGTATCATGATGATTGCCAGAATGATAGCCATGGTCAAACAGGTATTGTTTAAATTTCAAATCATATCTAGTGCATAACATTACATGTACAAATGTATTATACTTTTGCATGCTCATAAGAGACAAAAGTACCTAATCCAAAATTTCAATGCATTCCTAATGTACTAATGTTAAGAAAACTTGTCAGCTATATAATATATTACTGTGTCTTACATGTAGTTGTGTAAAAATCTGGTACTATTTAAAAGTGAATAAAGTTGCTGTGAATTTACGATTTATAATTTCTTTTATTTATTTTATTTATTCAGAATTGTAACAAGACAATACAAAGTGTGTACAAGGCAGCAAGTATGCTGATGGCGTACACACCTGGATAGCACAATTTCTTTGAAACATAGTTATAAGTATTTTTGGTGATTGTTATAATACTCATTTTCAATATGTCCTCATATTATTTGGAGGAAGCAAACATTTTCGAGACTTAAATTATTATTTATAGTTGAATTTGAAAAAGAAGAACTTACAACCGATTTTACATCTGACTTTATTTGTATGAAGGCAGCCGACAAGGACAACCTTCTCCAAACCTTTGCTGGTTTCTGTCAGGCCACCACGAACCAGGAAGAACACATGTCACACAAGCTGTTAGGAGCAGAATTCCAGGTCTGCTGTTGTTTTGTTACAACATTGCTTCATTCAGCTTTAGCTGCACGTTATGCCACTGTTACTAGTACTGGTAAAAATGGCATCAGAAATTATGAAAAAGTTGAACTGCAACTCCATTGGTGTTTTTTTCCATGATGAATTCTTAGGATCAGCTGGAACTACTCCGAGGACTCATGGTGGAGGCACTGTATGAGGAAAATTTGGATCAGGTGAGCTAAAAAGAATAATACTTTATCACTAAAAATGGATACTGGAAGAATTGTGAACTAAGCCCCATAACTAAGGCATAAAGTCGCAGCTTGGTATCCATCCCTATTTCTTCTCTGTGGTGGCCGTATCCAGTACCCACTACCCATAGCCCTATATATCCAGTTAGCTGCCTCCAGGCCTTCCTACAGGGGTACGGATCATAGAGTTTGGCAAAAAAGGGAATAATTGGCCAGGAGAGTCAGTCTGCGGGAAGGTAACATTTCCCCCTGTGCAGCTGGTCAACCCCAACATAGTCAGAGTAATATCCAGTACCCATTGCTCTATCTGGATCCAGTACCTATTCAAAAGTAGCAAGTTACATATTCTTTAATCGGGATCAGGTAGCTAAATACGAATGGATACCAGATACCAGGCTAATAAAATCATTTAGGTTCTAATCCCTGCATGATCAACTTGAACTGCAAGGGGGAGCACTAGCACATGGTTGATGAAACCATTTTGGCTACATGTATGGTATATCTGAGCAGTAGCATGTATACTGTGGTGTGTATACCTCAATAGATTTGAATAGTCATTCTGCCTCAAATTAATTGGTCTGCAGCAATGTTGCTATTTTGTTTGATGCATTAACCAGTCTGTACTAGTAGTCACATGTATTCATTTTAGCTGAGTGTGCACATTGGGCTTTCAAGGTACATGTATTGAAGTCCAACTTTTGTGGCACAACAATGATTTTTTTTAATGTATGCATATTCAATTGTACTGTTGTACAATTGCTGGTAGCAATTAGTAGCATGGGCAGACTAGTGGTTAGGAAGTTGGACTGAAAATGTAGATGTGAAGGTTTTGAGTCCTGATCATGACAGGCCACGATGTTGCATCCTTGAGAAAGGCACAGGTTTTCTCACTTAGGTTAGGCCCAAATGAGTACCTAGCTTCAGAAGGTCCATGTTTGAAGATACCTATACCCTAAACACGTTAAATCGTTATAGAACACACCACACTTACATGAATCAAAACGAGAAGTGGTCCATCTCAGTGTGGGTGAATAAAAATTAAAAAAACGGGGACAACAGTCTCAAAATGGACATTCGTTGGGATGAATCCATTTAATTCCCAAACAGCTCTGGTCAAACCTTTACTTTATCCCCTATTGGGTCAGTTAGTCCTTACTCTCAGTGAGTGAGTTTGATGTTATGACCTTTAGAGAACAAGTGCTGTTCAGTGTTATTTGTGGTCATTTCACTTTTGTATAACCTTGAGTGGCCTTCTGACTTTGGTACATAGTGACTTTGGTGCTCTGTGGTTTGTGTGTGTCATCAAGTGGCAAACACAAGCACCTCGGTGAAAACCTCCATAGGGAAAGCATGAAATGCCTGGGCTATGGGATCAATAATGACTGGAACATTCTCTGCAAGCTGTGTCAAATTTTAAAGGAATATATAAACTGGGTCCCCCAGGATGTCATACGAAATACCATGGAGTTATAAAAGGAAGCTCCATGGAAATACACTGTCATGTATATACGCAATGTAGACACCTTCACCTTGTCCCATGTATATACAGTGCTTGGAGATTTTATTTCTTTTCACTGCAACATGTGACCCATGTTATTAAGCATGTATTCTGTTTAAGCTTTTACTTTCAATTTACAAGTTGTAAGTTTGATTTACATCCTCAAATTTGTTTTCTACAGCTTGCAGCTGGACATTTTTTCATTTTACACCCTGAAGTACTTGTTGTACACGTGCTTGTACATACATGTATGCTCACCTCATTTTGCAAATTGTTTACCGACATGTTACACAAGGGTGCAGATTTCAAACAAGTGCCTCTCATTCCAACTGGACCCAGCTGGTGCCATTTCATCCTTTCCCTCAGGGGACCCCATTATCACCTCTAGAAAAAATATGCTTATTTTATAGTCTGTTACACATATTCCATAGGGATTGACCATTTTGTCCAGAACTAACTACATTAAACCCAAAAATGCTCATATTTTGGTAGCAACAGTTAAAGAAAATCCTTGTCTTCCTGCCATACATGTAGTTGTTACAGTTTTTCCATATATCGATGCATTGATTTCATTAAAAGTTCAAAATTCATTGTTTGAATTATTCAATAGCCAGCCTGATATGATGACTTTGTGATTCCTATGGTATGATTTGGGGCTATCAGAGGTTGCCTAGGCCATTTTTTTCGCCATCCCCCTTCATTGATTTCCTGTAAAAATCCAAGAACCAAGAAATCAAATTGATAATGACTCCCACAAGAAAAATCATACCAATTCTTTTATTTGGACATTATGTAAACTAACTATCAACAATTTATGTGTTGATTCTGCAGTGGTTTACTCCGGATGGCTTCAGGTCAATTTTTGCAATGATTGGAAGGAATGGACAAGGAATTGGGACAAGGTAAGAGCTTTTTTTCTGGCTTATATAACCAAGAAACAGTAATGGTGTACGTCATATTGCCATCAGGGCAGGGATTTTATCTCCATCTAAAGGCTGCTGATACCAGTTATGTTTTTTAATGTGGCTATACATTTATCTACTAGACTAAGTTAGTAAGGAAGAGATATCAACCTATCTTGATGATAGGCACGTGTGAGCCCATAGTTAAATCTATGCATGGAAATATGTCATTTTTACAGTGCCAGTAATTGTTGGGTGCTCTTACCTTGTCCTATACATAATGTATACAATGTACTAATTCTAGGGGTTGTAAGGCATAGTTCAGAAAAAAGAAACAGGTATATTAGAATTGATTGTATGCTGTCTCAACAAAGTTTACCTGACTCCTTCAGTAATTAATTATTTCATTTCAGTAATTGGCTTGTGTGTGTGGTTGTGCTGTGCCTGTTGGCAAGGTTGCTGCCATCTTAGTATTCATACTTAAATCTTTTACAATTAATTACATTATAAATTGATATTAATGTGTGAGTGTCCATTTGCTCCTTTGGTGGCCTTTACACCTCCACCCCATCCCACTTGTTGACTGCTACTAGCCAGGGATGTGTTCAGGGAGGACACTACAATTTCCTTGGCGTCTCAATTTCAGGCTGCATGCTATCAAGTCAAGCAAACAGATCTAGTTCTGCCATAGAATAATACAGATTCAGAAGCAATTATAGCTGCGTACATGTATAGTAAGGAAGGGTATGCCTTTAGCGTATGAAACAACAGTTACTGAGTTTTGTTTTCTATAACTTCTCCCATTTGGAAATATTTTCCTGTCAAAAATAGTGTGGGTGGGATTCATGTGGAATGAATAGTACCGATCTGTAGTACTTCATGATCAAAGACAGAAATAACCTATATTGTTAGAATTCTAAGGAAGGAACCATAGGTTATAATTGAGCCAATTATAGGGAAAGCCTTAACACTTCGGTTTTATGCAATAATCCACAGTTATTGCAACGCTGCTTACAGAGCAATTCAATACGACGTCAATCTGAGGCTGAGCGTTTCCATACCTAAAGGTGAGAGCAGTATGTGCCCCAGTTTGCACCCAAATCACGTCCCTTAGCACACGTTTCAGCAATTTGCAGCTGCAGGATACCGGCAATACATGTATAAAGGCTGCTGAGCTGTCCTTGGAGAGTAATGATGGTCTTCATGCCATGTCCTCTTCTGTCATCAGCATGATCAGTTACTGTAGTTTGTAGTAATCTGTGTACTTAGATATTCAGTAATATACATTTTGTATGTGGCTTGTTACATGTAAGAGCCCTTGGCCAACCATTAGTACAGTAGATGTATTACTGTATAATACCGACAGCATACAATAAATAGTAAAAAATCTGCTTTTTGTGTTACATTTTCTAGATATTCACTAAATTCCTAGTAATATATTTATGAGTAAAAAAATCAATAAAGGTTGAGTGAATGATCGGTAAATGTTCAGGAAGTGATCAGTAATAGATGTTCAGTAAATGTTCTTTTAAATGAGGAGCAAATGGCAGTAAATGTACAGTAAATGTTCTTTAAATGATGAGCAAATAGCAGTAAATGATTAATAGTAAATGAATGCTTACAGTCACAACAGTTAATAATTTTTAGTCGTATAAAATAGCATAGAGGTGTCGTAAACAGTGGCAAACTTACAAATATCTGTATGGACTGTCACAGACTAGATCCATGAGCTAAAGCAGTGGCAACCAAGGTCATCAAATGTACATGTATATCATGTATCCTGTACGGACAGTCATTCCAAAACTACTGTACATGACATTGTATTGTGACACCCAAATACAATATTTTCTGTTTGTGTTGAACTCTTCAATCAACACAAATGGTTGTGCCCAATATTAACCTTTTTTTTGTTATTTAACATGGCACCATCGAAAAGTAATTCTTCCCTCTGGACATTTCCCTTGCAAGGTCGTCAAATTGATTGGCTGTATGTGACATCACAGTGAACATCATACATGTAAGTTACCAATTCCAAACCTGGCACAATGGCTTGAGAAAAATATACTTCTATAAAGCCGTAAAAGGAATATTGGAATGTCTTGCAATCACAATGCTCAAAGAACTGTCTGCTTCTCAAAAGTGTATTTTTTGATGGTTCGATAATAAGAATAGAAAAGTATTTCGGGCCAACATGTATGTTTATTCAGTAATACCATCTCTGTTGAATACAAACAGGAAATGTTATATTTTGGTGTCATGTTGTATTTCATTATCATCATCATCATCATCAAGTTAACAAAGGAGAAAAAATGTCCAAATATGTCCAGTTAAAGTAGTGTCATTTCTATATTAGGTTAGATTCCTCAAGTAATCACAGAAAGGTTTTTGTTTACTGTAGAAACTCAGGCTGACCTTTTTTTTAATTTGTTACTCCCTGGGTCCAGAAAAAAATAAAACACTTTCCCTTATAGTAAGCGTTCTTCCGTCTTGTGAGGCTACATGTATGGTAGCGTTCTGGAGGACACTATTGCGTAGCTTTTGTCCTTGGATATGCAGGCTTGAAAGCCACTAGTACTGTGGAGTGGTAAGTGATAGAGAAGTATTTTACATGCAAGTGCTTGGTTACAGGATGGCTCCTCTACATATGACTTGCCATCATCATTGGCGATCCACTTCTAACTGGAGTGTCCTTAAAACATAGCCAACATTGAAAGCTCGCACTTCATCTGCATCTGACAACATGTTCAATGCTGATACCACTTTACATTCAAGCAAAATCAATACACCATGTTTCTGATGACTAAATTATGTTTTGTAATGGCTTTTGCACGTATGTTAATATTATATATCTTTCATGTTTAAAACGCTAATGATAAACAAGCTACATGTACTTGTGTATGGAAGTGAAGCCTGTACATGTATGTTGAATAGTAGCACTGTGATCATATGTGACTATACATTGTATTTCGTAAACATCTTTGATAACTTTCTTCCATCTACGTACATGTAGTATAGTGTATGCGTAAAAGGGGCTTAATTTGAAATCTCTGCAGGTGTGTAGGGAAAGCAGTGCTAGTGTTAAGGAGATCAGGCAGAAGCAAATATATATTCTCAAGGTTAACATGCCCTAAATTGTCAAACTTATTGTTGTTAATGATTATGATATTTATATGCAAACTGTTCCATCACAATTTGTCCTCTAGAATAACCATTATGTTGGTAGCTGTATAATCAGATTCTACATTTGGCCTGAGGTACACGTATGCTGGCAGAATTTGTCACATGACTTGCTACTCTTACCACCACTTTGGACAAAAGACACAATACTGCTGGTTACTTAAAACTTGAATAAAGACATAAGAAATTTAAAAATACTTTATTTTGAAGTCAAAGTTGTCAATAAGTTTAATTATGAATAGATATGATGAGACTGCAATGTTGAAGGAAGCATCCTGTTAGGCTTTTTTTTTCTAATCAATTCTACATGTATGTGAGCCTGAATGGAACCATCAATAACAATGAAAGTTGGCTCAATCACTTTGTCACATTAGATAACTTCTAATGTTTCAATGATCTTATGAACATGTACAGTTATTGAGTACCAAGATGACATACAATGCTAAAAGTTATATATATATAACAGATTTAGATCTTTCAACTTTCCAAATGTCAGAAATGACCACTATTATGTGTTGTCATTAGAAAAATGACCTGAATGCTAAAATGGCCGTCTTCATTTACATGTTGATTAATACAGAGTGTGTAAAATGTTCTCTGTTCTCCAGTTCCCTGAGTGTGTATGTACACAACTGTGATGCACTGGAGCTCCCTTCTCAGGACAGGGAAAAACTGGACGCATTCATCGACCAGCTATACGTGGACATTGAGCATGGTATGGTCAGTTATAAAAGAGGCTCGAGCCCTTATTTTTAAGTTTACATCGTATACGTACGTAGTTGCCTAAAATACAAACTCAGACTATGACTTCATCTTGTTACTTAGGAAGTGTGTACGGTAGTTGGATACAGTTGCAGCCCATAATGCCCATAATAAGCTTTTTGCTCTGGATTCTCTCAGCTGCAAATGGAGCAGCTTGTAGGATTGACCTAGTGCTAAGTAGTAGGATGAATGTCCTTCTGGTCTAGCATTAAGGTGTTGATCCTGCTACTTTTACAAACAGCTGTGGCAGCTTGTGTAAGGTCCGACCACCAACTAAAAGAGAAGTTACGCTGAAGTCAAAGTAGAGACAGATTTGAGAGTACAGTTGAAGGTAACAACTTCCAGTTTAATTCCGGACTACTTCCCATATCTCAGCAACCTTACATCTAGATGGGCTAATATCGTTAACTACAGGTAAAAATAATGTAAGAAATACATAGCAGCCATCGAGGACCCTTCGGAGGTTAACCCAATTCTGCATGCAGAATTCTGGCTCCGGTTCCCAGAATTCTGCAGAATTGGGTTAACCCATAAGGGGTCCTCGATGGCTGCTACGTATTTCTTACATTATTTTTACCTGTAGTTAACGACATTAGCCCAATATAGATGTAAGGTTGCTAAGATATGGGAAGTAGTCCGGAATTAAACTGGAAGTCCGGAATTAAACTGGAGGCTGTTAGGTATTATTAGTGGTTTTCCCCAGTATCTCAGTTTCATTCCTGATTCTGGTCTCCTAGCTCTGTTAATCCCCAGTTACAAACATCGTACGATGCACCTATGATGGAGAGGGTTTTTTTGCAACAATCGTGCCGTATGTCGTAGATTTGAGAAGAAATGGGTGCAATAGTTTAAGAATAATTGTGATATCTTCCTAGATGCATCGTACATTGTTTGTGGCCAGGGCTTTAGCATACAGTCATGTACTCTGTAATATAATATCTTAAAAGCATATTCAGCTATGTTTAGCAATATTGTAATACACATAGATGTACACATAAAGCAAATAACGACATTAATACCATCCTATATTTTTTTCAGAGTCAGGAACTTTTCTGAATTGTGAGGGATCTGGACTTTACAGTCTACAGAGTTGCTGTGAGTACAACATGTATGACTGTGTGATAAACTTTTGTTGGAGTTTTCTGACTCTCAAATCTGTACCGTATAACTATAACCCCATGGAAAGTGTGGGCAGGTATGCTCAAAGCCTTGTTCTAGAAAAGTAAAAGATGGAATGTAGAAAATATTATGAAATTTGAATCATGTGATCTGTTTGCCCATGGGCAGTGCCCATATTTATAATCTCCTAATATAGTATGCAGTCTAACTTAAGTTACAGTGTCTATGAACATTGGCTTTAAAGACCATATGAAACCCATTTAATAAAACAATGAAATTTATGTAGTTTTTGCTCAGAAAAGTGGCTGTTAGGAATATTTCTGTGTGGGCATTTCCTGGCTCCAATATTTACACTGGTACAGGTAGCAAGAAGAGATTTTATAACAAGGCTAGATGTGTGGAAGGACCCAAATGATCTCAGTACCTCATTCTTTGATCAGTTTTCTTTGATCATTTCATTACTATGAGCTCCGTTTTGTCATTATATGGAGCTCTTCACATCAAGATTATACAAATTGTTCTTTAGAAAATTAGACCTTGTTTGATGTTGGTGGATTTCGACAAAAAGAAGTGGGTGATCATTATATTTGTGCACCATATATGTTTTTCTGCTTTGATATGCTGAAATGAGTTCAAACGTAAATCTTCTTTCTTTCATTTTGAGCTAAACGCAGTCTAGTTGAGGTAATCCCATTTCTTGGGTTGCTAGGTAACCACAGCTGTGACCCGAGTGCTGAACCAGCATTTGATGAAAGCAATTATGTGCTCAGTATGAGAGCCCTTCGAGACATTACTGAGGGAGAGGTAAGTGCTACATGTTCTTACATAAGCCACAAAATTTAAGAACTTGAAGCTAAGAATCGGTGTTGTAAATTTTCAAGTAAGCACCTGAAACTTGAAAATAAATGAGTCTCATTTGACGTGTTACATGGTATGACGTGCATCACATTGTCCTTCTCGTAGAAAACTAATTTTCTCCTACAGGATAGCTACCAGTTTATTGTATAAATGGATGAGTTACCTGAAAGGCACATGTACAATGTACATACATGTGCTTGTCACAGTTTTCCACTTGCGTAACACCAGCTGTAGCCCTGTGGGGGTAAAACTTCTTTGAAATGTGACTGATTGATCAGAGCCTACTGTGGGTGTTTGTTGGAGCATAGAATCAAAGCAGACTATCTTTTATTTTCAGGCACATAAAGAGGTGATAAGATAGGTGTACATATGTGGGTGTATACAGTATTTTCCACAAGTATGCACATTGCCATTCTGAATTAATTCTCTTGTAGTTCATACCCATCAAGAAATGTATGAGAGCTCTCTAGGAATGATGTGACAGTGGTGTCTGATGTTTAAATATGAAAGTAAAACAGTTGTACATTTAATTTTTTTGGCCTTCACACTTCTAAACATGTCCTACCTGCAGTTGTCCTGTGATACAAACGACCCTGCAAGGTAAAGCTCATTCCTGACTGTTGGTGTTTTCTACAGGAATTATTCATCTGTTATTTGGATGAGTGTGAGAGAACAAGGAGTAGGCACAGTAGACAAAAGTTGCTGAGGTGAGTCCTGTTCTCAGTTCTAGTTGTCCACAATATTATTATATAACTCTTACTTGCCATAACACGACATATGCCAAGGATTATCTATCACTAAACATGGTCCCCTCTTTACACATTAAAGAACTTATTTAGACTTAGGGGCCCCCATGTCTTCTGATACGTAAGGCAGTGAGTCAGAGTGTTCCAGCAAGTTCAGTCAACAGCCAGTCTCTCTTGATCAGTTCAGATTTACACACTGGAGAACCCAACACATGTTATTGATAAGAGAGGGGGTGATCCAGCCTGTGCTTGGCCGAATGCTTGGGGATATTGTAGGCTCTTTTCTGTCGCTAAATGACCAATGAGCTCAATCTGTATTACAGATGTGTCAATTTGGGGTCAATTTGGTATGTCTTGTACATATGGGCTGTGGAGATTCAGTAAAAGCTACTGACATTCATTGCAGCTGGAATAATCTGTCTTTTTGGTATGTAATGGTGACCCTTCAGTCAAAATGTTTTCAGACCTTGGGCACTGGGTGATAAGTACATGTACATGGAAAGTGCACTTAACACTTAAAGTACATTAAAGGTATTTTCACATTTCCACTTTGCATGAAGCCTAAAGCAGCTCTTCTTTGAGAGCTTACTATAGGTCTCATGAACCCTTTGACAGGGTTTGCAGTAGATATGGTCAACCCCTGACTTGCTTGATTTTAAATGCTGTAACGTTACATCAATGTTTTTACTTTTCAATATAACGGTTACTGATAAATATGATGTGTGTTTTATGATAAACATTTTGAGTTGTACTCAATGTTTCATGTTTTAAAAAATTTCATGTACACCGCACATTTTAGATGTAAACATTACGATGTGTATACGAATTATGGAAACTTGACACAGTAGACTTCTAAATGGGTTGAAATTACTAGTCAGCAATGACCCAGGTATGGCAAACTATTAAAAGTACTCACGAGAAACCGTTATGATATTGTCCTCTTGCAGGGGCCACAAGGGCACATGCATACATGTACATTTATATTGTCTTCTTCCATCCCATTGTAGTTATTCTGGCATCATGTCAGACTTTCTGCACATGTACATGTAATAACTCACATGGATTTTCTCCATTGTCCTCTGATCTACATTTGTGGACAGGACAATTTCTCAGCTGTTACAGTTCTTGGAAAATTGGACTGATAACCATCAATGGCACAGCACAGTTTAGATTCATTTACCATATTTCACATCCCAACATACATTGACTGATGATGTGTTCTCTTTTTCAGGGAGAATTATCTCTTTTCCTGCAGATGTGAAAAGTGCAATATGGAGGCGGAAGACCCAGATGTCACATCCAGTGAGGAGGAAGAAGATGATGAAGATGGAGCGCTGGATGAACAGTGACCGGTACTATCAGCGTATTTCTAGGCCATTCAAACTGGAAAAATCAATTGTTGGAGTGCACCTGAGTGTATGTTTGGACTGCAAATTGGGGCTGTATGATATCAAGAGTTGATAATTCTGAAGCAATATAATTATAATTGTAGAAGAGTTTCATTTCCTAGCAGCTCTCCACTTTTGTTTACAAGTTTTATCAGAGAAAAATTTTTCTGTCAGAAAATTAGTATTGCATTCCGGTAGTTTAGTATTTTTTTATGCGAATAGATACCATTTTTATGAAAAAAACAGATAGTGTCAGAAAGATGAGAACATTAACTATAATTCAATAAAAAATGTCAGTAGGATTCTCAAGTTAAGCAGTAATCCAAGGTGTGTTGTGTTACTACTACCTACCTACCTACCTACCTAGTCCCTCGACCGACTTTAACTCAGAGCATCACAAATGTCCACCTGTTGTCAGGCCTGGGGATGCTTCACTTTCAATCCACAAAAATACTGATACCCAAAATATATGATATAAAATTTTTAAAATACGTTCTTCTTCTCTTGTTGAGTTACTATTATATTGGGCCTTGGTTGAGTAGAACTGAATTCCTTCAGAATGTGTTGTCTTTTTTCTAGACTGATGTTTTGTGTTCATAAGGAATAATTCAATTCATCCACTATGTTAGGCAAATTGACAAATACATTTTGTTTTTTTCATTGCTAATAATATATATAATGCCTGAGTTTGCAATAAAGTGCACTCTATTAGTATTAGAACTTCTAAAAAATCACTTAAAATGAATAGAGGGAGTGATGGCTGTGTTCATTCTCCAGATTACTGCTGTTGTCACAGTGGTAATTTTTTAAATTTTAAGTTCTTAATGTTTATGTTAAGAATTTGTTTTAGAAAATGAGAAAAAACTGAGACCCTTTTCACATTGGTGCCTATATATATATATATATATATGTCACAGGGCAGACTGGAATCCAGGACAATCTGGAATTGTCCTAGGACAGACTGGAATTCTAGTCTGCCCTAGGGCAGACTGGAATTCTAATCTCTCCTAGGACAATTCCAGATTCTCCTGGAATTCTAGTCTGTCCTAGGAGAATCTGGAATTGTCCTAGGAGAGATTAGAATTCCATTCTGCCCTAGGATTGTCCTGGATTCCAGTCTGCCCTGTGACATATATATTTCTCTCTCTCTCTCTCTCTCTCTCTATATATATATATAGCAATATGGCCTACTTGTATATGCTCACACACACAGTCTGAAATTACATATTACTGAGATTTACACCTTTTATGCCACCAGTTACATTACAAGTGTATTTTAGGAGTGTGACTGAATGTGGCTTTGTAAATTAGTACCCCATGGCTTGCCAATTGTCATCTTTAAAGTTTAGCCAGCAACAGAGTGGTAATAATCTTACTAGAAGTCCAGATGTCAACTCTTGTTGCTCTGTATGTTTGCTCTTGTACTTTTGCCTCAGATATGTGTAACTTACCTCCTTGTCTCGACTGTTTCCTGCCCTCCCGCTCTAATGGGTGTAACCTTTATATAGTCCAGGGCTCTTTTTGCGGTTATCTTGGTTTTACGGAGCTTTGCTCTGTATTAAGCGCTGAAGGTAGGAGTACTCAAGATTGGCATGGGGAATTGTGGCTTCTTGCTATTTCCCACATTTTGAAGGGTAACGTTAATTTCAAATGGCTTCACCTTGATTTTGCAAAAATTCTGTGGTAATGTTGATGACCTGATAACGCTTTATTTTTCTCCATCAAGGGAAATGCTGAAATTTTTGTCCCAAAATTGTGTCCAAGAATGCAAGGACGAATGCTGGAGACTAGTGCAGCCTGTACAAACACCTGATGCACTAATGTTTTCCTTCTGACCACCATTGATAAATGTGGGCACATATCTAATGAGAGGCCCATATATATTTACAGATCGGTTTATTTCTTCACATCTCGTAAACAGATCTGGGCATCATTTGAACAGTTGCATTTTGAACTATTTTTGAACACATGAACAAGTATGGGGAAAATAGCACTACATGTAGTTGTTTTTGATACTTATCAAACAGGGTTACTATGAAGACAACTCTATAGCAGACCTGAGGCAACTTGTAGTGTGTGTGACTTTTTGTGCTGACTTGTTTTTCTCAACAAATAAACATGACAGAAGAAGTACATGATTGTACACTGTGTGTAGTCCTGCCCCACTTATAATATATGGTTAATGCATTGGAAAGCAAAAGGAATTGTTTTGGTCAATAAAGAGCAAGATGCTGTCATCAAATACTGCAAAGCACTTTATTCCCAGAAAAAGATCAACAGTCACTGTCACACAATTGCAGTTAACTACATACATGTAGCAACAAAGAACAGTCTTATTCAAACTACATAACAAACAGGCAAATCATTTTTCCAGGCTTCAACCAGACCAGTTACTTAATCCTGATTGATTTTCTGAATAATAATAACAAAATGACACATTAATGATATCTAGTTCTGAAAATATCCAGCAATATTGTACAATGTAGTTCCAAGCCGAAATAAACTAATCTGAGCATATGTAATTCTCTCTCTTCCTCTCTAACTCTTGAGGGATTACCATCAAAAAGAGCGGCATAGATGTTTAATCAAAGAAGATACAAATGTATTCATGCAAAATTACATGATGAAACCACTCAGCCAGCCTATTAATTTCAGCAACGGAGCACTTTAAGTCCAATCACAACGGAAGTCCCTCAAATATCAGCATGCATTTGGAAATACATGTACGTGCCATATCCAAGCTGACACAATTTACTTTCCATTTCACAATTGTTGAAAGTACCTGTATATCACCTGTATAATGTGTGACTGTAATAACACAAGATATAAGCATTGAAACGATTCCACACATCTAGAGGAAAAAGTCTTTAAATAATTAACAACGAACATATAAATAGCAAATATCAACATCAAATATATTATTACCTATATTTTATGGTTTTCTGGAACAACAAATTTTCCTAGATAGAATCAATCAATCTCGACCAGTCTTTATCAAAATCAACCAGCAGTAGAATATTCAACTGAATTGTGATGATTTCTTTTACAATCTACACTACAAAAACTACACCACGTATACGGCACTTATAGATGTTTTAAACAATAATTGTGAAAGTGATCTGGAACCAGTTTGGCTCATTGAAGAACTACTCTTTTCACTGGTCATGATAGAGAAGACAGATGCTATATGTACTGTATTACAGGTTGCATGTACCGGGGAAATTTCCCTAGCTCTTTTCGACAAGCACAAATTGCACATTATCAAGTGGACCACGGGTTAACGTCCCGTCCTAAGGACTGTGACCCTTTCCAGTAGCGTGCATATCGGTTGAGGGATGATGGATTGGAACTCCCAACCTCTTGGTCCAGCCCGCTAACCACTAGACTACTCGCGCTACTTTAAATTCAACTTCTTTCAGTGTTAGTTTCACAAAAATGGTCACACTTTTCATATAAGATGAGGTCCCATGAGTTGTGATTGGCAGTTATTGGTGTGTTGATTTCAGACAAGATCACAGAAATGAGTTAATTAAGAAAAAAACTGTAATACATGGAAAGGGTCAGGGTCGATATGTAAAATGGATTTGAGTGGAAAACAATGAGTGCAATTAAGTTCTCCTTGGGTCAGACAATTACTTCATTTTCAATACATTTTATGGGCCAGCACTCATGAAATGGCTTTGGCCTGCTAATGTCTTGTAGGTAAATACAGTACGAGGCAAGTTGGCTTGTTAGGATGTTGAGCCACAGAATTCAACATTTCACTTCAAGAATAAATATCTATACATAAATTCCTTTGAAACATCAAATAACATTAGAAATTTTTACAAATGCATTACAATATACCACTCTACACCAATGTCAATTACTTAACAACTTTACACTTTACACATTTTCAAACATTACAAAATACCTCAATAAAAGAGATATGACTTTTTTAAGTCAATATCTTTATATATACCGACAATAAAAAGCTATGATACAGAGCAGTTTCTTTTAGTTCAGAAAATACCAAAAATAACTTCTCAACTGTTTAGCTAGCTGACTGGTGTAATATAGCTACTTCTTGAGCTAGTTGTTTCAAGTTTGAATAAATTTGAATTGTTTCGGTCTGCGCAGAGAAAGGTGTGAAATTGTTTAGAACCGGTTAGCCTTGAAATGGGCCTTTCCTATCGCCCCGCCTACCTCGGTCAAAACATAAAAATGCAAATATTTGACCGACATGCAGCCACCCTCTCATTGGTCTAACCGCTAATTGTCATGTTACCATTGGTTGAACTGATAATTGTGATGGACAGTCAGGAAAGGTCCATTTCTTGCCTTTCCGGAGGGAAGGCTTGCATATGTGACCTCATCCCCGGACCAGGACTTGTCACATGGTTGTCTCCTTCCTCCAAGCGCACAGTATCGTCAGAAAAGCAAGCACTTGTATTTTAAAGCATTCTGCACTAGGCAAGGCGTTTTATGTAGATCATTGTAGGCTATTCCCGGCGTTATTTGTCCAGATAGACTGGACAATATTCATTAACCAGACAAACAGGTATAGACAGGCACGCGTGCTGTGAACTGAATTACTTCTCCTTCAGGGAATATGGTGACCGGATTTATTTAGCACCGGTCAAAATAGCCTTTTCGAGATCTCTCCTTGCTGGCATTATCCTGCTCAGCTCTTATGTAAAGGTTGAATCTTTATGAAAAAAAAAAGATCGATGAAAATGAGCCAGCTTTCAAGAACGGTTCTGGTGGTGCAACTTCCTGCTGTGTTTGATAAACCTATTTTACCCATCTTGCCTCAAGGAGTAATTAACATGTTGAGATCGGCTGTAATAGAAAACGCCCACTATTCAAAAGAAGGCAACGATATCTGCCATCAGCCTCTGCCTCCTGGAGAGTGCATACAGGCACCATTGGGAGTTTTCATGCACAAATAAAGCTGACCGGTTATATTGTCCATTGGTATATTCTCATCAAAATGTTCATCGGGTAAATCTGATTAACGGGTACCTGTATTGATTTCTGAATACCATATCCAGGTATTACAGTCAATCGAGGAAAAATATGTCTAAAACGCACTTTTTCATTTCCATGCCGCCCGTTCTGTACAGTGCGAATGGCACTGTGCTATAGTTAGTTAAGAAATGTTAGAGCAACAACTACTCTACAAAATCACAACCTCAATAGATTGGCACTTTCCGCTGCTAAGTCGTTCTTTACACATTTGGAAAAATTTCTCCTTTATCAAGTGACATCTTACAAATCCCGCTTCAATGAGCCACTTGTGGTAATAAAATAGACAGTATTGCGATAGAGTTGTAGGAAAGGCTCAAAGCCTTGCCACCTGTACATGTCATGTGGAGTAATTAATAAGTCAACCTCTCCCTTAGAAACCCATTGTTGATTTACAAAAGTGCAGTTCAATGTTGCCGTATTCAGACTGTCTCGTCTACTCTGTTTTTACTTCAAAAGCAACTGCCTTTGAGAGCCATACGTTTAAGCGAAATTTGGCATGTACACGTAGAACCCGAGCCAATTGCACGACAAGACTGTGACGACTGCACAGTTTAAACAGGCCGTGTTTTATACCTCGGAATGATAGTATGTACAGTAGGACTCTAAACTGCCGTCAACATCGTACCAAAAAAGCAAGCAGCCCTTGTTTGAAGTTATCAGGCACCAATGTGATGATTGTCTAATCTTCGTTCTTGTTAACAATTAGAGCAGCTTTATGTTTTTTTACCAGTTGACTGCTTTTGAGCAAGGACATCGTTTGTACTTTTCGAAGAGAGGCATTCCGTGTGAGTACACGCCAACAATTAGGCCATTGAACCTACAGGTTGTTGACCCCGGACTCTAAAGTGTAGGCAAAGATGGCACATTGGGGTGAACAATTTCTTTTGATCGATTGACGTAGAACGTTGAAACCTATTCGATTAATCGATAACTGAGTTGGTTCAGAATTATGTGAAGGTTGGAATGATGAATCTCGGTCTACAGACCACTTTTTGTGCCTGAACATTGGTCTGGGGAGCATTCACATTCTTAGATAGCCTGGTTACCAAACCTATTTTAGCTCCCGAGACTCGGGATGCTAAAATAGGTTTGGTAACAAGGCTAATTCTCAGAGAATGTTACTGACATCGCGCTAACAACATTACACTGTTGTTTCTCGCTCTCTGTAGATCTCCACCGGGTGCGCCAGATTCATGTTTGGCCGGGGAGCAGGCATGATGGCGGGGAGAGGAGCCGGGCGGCTGCAGGCTCGGAAGGAGGAACTACCCGACACGTTAACGTTACCGTTCAAGCTGTTGTAGATGGCCGACTCGGTCACCATCAGCTTGATGTACTTACGTATCTTGGCGTTGAGGGCCACGTACAACACGGTGTTGACAACGTTGTTGCCCATGGCGAGTGCCTCCACTGCGTAGAAGATCGTGGTGTTCAGCTTCTCCTTCAGCAGGAGGGGAGACAGGTCTCTCACCAACGTGTAGCCCTGGTACGGCCCCCAGCACAGGACGAAGAGCGAGGAGAGGATGACCAGGGTGAGCGTCTTGCGGCGCGATTTGGCCAGGGTCTGCTGCTGACGCTCGTTGGTGTTGCCTGGGCAGGAGCGGCGGTGGACCTTGAGCCACAGGGTGAGATGGCAGTACGTCATGGTGATGATGGGGACGAGGTACTCGATGATGGACATCATGACGTAGTAGGCCTGGTAGTACTTGGTGGAGCGGACGGACCACGCCTGGCCACAGAACATCGTGCCGTTCCGATGATTCATGATTGTCTACAAGAAAAAAAAGGAAAAGATTTACTTGAAAAGCGTAGTGGCCTTCTTTGACATAACAGACGATGCTACTGTAGAAAAGGGCAGAATTAGCCTGGGTTACCATGATTTTTTTTCTTTTTTCCTGTTGTGAACAATAGCCACAAAGTCCTAAAATTGGCTAGAAGCTCTACATAGCATACCAGTTCGGTGACTAATACATGTTCACATCTGTCAAATGTTCTTGATTCTTAAGATGGTCGTGATGGGCACGAGTCTTAAAGGCTTAGTGTGTAATACAAGGTTGTAGTGCTGACCTTGGAGTTCACTGCCGACGGAAGGGCGAATATCATGGACGTCAGCCAAACAGGGATGATCATGACCCAAGCCCGGCGCCGCTGCTGCATCGGCCGGTGGACCACAATGTAGTACCTATGGAGGAGGGGGGGGGACAAGAATACCTATCATGAAAACCACGTCAGAACCCCTAAAGAAATAACATTTATTCTCAGACCACAAAACACGCTAAATACACAAAACGTGGGGCATTTCCTTTTCAAATTTACTCATACCGCGAAATAAAACGCACAGCGAAAGTAAATGCATGTACAGTACTAGTTGTCAATTTGTATCATTGCCAGGCGTTATTGTTAACCCCTTTTATGTAACCACTGAAGCAGTAATCATGCACTTATCTAATATACTCAATTAAGTTATTCTCAAATCATGTTTTATGACTTTCAACATATCTTTCATCCCATGGCATACAGACTCATGTTTTATCTTTGAAATCTGGTCTTCTGTTCAGATCTAGACGGGACGAACACGAACTCTTGTCAGCACTGACAGATACCGCGCATGGCTGCCAGCCCAAACCATATGGGGCAATATCCACCACGGAACTCTCAGAAAAAAAGTGATAGACTGACTAAGTGCCAAACTGCGCGTCTGAAGAATAGCAAGAGTACATCATGTTTCTGTGTACGTTTTCTGAATGATGACGTGTAACTACTTGTGAGATCAAATGTATGCCTGAGCACAGTACCACACGATGTAAATGAAAAACTATGTCAATTTGGCTACATGTTTTAAGAAGAGGGAAGAGACTTAGATATAGATGAAACATAGCATAATGTTCCTACTCTTCTACTTTATTTGTTTCATGTAATGCACTTATCCCATTGTTGGCATGAATATGCAATAAATCTCATTGTCATTCATTAAAGTTCAGTAATAACCATAGCAACAATATGAGGCTGCCCTACCTGTCGATGGCGATAGCGACCAGCACGTTGGTGGACACGTAGAGGGACATGGTGCGAACGTAGTTGACCGTGGCGCACATGAAGTCTCCGTATCCCCACGACTCGTTCTTGACGATGTAGTAGTCGAGCTGAAACGGCAGACAGAACACGGCCACCAGCAGGTCCGACAGCGCCAGGTTCGCCACCAGGACGTTGGCCACACATCGGAGCTCCCTGAATCGGCAGACGGCGGTGATGAGGAGAGAGTTGCCCGTGCCGCAGACCAGCATGATGAGGCAGTAGACGATGCCGAGTATGACGCGGGCTGGGAGCGGCTGGACGCTGTTGAATCCCTCTTCGAACTCATAATCGTACTCGTACAGTTTCGTAATGTTGTCCATGAAGTCGTACGAATACAATGTGCTGAGGTTAAAGAAGTACGGATCATAGTTCAGAGTGGTGTTGTCTTCAAAACTCCTGTCTGGGTAGTCGGCGACTTCCATAATGTTCAGTTCTGGGCGCTCGATAGAGCAAGTTAAGTCCTTACTACTGTACGAAGTACGTCGACAATGTCAACTAGATATTAGGGACAAACTAGGTGAAAATATCACCTGTGTTCTGAAAAGGTCACACTGAGATGCGGTTCTATATGGTGTCTTTCCAACCCCGTCAAGCCCTGTTCAATGATGTCCTACTCTACCATGTTCTTTGCAAGGCCTGCGCTCAATCATCCACCGTCCTTCTGTACCAGCCTCCAGCAGGATGATTCCTGTCTGAACAAGGGTGGAATGACGATACAAAATATCTCATGAATATGTAATGATGAATGACGTTAATTGGTGGGCGGTTGAGCTTTTTAGGTCACCTCCAGACCATATACGGCCGCAGCTTTCCGAGAATATAATTACATATTTGAAAAGCAACATGATCAAGAAGGTCGTTCTATAACTAGGCGGTGCGGTCTCGGGAGTTAGAGGAAGTGTCATAAGCTCGATCTGTGAAAATCTGATAAATCTCATGATCACGTAACCAGTAAATGAACTTTTTGTCCCTGCGCTATCTGTCGTACACATTATTTCTACGGGAGCAGCAGCTCTTGATCAATTAAAGGCCGACATGTTCAACAGAATGCCACGTGTCTTCTCTGCTTTCTCACACACGTTCTGCTGCCCTACCTTTATATTACACCGATGAAGTTTAGCCTCCTTGTCAGATGAGAGTGAATCATGATCATATAGAGTGACGGAAAAGATTACTAAATCGTAACAGCAAAAGTTGTCTGGACCTCAAAAATTACATGTGCGTAACTCTGTCGAGACATTTGCAAAGGAGCCAAAATATACCTTACCTTCATTTCTGTTAAGTTTGTTCAATGTGGTGCTGGGTCAAAGTCACTGTACTGACCTTATACACATATCTTTACTAATTGGTACCGTCCTTACTTACATAACCAGGGCACAGGAAGTCACGATATACATTTTTGATGAAAACAGAAAACGAAATCTTTGACGAGCAGAATGGACTATTCCGCCATGCTTATTCAATATTGCAAGGACTTCACCAAATTTCAATGTGTGTGCAAATTCTCAATTAAATCTAAAACAAGATCACTTGAATAGGTAATTAGCATCAGGGTATGACATTGTCAAGTGACCATTGAATCAATTGGAAAAATAACAGAACGGGACATCCGGTAGATCAGCAAAGGAACACATAATACTTTACTTGACGGTTTACAATTTGAAGTGTTGAGAGAGACGAAAATATGACGATAAGAAGCCCTTCAGATGAAAACGTACTTTAAACAAAGATCACACCGGGTGGGCGCTGATGAAAATGTGAAAATGTTTTTGTCGACCCTAAGGATTTTTCCTTCTTGTTATGACTGCTAAAGCGAGTGGACTCAATTAGGCCATCTATGCTCCTCGGAGGTTCAGGCGCTTGCATCAAAGGGACGATTAGGATATCGCCAGGCATGAAAGCGGAGGTGGTTACATATCTGTGGATCAGTCGATAAGGAACGGCCAATCGCAGTGTTAGACTGACACCTGACGAGTGTTTGGTGATCACAATTCAATATGGCCTTATTGGTTACACCCCCGTTCCACTAGGACGGCGCTCTCCATACGATCTAAGATTTTTACAGAGCGCTCAACGAATTTCATAGATGAAAAAAACGAATTTTTTACGCTTTGTGTGTTTAGTTGTTTTTTCAGTCATACTTTTACACTTAACATAATATTCAAATTATGAAATGAAGGGCTACGCAAATTCAATTCAAGTCGCAGCGAGAGCGCCGTCCTAGTGGAATGGGGGTCTTAGTATTTGCAAAGACAGTATCAAATGAATGCATTTGCCAGGCAGAATGCATTTGCCAGGCAGTTACCATTTGCCACTCGAAGGTGGCTGGCGAAAAAAATACCAGTACAAAAAAGAAAGCCCGATTGTTATTTGTCATGTATTTTTAGTGTAATTACTATACATTCTCTGCCCCTACATACAACTCGAAACTCGCGACCATAGTATGTCCAAGACACAAAATAACAACCACGGAATTAGTGTTGCAGTATTGTAGAAATATGCTACCGCCCCATTATTGGATAAGGTATATAGGATACCCTCATTAATTATACAAATTAGATAATGTATAAACTGCACCTAATCATGCCAATCGTGACATAAGCTATCTATATCTACATACCACAACTCTGCACCACTTAAAAATCAAGACCAGAGCAAGTTCAGAAGATGAGATATCAAACCAGCAAGTGCCGCTGCAGTCCCGTCGAAAGCCCGTAGAAATTTTCCATCAAAAAAGGTCACCGCAGTTCCAAGAAAAAGCGCCTGTTGAGCCGAAAACTACGCCAGGTATTCATTGCTCAAAGACCTATGTTCCACTCAATAATCCAGAGCATAGCATGTCCATAATACGAGATATCATACCAAGTACACCGCTGCAGTACAGTACAAAGCCGCTAGATTATCCACAATAGACCTTCATTGTCCCAACCCCAACCTACCTACCAAGTATCATTAGGATACATCCAATACACCCCGAGTTATAACCGGTTAAAAAAATCGGCAACCCCTATATATAATACTCCTAACACATAACATTCTTGACGAAGGTAATAAAGCAAGTTTTTGAATAAACCAAGTATTTTGAATGAACAACATATTTTCAGAGAAAGAACGCCCACAGGGAATAAAGCACAGCTCTTTGGGATCCTCAGTCTAAATCTATGTCGCCCTGCTATTTGAAGGAAAGGTCGTGACGAACATGTCAACAGGTGGTGACAGACGTATTGATAACGGCACATTTCTAATTACCAGCCAATAAACCCTGTCGTGTTGCAGCAATTACGGTCGGCCCGACATGTATACCGAAAATAAACTTTGATGTTTTTCTCTTTGGGAGCCTTTGTTTATTCATGTAATACTCATATCAGCCTGAGGGTCGCTCTTACTCAAGTTTACTCAAGTTTATTTATTTAACCAGGGCATACCTAAGATCCATTGATCTGATTTTCAGGTATCCCTGGGCACACACATTAAAAACATTACATTCATAAAAATTACAAACAGAATACAACAATATACAAATAACGTTACAGACAAGTACATGTACAAAGCAGTCACAATATAGGCACATTTAGTTCATTCAATTATCTAGGTCCAGTCCTACAGTCTGCTTTTAAATGCTGATGTAGATGTCAGTTGTCGTTGGTCTGCAGCAAGACTGTTCCACAGTACAGGCCCTTGGTACTGCAGGCTCCCCTTGAAGGACTCCACATATTTGGAGTGTCCAGCATTTGAGGATCGTAGCTGTAAAGCTGTTTCGTCGCAGTGCGAGTGCGAACTCTGAGCACTGGGGGTGACAGCCATCTGAACATTTTTGTCATGTAGGCAGGTGCTTTGTGGCGAACTGCCTTCTGAACAGCTACTACCGTGTTCAATTTCACCCTTTCAGCCAGGGGTACCATACCAGCCTCTGCAAGCAGGGTTTCTGTAGGTACACGATCTTTGAGTGATCGCCCAGTAATAATCCTGGCTGCCCGATTTAACAGTCTGGTCAATTGTTGTGATCTTACTTTGTTACAATGAAAGATTGACAGTAACCATGCAGTATCACAATAATCCAGGTGAGTATATAACAAGGTTCGACACATGACTATCAGGATCTCCTTAGTAACATATGGTTTAGCCCGGCTTAAGGCACTAAGGCCAGCAAGGAGCTTCTTTACAACCCTCTCTGTATGTGCTGACCAGTTAAGAGAGGAGTCCATGGTCTTCATTCAAGTAAAGTAACAAAACTCAGTTCAGTTCAGTTCAGTTCAGTTTATTCGCACTTTAAAAACTGTAACAAAACAAATACAAAATATAAATGAGATGTAATAGTGCAGGGAGGCCGGAAGTATAAAATGCTTATAAAGAGGCCTCCCTTCATACCTTAATTAACAATTCAAATAAATCGGATACATAAGAAATAAGTTACTAGGTAACTGGTAAATGAAACAAAACAATGAAACAAAATACGATACAATACAATTTACAATAATGAAAAGTAGTAATGAAAAGTAATAAAGTAGTAAACAAGGAAATATAAAAATTAGGAATGTGTGGGGTTATTTAGGAAAGCTATTTTAATATGATTTTTGAAAATGGTGAAGGAGGGACTAATTTGTAAGGTTCTACTTAGGTTGTTCCAAATTGTTGGGCCCCTGTACGTGATTGTAAATTGACGTATATTTGATTTCGCATTGGATGGCCTTAAATAATTGCATTGGCGTGTGAAGTGGTTGTGGATATCTGAGTTTAATAAAAAGGTGTAGGTGTCGTAGAAGGTTTCAGGAAGGCAAGGACATTTATTCATTATCTTGTACATTAAAAGACTGGTTTGTAGTCTATTTATGTCATTTATGGTCAGTATTTTGAGTTTTTTAAATAACGGTGCAGTAGGGAAAGTAAATGAAACTTTTGACGCTATTCTGACGTATCGTTTCTGAAGCAGAAAGAGCGGTTTAAGTGATGTAGTGTACGTACTCCCCCATACAATATTACAATAACTTAAGTAAGGATAAACAAGACTATAATAGAGAGTAATAAATGTTTTAGGAGATAAAAGATTTCCTACTTTCCGTATAATCCCAATGTTCTTTGATATTTTTTTACTAATAAGATCGATGTGATTTTTCCATGTTAATTTTGCATCTATTAAAATCCCTAGAAAACGAGTGTGCGTCACTTGAGTAATAAGGTTGTTGTTTATGAATATTTGCACGTTTTCCTTCGTGTATTTTCTATTTTTACCTACGAATATTATTAAATTTGTTTTCTTAACATTTAAAGACAATTTGTTTGCTTTAAACCACTTATTTACTTTATCTAGTTCTTCATTCATGGTGTTTACTAAAATGTTGAGGTTCTTATGAGACATGAATAGATTTGTGTCGTCTGCAAAGAGAAGAGTAAATAATTTTTGAGATACGTGTGCTAAATCGTTTATATATATTAGAAAAAGTAAGGGTCCCAAGATAGATCCTTGTGGAACGCCACATGTTATTGAGTTATGTTGTGATTTGTAAATGCCATTGGTTACGTATTGTTTTCTGTTCGAAAGGTAGTCTTTAAGCCAGTCATGAACTGTGTTATGTAAGCCGTACTTATGTAATTTATCTAGTAATATTTTGTGATCAACCGTGTCAAAAGCTTTTGACAGATCAAGAAATATGCCTACGGTATATTCGTTGTTTTCTAAAGCTTCGGTTATTTTATCAGTTAAGTATAAAAGGGGCATGTACGTAGAATATTTTTTGCGAAATCCATATTGATGAGAGTAAAGAATATTATTTGTTTCTAAGTGATTTAAAATTCTTTTATAGACTAATTTTTCTAAAATTTTTGAAAACGTAGGAAGGATTGAAATAGGTCTGTAGTTGGTAAATATGTCTAGATCTCCGGATTTGTATAGGGGTATTACTTTGGCCATTTTCAATTCTGTTGGTACTGATCCAGTTGACAATGAAAGCTTAAAAATATGAGTAATTGGTTCTAAAATGGAGGAGACATTTTGCTTTATCAAAGATGCACTTAATTCGTCATGACCTGGAGCTGCATTTTTCAAATTTATGATAATATCGTGAATCTCTGCAGAGTCAGGCTCTTCGAAAGAGTTAATGTGTGGATAGGAGCGCTCAAAATATTGCAAAGGGGAACAATCGGTCCTTTCAATTTTGTTTGCAAGGGATGGCCCAATGTTGGTGAAAAAATCGTTGAATCTGTTAACAATGTCTTGTGGATTATCTATGTATGACTCTCCATCACGAAATTTATTAGGAATGACAATACTTGTTTTTTTTCTGTTAAGGAGTTCGTTGATTATTTTCCAGGTTCTGGATATATCCGAGGATGCGGCTTTTAACTTTTCGTCGTAATATTTCTTTTTAGACAAACGAATAAGGGAGTTGTACTTGTTTCTATAAGTTTTGTAACGGTTTAAAGTAGTTGGAGTTGGACTCTTTATGTACGCCTTATAAAGTTTGTTTTTTCTAGTTAGCGATTTTAACTCGGAAATAAGTGCAAAAGATACTCCATGAAACGTCCTTTTTGATACTGCATATCTTGCTGTATGCACATCACTGGCATAACTACTTCGTCATGATCGATATCAAACCATGTGTGTCAAAAAAAAAAAGTCAAAGTTCCGTCCCGCACCTATATATAGGGCGGCGCTCATCTCCGTTCCTGTATCCCTTGGGTCACACAGTTGTGCAATCACTACAGCAGGGAGCTAGTCCACTGGTAGTGGTGTGTGTTTAACTCCCATACTCTTTCCCAAATGCTGAGTGCTAAGCAGAGAAAGCAGCATGTACCATTTTTAAAGTCTTTGGTATGACTCGGCCGGGGATCGAACTCACGACCTACCGAATGCAAGGCGAACACTCTACCCACTTGGCCATTGCATCGGCACCTTTAATGGCCATTGCACCGTTAATGGCCATTGCACCGGTAATGGCCATTGCACCGGTAAAAAACACGTGTGTGCTCCTGGAATAAAGAAGCAGGCCCAACTACAGCACAAATTCGGTGACTAGCTAGAGACTCGCCTCCTGCTGGCCCTCCCGCAGGCGAGTCATATGTTCCCCCGCTTGGTCAACTTTTATCGTTTCAGCCAGCGAAGGAGTCTGGTGGAGACTAGCACAATGGAAACTTCTTTCGTAATGATGACGAACATACTTGTCCCCGGGCATCTTAGCTTTAACAGCGAAACAAATCTTATGAAAGTGATAGATCACTGAGATGACTTCACTGAGATGACCTTCACTTTATATAATACGTTATGGAACGTCTGAATATGTTGTATTTAGTTATCTGTTATATAGAGTTACCCTTATCATGATTTTGATTTGTATTAATTTCTGCATATATTTTCGATTTCTGTAGCCTACGCATGGTTTTTTTCTATTTTCATGTTTTCTAAGCCCCATTGGAAAGCAACAGATTGTTGTGGGTGCTACCCAGATGTTTTGAAGATTGAATAGATAAACGAGACAAATGAACTAACAGCTCCTATTAATTCCATACTAAATAAAACCATAATTTCACAATTCAAACTCTACTACCGGATAAAATACGGAGATTACTCCCGGACATTTCGAATGACATCCATCACTCTTCTTCAGAGTCAGTTGGTACTTTGATCTTAAAGCCGCTAAAATATCTCGGTCGTTTGAAACTTCTTATTTGTCTAATAATGCATGCAAGCCATGTTCGACTTTTCCTTCGTACCAGCTTCCTTTACTGACAATCCTCTAGCTCTGCACAGCCCATTCAGTATTTCAAGCAGCGCAATTTTATGTAATACCAATGGTGTACCAACATACGAACGGTACATCTCTGTCATGTCATCTGTTTTGATTAGACCCCTAATCCCTTGTGACAATGTGAAGGCTTTGCTTGTTCCGGTCTTAAGAGGTCTCTAAGATCACAGAAGGATATATTCCCTCAGGCATTTCTATGCTTCTTTGCATGTTAATGAGCAGGAGAGGTCATGTGGGTATGGATAGATGTTTTCATGAAAAAGCATTGACATTGATTAAGGGCGGGTGATGAGGGTTTGACAAAGACAGATCCTTCTCACCAAACACGGCATCATTCATCAGCGTACGTCAGATGCTTACAATCCGCGCACTACCTGGTTACCAGTTTCCGATAGTTTCCAAAATAACACATTTAGGAAGTAATAGTTGGTCTAGCGACCTCAATTTGTATCCCTTAGACTGTCTTTAAAGCATTTGACCCGCTCCACAGACCTTGGGATGGAGGATTTTGGTCAGGTCGTACATCCATAGATTACTGATCGGCTGTCTTCATGCACAGAATATGATCAGTTCAATACGGGGGGGTGGAATGTGAGTGGAATCCTCTAGAACGGTAGAACCAAACAAGCCTGTTATGTCCCTGGATTTTCATCGGACTTCGAGAAAGACTGGAACTATACACTGTGTTTGCTAAATGGCAGGACCCTGAGGTCAGATCTGTGCTGTGATTAATGGGTGACCGTGGTTGAGCGTACCTGCTAGCCCAAAAGCATTCTTTGTACACATCATCGACAAAGTTTGATTCTTGCTGATTCAATTAAAATACAATATGGATATCGACGTAACCCCGACCTGTAAAAGTGGTAGTCATAGTTCAACAGACGGGTAATGGATAGTTGTGCAAGTGTCGTACGAAATTCAGATGTATATACTGTTGAGATGTTTCCATTAAGGGTATCCATTCCACCCCACCCCCTTTCCCACTGGGAAACCTATACTTCAGACGTCTAACCTCATAACAACGTGTTGAAATCAATATATATGTCTTCAAGCAACACTGACGTTCACCCAGCCAATGTATTGAACAGTTGATATTTCTATAAAGTATCACCTTCCTGGCTACATTTGTATGGGCTACCTAGCAGTCAAGGCAACATGGTGCATGCCAGCAATCTAAATCTTTCAACGTTAGGAAATTATTGTGTTTCATCAACAGTCACTGAAATGATGTTCTGATTTTCATAAACTGTATCGTTAATTCCGTATCAATCGTTACCAGCTTACATATAGCATGATTATGAAGTTCCCATCATCCAACATCCATATTTAGCAACATGCATTCCTAGTCCTACCTAAATTACATATACCATAACAATGAAAATTCCACCATCCAACTCAAAGGTATAATAGCATTTCCTCGATTAAAAAAATGTGGAGCTATAAACTATATCTAAATTTCAATGACCTGCACTTGATTGTACGCATTTATCACTACCTATGGTACCAAATATGACAAATTCGAGACGCCTTGAATTATCATGTTCACAGACTAATACGCACACACCTGTTGCTTAGTGTAAAGCTACAAAATCATATCAGTTATTTCTATTTCAAAATCATGTCAAAGCCATGTTCACAGCAAAACACGAAAACGTCTGTCAGTGCTCGAAATGCCAGTTTGGGAATAGGTGTACTGGCGCTCCTTACCTAAAAATTGAGGTCAATTTTTTTCAGAAGATTTTGGGTGTACAACATACGATAAAGTAGAATGTCAGCAAAACCTAATTACAAGAACTTTAGAATCTGAAATTCTATTGTTAACTTAAACATTTCAAATAAGGGATACAACAATGGTTTCATCATTTTTCTGACTCTTAAATGTCAACAATATGCTGGATATTGTACCTTTATGTAGGTTTGTCATTTCAAGTATTTCTTTTAAGTTGTGATTATTATTTGCTATGTTTAAATGAGGAGGGCTACTAAGCCAAACAGGCTTCCTCCCTTCTCCTTCACAGTGTTTTATTCAATTTACTCCACTTTGTATTTTGTATTTTCGTGTTAAATAATTAGAAAAAAACTACACTAACATCTGGGCGCACCTGTGCACCCACAGTTATCATTAGGTGCACAGCTCCGATTTTGAGAGCACAAAAATGCATTTGTACCCAGTATTTCGAGCCCTGTCTGTTATTTCAGAGTAAGATACCATGGGTCCATGAAGTATTCGTTTTTTAATCAGGGCACGACCTAAGCACGAAGCAAATACCCTCCTGCCACAATATCTGAAATTCTATTGCTAACTTAAACATTTCAAATAAGGAATACAACAATGGTTTCATCATTTTTTCTAACACTTAAATGTCAACATTATGCTGGATATTGTACCTTTATGTACCCTACACTAATACCTGTGCACCCACAGTTATCCATGAAGTAGTCGTTTTTAATCAGGGCACGACCTAAGCACGTAGCAAATATCCCCGCGCCCCTGGATATTGGCAGCCATCCTAGTCTAGCTCCAGTCCGCTCTACTAATTGCTTCCTTGCCGACAGCCTTCATCCATAACACTACTTCCAATTTTCCTGGTTCGGTGGAGAGAACAGCGCAGGTTTTCAACAACGTTCATACATTTTGTTTCATGTGATATGTTTTTTGTGATACCAACTATGTGTAAAGATGTATTTCTATGGATTTGTTACGACCATATGTTCATTGATATTTTAGGACTTGTAATCATGTAACCTACATTGTATGTCTTGTTAGATTTTGTCTAGTATTACCTTTTCGTCATCCCTCACGATCTCATTGAAAAGCGGCAAGCAGGTCGATTTTTGTATTTCATTAATAAACAACGGCTCAAACAAACAAACAAACAAACAAACAAACAAATAAACAAACAAACAGTACAAAGAACTCACATTTGTACTGGAGAAAACGTTGAGGGTTTTTATCGTTCCGATCCTAAAATGGACCTTTACGCATAAGGTATCTGACCAGTAACGAACACACCCACCTAATCGCCATCCCACAGACCAGCTAAAGCGAGGTTCTGTTAATTTACGTCGAGCCCGATATAACAAGTTAACAAGTCATAGACTTGACAACGCCTTTAATTACTAGTACTTATCAACTGCTCACCGCACCGCACAGGTACTCTTTCCTTAGTACCATCTCATTTATTGATATTTGTCCGCCTTGGAGGTTATACAGGAAGGCAAACGCTACCGAGCATGAGTCGCTGAATAAAACAAATCTCCAAGGCGCAATCGTACACGACAGGCTTAGCAGGTGATCAGTTTTTCCAGGAACTGGGCGCATGATAACAAAGGTTTCTCTTATGTGGAATTTTTTTTTAGTTGCGTGATTCATATCTTCAAAAATAAATTGATTGCAAAATTAATACTCACGCGTTTGTAATCACCCACGTATTGACGACAGCATGATGTCGGCGTCTGTACGCAGCATGTCTCAGGCCGAAGAAAGTGGACACTGGAGCGAACAGAGGCGAGAACATTTCAGTGACGTACGTCCTGGAGATTAGGACCGTTGGCGCCCTAGTTTTGTTTTTCACGTGAGGCGAGGACACGTGTGTACATGTACATGTACAAGGAGCCAATAAAAAGCGTCCTGTCCAGTTTCGACGTTTCTAGAAGGCAAATGAACGGCGGGCGAACGCAACTGGAACATTGATATTTTGTTAGTCAACCAGTGCCCAAACAATCAACGCTGTTTCAGGTTCATGCTGTATTCTTATGTATTTTTCTTAGCAGTAGAACTCGTGGTGCAGCCCATATCTTGACTCCTAAGCCAAGGGCAAGCAAAAGTAAAGTGAGGACAAGTGCGTGTATTTTAATACAGTTTTAGACCCCAAGTGTTTAACGAGGCGGTGAACCTCACGGGTATCAAAAGTAGACATGTTGTTTTGACCTTGTCTGGAGGTAGAGGCGGTGGCATGAAATTTCGTTTGTGTGTGTGTGGGGGGGGGGGACCACCTATTGATCACCAAAAACGCTGCGAGGCTGTTAGTTAATTTGTTTTTGTGCGAGATCATCAGAACGTTGTCTTTCATATGATGCGGTGCCTGTGGCATCTTATTTACCGCCGTTAAGAACACAAAATGATGTTCTCACAAAGCTATGATGTCGCCGCCCCCAAAACTCACCACAAACGTCATACTTAATTATATATATAAGGCAAGCCGGAGATGCAATTACGCAGGGTGGCTGATACAGAACAATTGAAATGAATTTGTGACATGTCGAGCATGCCTTGAATTTCGGAAATCTTAATTAGACGTAATAAATGGTATGCGAGTTCCTGACCTTGTGTTCAAGCAGCCAACACCGACACCACATCAGGCACTGGTGTCTTCTCACTACAAGTCTAGTCTGGGTATTTGATGCTGTCCTATAGAGCAAGTTCTGTTTGATTTGATGAACCAAAAGATGCGTCGACTTGCCTCTGATGTCAGGGTCTCGCCAAATGTTTACTTGCGGAAGTCAACTTTGTCCTATTTTCATTTGTCCCTGCATTACTGCCTATGTATGAGCACAGACCAATCCAGGCAGCCAAACGAAAATAAAACACAGTAGAAGAGAAGAACCATTACTACTGGTTTTGCTTCTTGTCGACTATTAATTATACTGAGATCTTTTTTCTATTTCTCTTCCGTCCGTTGAATCTGTTGCAGCTTATAAGCTTTGAAATTGACTAAATTAGACTGTCGAAACATAAGTGAATTGAACTGTATCAACCTGAACAATATAAGATGATCAACACAATGTTGCAGTAGACTTGATTAAAATCTAATTTGGTACCCCAGCAAGGTGTCAGCGTTTCCTAAGAATAACACAACAAGTGTTTTATTCATTTTTCTTATCACGGAGAGCTTGATGGCACATCAGGTGGCCCCTGCCTCCAGCAGTAGACTGATTAGACTGAAGAGGGTGTGACAACACCACGTACATCTCGTAAACTACATAGAAACGCCGATCGAATAGTACACGAACTGTCAAATAATATCACAGCAACTGTTCTGTACACCGTATTCAGCTGTTATTAAACCCCGCGCGTGTCTAGCCGTGTCCATAGCTCTCTATCGCTCGGCTCATGGTGCCGCCATACACTTGTACATAAGCGCAAATCTCAGAGAAAACCTGCCTGCCTACCTGCCTACGTGACCAGGTGCTGGCCTCTTGCTTCACTCCGTTATGTTCTCCAGGTACCACGATCCATCGCCTTAGCTTCCGCCGCTTTCTTTAAGAAAGTCTGAGATCTTTGCTTTAAAGGACAAGGAAAGTAATTTCAGTTTTGGTGCCTTTCAACCCAAAATCCTGTTTGCAAAAGGTGATTCATTGGTTTATACCCGTCTCGCACACATTGGGGATATTTGACCCAAATCCATGTTCACGTTTGATGACTGCCTATTCCACCAGGAGGGTCAGGTGTCATCTGTATAAGGTATGGGCAAGTGATGAGGTAGTACACAATTAAGGCATACCACCGAGAATTTGACAACCCCATAACCCATGGAATACTACACAAGAGGTGGTAAGACCAGATTCTTTTGGTGATTTTAATCCTTCTAATCAGAAAGACAAACTTTACAATTCAGCGTATCATACCATACACCATTAGCCTAGCTACGAATCTGAAGACAGCCATTAATGATTTCCCGTCCCATGAAATAGATGCGCATACGTCTGGTGTCTCCCTTATCAAGGCCGCCTTGCTGATGGTAGGCATTAAGGCGTGAGACATGCGCAGTTTCAGCAATCATAGAGGCCACTGAACCTCTCTCATCTAGTCACGTAACGCTTGTTGAACCGTCAAGTGATGAAAACTGTTCCCCTCGCTAAAAGGGTACTGACAGGCCGGCCCACGCCCCCTTCAAATCCGATGTGCATGGTACATTCATCCTGTTATCACTGAGCATGGGAAAATCCTTGCAAAAGAGAGTTTCTTTGTCCCGTATGCAAGTACAACACAACACTTTAGAATGGGTTGGTAAAGCACCGTTACATGTAAACCATGAAATTCATGAATCAGTTTGTGAAAGATAAAGAAAGCGGAATCTCAACCATGAAAAATAATGTTCTTCTGACACAACACTTCATGAAAGAACATTTTCCTGGTCGACGTTTTGGCAACTCTTGAGTGACTGAATGGACTCTAATTGGATGCGTCATTCCCAGTCATGAACCACTCGAAGGGATTGGCTTTCAGAAAACGGGTACCAATCAAAATAGGGAAACGATTCATCCTTCAACTTCTGGTTGGGGAGTAGTTGCCTTAAAACATCATCGTGCAAAACTACATTGATGTCAGGTTATGATTTCCTACAATGCATCACATTTGTTGCGAGAAAACAGGTAGGTTTCATCCAAAATCCATTCCCTACGTTACGGCGTGGTCACAGTCGCCGTAGGTCGTCCTACGATTTTGATACCGGAGAATTTTTAAGTGGGCTGTGACAGAACCAACTGTCGGAAATGATCTAAGGCGTAATTATAACAAGACAGCTGAATTTTGCAGCACATATGCATGACTATCATAAGAATGCCCCCGATTTGCGATCATCGTACGACGATCGCACGACGTGTGGATCCGGACGTACTTTCTGTTACAGATGCCGTACGTTTGATGTTTTTGTCACCATGAAAATTAGCGACCAGACCAGTGATGTTTATCAGAGAATCGCAGTGAAAAAATCACGATCCTTTCACAGCGGACACGTTTCAATAAAACGTCAGTTTGTAATCAAATTTGTTCTAGCAAGGACTTAATGTCCTTGGTTCTAGAGAGTTATAAAGCTCGGGAACAGAGGAACTCTTGCCTGTTGGACCTCACGCAAATGACCACGTGGCCTTTTAAATCTACATTTGCAGATTGCTAGACCCACTTAGCCTTGAAGCTGGAGCATCGGGTCGACAGAGCACCCTTCTTTAGCACCATACTGTAGTGATTCGTAATACTAAAGCGGCTATCTACGAGAGTGATGTTCACCTTAGACAGGGATTCTAATCAATCCACTGACAGAGAAAGAGAGTAATCGCCGCATCAGTGTCCGGAGTGCGCGGAGTCAGAAGCCCGTGTGTGCCGCACATCCAGCCCTCACACTGACGAACATTGTAGTCCAGTACCGTAGGACGGGTCAGCCGTCTTGTCTTTCTTTTGCTCTGCTTGTTCTACTCCATAAATTTACTTGCTATGGCCTAAACTCACGGTAAACGTTGAACCATGATGGTCTCTAACAGACTCCGTGGGTAGCTGGAAAAATGACAGAAATCGATTAAATAGGTTGAATAATTTGCCATAACAGTTACCAATTTTTTCCAACGGAATGAATTTTATCCCTATTTTGGCAATTCGTCATAGAGGTCTGGTAGAGACTAGATCATGACCTTATTGCTTGCATAACAATTCTGTTGGGAAAACGAACTTATGTCGTGCAGTAACTGTAGCGCAATTTGACAACTTTCAGACACTAGACTGATCTCACAATCAACTTGATGTGTACATTTCATTAGTGGGGTCGTGTGGCGCAGTGGGGTCGTGTGGCGCAGCGGTATCGCGTTCGGCTCAGGGCCAAGAGGTCCCGGGTTCAATCCCCACCCATGTCACCGATCTTGTGCCCTTGGGAAAGGCACTTTACACGACTTTCCCCACTTCACTCAGGTGTAAATGAGTACCTAGCTTCGGTTAGGGACGTCCCTCGGATAGGACGTTAAATGGAGGTCCCGTGTTTGGGGAGAGCCACACCCCACGCACGTTAAAGAACCCACCATACTTATCGAAAAGAGTAGGGATCCTTCCCGGTGTGAGTGGTTCAAACCTTACTGTCCGGTCTCAGGTTTGACATCTTGTAGAGGTGATAGTCACCTGTTATGTCAATCCTTCCACAAATGTAGTAAATCGTCATAAATAAATAAATAAATAAATACATTGCTGTGGAAAATTCCGACAAACACCCACCCCTAACCGACAACGCGCCTGTGCGTAGGCAAATTATCAAATCGAAAATCAGAATTTGTTCTAAAACCTGCTGTGCCACCCTCGCATCCCCTACAGAGCGTTAATTAATGATCGTTGATCAATAGTAGAGCTTCTTGAAAGAACCTCACATGGCATGACATCCACACGCAAACAAAAGGGCAGGTGTCTCTGACGCCAGATTTCACAAGTCGTGACAAGCACACCTCACTTCCCAGCAAGTAGATATTTATCATATTCAAGGTGCAATTATTTATGGATGACATGCGTTTCGTAACAGGTCGTTGTCATTGGAAAAGGTCGCCGACCGGTCGATGTCATATCCGAGCGCATCAGAACCTTTTTGAGGGGCAAAAGCGTATAAAAAAGCGTTTTTTTAGTATAGTTCATGTATCTACCCTTGTTGTTTATTCTCTGTCATACATTGTACCAGTTAGAGTTGTAGAGCAATAAATTTGATTGATTTTAATTATAAAAGGCGACATTTCAACTGCAAATTTACAACAGTATCGTGAAAAGAAAGTAGTAAAGAAATTAAATCAAATTAAAAAAAATCGGGTATTCAAGTTCGAACCCTAAGATTTTCGCCAGCCATGATTTCAAAAAAAAGAAAGAAATTTCGTTCCCCTCTCGATGTAGAAATGACGCTGGAGTGCTAGCCTTGAATCTAGTTGTAGAAGTGAAACTAGTTTAGTAGTTGTAAAAGTGCCGTCACTAGTGTGGTAGCCTTGAGTGTAGTTGTAGTGATACTGGGCTACTTTCTGCACAATTGAATGGAAAAAAATCAACTTGTTGGCTGTAATACCGCGTTTTCTTCCTTCAATTCTTGTTACAGCAATTTTGGTATCTATTTTGAAAATTTAGCCATCTTGTCTTTTCTTTTGTATACTTTGTTATTTTTTCGTGCTCTCGCATTAGATTTGGAGGCTGCAGTGATGTCATCAATAAACTTACTTGCTGTGGCCCAAGAAGAAAGGAATTGTTCCTATTGGTGATCGGGAAATGCAAAAACATTTTTTCCCCAGGCACCTCCTGTCCCCAGGCACTTCCTGCCTTTACCGGTATGTATCTCAGCAGAAGGTATTTTTGATTATAGGCAACTCGTACGTATATAATCGTAAATCAATTACAACGCTCTCGTTACTGTCTCTGTTGTAGCCGATACTCTTTTGACGCCGAGAGGAAAAATGTGCATTTGGCGCTTCCTTTCTTTGTAATTTTCATAAAATCAGTTCCTGGACTAGTTCCGTCACTCACTAACCTACTCACAATCTCTCCCTTCCAGGGGATATTCCCTGTGGGCAAAAGTTGGATAGTGTCCGCAAATAGATACAGGTGGCTTGGAGATTAGGATATTCCCAGCCCCGGCCTCCGGTCTGTCAGCAGGAGAGCAATTTAATCAGGCTACTCGTAGCCTCCTTCGCAGACTTGTGGGCGGCGTTAATTTTTTTCGGCGAGCGCGACGGTTTTGCAGCCGAGGGAGTTTGCCGGGGAGAGAAGGTTTCGCCGCTAGAAGTTGTAGCTCACCGGGCAACTGGGCGTGAACACCTCCTATAACTAGTGGTGTTTATTGCGGGAAGGTCGCACATCCATGCCAAACGGTAATAAGTGTTTTTTAATTAGGCTTTTTAGTCGCCGAGTGCCAGCAGACTTGTTGAGCGGCGAAACCTTCTCTCTCCCCGGCAAACTGCCTCGGCTGCAAAACCGTCCCACTCGCCGAAAAAAATTAACGCCGCCCACAAGTCGGTGTGGGGTCGGTGGCGCAGCGGTAGCGCGTTCGACTCAGGGCCAAGAGGTCCCGGGTTCGATCCCCACCCATGTCACCGATCTTGTGCCCTTGCGAAAGGTACTTTACACGACTTTCCTCACTTCACCCAGGTGTAAATGAGTACCTAGCTTCGGTTAGGGACGTCCCTCGGACAGGACGTAAAATGGAGGTCCCGTGTTTGGGGAGAGCCACACCCCACGCACGCAAGGACGTAAAAGAACCCATCACACCTTTCGCAAAAGAGTAGGGGCATGCCCCGGTGTGCGATGATCCAAAGTCTACAGCTCAATTCTACAGTGTAGCAGAATCATCAGTACGTTGATGTTGGCTACCTTAACCCCAAAGACAAGACAAGACAAGTCTGCGAAGGAGGCTAGGCTACTCGCGTGTGCTGCCACTAGTCAAGCGTTAGCAGATAAATTCGCTCTACTTACAACAATCGATAAGAATTAAATAATGTCGCTCAACACATCTAATTTGAAGCCTATACCTTATATCAAAGTAACTTCATTGGGAAAGGCCCAAATCAAAGGATATATTTCAAATAAATCATATTTCTGATAGGAGAAGGGGATTAAGTCCCGCCTGGTTATTCAACTACAGAATTCTAGTCATGGTGGCAGTTTCGGGAAGTACGAAAAATAAATCCAAGCAACCTCAGCTCATGTTTGATGGTCTATGTAGCGAAGTCTGTCTGCGACCCATCTGTATACATCATGGTAGACGCTAGGTCAACATTTAGCATCTGGTTTTGTGACGCGCACAGAACTGTCCAGGAAATGGGAAGGGTCACTTTAAGCTGCCGGTATGGACTGCTTGAAAATCCACGGGACGTCACCGCTACCGCTACCGACGTAAAGCACTATGCCAGTACATGTACATGCCAGTGATGTTACTTATCTTTACATCAAAAGAGGGGCATTCGGGACTTCTGATCGGTAAACGTTGGCAAATTGCACACCTCAATAGTACATGTATTTTGGCCAAATCCGATTTCTGCTCAACACTGGTAATGGTATGGCACGGTCTTGGTGTCACGTAGACCATAGTAAATATGGTATATGTGCCACCAAGACTCTACCAGACCAAGAAGTGAGTAATACTATGTAGTTGCCTTCTGTCAGCATGGTTATAGCTGAACCGATCAAACGTCCATCTATATATTTCTGTAAATAACATCAAGTATTTGAAACTAGTGCAAAGGGACAGAAAACTCTTTGTTGCTATGTAGGTTACACGATCCACTTACTACAGCCGATAAGGATCCTTTCTTCGGGAGTAATCTGCAGTCAAAGAAGACATTATCATTGTAATGAAGCTTGTATGCAATGCCATTTAGATGCGTGGAAACATAATTGGATAAAGGATTGAAATGTTATTCGTCCAGGGAATACGTGCAAGGACGCAGAGCTAGAACGAACACGGGCAGCAGTCACCTTGCATCACATGTATCACCAGAACAACCGTAAGCGGCTGTCGGGAAATACGACCCAATAAACGTTGGTCGTGTAACGACTGTTTTACCCATTTAAATTCCATTTGCTTCGTTTTATTAACGACCAAGTAACCCTAAATCCTAATTACTGGGTCACTAAGTTTACATCTCAATTATTGATCTTCTGTATGTTGTTTTGACATAGGCTGTCGAAGCTAATACGTCGAAAGAATCCAGTGGTCTTTCATTTCCCCCATTCGGTAACTTTCACTTCGATTCCAACTCCTTAACTTTAGTCTTTCATCAGAATCTTCAAAGATTCTATGAACACTCAACATCGATCTGACTGAAATGGAAATACGCATTGTTGCAAATTGATGCTTTTACGGCTGGGATGAGTGTTTTAGTTTTGCGTAACCATTAGAACAGCTGCCAATGCGTGTGAAAATTCAGCTTTACCACAAAAGTTCAACTTAAAATCTTTCCATTCTTCACTCTTCTATCCATTGGGTTATCTCCTGTCTATCAGTCTTATATTTTATACCAAATACGGCACAGTATGTTGAGTTATGCCCATCTACTTTGTGTCTTAACTTGTGTTGATGAGAGAAGAAAATGGGAGAAAAAATGTAGGTCGTTTTTTTTAAAGTCTTCGGATGACTAACAGACAGTGCATGTTCCTCGCCATAACGTTAGCATACATGTACATGTAATGTGACAGGCATTGTTGTATGACCAATTCTTATCACTGTGGGATATCTTTCAACACATGTCTGAACATTGTGATATCTGTACCGTAGGTAGGATCTGGTTTTTAGACGGCGCTGTGACCTTTTGATAAAGGTCCTCAAGGCTGTTGAGGATGTCAAGGCCGATGATGCGCATGTCATGTTTGTGTCCTGTGAGATAAAACGGCCATATTGCCGTCCTTCCCAAACCAATCACCAGTCTGTGCTGCAAGTGTTTGGGTGGGGTTTAAATAAACAGATGTCCGTGCTGTATCACGAATGGACATAAGACTAAATGCAGTCAAACCTGCCAACCAAACACCTGACGGAGCCAACCACCTCCAGTCCCGTCCAATTTTTCGACAGCTTGAAGACCCCCTGCTAAGCAACCCTCTTACCTAAAGCTAAATGACCTACATTGTATATGATATTTCCCCCTCGCTATGTTGATGGCCGAGACGTTAGGCTATCTGACACGGGGTTGAGAAGTCACGTGTTCGATTTCTGGTGAAACTGACTACCCGACTTGGGGAGGATAAAGGTGTACGTGATGGAAGGAGGATAAGCTTACCAATGCAGTGTCCACTTCCTATGGGACTGTTACCTTAGTCTGGTGTCCAAACCTACTTTAGCTGTCCGAAAGAGACTCGATCTGCAGATCCCATAACCTTGACGGTCGTATGGGCATCATGACAGCCAGCAGCATGTCTGGACTTGCCACGATGATTCTTCAGGCTTATAATCTTGGCGGCGCCTACATTTATCTCCTCTCCAAGATTTTTGGCTGATACAGACGGGGTTCGCCAGGCCTCCGTCCGGGTGATTTGTAGTGAATCACCAACTCCCAGACAGTAGAATTTGTACCATCGCACACCGGGGCATGCCCCTACTCTTTTTCGAAAGGTGTGGTGGGTTCTTTTACGTGCTCGAGGTGTGGCTCTCCCCAAACACGGGACGTCCATTTTACGTCCTGTCCGAGGGACGTCCCTAACTGAAGCTACATGTAGGTACTCATTTACACCTGAGTGAAGTGAGGAAAGTCGTGTAAAGTGCCTTTTCCAAGGGCACAAGATCGGTGACATGGGTGGGGATCGAACCCGGGACCTCTTGATCGAATCCGGGACCTCTTGGCCCTGAGCCGAACGCGCTACCGCTGCGCCACACGACCCCAAATAGCTATTACCTTTACCTAAAACTACATAGTTACACATTTACCTTGAAGTTCATAAAAGTTAACAAAAAGTCATAGCCAGTCTCTGTCAAAACACTGAAAGTCTGCACTGGTAGTTATAGAGGCCGGACGCTTCTAGCGTTTGCTTCCCGAGAAAAGTGCCTTTCCCATCTCCATTTAATGAAAGTCTGGATCTCATTCCTGGTTTGCGGGGTCAGTACAGATATCACTTATCGATTATATATAATTAGGCAGAAACAGAACCACAACTGATTTGACCAACATAATGGCTCACTTTTTCATGCAGAATGTGTTTACCTTCGAAGTTCCCAACGATAAATCTTGCGTTTCTTGTAACTGCTCAAATCCATCATCATAAAACAAGCATCTTGATATATTAGATGTCAGGGGATGGAATCATACTCCATTGTACTGCTGCAACATTAGCTTAAGGAGGCCAGACATTGTGTCGGCAGTGTCAATATTATAACCACTAGCTAGTGCGCTACTTGTTACAACTTGCGCCAGCCACATACATAAGCGTGCTCTAGGTAATGACTGTCTCAAGAGGGTAATTATCACAACTTTAACAATAAGACTGTCTACCTTGGGGCTGTCTTTGGTCTGCATTAATCGATCTGTCCATCATGGAAATTACAACTACAGGAGTAAACTATAGATCCATGTCAGTGTTAGCAGCCATGAAGTGCTCCACTGCTTACTGTTATTTTCTTACAGGTGGTCTTAATAGTTGACATCCATTGACATTATGACACACCTAACAATTGGACTGACACATAAATGGTGAAATAATTGGCGAGTGGCGATAAAAAAAGTACTATTCCATGCCTAATGCACTCTAAGATGAATACTTAAGAGCAAAGAAGCTTGCTTAAGAAAATAACAGCATCGAAAGAAGAGCACCACTAGCATACAATGTTTTCTGTATATTTCATCATAAAACAATAACAATTCAACGAAATTGCATTTATTTCACTTTACCACTAGAATAAAGGTGCACATACACCAGTACGTAGACTATGTCACGAATAATGACAGCACAAAAAGGGGTAATATTTTTTTCACTAAGTTGGAACATATGGAATGAGGAAAAAAAGCAAACTATTGTTAATGTAGCTAGGTTGTAAATGTACCTTAAAGTTTTTTCTTGCAGACTTCACCTTGACATAGCAAGAAATGAAGGAAAAGAATATGAAGTAGGAAGGCACGTGTGAAACTTACCAACTTCAACACTGCACCATATATACGCAGGTTAGTTACAAATGTACAATTCCACATGTAGAGCAACAGAAACAGTTGCAATGAAGCTTTTAATAATAAACATCAGACACATTTTCTAAACAGAATGTCATCACTGTCACAAGCATTATGTACATGTCAACGTGAACATTAATCTCAAGAGTCTCATATTGGCTGGTGTGGTCACATGGTACAGACAAGAAACACATAGCTAACAGAAATCCGTGGAAAAAAATCTTCTTTTTGTCTTTTTTCAGATGCCATCCTTACCTTTCTATCCGCCTACTTATGGAGAACCTTATTACTGATTCAGCAATTGTGTGGGAGTAATATCTATACAATGGATAAAGGGAAAGTACAGGTAAACAGGATGTTCGTTTACAACAATGTATTCATCATATTTACTGCGGGCCCAAATACACTTTCGTTGTCACTCTAAAGAAAACATATGAATGGTCATTCTGTACAATGTACACTGCCTTTCACAGTGTTCTACCAGTGTACCACTTTGAATCCCAGTAACCATAGGAATTTTCCTTTCTGTTGAAATGATCCGTAGCCAGCCTGTGTTTTCTAGACCTGTCATTACCAGTACCAAGCACCGCAATACCTGCAGTTTGAGAGCTGCTCCACTCATTTCCTGTCTAGCATGGGAGCTTCAGCCGATCAATTGACCCAGCAGGATATTTTTAATGAATGCCGCTGTACTAGCTGTCTGCAGGTTGGGGCCACTTTCCATAACGAACAGTATTTACAATTTTCCCCACCTCTTTGTTCATCATAGGACAGACTTTGGGTTGGTGTTGTCACTAAGCACATACATTGTACATGTAGTGGTATGTGAATCTACATGATCTGGTATGTGAATCTACAGCACCTGTATTTACATGTAAATGTTAGTACAGCAACTATGTCCCTGGAATCATTAGTACACCACTTCTTTGCTTCACATGTAAGCACTGATCACACTAAGTCATTCTGTATTTCAACATCCACTACATGTACATATACAATTAATACCCTGCAATATCTACATTTTGCTACACAATAAAAGTGGAAAACTTCTGCAACAATCTATACGATTTACTTGTAATGTACATAGCCATTTGCCACTTGCCTACTCATCTGTTGAACAGACATTTAAACATTACTAGCAGCATAAAACATCTAGACTAAGTGCATATAAACACATCCACGAGTCTCTAAAAATTCTCTAAATGTTCTGTTGCATCAGGTGAACATGTTTATATCATAACCTTACAAAAACTCTACATTAAAACCATCTATTTATCAATAGAAAATTAGCATAATTGGCAAAGAGATACAATTATGTATTCTTGAACAAACCCTGAACAATAACTGCCTAAATACACAATCATATATATTGTGAGGGGCTGCTCACAATGGTTAGATGTCAGAGCAACACTTCCTAACACACTTTAATTTGTATGCATTGATGTATTCTCAGGGTCATCCTTGAAAAAGAGTCAATTGGAAGCTCCTTCCCTGCTACTAAGGTAGACATGTCAGACAAAAGATTGATTCCATAGAGCCATTATGCTTTGGAACACTCTACCTCCCAATGTTCGCACAGCTCCTACCATTATCTCTTTCAAAACGAAAATCCGGACCTCACTTGGAGATCCGTATATAGTGTTTGCTGACCCTGACCTCCAAATGTAAATGTAATTGTATTTTAGTAGTGTTCCTTAGATAAGCTTTTGCTGCTATGTACAGATGATATTGTGTATGTAATTGAGTTGATGACTGATTTTAATGTCCTGTCCATAGATTATGTAGCTTCTTGTCCTTGTCTCCAGGGCCAGCCCTTTAATAAAAAAGTCTTCTGACTAGTTGGGCGACCCTGGCTGTATGTACAGCTGAACTAATAAATGAAATAAACAAAAGATTGATCTTAGAGTCAAATATCACCGATTTACAGGTACAACAAGGTCACTCTTGACACCAGGAAGGGATAAATCAGAAGGCATAGGAAACGCTAAATCCTCATTGTTTCACATTTAAGTTACTTGCAGCAGTTGTGAACTATTTTGAGAGCGAGATGTTACATGTTACATGGGATGGGTTGTCATACTGTGTGCCAGGATTCATGTACATGTACTACCAACATTTAGATTTTCTCCTTAAAGTTTGTTGATGAAGGTGAGACATCCAAGTACAACATTACGCAATACAAATTAAAATAAATCAAGCAACTGGATAAATTTTGCTGAGAATTCAGATGTTTCAGATAGCATCTGCTATCAATTCTCAGTTACTGACGAAAGATAGCAGATGCCATCTGAAACCTCTGGCTCCTCAGGGAATTTATCCAGTTGCTTGATTTACTTGTGTCACATATTTCCCTTAAGGTTTTTTTTTTCTTCCAATTTCGTCCTTGCCCTTCCATTCGCCTACTTATGGAGAACCATATTATTGATTCTCAGCCCCAAGAGAAAACTTGAGTACTATACAGAGGGCAACAACCAGAAATTCCAAGAACTTGTTTCTGAAATGTCAAGGAATAGGGCAGATAGAAGGGTGTTTTTACATCAGTAATTCTGTTGAATGAAAATTTGTGAAAAATCTGCTGAGGACACAGTAATTAATTGCATGTTATCTGCTGCGGACACAATAATCGCAATGTGTAATTTTTGTTGACTGATACAGTTACAAGTGGTTTGAGCAGGAAAACAAGGCTGTGACATTTGATCTCATAGTAAAATTGCTGAAAAATACATGCTGACAGCAATATGGACTGACGTCATTAGGTTGGCAGCATTTCTTGCAAAGGTTTCATCCTACTTCAGCAGTACTTTGAGAGTCTGGGTAAACTCATGCTGGAAATGTCAACATGAATCAATATTGGTGAGTCTGGCCAAAAGAGGTCTTAAAGAGGCCTAACCTTTCAGTAACCCCAATGAAAAGTCACCTGAAAATCAATTTGAGTTTCTCATTAATAAATAAAATCAAACATGTAAAGCAATCTACATGTAGAAACATTCTGTACCATGTACATTTTGTACATGTACATGTACATTGTAGTAAGTAAAATTACATTGATATTGTAGGTTAGGTTTTCCTCCTGAAAACTTTCCATACTTCACTTGAATCCTTATCGGTAACATTTCACCTTACACTGACATGTACTGAGATCCTGTACCAAAACAAACACATGTAACAGTTAGGTTTAGTCTGACTGCTGAGCAGTTCTTATCCTGGAGGATGTCTAGGAGCTCAGAGAGAAATACAATACATGATTGTGTAGACCTCTAATGAATGTACTAGAATGTACTAGACACTGATTTTTGTGCGGAAAATGTTTCAAACACTAGAAAGGCCGACATTTGCTCCGGAGCAAATACAGCATATTTCAGCCATTTCCTTCCCATGTTTAAGTCCCATTTTACATAATTTGAAAGCAGTGTATGCCAGCAAGGTGAATGGCATTCTGTTTGCATGTGTCCAAGGATCCCCTGTACGAAATATCAGCCGAGGTTATTTGGTTTTAATATAATATAATAATTTTAAAATGGTGTATGCTAAACTTTTGAACAATGTTCTGTGGGCATGTGTTTAGGAACCCCCATAGCAAATCCCAGGTTATTTGGTTTTAATATCAGGACACAGGAGCCAAAAATGTACATTTTTTTGCTGAAAATAGCAAAAACGACCTATTTTACACAATTTTCAAGGGGTGTATGTCAAAAGTGTGATTGATGTTCTGTGGGCATATGTCCAAGGTATCTGTATACCAAATTTCTGGTCATTCGGATTTAATACCAGGGCACAGGAGCCAAAAGTATACATTTTTTGTCTGAAAATAGCAAAAAAGTCCCATTTTACACAAGTTGAAGCGGTGCATGCCAACAGTGTGAATAACGTTCTTTGGGCGTGTGCCCAATGATCCCCCATACCAAATTCCAGGTCATTTGGTTTTACTATCAGGACACAGGAGCCCATAATGTACATTTTTTGTCTGAAAATAGCAAAAAAGTCCCATTTTTATAATTTTAAAGTAGCATTTGATAAAAGTGTGATTTATGGTCTGTGGGCATGTGCCCAAGGCACCTCCATACCAAATTTCAGATCATTTGGTTTTGTTATTCGGACACAGGAGCCAAAAATGTACATTTTTTGTCCAAAAATAGCCAAAAAGCCATATTTTACATAACTTCAAAGTGGTGCATGTGAAGAGCGTGAATGACTTTCTGTGGACATGTGTCCAAGGATCCCCCATGCCAAATTCCAAGTCATTTGGTTTTAATATTAGGGCATAGGAACCAAAAATGTACATTTTTTGTCAAAAAATAGCGAAAAAGCCCTATTTTACACAATTTCAAAGTGGTGTATGTCAAAAACGTGAATGACTTTCAGTGGACAGATGTCCAAGGTATCTCCATACCAAATTTCGTATCATTCAGATGTAGTACCAGGGCTTCAGATCCCCAAATGTACATTTATTGCCTGAAAATGACCAAAAAAAACAAATAAAACATTTTTTAAAGCCTGTATCAAAAAAATGAAAAAAACGTCTGGGGGTATTTGGTTACTCTACCTCCATGCCAAATTTCAGGTCATTTGGCTGAAAAATGACGGAGTTGAATCCATTTAAAGAAATGACAGGAGAAGGAGGAGAAGAAGAAGATACATGAGAGAACACAATATATTTCATCCATACCATTGGTATGGCTGAAATATAATAAAATGCACTAGAGGAAGCTTTTTCAAAAAGTCACCATGTTCGTATGAATACCTTTTTTTACAGGGCACAGACCATGTAGTTTCTTGTTGGAAACACTGTTGAAAGACGTTAGGGAAACTAATCTGCTCAACATACAATACAAGTGTGTGCAATTCAGCCTCAAAGGTCAGAAAGTTAAAAGTACTCTGATTTCAATGAAGTATATCAGAACATTGATGGTCCGGATGAAACCAGAGATGATTTCTGTTCCTAGGTAAGATTACACTGCAGCATTGTGACACTGCAGCTGCTGTTTCAGACAGGCCTAATTAAAATGTAGCTGATGGGATTGCGCTGAAAATATCCCTGTAATCAGGTTGTCAATCATCACACACAGAACCTTTATTAGCTTTCAGACAGATGTGATATCATCATCTTCAATGTGTTACCATATGCTGCATCAAATTAAGGAGCTTCAAGTAAAGTACATCACTGTCTTGATTGCTGGATTATGCATAATTTATCAAAGCAATGATGGTGTCACACAGCTAGACGCACCAAAAGGCTTGAAATAAAGTTGTCTGAAACACTTAAAAATGATAAATGAATAAAGGTGTAAACAATTAAAAGTTTAATGGCTTCCAAAACAGATGTACTGGAACCAAACTATGCATGGAGCTTACCAATTAAAGCTTGAACTTTGATTGTCGTTTCTAATCCATGGCAAACACATACATGTACATTCACTGAATAAATCAAAGTTCTGGATTACCTTACAGCCATAATACTCTATACATGGACTAAATTTTAATTGGTCTACTAGTCATTCTCCAGAAACTCTTCTGAGACTTCTTTCAGGAGACAATGCGCTTGGAGAAGGCATACATGAGTTGCAGGTAAACAGCCTGTTATGTCTCTTTTAACAAGCAGCTAGAACTGAATATTGGTTTGAATTAGCACAGCTAGGCCGAGGCCAAATACTGAGGGACTCGTGCTGTTTGAAGGAAGCAGGAAGCTGTCTAGACTCAACTCATTTTGTAAAGGACAGCATCAGTAAATTTTGAAATCAAATAGAGCAACAGTGTAGTTCCTGTTGCTAGGCTTCTAATGAACACAAACACACATACACTAATCTCAGCCTTCTAAATTTTCAATCGCATTCTTCCCATGCATACATTCATACATTACCTGCAGATAAAGCATAATTATATTCTACAAACCTCTTCACATTCTTCCCATACGTGCATTTTGGCTCAGATAAAGCGTAATTATAAACCTCTACAATATCTATTTGAGGGTGTACAATATACATGACATAGATGCCTGTTGCATTCTATGGATGAAGGATACTTCAATAGTAGACTATGATGTAAGATTATACTGGGATAGGACATACATGTAGCAATGAGCAGGGCTGATCCATGACAGGGTCACAAAGTTGTGATGCCTTTCACTGCTAGTTCCTCTTTCACCCTTCTCAAATAGTCAGGATCTGGATAGCCATGGCTGCAAAAAACATGGACACAGTGTCACTTTTAAGAAAAGTGAATCTTGAAACTTTCACGGTGGTTCAATTTTCACATTTTTTGCAGTGACCACTCCATCACAAATATGCATTTCATTGTACATGTATAGTGTACTATAGATTTGGTTCAACTTCCACTTGCAAATTCAAAATACTGTCCCAACCTCTTTTCCCTCCTACCATGAAATAAAAACCCCGCAAAAGTGAAAGTAAGAGCAGTTTTCATTTTATCTTTAATGAAATTTGTGCTATACAGCTGACGTTCCTGCGATATAACACTATATCATCTCTTAGAAGACTTATTTAACGAGAGCAAGTAGGTGTGCTGAAAATCTGCTGGGCACCTGGGCTTACAACAACACAATCATACTTGTGGAAGTGTGTTACACAAACTCTTGCTGTCAGGGCTTCTAGAAGCATGATGTAGACAGGCTGAATGCATGTATGCAGCTCAAGCTTTTATCTTTCCACCCACGGGCCACAGACAATTATATTTAGGAACAAATGGAATCGTGATAGTCTCCCCAAAATTTTGAAACAACACATCAATAACATATCAAATTTGATTGTGACTGGTTGGGACACTGAGCTACGGCAGAGGCTATTTCTGCAAACCACACAAAAGAAAAGATAACAATAGCTTGGTGAGACGTATGTGTGTTATTGAGATAAACCTTATCACCACCCCAAAATAAAACTGAATATTGATTTGACTGAAACTGGGTCACACAGTTTTGTGGAAATGCTATGTTTGTTTAATACTACATTGCCATGCCAATATCCTGGGTTTTGAAGTAAAAATTAAGCAAGAGGACAATATGATTAAAGCTGGGATTAAATTTGGAAGTTGACTATGCACTTTTCTGTCAAACTCTATTTTGCTGTTGTTCATTCGAATTCGGTTTTGCATTATTTTTTCTAAGTCTGAGAACAAACATTTAAAAGTGGTGTGGCCTATCAAGAAAACTGTCCCAATTTTTTTGTCTTTATATTTCCTGAAGGAAAGATATATCCTATGAAAACAACATGAAATACAATGTGGGGTAAATATTTTATCTTGTTTTGGTATCATCATGCTACTTGCAATTGGGCAGCCAATTAGGCCACACCGACTTAATTTTATGGATGACATCTGCGCGCGCATTGATTTTCGCCTGTTCTCCAAAAAAAAAAAATCATGTCTTTCGAGGCTACAGACTGCCGACTCATAAATGCCGCAAAAGGGCGGCTTATCGTAAAACGAAGGAGGAAGCTGTGAAGGAGGATGAGACCTGAACAAGACTATCTACATCTACCTCCTGCAAATAAAAACTTGTTTGTTTGATGCAGTCACTTTGTCCTGTGCTTCAATTCGCAATACCTGCTTTGAATTCCTGTGGTTAAGCAGCATTTTTTTTTTGCTGGATTTTTTTTTTTCGCCCTCTCGCATTAGTTTTGTGGTCCCCAGAGGATGTCATCCATAAAATTAAATCAGTGTGGCCTTATGTCAGAATCCTAATGAAATTATTTTTCTAGAAGGAGAGGCTCCTTGTTTACTCACATTGAATAGGAAGGAAGGCCACGGTTACATGTGGTTTCCTGTTAACGCTACAATGTACATGCAGCATAACATTTTTTTCACATTGGCCCACAAGTTTAGCCCAGGGCGAAACGTCGGCTGAATAAAACACTTGGTTGTGTAGAAAGAGTCTCTTTATTCAAAAAGGCTTTCCTTTTCAAAGAGCGGAAATTACCAGAGGCACTGGAAATGTAATATTGGATAAAAAAGAACTACAAAAGGGATGACGTATATGGAAATGAATCTATGACCCCGTTTCCATTTAAAAAAAATTAAACCAGCACTGAATCTTTTTAATTATTGCTATGATTGTTGCTATGAATAATGATTTGTTACAATTTGAATTATTGTTATGATCATTGTTATGATCAATGGCTGGTTATGACCTGAATTATGATTATTGAAATGATCGAGGATTTGCTATGATCTGAATTATCATGATAATAATCATTATGATCAATGATTTGTTATGATTTAAATAATTGTTATGGTTATTTATCAATGATTTGCTATTATCTAAATTATTATCATTATGATTATTATGATCAATGATTTATGATTTAGGTAATTGTTATGATTATTTATCAATGATTTGCTATGATTTAAATTATTATTATTATTATTATGATCAATGATTTGTTATGATTTAAGTAATTGTTATGATTATTGTTATAATCAATGATTTGTTATGATTTGAATTATTGTGTAAGGGATGGTCCACTGTATAATATGAATAAAGAAATAAAATAATAATATGAATAAAGAAATAAAATAAACTAGAGTTCCACGAGATCCTCATTTGCATGAATTACATCAGTTGATCATATTCTCGTCCAAATGGCAGTGTTATCGTAACAAAGAAGGCCATTCTAGCATTTCCTCATAAATTATGCAAATGAGGTCCTGATTTGAATAAGTTATGTTGAATGATGTTCACCTCTAGTCAACTTCGAAATGCGCAAGTATAAAATTGCCAGCATCAACCACTATGGAATTACAGTATTTTCTCATTAATTATGCAAATTAGGTCTTCATTTACATGATTAATATATGGCAATGTTCCTGTCATTCTTAATTACACATGTCACAAGGTAGAATAGTCCTATCATGGAAGATAGGTGAATTATAGAATTCCCTCATTAACTATGTAAATTAGATCCTAATTTGCATAATTGTAATTTAATTTTGTCAAGCATCACTTAAGCTACCTACATACTAAATATCAAGACGATCCGTCAACCGGTTCTTGAGTTATCCTACTTTAAACATTTTCATACAAACGCTCCTGCAGTTCCAGGGCAAGCTGCTAGGGGGCCCAAACTTACGTCACTTCTTGTCGAGCACAAGAGCTACCTACCATCCAAAAATCATGACCCTAGCATGTCCAGATCACGAGATATCCAAACCGGAAGTTCCGCTGCAGTACCATAACAAGCCACCAGGGGGCCCAAAATCTAATCATGTTGAGCTCTCATCAAGACCTATCCACCTACCAAATATGAAGACAATCCATTTAAGCCTTCTCGAGTTATGCTGTTGACAGACAGACAGACAGACAGACAGACACACAGCCACGAAAACATAACCTTCTTGGCGAAGGTAAAAATAAAAAAGGCTTTCCTCCGTGAATAGTTTCATCAGGTTGGTAAGTCACTGAATAAAGAGACTCTTTCTACACAACCAAGTGTTTTCTTCACGGATATGTTTGTTATCCGTAACTGTTTTAACAACTATTTTGTATATATCCACACCTGTACGTTTGGGACCGCATTGTAAATACAGTTCCCTAAACAGTGCATGATTGTGTACTTGTAGATATGTAAATACTTTTGGGAACGCATCTATAGCAGCGACACCTATGCTGCAGTACAATGTGAACCAGTCAGAATTGCCCTGAGGAAGGTGAGGGACGGCCACCGAAACGTCGGCTGAATAAAACACTTGGTTGTGTAGAAAGAGTCTCTTCATTCAAAAAGGCTTTCCTTTTCAAAGAGCGGAAATTACCAGAGGCACTGGAAATGTAATATTGGATAAAAAGAATTACAAAAGGGATGACGTATATGGCAATGAATCTATGACCCCATTGACATTTTAAAAAATTGAACCAGCACGGAATCTTAGCAGACATACAGCGGACACCTCTTTGAACAATCAGTCATACATGTATTTCCTGTTGTGGATTTAGCTCCCGTTGCGTGAGGGCCAATTATAGTTTGCGGGGTCTAACATGCGCTAAAAAGACACTGCCACGTGCCATTCTTCTTGAGTGTAACATTTGGAACAGGGGAAAAAACTGGTTACGGCGTGTTTTCTATATATTCATATTTGATACTATTAGACAGTCATACATGTATTTCCTGTTGTGGATTTAGCTCCCATTGCGCGAGGGCCAATAGTTTGCGGGGTCTAACATGCGCTAAAAAGACACTGCCACGTGCCATTCTTCTTGAGCGTAACATTTGGAACATGGGAAAAAACTGGTTACGACGTGTTTTCTATTCATATTTGACAGACAACATATCCATAGCATCACACAAGGTCCTTGTCTCATGTACACTGCATATTAGACCCGATCAGTTGAGGTTCTTGTATCATGTACATGTACATTTGTACGCTGCATACTAGACCCGATCGGTTTGTGTTGTTTGTGGCACATCATGTCACACCACTGAAGCAAGTCGGAAGTAAGTTCACACTCGGGGTTTTGGTCAAAATGATTCCACCACAAATGTCTCAAACCTCCTCTCTGAGGTAATTTGGCAGGGAATCGTTTTGGAGAAAATCTAATCCATTCAGAGCATTCCCATTCCAAAAATTGAATTCGTTTGGTTAAATCTGAAATGATCTGATGGTTAAACCTGTTCACATTTTTACATGTAAACGGGGTCTACAGTATGTGTGTGTTATCCATAAACCTTACTTTGTCGGGCCTCCATGTGTGTTGGTTTTGTGGTGGATGTCGTTCAAGATCACACAGTTGTCCATCCCAGTGGTGACAGACTGGCCCACCGTGAACAGCAGCTTGGCCTGGAAGGCCTTGTGCAGCAGTCTGCACACCTCTTGGCCCTCTGCAGTGTTGGGGAGGTATGCCCTGCGATGGCAGCCGTAGTAACGGCGGCCTGGGTTGGGGTGACTTGACTACACAAACGGAACAGATTTGTGAGTATTAGCATTAAACCAATTAACATTGTTGTCAGTCTTTCTAATCAATGATTTCTAAATTCAAACAATCTACAAAATGTACATGTACACATGTACACATGTATATGTACATGTATCATAGGAGGATATATTATCTTATGAGTTAATCATAAGTTACAACAAAACAACTGAAGCATATATACTACATTGTGCATGTACGTACATGCACATCACAAATGGAAAGTACATGTAATGATTATCATATTCAGTAAGTGCTGACTTGCAGTATATTGACATTTAACCTTGCTCTTTTTCTTTATGAACTTTCCGTCCCTACAGAAATGTAGCAGAATAATACGGGACCCTGCAAAGAAATCAAAAGTCAAAAGAAGGTTAAAAACACCTCCACTTCAACTATGAACATAACTTACTGTTTGTATACCATCAGGGAAGTCATACATGACAACTATAGTCCCATGCCGTTCGTAACCAGGCAGTGGGAGGTGCGGATCCGCTTTCCACTCCATGGTCCCTTCTGGCTGTGACCCCCACAGGGTGCCATACACTTCCCCGCAAATTGGACAGACTGGTTTGATCTGCATTGCACGGTCGATACAGGGAGTGCAAAACATGTGTCCGCAACTTGGAAGGGTCTTTGGGTTCATAAACGTGCTCCTACAAATGGAACAGTTCTCTGAGTCCCGACCCTTATGTACATGTGTGTCTGAGTCCCACCCCCGCTGCTGGGAGTGTCCAGAGTCAAGCCCAACGTCATCAATGTCCTCTGCCAGACTCTTAACAATAAGGCCACGCTGTTTCTTCTTGGACTGGCTCTGCTGCCGGCTTGCCCTCTCCCCGAAACTGTAACCTGACCTCACTCTCGGAGATGAGGCAGATTCCGGGTCTGTTGAAGAAGTGCCTGAATCTGAAACACGTCTTCTCGGAGAAAAGGAAGAAGGATCGGCTGTGTAGCTGCTTCCATGATGTGTTTTACTCTCAGGGACGTGGCTACTATGGGATTGGCTTTCTGGTTCAAAACTGCGATGCGAGGTTGAGTCTGAAGAGCGGCGTCTTCCATCAGTGTTTGAGGTGCATTTTGTGTTTGAGCTGCTGCTAGCTGTGGATTGTGTGTTTGTTGGTTGCTCTGAGGGGAGTGAACTCTCATGTAATGGATACAGAGTACCATATGTTGGCTCCTGACTTGGAGGATTATGCTCCACATCAGAAGGAAAGTGAATACGTGCCGCACTTGGACCCTTACTTGGGTCAGTTGAAGCCTGGGTGGTTGAAGAAAACTGTTTGTTCTCTGCGTCATTGGAGGCACTCTTTGGAGCACTGCGGAAGTCTGGCGTGACTGGTTCATGGCAGTCCTTGTGTGGACATGTGCGAAGGCGAGAGTAATACTTCACCTTACACTGCAGGCAGTACTTGTGTCCAACCTTACAGAAGGGGACTGTACGAAGCTGCTCTGTCGTGTTGCAGAGGAGACAGTTGTCCTTTGGCTTCCCACGGTCCCTCGTGCTTCTCTCATTTTGTGAGCTTGCCGTGCTTCCAGCCTTCTGACTGCGGAGTGGAGACCTTGTTCTGGAAGCTTCCTTTTCTGGGGGTTGCTTGGGAGGCCTGTCGAGGCTGCGTGATCGGACACGGGGCTTATGTACTCCGTGTGACTGGCCCGACCGTGGATCGGTCTCTGTCAGCAGCTGGTCTAGGAGACCCCTTTCTGTATCAGTCAGTTTATCAAAGTTGTCCAGCAGATCTTTGATAACTTTCTCCTTCTCAGACATGGCACCTTCCTCTGGTGGGGGCTTTGTAGTAAACTGCACTGGACCTTAAGGAACATAAAGAAGAATACAATTGATATCATGGCAATTTACATGCACACACATACATGTATTATATCATGTACAAATGTATAGTATACTATACAGTACATGAAAGTGTGCTCATTCCCAACATTTTAAAACTACAATTAGACGAAGTTTTATCATTATCATTATGTTCAACCACCCAGAGCCTGAGATACAAAAATCTTAATATTGATTAAACAATACTAGAAAGAAAATCCTTATTTCCCCTGAAGCATCTGACCCAACCACCTGGTGAAAACATAAACAGCTTAAGTAACAAGATGAAGCACAGACAAGGTGGATGTAAAGAAGAGGGAAACAGAAAGGACGAGCACGTTTCTCAGGGTCATCCTCATCAGGGCCTGCTGCTTCTGCAGCTGTGGCTGCAATCTGGTCATCACTGCTAGGGTGTGCTGGCTCCTGATCTGAGCTTGGGTCAGGATCTGTGGGTTTAGGGATTAGGATACAGGAAGTGATGATAAACATAGGTACAGTGTAGGTGGGATGGATTGAAACAGTTGAGGACTTCAACCAGCATCCATGCACTGCCCTGTACGCGTGTCTGTCCTTATGCTTTAGAATACACATTTCAATGTCTAATCCCTCAGGACTTGCAGCCAGAATTCACAGAAAAGATTACTGACATTCATGACATTTTCCCTTAAAACACTTGGACAATTTCCTCAGCTTGATCAAGGAATACATTGTAAGTTGCACATTAACTGAAGTCAGATTAGCGAGAAATGTAAGGCAACTATCTTTAAAGGGATCATCAGGAAAGGTCCTTACATAAACTGCTATTGGGACACTATCAAAAATCTTGAACATTTATAAAAGGCTTCATACTTATAATAACTACAATAGCTGCAATTGGTGTTGTGCCCCTTGTTTCTGGGTAAGGCTGAGAACTTATTGAATGCCCCTGGTATAGATAGCTCTTCTAGCACTCTAAAGGTGCTAAATGTCAGGCCAATCAAAGCATTTAGTGTTTAGTTTTGATAAAAATATCTGGACAGGCCTTTACATAAAGGGACCATATCATTAATCTTCACACTAGACAGCTCTAGCACTCTACAGGTGCGAAATGTCAGGCCAATCTCAGCAAGAGTTTTGTAGAAAACTGACCTGTCGGTTTGTTAGAAGGGATGGATGTGAAAATGACATCACTCTTATCATGGTTCCTTCTGCCCCCACTGGCTCCATGAGGATCAGAGATGGAGTGCAGGAGTTTGGGTTTGCCTGGAAGAAAAACAAAACAGACAGAAATATAGTTTAGACTTGCTTAGAACAACTAAATGTGCTGCACTGGGACAGACCTCTCAGCATACACGTACATGTACAAATGTAGGTGTACATGTTGTCACTTTGTGCAATCGTCGTACAATTGCAAAACTGAGGGCATTCGTGGTACATGTATAGTCATGCATGTGTACAAAATTCAGCTGTCTTCTTACAGAAAAGGCTGCCCTAGATCCTTGTCAGTGGGTTGGTCAAGTCACAGCCTGTTGGAAAATTCTAAAGCATCAAAATGTACGATGACCTCCTGTACGATGAATGTGATTGCGCCGTTACCTGTTATTATTTGAATATCCTCCAGAGGTTCTACTTCTGGCTCGTCGTCCTCCCCCTCCTCAGGAGCCATTTCAGTGATCTGGGCCACTTCTGTGTCTTCTTCCTCCACCTGTCTGTCGTCCTCCCTCCTCCTGGCAGCCCTGGGGGAGGTGGCCGCCAGCACCTCTTCTGTTGTCTTGGAAATTCTGAAAAACAGGACAATCTTTTATATTGATATAAAACTCAGTATCATGTACAGGCTAAGATATATCCCAGGAGCACTGGTCACATACATTAATGGAGGGTTTCTGCAAAGATCATGCCATATGTCTTAGATTTGAGAAGAAATGGGTGCGATAGTTAAAAAATCAAACTACAGTTAACTGCACCAGTTTCTTCTCAAACCCATGATGTACGTACATATATACTGCCATATCGTTGTAGAACAAACATTGTAAATTTTACTTGTTAGTTAAGTAGATTATATCTGTACAATATATGTGACCAGGGCTTTCACAAAAGTTGTGTATGTAATTGTTTGCACCAAATTATATTATCTGTATATGCTTTTAACAAACAATACACAATTCAGGAGGAGACACAAGTTTGAAATGATAGAAAATACAAATGAACAACCTGATGAAGGCACTCCCTGAACTTGGGCTTTCACATCCCTCTTCCTCCTCCTCCTCCTGACTCATGCTGATCTCAAACATCTGCCTCAGGACGTGCACCATGTCCAGCTCCGCGTTAACCAGTCGTACCTCCCCCAGGCTGCCCAGCTGCGACTGAGACTTGCTGAAGTCTCGGACAGCATCGTACACGGCCTTGGCACAGACGTCGTTTGGTACACCAAAGATACCTGAGAACAGAGAAAGGAGAAGAACTGGTTTATTCTTTGATCACAACATTTAAAAATACAACATCACAGCCCAAGAGCTAAATTGCAGTGTTCTCTACAATGCATACTAGATACCCCTTATACCAAGAACATCTGAACACTACACAAAAACACTATAATCCTTGTGTTACCTGCAAAACTCTATGCTTATGTTGTTATGTTATTTTATTATATGTTATGTTATTTTAGCATTGTTGTTGTAAAAAAGCTGATATTTTAATTTCTTTTCTTAAAAATGCACTGTGTAAGATGAACACAATTCAGTCTGAATGACTTCAAATTAAAGTTGATTGCGCACTAAAGTTTGAAAGGCAAAATTCAAAGAATAGATTCACCTGTACTGATGGCGGGGAGAGCAATGGTTGTAGCATGAAGCTTCTCATTAGCATAGTCCAGACAGTTCAGGAAGGTGACACGCAGGGCACTGGCACATTCCGTCTTGTTGCTGTAGTCCCGCCATTTGGGGCCGACGGCGTGGATGACGTAGTGGCACGGCAGGTTTCCCGCGCTGGTGTGCATGACCTGGGTCTCGTACAAAGGGCCGTGCTTACTGATGTACCTGGGACATCGACATGTGGCATGTTAGGAAACATCTTTACAGGGCTAAAAATCAAGTCCTAGACTCTACCTGTAAGGCACATGGAAAGATACATTTGCATCTTACACATTATAATTTTACGAGTAAATCAAACAAATTTCATGTGCAATCACAAAAGCTGAGAACCAAGGAGGTAAAAGTAAAGAAAGCAAGACTAGAGGTATTTTACCAGACAGAACTTGGATGTGAAGGATTTAAGAAGGAAAGAGCTAAAAGAGGAAAGAAAGAACCAGCAGTTACATGAGTGAGAGAAGAGGAGGTGTCGAGTAAAGAGTAGAATCGATCTATGACAGGTATGAGCAATATAAGATGACTGGAGAAAATGACATTTTGCATGGAAAACTGTTCATACAATAGACATGGCTCATCATGAATGATAGGTACATTTTCATTTAGTTTAGACTGGCAGGAAGTCAGACAAAAAGTCCTACCCTTTTGTACTTCCTACATGTACATGTATATAGCAACAATTACATACTTTATTGACACAACAATAGTATGTACATGGACTTTTGTAAGGTCTTCTACGATTATAACATTGGATACAATACCCGTACAGTAGATACAAAGAATTTAACATCAAATGCACATGTACATTGTGTAGTGACCAAATATTTTGGTACTCCATACTTCCTGCACTCTTCCTCCAGACTGGGCCCTGCCTGTTCCTGAATAGCTGCAGCGATGCCTGCAGCGTGGGCCAGGTAGCCATTGGCTGCATTCACAATAGCAGTAGCCTTCTCCTGAGTCAGGTCACCTTGGTACATGGACACAGTGATTCCCTCTTTCGTCCTGAACACGTATCTGTCACTCTGTGGACAATAAACAAAAGAAACTGTTGGCACGTAGACCCTAAGAGGACTACAATATACATTTGACGGAATGTACAACTCTTACAGATCAAGCAGCCTTTCAGTCTTGTCACAGATTAGCAAAAATGAGATGAAGCTTGTATTGTACATGTACCTGTATTCCTTACATAACATAAAATGAATCAAGCAACTGGATAAATTCTCTGAAGAGTCAGACGTTTCAGATAGCATTTGCTTTCTTTCATCAGTGACTGAGATGCTATTCTGAAACATCTGACTCTTCAGAGAATTTATCCAGTTGCTTGATTTATAATTACAGATTCATAATGTTCTACCTGGATGCCTAACCTTTATTTCCACACCTTCAGTCTTGTTTCTTACCTGTTGTTTCAATCTAACCCCTCTGCTTCCACCTGGCTCGCTGGCTTCTGAAGTCTTACGTTCCTGGAGCTCAATCTCTTCACCATAGGGGTGATCCTCTGGGATTATCTCGCCTATGTTCCGCGTGACCTGTTCCCGTATCTCGTCCTGTAGGTTGGTTGGGACGATGATGTGACCACCGAGGGTATGGTGCCTCCCCACCTGACGCACCAGGCCTGACATGACTCCTGACAGCTGGCGGAACTGGCTTTTGGCTTCAATCACCTGTGAATCATGGGAACAACGAATTTTGTTGACAGGGTCATAGGGTGGCACCCATCTCCATTTCCATAGCCCTGGACCACACAACTTTGTGCAATCAGCTTCCAGAATCTTTCCCCACATGCTGAGTGCTAAGCATGTAGACAGCAGTATGCAACATTTTAAAAGGCATGACTTGGCCGGGGATCGAACTCATGACCTACTACATGTACATGTAAATGCAAGGCATATACCGATTAGGATATTGCACCAGTTTGACAGAGTACTTACAAGATTTAGCAGCAAGAAATAAGTTATCATATGAATAAAAAGTTAATTTACTGCATTTCTACAATAAAGGGTACACATTTGGGATAATGACAAAAAACACCACGTCCCAAATTCTGAGCAACACAAATACACCATTTACTGACCTGGACTTGTTCTCCTATGAAAGCAAACCGGTGGTTGTTGTTCTCCACCTGGACATACACGTCAGGATGGTCTTTTCTGGTTTTGTCGATCGCTGTCTTGACCTGCTGTGCCAGTGCAGGGTCATAGGCCAGCTCCATCACTTCCTGAACCAAGTTGGGGAAAACACTCTGGTACAGGGCGATGAATGCGTCCTTGGCTGTGGTCAGCTGATCCAGAGTCGTGGTGGGATCTTTTGGGATGACCTTGAACTTCAGCATGTCTGTCTCATTGCTCTTTGACCTGAACTTGACCCTGTACTGGCGGCGGATGTCCTGCAGCTTGTCCTGGTAGGCGTGGTACAGGTAGTTGAAGGTGTCCTGGTCGAGTGCCATCACGTCCTCATCATCTGAGCTCAAATCTGAACAGTCCTCATCATGTCTCTCACGAACACTCTTCGCACTGGCCCCAGACTTCTTTTCCAAGCTGTCATGATTGTCAAACTGGGCTGCCATTGGCCGCTGGTGTCTGACCTTTGGCCTCACGGCTGGCTGATGATCATGACCTCTGGCCTCCTCCTGTTCTGTTTCACCTATGATTTCAAAGCCCTCATCGTCCTCTGAATTCCTTGACTTGTGCCTCTCTGCTTTTTCTCCTCTGGGTTTGCCAGAAGGGGAGACTTTTGACTTAGGTGTCCCATTTGTAACAGGTTTGTCGGGAACTTCCTTGGCCACAATGGGCTTTGTGCCTGATGCATCCTGAACCCCCTCTGTAGGCAGGCCATTTGGGATGTTTGTCTGCTTAAGTCTGGCTTGTGGAGATTCCTGGTTGCCAACCAACTCAGAAAGTATGTCATGTACCTGGGAATACAGAAAATAAATGTTAATAAATAACTGTCGAGCAATAAAGTTCATTCATTCATTCATTCATTTATACTTGGGGTCATTGCATTGGAGATCTCTTTAGACACTTTTTACAGGGTGGCGGATATATGTGACCTGGCCGAGGATGCAACATGAGCATGTTCTTTTAGAGTTTGGTGCCAAAAGTAATGAACTAAATCTCCCCTCACCTGTTGTAGTTGTGCTAGACTGCCCTCCACCTCGTAGGTGCCACCCCCCCTGTGCAGGTTGATGCTCACACCCGTGTCTGTCTGTAGTTTCTGCAGGAATTCTCGGCGCCTGGCCGGCAGCTTATCCACCATGTCAGGACTCAGCACTGCTGTCACTACAGTGTAGATCTACAGGGAATTCAGTCAAACATCCGGCTGGATTAGTTCAAACATGTATCTAACACATAGACAGTTAATTTCTGATCCACACTGTATGTTTCAAACTTCAAACTTTCAAACTTTATTGCACAATCAAACTTGCAGTCTATACCAGGACTAAATTGCATTGATTTTACAGTAAAACACTGCCTTGTAAACAATGTGATTAGTTAAAATACAAAAGCACTATGTAATTCAATGAAGGAATTTTTAAATGAAGCATTCAACTACCTAACCCAGAAAGAATATTCTCAGTTTACCATAATATTCATACTCACAGGAGATCTAAGAAAACAATTATAACGCTGAATTTAGAAAAAAGTAAATTTGCATATGTTGTAACTAGGGATCATGCATAAGTCAGTATTTCTGCAAGGAGCATGTGTGTGGATGTACAGTAATTAAAGCACTGGCAGGGGTCAATCTATTTAAGAGTCGTTCAGTCATTTACCTCTATTATTTGAGGTTCTTTTTAAAGAAAGGGAGAGAGGGGCCATAATACATGTAGTACTAGTAGAACATGAGAAAAACTGCCAGGGAGACAGTACTTGAAAGTCAAGGAGTAGCTATTGGGTATGAGGCAATATCCCTGACCTTAGCTAGCTGAATTTTTACGTAAGTCCAACAAAAATGTCTACCCTTGACAAAAATGTTCTAGTTGGCAATGTTGTCAGCAATACAGATTGTAGCTGTATCCTTGAGCTGCCCCGGATGAACCTCAGAGTTTACAGACAATTCTAATTTGGTACGTTTGACTGGGCAAGCATGTCCAGAATGTAGCAGCTTGATGTGGCAGGCTGGTTTGAAACCCTTTTTAGCAAAATCAACTGTACAGCAGTGCAATGCAGCAAAGGGAAGACATTATTATTGTTCAAATTCAAACAAAGCAATATGGAACTAGAGCTCAGAGACCCCATGTCTTCGTCAGACATTATTGTTTCTGTAATATGATTGTTTGTATGTTTATATATTTTAGAAGTGAATAACATCCATAAAGCGACCTCTTCTTTCTAACCTCCACGATCCTGAAATATACGTAAATACATACATATAACAGACAGTCCGGCCTTTCTATTAACATAGACAATAACTACAGACAACGAACAGAACACAAATCATAAACTGAATCGTCCAATCACGTCAAAAAAAGTTCAACATCATACATCATCTGATAGGGCTTAACGGCAGGACGGTTGGTAACGCTTTGCGGTAAATTGACTCGCATTTTGTTTCCAACTCCACTACATATAGTATCTATGTTGGCGAGAACGACTGATCGCTAACAACATGATTAACAAGTTCACACTAGTGTTCCCCGCCCGGCCTGATCCCCAAGTGCGTCTACGGAAACATGCAGCCCCGATAAATTTGGATACTTTTTACCCTTCCATAACGCCGCTTATCCTACATTTTGAAACAAAAGTGATGCCGGCCACATCACGTTTCACTACTAGTACTAGTACGCAAAACATACTACTGGAAAACCCAACTCATGTCTATACGAAAAGGGAAAGAATAACCACATACCGTATAGTTGAGGTCTCGACACCGAGAAATCCAACGAAACTCCACCTTCCAAAAATTCTGTGGAGAACTGTAACCTCATCCAACACACAGCACTTATATATAGCACAAATATCCTATGCAAACAAGGCTGACTACTTATCACCAACCAATAGAAATTAAAAGGGACAGAAAACTGAATACCAAATAGTATAGATATAAAATGGACAGCTGACAGCAGTTCATCTGTCCTATCATGTCAGCTGTTCTGCTTGTACGGCCCCAATACACCTCACCCATGAATAGCCGTATCACAAATATGAAAAAAATTACAATCACATACTACATACTAGAACTAAAACATATATATCAGACAAATTTGATCTCAAAACCAACTTTCCTGTCAACATACTAGCTGTCAAACAACTTGAATAGTTACATGACACCAGAACAACTGTGTATGGTGAAAACCCCACCCTGATAAGATCGTTGACCTACATAAAAGACTATTCTAGCACAACCATACTACAGCTGTCCCACCTAGATAATGGTCAAAAGGTACCGGTCGTTGACCTACATATAGGACAACAACAACGCAACCCAAAAAAATATATATAACTTATTTTCCACATTCCTATAAACCATTAAAGTTCAAACTTACACCACTACATCTATATTTCTAAACCTATACACCATACAAAAATCTAGACAACTGCCCAATCAGCACCTCAACTACGAACAAACAAAGAAACAGACACAAAAGGTCTATTACGGGGACATATCGACACCCACGACTCTCATCTTTGAACTTTATCTTGGTGATCACCACAGTAACATGCCAACCAAAATTCATTAACTTCCATCCATAGATACACAAGTTATCCTGCTAACAAAAAAAAGGAAAACGCCCCCTGCAGTGACAACCGAACCCCACACGAAGCCCGTTAACGAACTTAACCTTGCTCTCGACAATAGTAACCTCCCTACCAAAAATCATGACCATCTATTTAAATATACGCGACTTATTTTGTTAACAAGCAACAAACACATAAGGTTCACTAACGTGACATACGGACCCCCCACAAAGCCCAAACTTGCACTTGACTTCGGCCTTAATAACGGTAATCTGCCTGCCAAATATCATGGACTTCGAATCATGCCTTCCAGAGTTATATCCCTAAATCCGCTGTCACCCACAATACGGCCAACCATTTCCATAGTCCTTCTGACGAAGACAATAACATTGACTGTAACTTGGGGTGTTACTACTAGTACATGACATTATATGTGAACTGATTTATCAAAAGTTGAAAACAAATGTACATCTAGAACTTTTTCAGCAAATCAATAATGTGTATCTGTTGATGGTCAACATGTAGAGCTTAAAATCCTTTTTTCTGTTACCTGCAATTTCGTATCAAATTTCAGCTCCAATGTGGAGAAATTTTCTACAAGCACATTTGAGTTCAGACTTCATCAAGTTCATGCCCAGAGCTACTGTATCCAATTTGGAAGTGAACATACATGTATAGGGTGGTCTACATGTCAACTGCATAATGTCTATCTATGTTCAATTATGTACATTTGTAAGACTGAAACTTACCAGGAGTACAGAAAAAAAAGTTCAACAACTAGGTTGCAGACAGAAGAAATCTATAACTGCAAAATAACAGCTGTTGTACATAGCTGACTTACAGGAGTGTAGTCCTGGCTGTCACCACCCTTCTGCCTACCCACATAAAGGCTCTTATCTTCCAGGTCCATGTTAGTTGTAGCCGTCTCCACCTTTGTAGACCTGTACATAGGACAAATAAACACTGTCAGACAGCTTAATAAACTTGTACTGTCAGAATTGTAAAACGATCCCAAAGTATAATTGTTAAACATTTGCAGTTGAAGTTAATATAATGGCATTCAGTATAGGCACTAGTATCTGTATCTGTATCTGTATAGCCGGTATAACCGCCCTTCAGCGTAACACACCAGCTTCGCAGGCGCGCGGCGCGGCGGCAGCTGGCTACATTACACCGAACGACCTGTTACACCTAACCTTTGAACGTCTAACTCTAGACATTAGAATTTTCCTGTGGGGACTAACTTGTGGTCTCTAAAGACTTGAATGTTTGAGCTAACAAAATTGGCTGTAAGCCAACTGTCACACTACATGTATGAAGTTTATCCTCATAACTTACCTCTGTAAGAAGAGATAAGTTGCTCTTACACATGTAAAACATTTTAGCACTTAAAGTTTGGAGAGTTAAATTTGTCTGTACATGAAAGGACATTAATACATCCTTGGTTGACTTGTGTCATGCTAAAGGACTGTCCTACACCAGTTAAGCAACACAAATGAACAATACAGTTGAATACAGTTAATGTTATAGGTAAGTCCAGAAACTGTAATAAGTCTAATCATCTGCAACTAAAAAACCTTTTCCAGAGGAGAAAACATGTAAATGTAATGCTACATGACATGGATATTCAGGCTGAACTGCGGCATGAAACCAGTCAGACAGGTCACATTCACCCTACGTGACTGGTTTCTTTTGTCCAGTTAAGTTCTCAAATTATAGTCTCGGGTATTACTAGGCCACGTGTGTATAAACTGGGGAGCTTATTAACCACTTTGACCATTGTAACTTCACCATTACTACCTACACTGTACCCAAATCTGCATTGCTATTATCATGCAGTGCAACTTCGTGTAGGATATAGTATAAACATATTTGAAACATTAAAATTGTTTTTCCCTACTGACAAAGTAGGATGGAAACTCTGCAAACATTCAAGTTTCTCCCATCAAATTTGCAGCAATATTGCAAAAGAGTTGTGGTAACAACTGAATGTGAAATATGATATACGTTGTAACTTGTGCAGTGTGATACATGATCCTCAAACACTGAGGAAGGCTTGTTTTGAAAACCAATCCTAAATGTCATAGGTCACTAACTGCAGAACAACAATGTTTTACTGGGCATAAGAATGATACAATGACAGTACTGCTTTGAGTGCCTCTATTATGTAGAACATAATAGTCATAATGACTTCTGTGTCGTCTTTAAGCAGCGTGTAGATAATTATGTACATGTACCTCTTGACTAATAGGGCTATTAAGCAGAAACTGAAACAAAACAATTTTTTTCCCCACTGCCTCTTTCAATGTAAATTATTTGGGATTGATATAGCAGTTGGCATAAGGATGAAACTTTTGATAAAGTAGGACAAAATATGTATAAAGTGTACCATTTGGAAAAGAATCATTGGTATGTACGAAATTGTCTGGATCCCTTGGGCAAGGTTGGGAGGGTCAGTGACTCACTCAGTGATACATAATGTCCTTTGTACATGAGTGCTTAGCTTGTAGTGTCAGTTATAACGTAATGTACACGCTGTAACAATACTTATGATGCTACTCTTGTCACACTAGACAATGAACAGGTGTGATAAATTGCAACAATACCTTACAGGATGTGATTCGGAATACAGTTTTGCACATCAAATATTCATGCACTGTGGCAAACTAATTTGCTAGCAAGCAATGAAAAAAAACCTGATTACATACAAAAATGCATGAAGACAACTATGTTCTAACAGTAATATCCAGGTAAACACTTTACGGATGTTTTGATTTCCAACTAAAGAGTACCTGTCAGTTTTCAATAAAATTCTTAAGCTTGCTTAATTGATATTTATTTAGTTTGATATTCAAGCCAGTAAAATTGTACTGAACTGACATCTTATGGTATAAAATACATGTAAGGTTGTTCATATTTATTTACCCAGTGATTGTGTTTGAGCAGTTACAGTAACACTTTTATCTTATTCAGCAATACCTTCGGTAATGACAGACTACCAGTAGTAAGGACATAATAGTTCCTTACAAACAACCATGTGGGACTAATTTCTAAGGAGGGGTTCACATTACTTTACCAATCACCCCCATCAAACTCCTTTCAAGCCGTACCCGGAAATTCGCGCCGTACCCGCTCAAAAATTCTGGCCGTACCCGGAAATTCGTGCCGTACCCGCGAAAATTTATAGCCGTACCCGGTAATTCGTGCCGTACCCTGTCCTTTTTCGCCGTACCCAATGGCGGATATCGCTCAGCCCCGGTACGTAGTCACTCGGAAGTCGTGTCTAAATACCCTGTACGGCAACGATACACAACCTCATATAGCCTATGCTCTGGTAAATATTCCTGGCCACCTATCTGCGGAATGGCGTCGTACAAATCGCGCTCAATCTTGAGAACACTTCGCTCGGCCGGCCGAGAAGCGGTTGCCGTACAGGGTATTTAGACACGACTTCCGAGTGACTACGTACCGGGGCTGAGCGATATCCGCCATTGGGTACGGCGAAAAAGGACAGGGTACGGCACGAATTACCGGGTACGGCTAGAAATTTTCGCGGGTACGGCACGAATTTCCGGGTACAGCCAGAATTTTTGAGCGGGTACGGCACGAATTTCCGGGTACGGCTTGAAAGGAGTTTGATGGGGGTGCCAATGCACATGCAAAATTGCATGCAAAACCTGTTTGTGGCCGAAAAAATCTAGGTGGGGACAGGGCTGGACATTCTCATTCCACACAATATGACTAAGTATGGGTAAACAGCTGATCTTTCTTAGTTACACATAAAGAATGTCACAGGAGATCAAACCCTGTCCCCAGACTATATATATATGTAACGTTATGTTTGTATAAATATACAGAATATACAGATAGTATGTTAAAAGAAGTTATTTCTTTCAGGATAGAGATTTTGTTATTCTTTTTATCAGAGGGAAAGACATTCAGTCACGAGATGAATACAAAAACTTTACTTCAAGCATGAAGCTCATACTACAGAAAAAGTGATGTAGCAAGTAAAAAGTACATCTCAGTCGTCCATAGATGATATCTGTCACGGTCTGTGATGACATACCGACATGTAACTTAATGGGGCCAATTGGCTACAGAATAATGCAGATGTATAGACAACTAGGTTCTACTTAATTCATATCAGATATGGGACCTCTACAACTACACACATTTTACTTAGCAAAACATATTTTGTGAGGGCAAATGCCAAGGCCATAGAGCACAATGGGTCAATTGAAAAAACTCTAACTGATCCTATTTCTCACTTGAGCTCTCATTAGGTGAAGTGGGTTTTGTATTGAAGTGGGTTTTGTATGAAACTATTTTCAATCAATCAATCAATCAATCAATCAATCAATCTTTATTCAAACAACTAGCAGACGACCGTCTGAATTGAGTTGTTTTTACAGTTCATAAAATTGACGTTAAACAACACTAATAGTTTCAATTGTTTGACTGCAAATTGGCCCTTGTAAGAACAAGCAAAACAATTACCTGGATTCAAAATACGTCACTGAAAACTTACTGCAAGTAGAAGTTATTATTGACATTATATTGATGCTCAAAAATACTACATTTTATTTGGAAAGTATTAAAACTTTTACCACAGTGCATGTGGTATTAATTGGCCACCTATAGTATAGGGCCATATGATACGATTGTTCTTGAAAATATTCACTATCTGAAAACCACAACAAGGCAAAGTGTTCAAAATCATAATATAATGAAGAAGGTTTCGTAAACTCCTTGAAAAGACTACAGCTACAAAACTTCTCAGTTTACTCATCTACAAGAAACGCTAAATCAAAAAGATGTTGAGTACCTGTGTTTTAAGGAGGCAACCGTCTGATTTATCTTGCAAATCAGGAAAAAGAAGAGGAATAGAAACTGGGGGGAAATATTACGTGAGCGGTAATGTTATGTGCCAGGGGGTCCCCCCAGATCTGAAGTAGTGAAAGTAAACTAACATCTGAACAGTAATTCAGGGCAAGGATAGAAACTCTCACTGACGATTTTCAAGTCTCCAGTTTGGTGTAAAAAGAGGCCCCTTACCTGCACGGGCCACTTAGACAACTTGTCAGTCAGGTTTCTTCCCGCATTTCCCTCGGAAAACTGAGGATTTCGTCCGGTTTGCACGGGCCCCAGTTTTGGAGAAGAACATCAGACGCAAAATGGCGTCTCTGTGTACCCCACCCGGAAGTGAATCCTGAGTGGGGAACACCCTCATGCGGCGTTCTGATTGGCTAGGATGTATGACGTTATTTTGGCGCTAAATACTAATCTCCAAACAGATTTGTCGTTGGCAAAGTCGTAACCAACCGGCAAGCTATTTAGCCGCTGGCGGCTGGCAAGACACCATCTTTCCATCTTCGCAATGAACCTCTGTTTGAAGAGTACTACATGTACATGTAAAGACGAGGTAGGTTGGATGTGGTTAGACCAAGGAGATTCAAATACATTTGAACCTCCTTGATTAGACGAAGTAAGATTCGAAATAGCGCTGAAAAGTCGAAAAGTGCAATCAAGGACATTGGTGCAATAAATCCATTCTGGGACTGACAGCATATGTTTTGCAAAAAAAGAGAAGAAAAAGCAAACAAATCTGGCACATATGGAACGACTTTGTCCGCCGTTGCTTACCATGATACTGGTATAGTGGCAATACTAGTCATAAGGGCCATCTAACGACTGAATAGTGAAGTGCTGCAACCCAAATGTTCAACATACGGTTTAATTCATGGGCGCAAAACTTCAAGATAAGTCATGTCAGGCCTAACCCTGGTTTTCTAAAGTCCAACCTTTCTGTTATGTGATCCCACATTTACCAATTATAGAAATCAACTAGCGGAGTTTTCAAAGGCACCGTGCAGTGCATCTACATCAAAGTAGCTTTACAACAAGTCTGTATTCTATTGAAAATATCATGGGAATTGTGGTGCGAAAATGATACAGATGTAATAGAAAAACGAGCAAAATTAATTACTTTTACCATGTAGTGTGGCGTGCAGCCGGAATACATGCACAACTCGGTACAATTTCACAACGTCAGGCTGTCTCAAATGATGTCCAACGTAACGTCAACACCTATACGGATGAATGAAAAATAACGTTACGCCATACTTGAAGGTTTGGTAGTGGCTTGACATGCGCCAATGTCGACCTTGACACTCGCTTGAGTTTTAGGATAAGTGCGCGTGCCTGGACTGATACAACATGCTCAACTCGGTACAATTTCACAACGTCGGGATGTCTCAAATGATGTCCAACGTAACGTCAACACCTACACTGCAGGACGTTCTGAAGATAATATGATGTGCGTTTGACGCCATTTGCGTGGGCGGGGACAGTCGTTCCAGTGGGCATCAAGGGCGCTTCGAGCGTCATAGAAACTGTGATAACGTCAAAGTGCCGCCATTTGCGTTTTGAAGTCATCCTGGAGGCATTCCAGCCACAGGAACGCTGCGATCTGTGTGTGTGGGGTGGCTTTTATGTATAGTTTCTGCCGTATGGCAACCCCGTCTCTAAGGACAGTCTAAGGTTGAGGTACTGAAGTTGAAATGGAATATACATATTTGTTGGGGTAGATATTGCAACCTGGTAGAATCTGCCGGTACTGTCGGCAGAGATCGCAATTAGGATTACTGCCAGGACGAGCGGCGATTCTACTGGTAGAGATCCCGATCGGAGTCTGTAATTTTTTATTCGCATGTGCATATTCACTTTTCAGCGTCTATTCCGAGTGTCACTTTAGAGCAAAGAATTCATAAAGAACCACTCTATTTCTACTATCCTGATCGCGATCACTCTACCGAAAGAATCGGCGATTCTGCCTTATCGCAATCTCCACCCTAACCCTGATATATATATGTCTAACTTCCCAGGCCAAGTGTTTCATATTAATCAGGCATACACTGCCAAAAGAGTTAAGCCCCTGTCACACATAGCCGAATATCATGAATATGGCCTCCCGAACACTGCCGCAACCATGGTTTGGAGTAGATCGGGAGCAAGGTCGGCTGTGGTTGGCTGGTGTTCGGCGAGGTCGGCTACAGTTCGGCTTCGCCAACCGAATGTTTCAAAATGATTAAAACATTCGGGTGTGGACGGGAGGTTCGGCCATGGCTGGCTGGTGGTTGGCTGGTCTTCTGGAGTAGGTTCGCCGTGTTCGGAGGTCAAATTTGTCTCAAATTTCACTCAAATTCGATTCGATTCGTATAGAAAGGTAGGCGTGCCCTAAATCTGGGCAGAATGCTCCCGAACTTCAAGCAACCTTGGTTGGTTGGTTGGTTGGTGTCCGGGGGGGGGGGGGGGTTCTGAATGTGTGACAGGGGCTTGCCACATTTGATAACAGGGCAGGCATGTACATGTACATTAGTGCCTGAATGCAAGACTATTTCCAGGCACAGGCCAGCTCCTCGGCTCCAGGGCCAACATGCCCCCAAGGAAATTTTAGCACAGCCCCCTAGTACATTAGTACATTAAATGTGTTACATGTACGTCTGTAGCGCTGTGCTGTATCACCCCAGGCACGCGCACTTATCCTAAAACTCAAGCGAGTGTCAAGGCCGACATTGGCGCATGTCAAGCCACTACCAAACCTTCAAGACGTATCCCCAAGACATTTATCGATTCTTCTCTCATGCACAAGGTGACAAGCTATCTACTTTGGCATTCCAGTCTTATTCTGTTTTAACTCAGATCTTCGCCTACTCAATTACCGTTCAAGAGATACTATCATTGCAATTACTGTAAGCATCATCAGTTTCTATCCATGAAGAAGATATAATAAAACTGCCAGCAGCACTTAATTCTGGAGGTGAACATTATTATGAAAGGCATATGCTCTCGAAAACCTTTGGGTGCAGGATCTAGCATACAGGTCCAGCCCTATCCCTGCTTAAATGTTTCTCCACGTTTTGAAGGATCGCCAATCTTTTCATCTCGCATGAAAGGTCGCAGTGAGATACATTCATCATCCCCGTGGATATCATATATACATTCTCCTGCACACTGAACCAAGGATTGCGCGATCGTATGGAAGTGCTTTTTTTTGCGAGACTGGAACACTTATTTTCTTGTCTGTCTGACTTTAATTAATCCCAATATGAGTACGTAATGATAACGCATACGGAGAAGTATTGCTGGTAGTGAGCTGGCGGTCACAGGATTGTCCCTGCGTGGTGTTCTGAACGCAACTAAGGAGACAAGTCGTCTGCAGTCGGTAATGATTGTAATAAATCTTCGGTGTACGCAGACAGCACTGGTTACTCCCTCCGGCTGTGTGAGCTTGTGCTTACCTGTAGACGGATAGATTGCGATTGAACACAAACAATGTAGGTCTTTGGAGCATATATAACGTCAATGGAGCCGTCATACATATTCCACAACACAAAACATTAACGGCTGCGCACTTTCGTTATCTACAGCTCCCACCGTATCCATTGTGTCTAGCCACACATAGCCAAATATGGCCTCCCGAACACTGCTGAACTCCCCGCAACCATGGTTAGGAGTAGGTCGGGAGCAAGGTCGGCTGTGGTTGTGGTTGGCTGGTGTTCGGCGAGGTCGGCTACCATTCGGCTGGGCCAGCCGACTGTTTCAAAATGTTGTAAACATTCGGGTGTGGACGGTTAGATCGACCATGGTTGGCTTATGGTTGCTGGTGTTCGAGAGCAGGGCAGCAATGTTCGTGGCGTGTTCGGGGACTCAAATTTAACTCAAATTTTATTCGACTCGTATAGAAAGGTAGGCGTGGCTCAAATCTGGTCAGACTGCTCCCGAACTTCAGCCAACCTTGCTTGGTTGGTTGGTTTTCGGGGAAGGTTCTGAATGAAACAGGGGCTCACAATGTATCCTTTTGTTACCTCCCCCCTCCCCTGCCGCTAGTGGCTGCAAACGTACCGATGTGACCAAAAATAGGACAGGACGCTCAACGAATTTCATACATAAAGAACGATTTTTAAAAAAGTTTTAAAGTTTTGTTGTATTTTAGGCCATACCTTTGCATCGTGCATCATATTCCAACAATAAAACCCAGGGGCACACACATCCAATTTTGGACGTTCAGCGATCTAGTGGAAAGGGGGGCCTTCAAGATGAAAAATCCGGGGCACATATATGCAGCGGGGGAGTGTCCAGTCCATATCACTGGCACTGCCACGTAACATATGACGATAACCGCACCGCTAGATTAAGAAAGGGTATTGAATAATGTGACAAACATTCATCCCTGGCCTAATATTGAGTAGCTATTAGTCAAGTTCATGGTTTTTCAATTATCCTCTCCGCTGTCGGGCAGTTGTATCGCCAAAATCAATAAATGGAAATTCATTATCATTGGCCGACAGTTACCCTTCTTTGTTCCCTTATTGAGGTTAAGCCCCTGGTCACGGTGAATGCAATTCTCTTTACCCGGAGTGGATTCTCATTCTGCAGCTGCGTTTAGGACCAAGTGGTGTAGAAGAGCATGGGTTCAAATGACAACTATTCAATATTCTAGAAAAGAAAAGAAACGCGAGAAAGACCGACAATGCATCGCTGGAATGGAATCATTAATTTTGTATATTTGAATTATAACGTCATAATGTTGCTGGTAGCTAAACTTCCGAAATGTAGACAAAACGGTATTGGAGTAATGTGCAAACCCTTATCGAGAAGAGAGGAACGAAATGGGACTGTTGGTATCTACATAAAAGGCATTACTCACTGCTATCAAAGACAGCCACGATGACATTAATTGTCTTTAACGTACTCTCACCCTGTTCTCCACGTAGGTTTAATATGTATGTAATGTACTATATATGATGAGCCGCTGTAGAAACGTTTCGGAGCGAAGAGACGCCACATTGCTATCTGTGTAAAGTCTTAGAAAGATGACTCCCATTTTATATCTTAAAGGAGTTTAAGATACATGATGTTAGGACATAGTCACACAAAAGGCAAAGGTCACTCTGTACCACTAATACTTTGCCATTCGCTCTATTATATATAAGCTGTTGAAAAAAATTGAAAGATGGCCGCATTTCTATTTTCTGTGTTATCTTCAGTAGTGGGATTCAGTAAATACTTCCATACATGTAACATTACATATTTTGTGTCAACAGCAAACGTAATTAAGAATGTTCATAGTTTCTTAATGACCGGCGTTTCATTGCTGTGCAATAATATTTGCCCACCGGCCGCGATAAAGACTTTGCTATTCAATACAAAGAACATATCAATTTGTGAATAAGCCCCTGGCGTCAACATATAATAACGTGCATTAAGGTAACATAGATAAAGTGCGCCGTGATAAGCATGTGTCGACGTTGATATAATGTATCCCGGTAGGTGGATGGTTTCCGGTAATAAGTAATGATAAATCACCACCCTTCTAATACATGAAGCACGCCCGATGGCGCGTTCGTGCACAGGAGGTGTTTGTCTTGTATCTGTGTCCGATTCGTTCGTTGTTACATGTCTTACAATGTTTGGAAGGAAAATCGACCTACTTACGACTTACCTACTTGGGCGATTTTTTTCCACATCTCTTTACTCCCGCTTCTCATCACTAGAACATTGTAGATACCATAGAAACCCGGACTATTGTCAGTGGTGATTGTACAATCTGAATACGGCTTTGCCTTGTCTTCATAGGAAAACTAGGGTACATACTGTTATAAATAAACTATAGGGACCACGTTGATATCTCTGCTTATATAAGTAGGTATATCTAGAAGCTGTGGTAAAAGACAGTCCTGTCCAATTTTCAATTTTGATACACGACATCCATACAGATGTATCGCACGTCTTATCCAGCATTGTTGCTAAAACGCTGCATTATTTTATCTTGGCATGTCCTACAATTGAGTAATGTGAGCTTATGAAATATTAGATACATCGAGATGAGCATATGCAAAGTAATATCACTCTACGCCCACTCACTGCTGAAAGGAATTCTTGACAGGCGATACATTGCTACGTCTACTGCCGCTGGACTGGTAAACTCCCCACGGGCCGCGTGCTCGTAGACGTACATGGAGTGACGAAGACCAATGGTTGTGTTATCCATCGGATTGCTTTTGTATCATGTTCCTAGATCTGGCACGCATAATAAATCCCACAGTCCGGGCACGCGCGGCTCGGATAGATGACAATAAAGAAACGCCACAGGTAATACGGAGGCATTAAAGGCAGTCTACATATCCGAGAAGATCCAGAAGATGTCGTCATCAACAGACTGTCGTGTTGTGGGGCTTACAGCGAAAGTCTGGTGATGGAACGCATGCTTGGTCCTGGAATTTGTATTGGAGATGAAAGGAAAACAGAAAATGAAATGTGACACTCTTGAAAACCTGTGTAACTGTAGATTTTTTGCAGACCCATAACTGTTGCTCTTGGGCAGTCACAGACTGTTGACTATACAGGTCAATTTGCGACTATGGCTCATATAGCACCATAGCCCTCAGTCCACCAGCAAGAAAAGATGAGGAAAATGATAAGGTCGACGTTTTGAGGCCAAGACGTCCGATCTTAAGTCATGGAAATAGTTTCTGTTTCAAGCAAGATGCGTCTGTGATAGAATACAATTCAAGCTTGAATGTTCTCAGATGTACCTTTACAGCGGTATCTTGATGTTCTTGTTAGGAGAGCCAGCATGTCCACCCCTCAACTCGCTCCACTCCGTGTCAGGAACCGCTTCTCCAGACAGGGTGCACACCTCGGTTTTGGACGGCTTGGACAGCTTATTGTAGATCGTGAGGACAAGGTAGGTCCCCAGCATGAAGATGGCACCAAATACCAACAGGAAGATGAAGAACAGGTTGTCTGGAAAAAGGTTTGGCGGGACGAACGGGGCTGGCGGGGATGTTGCTCTGGTCAAGTCGCGAAGGTGATGAGCCGAAGACATGGTGGTAGATGCCTCGGTGATGCCCGGCGTTGCAAGATGCATGCTTGATACTGTTGGGCTCCGGGAAACAGTCAATCCAGAATACGGGAAACACTCACATTGGCTTAGACATTCCCTAGCCCTGCAACGTCGAAAACGCAGTTCGTTGGGATGCCAGCACAGTATGAAAGCACGACTTCCACTCCCGGGGACCGCCGGGAATGAATACGCCTGCAGTGCAGCTAATTGCCGTCTACACAGGCGCCACGCAGGCGTGAGTCTTGACCGAGACTGGTCATCAATCTGTCATGAGCACAGAAATACGTGTAGACTCTGACGGATACACTGGAACCTACCTTTAGACAATATTCTGAATATTACCTATTACCTAGAAAGGAAATGAATGTTGCAGGTATGTACATTCAGTGGCGCGTTGTTTGAATGTGCAACCGTGGCCCCATTAAGAATATTGGAACATGGGCGCACTTGATGTATCGATAGAATGACATGTGAACATACCGTTGTGTTGTCACAGAAGACAGACTGACTCTTTATTTTATTTGCTTGTCTGTCCGTTGTAACGAAAGGGCATAACCTAATTTGCACGTATGTACAAAACTACCTCGTTTTGCTAAGGCCGTTGGACGAGGAAGGTTGGCAATGTAAGGGGCCTGAAGTTCTCGAATTCATATTGACCTTTATTCTCGAAATATCGAGCAGGTCGTGGCATCCCGGGTTGTTTCGGAGTGCCCTGGTTACTTGCTTGAATCCCACAACATATATGATGCATGCGTAACTGGTTGGTAGCTAGGTAAGGAAGATCAACTGCTATTGCCCACACAGCTTACAACTAAAGTCCCGAGCTTTACTCTGCCAGCAAACGATCCACTACTTGTCTTCATTAAGCCTGTGTCTCTGCTTACAGTTGGAAACAGAGCTAAGAGGCAGGAGCAATGATTTAAGACGTAGTTTACATGTACTATTGGGAAATGGGTGGCTTTACATGTATGATATTCATGATTGCTACCAGGGTTCAGTGCTACATTGTATACCGATATGTTGTAGCTGTTTTAACTCGTTAAAAAACACATTTATCCAGCAAAGGCAAAGAGGATTGTCTTCTTTTCCTATTTATTGGAAGGGAACTGGAAACCTGACTGGTTTCGACTTTCCGCTCTTTATGTACTCTTCTAAAGATACATACGTATCTTAATAGTCCCCGCTATGACATAAACAATGTCAGATTGAAGTAACCTCCATCTGTATAATACAATTTCCCGAGATGACATCTGATGTCCTCGATGATGATGATGTATAATACAGTGCCCATCCACTCTTGCTTTGTCAAGTAGCACTTTGTTCAGCTGTATTGGACCATATTGATCGAAGGCTCAAATACTGATGATCCGCTTTATAATATTTCTGCCATTGATGTAGAATCATTGTTATTCCTGGAGGACACATAAGATGTTCATGAACAAACCAGTCAGTCGATACAGTGGGAGATATAGGACGTTTGTGGTGGAGTACAGGGAAACTTGCTCTGATGAAAAATGATGAAAAATTACATGTGCTACAGAATCATTACCTGGTATCGTGGCTTATACATGTATCAGGATATGCCTGACACGTTTCATACTTGTTCTGTTAAAGGCCCATGATGTAACTTTTTTCGAAAAAAATTGAAATGTTCTAAATATACCAAATTTATCAACATTTTCTATCACTTTTCAGCACATTTGCGTCATTATTTCACATTTCTGACCCATATTTTGTGCACAGAAACAGTCCTTGTTCAGTTCGAGGTGACACCGGTTTGGTAGTGGACAACAACGATGATGCCGGCGCTTTCATTTCTTAAATAAATCATACCTGCTTCACGGTTGGATTTGCTAGGAGCCAGAAGCTAGCTTGGCGACACGGCGATTGTTTGCCCGTCGCCGCAAGAGGACTTTCTCTTGTCCTTGGTGCTGAAGCAACATCAATATCTAATAGCCAATATCCAACAGCCGTTACTTCGACCCACTTATTACACCAAGGAAATACTCTTGTGATCAATGTTTGGCTGACATTCGTGGAAACTTTTGTCAAGAATTGGGAATGTACTTAGTAGGAAAAAAAGACTTCCGTTTCAGAGGGTGGAACGTGGACGCGCTTTCCTTTATTTACATACTATTTACCACCTTTAACGACTGCAGTGGGTCTGCTAGTGAGACTTATTGTTCTTGAAAGATCCTGGATAAACATGGATTGATCTTGTCAATTAGTTTGAAAACCATCACAACTTAGATGGACTGGAAGTTTTACTAATAACACTCATAAGTCAACTGTCAAAGTAAGGTGACCTGTATAATACCCTACGATCGCTAGATGTCGTGGCGCTCAGGTTAATCCAATGGATATACTACAAAATATGGCTTTCTCCTGACAATTAACTTGTCCCTATTACTCTTACGTCTCTTGCAGAGGTCGATACATGTATATTTGTCTCTCTCTGTCTTTCTGTCTATATCTCTGTCCGACGGTCTCTGCCTGTGTTTCTCTCTCTCACTCTCTCTGTCCCTTTATGCCTTTTTGGAACAAAGACATGTACCATGACATGCATACCTTTTACTTTCTTGTGTTCAATCCACCTCGAGCTTGAAACGCCCCCACCCATTAAAACTAATTGGCCTCAAAACTAAGATGTAAAGCGAAGAGGGAGAATTCCTTTGAATCAGCTTGTCCGAGAAGAGGACAAAGAGAAAAACAACAGTATCATTATTACTTCACGTTTTAGTGAAGTATCTTCAATAGTGGTAAAGATGGGCGGCCTAAAACCACTGCAGCTGTCCGTACCGTATTGCAGCACAGGTCACGGTGTACGAGTGGAAACACAAGGTTAACACCGGCGATGTTAAAAAAGAGGTGCGCTGTGGTATCAAAAGGACCGGAGTCGTCCAGACGTGTGCGTACACGTATACGTTACTGTCTTCCAACAGTTAAATGTCTTGTTAAAATCCACACCATCATCACATTGAATAAGATTTAAAGAGAAAAAAGTACATAGCTTGATCAGAATTCTTCCCATGGTAGGCAAAGGACAGTTCAGGGTCCAGATGGTTAGAATCACGGTTCTCTTGCTCCTCTCTCCTCTTCCTCCGGATCATCAGCTTCCAGTAAACACCGTGCCCACAGGATGATAATGTATGTGACCAGCACGGCAGCAATCGACAGCGTAAAGTACGGCAGGCTCCGAACGGCGAATTCCAACTCAGGATGTGTGACGTAAGGACCAACTGTCACTGGTACTGCAGCATCTTTCTCCGACAGGACGGCCGGCTCCGCAGTTTGGGGCACGGCTTTGAACAATGAAATGTGAATAGGGTTCATTGTCGGCTGAGATCCCGTTTTTTTCTTTCAAGAAGGAACCCAAAGTGATGCTTCCACAGAAGGATGTCTGCCTCCTTTACTCAAATGCTATATCAGTATCACCTCAGCAGTAGGCCTAGGAGACAATCTGAGCTCGGGGCATAAGGTGTATAGCAGACAATATTGCATAGCAACCAGAATGAGATTAGTGATGTGGCAATCAATTCTTTTAATCAGGTCTTGATTACAATTTACATGTACCTTGTCTAGCCAATTTTTTGAGAATAGAATGACCATGGGGCAGAAGCTCATTAAGCCTGTTGTGCCTAGAGGGGAGTGGGTGGAACAACATGCACTTACATTTCCGACCAGCGAAAAATATTTCAAAATGAAAGAACATTCTTCTTAAATGACAGGAAACGAGGGAATAAAACTGTAGCTGTCCAACTGACTACGTGTGTGTTGTTTTTTGTTGTTGTTTTCGAAATCTTAGTTGAAAGAACCTAATGTCAAGGACATTACAGTGCGTTCGTCAGTATCCAGTTCAAGGTAGTTTCGTCAAACGCATCACAGCATCATATATGTGATAATTACATACTACATGCACATCTGTTACCTTGGAAACAAATAAACCCATTCCCGTTGGCCGTAACTCAGTTATGCGGAAAAAAACTAATTTCAAATGGCTTTATTATCTGTTGACGTAAAGAGAGAGGGAGAGAGAGTCCTGTTACGGAAGATTGTACGTTCAAGCGCAGTGACGCCAAATACAAACACGCAAACCTCAACTGATGCTGTCAATCACTGTTGCAGTTGTAAACATGTGTATCACTAGTGCAAGTTTCGCTTTATTTGTTGAGGAGTAGCGCAGGAAACTAAAAATAGAATCTTTTCCACAAACGTCGTGCGGAGGTACAGCTGTTCACGATTCTACAATCATTTTGGTGACCGACTATTGATTCATTTCTTTGGGGACTTTAAGGGAAGACTGACGTTCCTACACAGGAACCAATGATTTGTTTTACAGGTTACAGTACAATAACCTTTAGCACTGTACCATCCCCGGCCCCTAACATTTTGTACATAGACTCGTCCCAAAAAGGGGCCCAGCGAAACCACAGCTGCAACCACACGCCATGTTTGTAGAACTAACCTCTATTTTCAGGTCGACCAAAAAGCTAGAGAAGACTTCATCTGTGCATACCCGTTCTCTCGCGAGGAGTTGTGACGTCAGAATGATTGACAGCAGCAGGTGATGACGTAGTCTGTAGCAGTCTGTCCGGTCACAACAAACCCCGCTGAACACGGTGCGAGTTTTAAAATAGAAAACCCCCCGTATTAAGACGGATTTTCAACTGAGTTAACGGCTACTGGATGCGATGAAAAGGTATGTTCAACTTTCAAGTTAGCTCTGGTATAACATATATCAGTTTTCCAAAGTGCCAATATTAATATTCTTCACTCCGTGAACGCAATGCAATTATGAGAGAAGGTGCATTGGCATGATCAGTGAGCACCAACAATAGTATATATCTTTGAACATGTTGAAAGTTGTACTGATAACTATACGAACATTCGAATGAGTCATCGGGTTTCCCCGCTACATGTGTTTTTACATAAGATATTGCAGCTATTGCAGCATAGACCTGTATTGAAATGTAGTAGATATGCTGGTTCGACGCTGACATCTATTTCTGTACCCGGCATGCCAGCCATATTTGTCGTTGCCAGGCACGCTTAACCCCTACATCGTACCAAAACAAGACTTCAGCTGTTCGGGCTAAATTGTAGCTGCAACCAAAAGTCAACGCAAGTCACCATATAAACACATTTCTATTGAAAAATCGCCTGGAGCTCCTCTGTTTTTCCCGACATTGTGTAACACTGGCCTAACAATGGCACAACCAGTGCCACAAACACAAATAATGTTTTAGATTCTTTTTTGTATTTTGAATGTCAAATCACTCAGTGTGATAAAACCAATATACATATGATTCCTATTATGCACGTTTTGGGTCACTGCGTTCCATCATTTTTGTCTTTTATTACTTCGCTTGAGCTTTAACAATTATCCGTCAAAGTGTAGGTATTGTTGTACATCAGGTAACGTGTCACGATATTTAACTTCCATAACAAACGGAACTATTCCATGCCTCTTCCTACAGATGCATCGTGCTCCATCTAAGTAAATAGGGAAGCACTCCGTGTACCATTTAAGTAAATAGGAGCATCAGATTCCTTTAAACAAAAACACAAGTGTGAAATGGCGACCGAAGATGTCGGTGTCATCAGTGACTGGAAGAGTCGACACTGGGATTTGGTACAGCAAAACCTGAACGAGTTCCGATCGCAGGGAATCCTCTGTGATGGACGGGTCGTCCTTGGGGAGCGGGTGTTCCCCGTGCACAGAAACATCCTTGCCGTCAGCTGCCCGTACTTCAGCGACACTCTCGGGGCGGAGACCGCGGGCCCTGCACCCGCGGAGTTCAACATCACGGACGCCGTGACTCCGGAGCAGTTTGACTCCGTCATGTACATGTGCTACACCTCACAACTTCCCAAGGATCTGGACGCGAAACTGCTGGACATATGTGAAGACGTCTTCAAGATTCCTGTAACATTTTCGAACGTCGGCGACCCGGTAGAGTTCCCGCCAACGCCCCCGTCATCTCCTAAATCTGATAAAAAGAAGAAGAAGGGAGACGGGGATAAGAAGGAAAAGTCTAGTGATGGGTCTAGAGAAGAGTCACAAACGAACGGCGAGGGTGGAGCGCAAGAGCGTAGAGGTGAGGGTGGGGAGGGAGTCAGCGAGACGCCTGCGTCTGCTCCACCCCCACCACCTCCACCACCCCCTCCCCCACCGACAGCCCCGCCAACCCCTGAATACCAGGATACTTCAACCATCACCATCCAAGACAGCGTGAAACGAAACCTTCAGACATCCTTCCACAGGAATCTGAACGACATGATAGAACGCGAGCAGTTCTGTGACATTGAACTTCGCGTCGAAAACAGGGTCTTCCGAGCTCACAAGAACATCCTAGCCGCCGCCAGCGAGTACTTCCGCTCCATGTTCACATCCGACATGAAGGAGCGGTCACAGGACGTGGTGACGCTGAAGGGAGTCAGCGGACGGAGTTTTTACTATCTCATGGAGTTCATGTACACAGGAGATCTACAGTTATGCTTCAGAACAGTTAACGAGCTTCTAGTAGCGTCCAGCTTCCTTCAAATACGGCTGGCGATCGAAGCGGTCGCACAGTTTTTGTACCTTCATCTGGACGCAGAGAACTGCATAGATGTCTTGAACTTGACCGAGACATACGGCCTTTCCAGGTTGGGAGACAGAGTGCATCAGTATATAAAAGACAGGAGAGAGACGTGGGCGGTAGAACACATGAACCCTCAACAAAGAGCTCGCTTCGACAAGACACCCATGAAGTGCATCGCAGCTACTGCGGCACAGGTAGGCTATCTGGAAAATGTCTGCTATGGAAGTTTGTGTGCCACCTATCTTTACTAACGCCCCATTTCTACTAGCGTCTGCGACCGCTAAGCGACAAAGGATTTGACGTCTATCGGAGAATTTCATTCATAAAGAACGACTTTAGGGCGTTTCATGTGGTTTGTTGAGTTTTATATCATAATTCAACGTCGTGAATCATGTTTAAAATATAAAAGGGTCACACAAATCCATTTTTGGTCACTCAACGGTCGCGCAGCGATCACCGTAGAGTGCAGGGGGGGGGGTAAAAGGGATATGAATTGGATTTACAATTACAATGCAAACGTTTTATCATTGGCTTCAACATCAGTGATTTATGTTCTGTTGTCTTATTCATATTTACATAGAAATGTAGTTTGCTGCTACCTGTTGTTGTTGTTGCGTCCGCAGGAATTCATCCATGCCACTGATGAGCCTCCGGAGTTGTACATTTTTGACGACTCAAGAAACGTGTGGAAGCTCCTCACCTCCCTTCCACACGACGTCTCCAAGACGACGTACTTTGACGTCGCTGCCATTGACCACTACGTGTACGTCATTCTAGGGGATTGCGACACCCAGCGGGGAAAAAGTGGCTGTAGGGTGTTCTGCTTCGACGCCCTCTTACGACTTTGGTCCGAAGTTCCACAAATGCGACATCCCCGATCTTACTTTGGATTGGCAGCCCTGGATGGACGTCTTTACGTCGTGGGCGGTCGGAATCTAAAGGTACAATGATGTTTAAATGCCAGTACGTATGTATAACTCTCCTCATAGACCTAGATAGTTCCTTCTTAATGCCTGGCGCAAAATGTCGTTTGATTTACATACGACATGAAAGATAATGTTTTTAAACATTATCTTTCATGTCGTATGTAAATCAAATATAAGCATTTCCAAGCAACATTTTTTTTACTGACACAGGAAATGAAGGAGATGGGATGCAGCTACATGTCATATGTAGAGAGATTCGAACCCGTGACCAACAGCTGGAGTCCCGTGTGTGCCCTACCGGTGGGTGTCCGGGCTCCAAGGTTAACCGCCTGCATGGGGAACCTTTGGGTTTTCGGAGACCACCTGTCGTGGGGAGACAGCACGGCCAGGGCGCTTCGCTACGATCCCGCAGCGGATCGCTGGGTGGAGCTGTGGAGCGCTCTGCCCGGAATGAAAGGTTGGTGTTGCATCCAGAACCGTGCTTTATCCAAAACCATGCTCAGGTACGGTTCTGGATTGTCCACGCGCATTCAGAACCGTGCCTGGGGCAAACCTACGTTCTTGGATACGCGGAGACTATCCAGAACCGTGTCTGATCCTACCCTGTTCAGGCATACAACGAGATAGGCACGGTTCTGGATACGATAGCTGGTCCACTTAACATGTTGTACACATGGAGTAGTGATTAGCGTTGTTTAAAAAAATCGAAGAATAGCTATAGTATGAATCTCGTCAATGGCTCTAACTTCCTTATTGCCTTTGCTAAACGGTCTTTAACTTCTTCCCCTTACTTGCTACACACTACCCTAAATTAATCTGTTTTCCCATTTATTGCAGTCTATTGTAGGATAGATTCTACTAATTGTTGTGAAAGACTTCCCTCAAGGACAATGTTCCAAGAGATAATGCTTAAACCTTGTTGCTTCTTTTGTTTTTATTGCGTAATGCAGCACAAGCAGGGGTTATGGAGGAGGAGACCCTGCATACGGGACATATGCAAATCAGTGGTAATGAAGTCTTGTGATGAAATACAAACGCACGTGTGACGAAATTAAAAATGCATGGCATCGACTTAACACAACGATAGATTCAGTTGTAGAAAACTTTCCCATGATAAGAGTAACCAGTTTTTGTTTTGTTTTTGTTGACTTTTTGTGTATCGCTTGTTTGATGATAGCCCTTGCCAGGTGCTTAAGTTGTGATTAACTGTCACTCACCAACATATCAGCTTCTTAAGTATTGAATTTCAAACTAAACGTTTTACTGAATAAACTGTTCTTAATGTATCAGAATTTTGGCATATGCCATGCTCAGGCCCCAGCCAGTCCACGGCGAAGAAACTTCGGTTCGACCCCAAGAGTAACCGTTGGAGAGAAGAAACATGGCCGACCTACGCCAACCCAGGCATGAAAGCAGCGGAACGCAACTGTCTGTACCTGGTGCAGAGCGAGGAGCCGGCAGGCCAGGTGGTGAAGTACGACATCCTGACCGAGGAAACCAGCGAGCTGAGTCGGCTTCCTGACTACCTGCCGTCCCACCCGGCCAGCAAATGTGCGTTGCTAGGCAACAGGCTCCTCTTCGTGGACTACAAAGAACCAGGGAAGGTTCATTGTTACAACGTGGATGAGGACAGGTGGAGCGAGCTGGCCGACTTTCCGGGGGTAAGAAAGAACACTACAAGAACGATAACCCTGGAGATGACGATGCCTTCTTCACTAAACTGATCGCTACGTGCCAAATGGCACATCCAATGCGTTTTCACAATTGAAGCAAGTGTATCATTGAAGGCTCGAACAGATTTATAAGCTTTCAAATCGAAATTTATTGACTGAATCGATAACTTTCTGTTGCGAGCAATTTCTTTATGATACTGAATATGATACCAAAGATAGCAAAAAGCTGTTTTAAATGCAACATTATTTATTACGTATCTAAGTTATGCACTATACATTATTATCTTGTTTAGTTCTGATTTCCTCTGTGACCAATTGTCATTACAGACGCATAGCAAGCATGTTGATATTTTCGTTCGTTTCCTTTAGTAAGATTAAAAATGCTACCTGAAATAACGTGTGATTTGCCATATTATACTGGTTACATCTGAAAGCACCATTTTGTCCTGAAATATAGTCTAGATCTTTGATTACATGTAGCTTACGATGTAGAGCAGTTCTTATTAATTTACGGAGCGGATCTCTCTAATGATGTCAGTCCTGGATCCTACTGTCACGGCCTTTACATATACACCAAGTTCACCCGATACTGTATGTGAAAGAAATAGAGAAAAACAAGCATCTATTGAGTGGGCAGCTCTGCAGGTCTTTGCCACGGTACGATACTTTGACAGGCCATGCCATCCTTTACTTTAACCCCGCTAGTATCCACCATAACTTAAAAAGATCTATCTAGAAAAATACTGCTCTTAGAAGCAGGCCATACAGGACTGAATCATTCGGTTCAGAACATGAAGGCGACGGTTGCCAGAAGCGCGGTGCCCAACACGACGGCTGCCAGGGACCTCAGAGGGACACTAGCGCTCACATCTGCAACAGACATGGATGTTGTTAAAGAGACACCACAGCCACAGTGATACTAAAAACAAGAGCAGTCAATTTGGCCGGAGATGAAAATGATGGATGTCGTCCATAAAATCCACATTTGTGTAGCCTTGCAAATGTATCAGGGTCCCTTTACTTGTTATGAAAACCAAACAATGGAAACTTAGTACGTACAGGCTTCCACGCCAGCGAGAGGAGCCGACTCCAGGCCGACCCAGAACTCTTCGAATTCCTTGACAAATGTCCCCCGGAAGACGACTGTCATATTAGCCGGGGCGCCAGGGGGCGTCCAGGTAGCGTCCTACCGTGGCCGACAAGGACACACCTGCGTCGTCTGCGCGCACACCTGCGTCGTCTGCGCCCACACCTGCGTCGTCTGCGCCCACACCTGCGTCGTCTCTGCCCAGAGCTTCCTCGCCTCTGCGCGAATACCTTCCTCGCCTGCACAGAAAGAGCTTCCTCGCCTGCGTGCAAAGACCTTCCTTGTCTGCGCACGAATACCTGCGTTGCGTCTGCCCAGAGCTTCCTCACGCCTGCACGCAAAGAGATTCCTCGGCGACCTCGCTGCGCGCAAGGAAAGCTCGCTGCACGGAAGAATACGTGTCACCCCTGCCTTGTTGAAGAATGGACGGTCCCCTATTATAGGTCAAGGGTCACACCATCCAATTCAACAGTTCGCTGCTAAAGCTACCATACAATGTCGTATTTGTTTACTTCAATTTCAAATTTGTTTTTGGGTACCCTCCTGTTACATTACATAATACAATTTGCGACTTTTCAATTTCACTTCAGGGCAAAATGTACATTAGCTTCCTTTATGGATATAAATAGCCTATGGGAACATAGCTAGTCACCGTGGCTCAGTGGCTAAGCCTCAGACTCATGATCAGTGATTCCAACGTCAGGCAGACGTCATTTCGCTGAATAAAATTTTGGATTTTTTTACTAAATGGACAATTTGGAGGCCAACCTATCCTGTCAATGTGAGTTTTCAATAGTTGAACACTCAAAGAGGTGATTTTTGACAGCTCATTTCCTCCCCCCCCACTTTCTTCTGCTCCCACTTTTCCCCGCGCCACCTTCGCAACTTCCTCCCCCCCCACTTTCTTCTGCTCCCACTTTTCCCCGCGCCACCTTCGCAACTTCCTCCCCCCCACTTTCTTCTGCTCCCACTTTTCCCCGCGCCACCTTCGCAACTTCCTCCCCCCCCACTTTCTTCTGCTCCCACTTTTCCCCGCGCCACCTTCGCAACTTCCTCCCCCCCACTTTCTTCTGCTCCCACTTTTCCCCGCGCCACCTTCGCAACTTCCTCCCCCCCCCACTTTCTTCTGCTCCCACTTTTCCCCGCGCCACCTTCGCAACTTCCTCCCCCCCCCACTTTCTTCTGCTCCCACTTTTCCCCGCGCCACCTTCGCAACTTCCTCCCCCCCCACTTTCTTCTGCTCCCACTTTTCCCCGCGCCACCTTCGCAACTTCCTCCCCCCCACTTTCTTCTGCTCCCACTTTTCCCCGCGCCACCTTCGCAACTTCCTCCCCCCCCACTTTCTTCTGCTCCCACTTTTCCCCGCGCCACCTTCGCAACTTCCTCCCCCCCACTTTCTTCTGCTCCCACTTTTCCCCGCGCACCCTTCGCAACTTCCTCCCCCCCCACTTTCTTCTGCTCCCACTTTTCCCGCGCCACCCTTCGCAACTTCCTCCCCCCCCACTTTCTTCTGCTCCCACTTTTCCCCCGCGCACCCTTCGCAACTTCCTCCCCCCCACTTTCTTCTGCTCCCACTTTTCCCCGCGCCCCCTTCGCAACTTCCTCCCCCCCCACTTTCTTCTGCTCCCACTTTCCCCGCGCCACCTTCGCAACTTCCTCCCCCCCCACTTTCTTCTGCCTCCACTTTTCCCCGCGCCACCTTCGCAACTTCCTCCCCCCCCCCACTTTCTTCTGCTCCCACTTTTCCCCGCGCCACCTTCGCAACTTCCTCCCCCCCCACTTTCTTCTGCTCCCACTTTTCCCCGCGCCACCTTCGCAACTTCCTCCCCCCCCCACTTTCTTCTGCTCCCACTTTTCCCCCGCGCCACCTTCGCAACTTCCTCCCCCCCCACTTTCTTCTGCCTCCCACTTTTCCCCGCGCCACCTTCGCAACTTCCTCCCCCCCCACTTTCTTCTGCTCCCACTTTTCCCACGCGCCACCTTCGCAACTTCCTCCCCCCCCACTTTCTTCTGCTCCCACTTTTCCCCGCGCCACCTTCGCAACTTCCTCCCCCCACCCCACTTTCATTATGCTCCACATTTTCCCCGCGCCACCTTCGCAACTTCCTCCCCCCCCAACCTTTCTTCTGCTCCCACTTTCCCCGCGCCACCTTCGCAACTTCCTCCCCCCCCCCCACTTTCTTCTGCTCCACTTTTCCCCGACGCCACCTTCGCAACTTCCTCCCCCCCACTTTCTTCTGCTCCCACTTTTCCCCGCGCCACCTTCGCAACTTCCTCCCCCCCCACTTTCTTCTTGCTCCCACTTTTCCCCGCGCCACCTTCGCAACTTCCTCCCCCCCCACTTTCTTCTGCCTCCCACTTTTCTCCGCCGCCACCTTCGCAACTTCCTCCCCCCCACTTTCTTCTGCTCCCACTTTCTCCCCGCGCCACCTTCGCAAACTTCCTCCCCCCCACTTTCTTCTGCTCCCACTTTTCCCCGCGCCACCTTCGCAACTTCCTCCCCCCCCACTTTCTTCTGCTCCCACTTTTCCCCGCGCCACCTTCGCAACTTCCTCCCCCCCCACTTTCTTCTGCTCCCACTTTTTCCCCGCGTCACCTTCGCAACTTCCTCCCCCCCCCACTTTCTTCTGCTCCCACTTTTCCCCGCGCCACCTTCGCAACTTCCTCCCCCCCCCACTTTCTTCTGCTCCCACTTTTCCCCGCGCCACCTTCGCAACTTCCTCCCCCCCACTTTCTTCTGCTCCCACTTTTCCCCGCGCCACCTTCGCAACTTCCTCCCCCCCCCCACTTTCTTCTGCTCCCACTTTTCCCCGCGCCACCTTTGCAACTTCCTCCCCCCCCACTTTCTTCTGCTCCCACTTTTCCCCGCGCCACCTTCGCAACTTCCTCCCCCCCACTTTCTTCTGCTCCCACTTTTCCCCGCGCCACCTTCGCAACTTCCTCCCCCCCACTTTCTTCTGCCTCCCACTTTTCCCCGCGCCACCTTCGCAACTTCCTCCCCCCCCCACTTTCTTCTGCTCCCACTTTTTCCCCGCGCCACCTTCGCAACTTCCTCCCCCCCCACTTTCTTCTGCTCCCACTTTTCCCCGCGCCACCTTCGCAACTTCCTCCCCCCCACTTTCTTCTGCTCCCACTTTTCCCCGCGCCACCTTCGCAACTTCCTCCCCCCCCACTTTCTTCTGCTCCCACTTTTCCCCGCGCCACCGCCACAAACTGTACCCGCTAGAAAGCCTGCGCAGGAGGCTAGCAGAACTCACAAAGAGACCATGAAGGATGGCACTCCATTCAAGACGTGCTGTTGTCAAAGACCTGGACCTTACATGTACTTTGGTCTAACAGAATTTCAGCAACAACTTGACTACAGATCAAAGAAAGATTAAAATCTGTAGTTAAGTTGTTGTTTAGTTGCTACAGCAGTTTTGCTACAATTTGAAACAAACAAAACATCCAGCGTGTTGTTCTTGTGTATTTTATATTGTTGTTGTCACTAAGTTGTGCTAGCAGTGTACAACTGTAAATCATGAAATTTTCGTTGTGGTTTTGTTTTTGCGGTGTGATTTTTTCGCGAAATTATAACACCGCGAATATGTTTTTTGTACTTCTATTGTACTACAAAATTGTTTCAACCCTGAACTTCAAACACTAAAAATCTTCTTTTCCCTCATACTGCAAAATAAAACCCCGCAAAAGTAAATGCATTTACAGTATCACAATAAACAGTTGTCTCCCACAACATCCGTGCTGTCTCCAGGTGCCACCATGATGTGTCACTGACCTTGAGAAACGTATTTTCAAATGTCAAACATAATGTAATGCATGAGCATGTTCCCAGTATAACAGCAGGTGAGAACTCACAGTTCAGGGAACACTTCAAGAAAACGTTAACACTGCAACAATCTGACTTATACACTTTAATGTCATCACTGCTTACACAAAAGTGACCTTGTCACTCCTTATTATTGGTCCTGTCCTACCATGTACCATTATGAAGTGTCATATCAAACTGACAAACTTTTTTTCTGCAAAAAGCTTTTATAGCATTCTCTGATTTAAAGCTCAGTCAAATTCCTTTTCACATCACAAGCACCTCAATGAATATGCATGCAGGGAAACACATGTTTTGAAACGTTCTTATTGCAGCAAAATCTCTCTTCAAATACAGGAAAAATTTTCAAGAGGTAGTTCTAGAGACTCCTGGAGAAAATGTTTCTAAGATAGCTATGTAAGTTGCTACAGGTCTTCAGAATTTTTTTTATTTAGCCACAATAGAGCCCGATTTCACATTGTACACATGGGTACCCATACAATTGATCAAAACGTTGACTTTTTCACAGTATACGATATGAATCAGCCACATGCAGAAGTAAACTGACATTAAGAATATTGAAGTCTCCAGGACTGCTTCTTGTGCTGGCATCTACTGTCTCAAATAATCCTATCGCTATCAAACTAGTGTTCCTAACCCTACTGCAGCTGCCGCAGCAGCTAGAGCCTGCGCTGCCTGCCTCGCTTCCAGCGTAAGCCTGGCTTCTTCTAACCAATCTGAAGCCACCTTCCGAGGCTCCCCCTTCAGTTGATTGATAAACCTTGCTGCTTGCTCTAAGTCTCCATTTTCTAGGCTATGTTCTGCATAAGATAGTAACGTGAACGTGTCCAATTTCTTTGGGTCGACTTCTTTCCCCGGGGGGATCGACCTCCTTCCCGCGTCGATCAGCAGGAGAGACTGGAGGTACGACACGAAGAACTGGAAGAGGGTGCCTCCCGTTTCGTCGATCATCGCCACCCGGCGGCAGACCCTTTTGACGCGGAGGAAGCGCTGTCGTAGAGAGTCCTCCGGAAACACGCCTGCCTCCATGGCCTGCTGTGGCATGGTGTCCAGGAGGGTCTGGAAGAACGTGCTGTCCCCTGCTGCCTCCTTGACGGTGTTGACTTCCCTGGAGAGGGGCACACGGCGTTCCTCCCATGACGTTGCCTCCTCGTTGCCGGTGTTGATGAGTCGTTTCAAGGTCTCACAGGCGATCAGCAGCTCTTGGGACTTCCGAGCTTCTCTCTCGATGTCAGCTCGACCTGTAAGAGCCAGAATAAAGCACATCAACACCTAATGCATTTAGCCCCAGTTGGGCATGGATGTGCAATAAACTTCATTATCATTGTCACTGATGATATTGCAGCATGCTCAAGCAGTGATGCTGCAGCACTGCAACCGATAACTAATAAGGGCTGCTTTTGATCCATGAAAATGACACAGTGATTACATTGTCATTACCATTGACGCTTTTCCCTGATGATCATTACAATGTAGGACAGTTGTGGGTTGATACAAGGGTGACAAGGCTAATTGCTAATTGCAAGGGAACACATAGATACAGTAACATAAAAAGGTAAAAAGTGTCGTCTATAGATCTATTTGATGTTTCTATAATGTATGTATATTACTGGGGGTTGACTTCTACGGAGGCAGTTGTTAATGAATAGTCTCATGTTAATGTTCACTGAACTTACCCTCAATGGCTGCCTCCACACCCCTGAGCCTGGCCATGGCCTCGTTCAGTTTGACCTGGTAGCGATCTCGCTCGTCCATGAGAGCGTCGTGCATCTCGGCCTGGTGTTTGGAGCCGAGCTCCTGCTCCTGGACCCGCAGCACGTCCTGCAGGTGCTCGCTGTGCGCCGCCGCCTGCCGACGCAGCTGGGTACGCATCTCCGTCTCATACTGCTCCCTCGCCTGGGCAATCTGGGAAAGACATCAGAGATTTCAGACATCTGGGGAGCATTTTGGGTTAGCATGATACTCAAATTCAACCCATTTCCTGTGTCTGACCTTTTGACCTCCTGTCATTCTCTCTACCAATCTTCCCCCACCAACATGCTGGTCAACCTACTGTCTGGACACACATGTCCTCAGCTTAGTCATCCAAAATAACACATATTTGCAGTGTCATGATTTGGAGAGTTTTGAAAATAAAACCACTGCCAGCATTTCAACTTTTACAGTATATGGTTAAGATAGTATCCCAGTGTGCATCAAACTGTTCCTTTGTGCACTGTCCTACACCTCACTTAATTGAACCAAATTAGAACATTAACAACAGTGCCTTATAGTGCAGCTACAGGAATAGGTAAGTGCAACTACTACAGTCTTCAAAATTCCAAATCTATTAACCTTGAGCCATTTCAGCCAACAAGGTACAACTTAAATCACGTTTGGTCAATTTTCTTCTCCCTGAAGTGTGTCTAGCATGAATTGTTTTGTTGCCATGTTGTTATCATAAGGACAGCGACTTGAAATGAGTGCTGTCATGCACATACTCTGAGGTCCTGAGCCAGTGCCAGGTCACGTTTCTGCCGTTCTAGTTCTCTCTTCAGCAGAGCGAGTGTCTCCTTCTCGTCCTCGGTGCGCTGTCTGGCGAGTGCGTCGTCCATACGCGACTTCTCCAGGAGCTGCTGTTCTGCCAGCTGGCTCTGCAGCTGTTCAATACGCCGGTGGGCGTGGGCGATCAGAGAGTTCAGCTCGTCTTCCGAGAGTTTGCCTGCGTGCCAAGTAACAGGTGATTCTTCAAGACGTCACATCTTTATTACAGTTACACCTGAGTGTACAGATCACCACCTCTATATACATCTAAGGACCACCTGGACAATGTGACCACTTTGTGGTGGTCCATTGGATAATTTTCCCAATGACACAAGCATGAATAATAACCTCCTGTCCACATAGACCAGATTTTATTGGTCCCTGAGTGGTCTTCTTTGGCAGTTTTGACTGTAAATGTTTTAGTAACAAGTTTGAAAACAGCAGCAGTACTTAAGCCCAGCCTTAGACAAAAGCAATTAATTCTTTGGGGGTGGGACAAAAAGGGACTATTATCAACTTGATTATGTTTTATCACCTTTCTTGTTAACTTCTTGAAGGTCTACTAGATACAATCACTAATACATGTACCACCTTTTCAGCCATGAACATGTACTCCTGAGGGTATAGGTTGGTCATGTGATCTGCATGAAATTGTGTACATCACTGCTAACCTTTAGCACTACATCTAGGCATGCTGCACACTGGAATGTCTTTAATTGACTGTCCTGTTTTCCGTCAGCTTACCTCTCCATCCGCCCAGTTTGACATCAGGCATGATGCTCTCCAGTTCCTTCTTGAACTGTTTCCTGCCCTGCTCCACCAGAGCCTGGTACTCCTGCATCACCTGGGCATCTGCCTGGGCCTTCGACACCTGCAGCACAACAACATAACACTTTCTCTATAGACCTTTTACATGCTGACCTTACATTTGCTTGCCTATTGTTACTGAATTAGAAAGCACAGAGCATTTAGACATCACTTTCATACCAGGGAGGATCTGTTTAGCTCTCAAGGTTTTGCATGAGAAAACCAAAGTTTCAGAGATACTATTCCTTTAGATATGATGTCACAATGATTGCAAACTTAATGCATTCTTTGCATATTCGTGCATGTGTTATATAAATCAGATCTAATAAATCAGATTCTTGTTAGCAGTCAGTTCTGTCACAGCCTAATGCTCGAAAATTCTACAGCATCAAAATCATAGGACGACCTACTACGAATGTGACTGCACCGTGACAAAACCAAAGTTTCAGGGATAGTCCCTTACAAAGCACCCAACCTTCTAACCCACCTTTCCGACAGCAGTCTCCAGTTCATATGCCAGCTTGGACAGGTCCTCTTCTGCAGCCAGGATTTCCTGATCAGGCTCTGACAGGGACGACTTGCTCTCTTTGATGACAGCTCGCACCTTCTCCAGATTTTCTCTGCACAAAAAGTGGAATAATAGGATAGGAATCAATTGAAAACTGGGAGTTCTAACTTTGAAACAAGAATTTTACAGTGGCAACATTGATTATATCAACCACACACAGTTAATTACATTATGTGTACAATACACAATCATATACAAAGCATATGACATAAAGGCCATCATTACACTGTTGAATACCCCTGCAAAATGTGTTAGCCAAGACTTCTTACCTGGCAGCAGTGGCAGATGCTTCTGCTAGTTTGAGAGCGTCCACCTTGGCTTCCTTGGCCCCTGTCACAGCCTGCCACTGTTCTTCTTTACCCAGGGGACCACTCTATTGGCACAGATAGGGACAACTCTATGTCAGTGGTCTTATATATCCAATATGCTTCAACTAGAGTCTCACAGATCTGGCATAAAGGTAAATGCTACATCAGGACTTGTATGGCTCCACATTAAATATTCTTGTCAGGAGAATGGGAACATTTGAATTCTGTAGTTTTATGCATATATTATACAGTATATTCCAACATGGACCAATTACTGTCAGACTGAGAACTGCCTGTTACCATAGTGTTGGAGGCTGTGATAACTGGTTTCCATAGTGACAGAGAATCCTGAGCTCCTATTGGTAGTTCTGGGAATGAGAATGCCCTCGAGTTACAGGTGTATTATAAGGTCTCAGGGCAGAGGCTGAATCAGCCTGACATTGACAGCCTGTGTAACACAGGCTAGCTCTGTACCAGTGTGACAAGTCCTTACCGTGTTCTCGTCCATAGCATGCTTGATCTGTTCAGAGTGCATCTTCGTAGCGTGAGCGGCCTCCTCCTGGGCATCGATAGCTGAGCTGGCCGTCCTCTTCAGGTCCTCCAGCTCATGGTGGATGATAGCAACTGTGGCTGCACACAGGGAAAACGAAATAGTGAAAGAGCATGTAACAATATTGTAGATGTCCCAAAGAAGAAACACGGTAGGACAATCCATCTGAAAGTATGACTGTCCATCACAATAAGCAGTTCATCCAATGAGAGAATGGCTGTATGTCTGACAAAAATCAATTTTTATGTTTTGATTTTGCAGTTCTACAGTTTGGGCAGGGCTATGGGATCAGTGCATTATGCTGAACTCTCTGTAAATAAACCTGAATGAATACTTTCTAAGCTTCAAATTCCGTGGCACCACATTTACAAATATTGCATATCACATGCTATATTGCTAACCTGTTGTTCTGTTTTGTTTTGGGGGCTAAAATGTGAAGGCCCTTACCAGCCCTGTCTGCAAGCTCATCTATCTCCTTCTCCAGGATCTTTGCCTGCACTTCCTCAGGACTTCTCATAGGGGTCTCTCTTGCTTCAGTAGCAAAGGGCTGGTCCAAGGCTGCTGCTACAGCTGGAAGACAAAAATTAAGAAGCTTGGTCATTTGCTCTTCATATTGACGTAAATGTTCCTTGTGTGTATGCACTGAAAGTATGCTGAAGTTGCACTTAAGGAAACTATTCATACAGTAGCGTCATTCCTGTGGTCTGTAACTTTCCCACCATGCAACATTTCTACCCTTTGTTAATGCATGTTCTGTTGAATCATAAATGTCCGTAGCATTAAGCTTTGATATGTTCATTTGATACCCAGTATTGCCCCATTAACTCATCAAGTCAAGCCCATACCAGCACATGGCAGTTCCTCCATAGCATGCCAGGGGGCATTGCAGTACTTGTGGCATGCAATGTTGTCCACATGATCATGCATTCATGTTTTCGTGGCAGGGAAAATTTGGCCTAGATTAGAAGCGCCCACAAACCAGCAGCAGCAGTGTCTTCTGGAGTTTCAACCAAGTGTTCTTCCTTAGCGATATGTTTAACGGTGACTCCTTCTCCAGATGGTGTCATAGCCTCCGCAGGTATGGGTACGTCCATTCCAGCTGCTACAGCTAGAACGTAACTCTGACTTTTATACGTGTGTGTGTGCTGCTTCTAAGTGTCATTACATTTGGAGCAAACTTAATATGACAACAAAAATTAATTTTACAAAACGCTATGATACGTCACATTTGACACAGTGAACAGTATGTGCAGAGCATTTCGTTACTAGTAGTCTATTATTATTTAGTTAAGAGTTAACTTATTAACCAGGTACATGTACAAAAGGACAAAACTACTGAATGCTGAAAAAAACATTTCTAGACCAAATGACACAAGAGAACAGTAACAGCATTACAAATGTTCTACTGTAAATTCCTTTACTTTAGCAGTGCTTTTATTTCAAGGTGTATGAAATTTGAAGTTAAAACATTTCCGTAGTATAGTAATACGCTGGAAATGCATGTTTGCAGTAGAGTGGTTACAGCAAAAATAAAACCACTGCAGAAGTTTGAAGATTTACAGTATGTCTATCAAAATGCACCCACCTGCAGCTGCAGTGTCTTCAGCCTTCTCCTTCAGGGCCTTTTTCTTGGGAGCAGGTTTCTCCTCTGCCTTCTTCTTGGCCTTTGGCTCACTCTTAGACTCTGGGGGAAACGGCTCATCCATACCGACTGCAATGGCTGAAAGATATCATGGACGGTTACGAAATTATACATATCTTCCACAGTAAACATCATAGGAGTCGGCACTATAATTTAATCATACAAATTAACACTCTTCTCTGAGCATCAACATGAGAATTATAGTGTGAAGGCCACTTAGTCTATTCTACATGGCACACGCCAATTTGTGATTACTTACACCACTTACTTCTGCCATTGTTCAGAAGCAGGGGCGGATTAGTTTATGTAAGCAGAGCTTATGTAAGTTTTACTGGTACTGCATATACATGTATATACCATACAGTTCTCACATTTCATACGGGATACCACCATTGTTTGTGCCTGAATTGAATGGAATCTTGTCTTCCCTTTCAAGGGACTTCACGTAAAAGGCTGAAGATTGGAGGCTAAGTCAGGGTAGCAAAAGGGAAATCCTGCTTTTGTGTGAGACAAACTTTGTTGAATACAATGGCAGACTACACACTTACCGGCAGCAGCCGTCTCTTCTGGTTTCTCTACTCCCACCGGCTTCTTTTCCTTTACAGGACGTTTTGCAGCAGGCTCCTTGCATGCAGCGGATGGTTCTTTAGCTGCCACAGGCATGGGCTCCTCTGTACCGATAGAAACCGCTGTGGCAGGAAAAACAAGGCATAAATCAGGAAAGTACCCTTAGCTATGGTACTGACTTGGAACCCCTACAGCTGTGATACTCTGGTGCTTGCTGTCAGTGAGGAGTCTCTTCTGTCATTTTGTGATCTGTAGTAGTCAGAAGGACACACACAGGGAATGATTTGTGACTTGATTAGCCGTGTAGCGTGCACATGGATTATGAAAGTTGTTAGAGTTCAGTATGACTCTACTTGATAGAAGGACAGAAAATGGACAGGGTCAGGGATTCCTCTATCATCTGTGGAGGGAAACACAGCTATCAAGGATGCACAAACAGGGGAAACAGGACTAACACATAACAGAATTAGTACATTTGTTGAAGGGAAAATAGCTCAATATTTAGTCTACCCAGGTATGTAGGGTACTGTAGATGGTCACAAAGTCCTTGAATGAAGGATGTGTACATCCTACAATGTATTATACATGTATATCTACATTGAAGGACAAATGAGGAAATGTCCTTGTAGGAATCCAGTAAATAATCAATAATTCAAAGATTATGTAATTGTGGTCAGCTTTGTAAATAGCAAAGAATGCCTGAGGAATGCTATTTCATGACAGTACATGTTGACAAGTTTTTGACAACTATCATTCCAAGGCACTGCTGGAAGAAAAAATAGGAATCTAGATCTGTCTAGAGCTCTGTCTACACTACCAAGGACTTGAGGGAGAGGATGAGGAATTAAGAGGAAAAAAATGTGGAGTCCACTGGGATGGTCAGGTTTTTATGGGTCTACAGAAACTGAGAACCATGGGACACAAGAACATGCAAGGTGTCATCCAGGGTCACACCATGCTGTATAGTACATGTACATCTGAAGGAACCAACCACCAGCCAGTACTTGTGCCAAGTTGGCTGCAGCTTGAGCCAGGTGCTTGGCTGCCTCTGCCATGGACTGTGCTTGTAGCTGATCACCAGATTTCACAACTTCGACTGGAGCTGCTTGTGAGATGTCTTGCTCTTGTCCCTGGACTGCCTCTGCTTGTGTCTCTTCTTGCATCACAGTATCTTCTGTTCCTGTACTGTTTCCCTTGACATCATGAATGCCAGGTGCCTTTGGCTCTTCTCTGTGGGTGTCTGTTACTAGTACATCTTCCTGGGTCAGCTCTACTTCTGCTGTAGATGTGTGGGTTTCTGTTACATCTTCCTGGGTCAGCTCTACTTCTGCTGTAGATGTGTTGGTTTCTGTTACATCTTCCTGGGTCAGCTCTACATCTGCTGTAGATGTGTGGGTTTCTGTTACATCTTCCTGGGTCACCTCTAATTCTGCTGTAGATGTGTGGGTTTCTGTTACATCTTCCTGGGTCACTTCTTCTGCTGTAGACATACATGTATGTGTTTTTGTTACATCTTCCTGGGTCAACTCTCCTTCTGCTGTACATGTAGATGTGTGGGTTTCTGTTACATCTTCCTGAGTCAGCTCTACTTCTGCTGTAGATGTGTGGGTTTCTGTTACATCTTCCTGGGTCACCTCTACTTCTGCTTGGGTCTCCTCAGTGTGCACCTTATCTCCTTCCAGTTTTTCCAGTATTTCTTCAACTTGCTCCACTTGGGACTTAACCTTTCCCAGCACATCTGCGTGGGTTCCAGCATTTCCTTCCCTTGTCATATTTCCATCTGTCTGAGCTTCCCTGGTGTCTACAGCTTCCACCCCTTCCGCTTCAACTTCTCGGCTAGCTTGCAAAATGTCAGTTTGGACATGCTTGTCCTCTTCATGTATGTTCTCAACCTGTGACCGGACCTTGGTTACTTCTTCTTGGATTTCCTTAACCTCAGCCAGGGTTTCCTTCATAATTCCTTTTCCTTCCTTGGTTTCCTTAACATCTGTGTGGACCTCCATCACTTCTGCTGGAGTAGCTTCAAGAACTTGTGACTCAAGAACTTCAGCTTGGAATTCTTTACTGTTTTCTTGGATTTTGATGACATTTGTTCCTGTATCTCCTATGAGGGTCTCATCTTTATAAGACAATAGGACAGAGGTATGAAGACACATGAAAGAAAAAAAGAAGACAGACAGGGTGGGTAACATAAAGGACTTCAGATGTTCATATGTCACATGACATTGTGAATTATTGACAGGTCTATTTGGAACTGTATGTCTAAATTGTGATCTGTAAGTTAGTAAGTTTTGCTTTTAACCCTTAGCACACTGAACTAGCCATTTAGCTACCAATTCTCTATTGGTTACGGGGTTAGGCAGCATGGAGAAGGTTAAGTAGGTTTTACTTAAACTTTTCAATGGTGTCACATGAGAGCTGACAGTGCAATTCCATACATCCCCAATCCTTACCACATGACCTAAGTAAAAGATCACTACATGTTTGAGATAGCTAAATTGCCACACCAAGCACTACTCACCCAAACCCATGCTGTGAGCTAATAAATAGGTCTAACATTGTTTTCATTTTAACCTATCCTTTTTCACTACAATTAGCATGAACCTTCAGAAACCACTAGGTTGCAAGGGGTATCAGTTTCCCCAAGAAGGGGAGTGAACCAACCAAATGCAACAGCTTCTGCTGTGGACTGATCCATTTTTTCAGGAGCAGGGGGTTTCTCATCTGGCAACTGGGCTGGAGGGGCTTCAGGTACAGGTTTCTGTGGTGCAGACTGTGGTCGTCCCATAATGGCAGCCACTCCTACATCAGGTGGGAATTAATCAAGTCTTTTGTGACAACTTGCAACAATATTAGATGTCAACTTTCTATTCTGTTTACCCAGATTGACTACAGTATCTTTTAAGTCTATGTCATTATTAAGTTATACTGCTTGCCTTATTGATTCAAACTTGCATCTGCCTCTTGATGATTGTATGGAATTTCATCAACATTATGCTCTGGTTGTGTGACAATTGATTCATTTGTGAATGAATTTATACATTGTTATTCATGAGCAAATTGGACATCATTTAATTCGCAATATAATCAGACTATCATCTTTATGAGGGTGCAAAAGTGAGGGATTATCTGTGACTGATAGGACAAAGGGTGAGAGGTATGTATCAATCTGTGAAATAAGGGAAAATCAGATGATGGCTGGGGGTAAAATAATGGGGGGGAGAACAATTTCTTGTAACCGATCTTAACTTTAAAGTGAAATACTGTCATATGTTTCCATAAAAAGTAACAAACCAAATGCTATGGGCTCAGCTAGAATTTCACGAGGCTTGTCATCTGTTGGAGCAGCAACTTCAGACACTTCCACAGGGAGGGGCTGAACTGCTGCCTCTGGGACTGTTCCAGGGGAAAATGTGCACTCAATTTGTCACAAGAACAAGAGTTATAGGAAACAAAAGAGACACATATCTCAAACTACTAGAGCTAACTATGATCTCTAAATACATCTGGTATATAGATTTCTTCATATGTGACTTGCCATATTTGACATAAATTGTACAAATAGCACAGATGCATTTGTGTACAACTGAGCTGTTAATAAAAGGTGTTATGTATAGACATGTACATGTACAATCATTGATGGTTTAAGACTTTGCACTTAGCAACTAAAACCTATAATTATTTAAATTGCTCTGGCTGCTCACATACACTGTTGAAAATCTAAGTCAGTATGCAGAGATGGCTGATTAATGGGATTAACTACATGTTCTTTGTTAATATAAACAGTATGCATGTAAAGTACACAACGAACCATGTAAAAAAAAAGTGCAATAGATAGGTGGAACATGATTGTGTTTATAATTAACACATTTGTGGTAACTGGTTTTGCTGTGCCCTCAGTTGATGCTTCCTCCAACTTCTGGGTTTCTAAAGTAGTTGGTGTCTCTCCTACTTCCTCCAACAGGACTTCAAACACATTTCATATTGATACACTCATGTGTACAAATTCTTAAACAGGTATCACTGGGGTGAGTACTGTAGGGATTTGATTACCATTCAGATCCAAAGAAGAGGTACATGGATTTCAAGAGCTTTGACAAAACATGACATCATGCTTTGTTTTGTGTCAGTTTTCTTAGCATACAAGTACATGTAGTTTGGACCTTATCACTGAACAGCAAGAGTGCCTATCATGTTCAGCTTTTAAGAACCTACTATGCAAGCCTGTATTCTATGAATATGTATGACAAAATTAGAACAATAAACATGACAAAACAATTCTACTTAGTGATAAAAGGCATTCTTGTTACAGGTACCGGTAACAATTCTGTCAGCATCAGGCAGTAACTCAGGTTGGCACCTTTGGTACAAAATTTTATAGTTAGCAACTTTTAACAGTATATACCTGCACGCCACAACAAGTGAAAAGACCTTAGAGGAAAGGGTATTCAAAGACTAAGTGCATTTCATTTACAAATCCATGTATGCTTCACAGGCTACTTTTGATAAATCACGAGAAAAAGTCTATTAGTTTTGACTTAATAACACCACTGCACAAATCTGCACCACAGAAAAACTCGCACAAGATTACAGACTCTGGTATGTTAGTTTATTTCCATGTCACGGAGCATGCCCTTCACACAAGCTGGCTACCAACCACACAACATCAAACACGCAGTGGAGCAAACACAAACCAATGGCCGATGACTCTTCGTCCTTGCCTTTGCCCCTTTTATATGTCGGTATGTACTTGACTGGTGGAGGGGGGGAGGATACCTTAGCCTCTGCTGGATAAGGTTGGTCGACACCATAGGCTATAGCTAGGTGTGTGGCCAGAAGGATGGTTTATTGTACTTTATTTGTGACTTCTCTCTCAGTGTATATTTGTAATAGACACCAAAATGTATGCACATACGTATACATGTAACCCAGAATCTACTATTCAATAGACGTAGGCTGATCCACCAGTAAGCACTGTACCTACAATATAGAGGAATTTGACACTGTGGTCACAACCTGGAAATCTACCTATCTTAAGAAACTGACAATCTTATTAATTTGGACCATGTCCACAAAATACATTATCACGAAACTTTACAATATTGTGAATGCTGCAACTGGACATAACATGGACCAACACAAGTCATTCTACAACAAGGTTCCTTCTCATTTAAGCAAGGAGACAAAACAACCTGCCAAAAACAAATACTTCAGGAGACATACCTTGAGCAGCAGTGTCAGCAGCTGCTTTTCTCTGCTTCTCCTCTTCCTCAGCTTTTGACTTGGACAACTTGGGTAGGAAAGACTGAAAGTGTATTCAAAGACTTTTGGTCAAAAGGTGTTGTGACTGGAAGGAAAGTACACACTGTAAGGTGTAGCAACAAGGTTGTTTGTAGACAGAAAGGAACTAAAAACCAGCTAAAAGGAACTACATTCGACATTGTTTACCGAATGCTACTGTCTTCAATATACAATCATTGCAGTCTTACCCCTTGTTGCTCCTCCTCCTTTTTCTTCCCCCCCATGCCCACCATGCCCTTGGCTTTGTCTACCACTCCTCCAAGGCCCAGGTCTGGCATCTTGGGCCCACTAGAGGGTAAAGAAATTTTGCTGTATCTTTCAAGCACCAATTAGCTTTATAAACAGCAAACTAATACAAATGAACAAATGTTAAAAATTACATTTAATTGAAAATGAGAAGAACGACTTATACCATGTTCAAGTTTGAAGATGTATCAATTATATACATGTAGTATGTGGAACAGCTAACTTACCGATCCAGAACAGCTCCCAGGTACTCCCTGGCATATGGGATATTTCCCTCGAGAGTTCTTCGAAACTCTGGGCTAGTCTTGGCATACACTGTCAGCCCTCCCACCCCAGCCCCCACAGCTAGAGTTGCAGTAAGTATAGTCCTACCAACACCTCCTCCGGAGCTGTGTGGCAAGGAGAAACACTCGGATGAAGGTAATTAGGTACAGCTCGATGATATAGAATGGGTGTTATATTATCATCAACATATATCATCTACATTTGATTTGTACCGATGACTTTAACTTTATGCTTGAATGTTTTAACATAAAATATGACACTATGGGTTATAAAACAATTCAAGCCATTCTCTGCTGATGTACAATAACTGCAATTCTTGGTATGAAGTACATGTATCAATTCTAGTAACATGTTATACATTGAATGATTCAATTAGGTCATTGCACTTTATATACTTTTACTTTAATTTGTACCTAAGTTGACTTACCATTTTGTTATACTTTGTTATTTTCTTGTATTATTTATTTATGTATGCCTGCAGGGCACATTGAAAAACGCCTTAGTGGCGATATGTACCCCCTGGATAAATAAATAAACAAACAAACAAACAAACAAACAAACAAACAAAGCACTATCAGCGAATTGAAAGAAAAAATCTAACTTGCAGACTGCTTCAAACTAAGTTTACCTTTATCAACTGAAGTAGTATATATGCATTTGATACAATTATCAATCTGATTAGTTAAGGTATACCAAGCAATATGCAACTAAAACTGATGACAACAGTCATGCATAACATTGTATAGTCTAGATATCAATTAATACTATAGCAATTCAATAAGTTAATGTATATGAATTATGATGAATCATTGAACATGTATGTTTCTAGAGGCTATATACCCAGATACCCATATGTAATTTTGTTCTTTTACTGATTTTCAGTGGACAAGCACACAAGGCCAACTACACAAACATGTTGTGTTGTTCACACACAATTCTACAAATTGGGATCACACTTTTGAGGGCTGTCCTGAAAGCTGCGAAGCAAGAAAACAAAACAAATAAAAGATTACATTGTTTTTTAATGTACTTGGGACAAACAGTCCTGAATTTCTCTTGAAGATACAGCTTTCAAGTCAGCTGGCTTGTCATGCCAAATGGAGGTCAGACGGGGGTATGTATGGGGTATAGAGCCTCACGTTTCAGGAGGGAGGGATCCAACAGCTTGTAACCTGGCTTGTGCTGCCTTGGCTGTCTTGTCCGCTCCCTCTTCTGCATAGTTTCTGCAGGGCTGCTGTGCACGGCCTCTTGTGGGTCTAACCTGGCCCAAGCACTGTAGCAGATGTAAGAAATAGATGAATAAGTACATGTAGGTATACATTGTAGCCGTCTTCACTTGGCCCATTATCTAAGAAGCATCTGCCTCGGTATAAGATAAAAAAGGAAAGTGACCATGAACTACCATTCTGTCAAAATCGTTTTGTCACCTGCAATGTGTGATTCAAAATAACAGCAGTTTATTTTTTCTGCAATATCAATTTTTCGCACATAGCAGGTTGCATGTACTGTGGGTATTTTGAACATTGAAGTTCAGATAGACAGGCTTTTCAAGTTCAACATAGTGTGGGTTAGTCTGTCTACAAGTATTATTGAATATTTAATGACAGTGGTAACCATCATTGATAGTCTTTTGTTATAATGGATCCTGCATATGTATACTATATGGATATTGCAGTTTTTTCCTAATTTCATTTCATTTGATCAGCTCTACAATATAAGAAACCTACAAAGCCATTCGTTGGTCTAAGCTGTTTCATATTATCAATATGGGACAGAGTTAATAAAACACTTTTGACCTGCCCCATGATAATACCCGAATATAGATTAACAAAGGATTTGTAGAGCAAGCACATCATAAATTCTACATGTACTAACAAACCGTGATGGTGCCACATAGCAACATAATAATTAAATCTAATAATGTATTATATCACCTTGACCCAGCACCCAGAGCTAATATGTTGATACAAACATTTTAAACCTGGAAAACAGTTCGTTTTAAATTAAATGTTTGACAGATGGACATGTCACGCTGCTGACATGTACAGGTCGCTCGGTCCTTTCCGATCGAAACATGACCTACATGACATCTACCCCATCTCTTGCATTAAACAGTACGTCTTAGTTCTGATTAATAATTTCTTTATACTCTACTAACCTTTAGTCTGCTAGGAACCCGTCGAGAAGCTCTCCACATCTTTAGTAAGGTCGCAGGATCACTTCATCTCTTCGCAAAATCATAAAAACTCCATGCAACCCCGGACGCACAAGATGGCGGAAAGGACAGGGATGAAATCGCCCAAATGGGAGGGGAACTTATTTTTAATGTATGAAGAAATTAACGAAACATTTGCCACTAAATGCTCTATTATACTAGAAAAACTACTAGTTAAACTATGTGATAATTTGGATCCTGAGTATATTATGAAATATGGGTTAAAAAGATATTTGTGATAGTTGGATATTATAGATCACCCTCTGAACAAATAGAATATCCCAAAAGGAGATGGTATTTTTTGCACAAGGGAATGGTTCTTTTTAAAAAGCTCGGAAAAGTAGATGATTGCCCACTTGTCCTGTAGATGGATGAAATTGGTGTTCAGATTCTGTAAATTTTTCATGATGTCATCACGCATAGCCGCGAAAATGAATGTTTCTTCATATCATAACCTTTACCTTTGACCTTTGGAAGTACAGGTCACACAAAATGGCGGCGCTCCTGGCGAGGTTGCGGGGATGTAAGATTTATCGTTATTTTTCAGGTTTACGAATAGATACAGCACCAGAATTGATCGTCAAAATTATGTAGTCGTAGCTTGGAAAGTACGAGTATTGTGTTTTAAGCATTTGGGTATCCTAAGCGGGGTATTTATAAGCAAAATCATCGCATGCCAGAATGTACGAAACTACAAAAATGTATCATGTGCACGTAAGGCCACACTGATTTAATTTTATGGATGACATCCTCTGGGGACCACAAAGCTAATGCGAGAGGGCGAAAAAAAAAATCCAGCAAAAAAAAAAATGCTGCTTAACCACAGAAATACAAAGCCAGTATTGCGAATTGAAGCACAGGGCACAGTGACTGCATCAAACAAACAAGTTTTTATTTGCAGGTAGATGTAGATAGTCTTGTTCAGGTCTCATCCTCCTTCACAGCTTCCTCCTTCGTTTTACGATAAGCCGCCCTTTTGCGGCATTTATGAGTCGGCAGTCTGTACTGAGTTCCAGCTGAGTTCCAGCTGAGTTCCGGAGTTCCGTGAAGCCTCGAAAGACATGATTTTTTTATTTTTTTTTTGAGAACAGGCGAAAATCAATGCGCGCGCGGATGTCATCCATAAAATTAAGTCGGTGTGGCCTAACATAAAACATATTTTGTGTGTACTGTTACAGTTTTAACTCGTAACTCCCCCTCTGTTTGAAAAGGTGGGGTTTGGTCATTATATCGTGGACCTGGGTTTCATCAACTCTCAACACGTCAGAGCAACATCACATCATCCTCGCCAGTCGTCAGCAGAGCTTTGGCCCTCTTCAGTCCGAAGGTTCAGACATCAACAGGGGAACAGATCGGGGCATTGGGCAGATGTATACAGCGTCTTAATCTACATACAAACAGTAGTCCACTGCATCATCCTTTTGTTGGATCCTTGTGTGGGAGGTAAGCCATAGATTGTTGGATACATTTCCGTAGGTAACAGAAGATCTTATCAAGAATATGATGGGGGGGTTTAAAAGTTAATTCATTTGACATAAAACGTACAATATTCATAGAGCACATTGGTGGTAAGAATTATTCATGCTATGCATGACTAAAGCAATGTTTATAGATTATAAAGATTTGCTTTTTAATTGTTTGGATAACAACTAGTTACTTAATTTCTGCCTTTGTGTTTCAGGAAAGTGTCACTTTTGAATCCTGTTCAGCCAGTGGTACAACAACAAGTGAGAACCAAAATCTACTTCAGCAGGAAAAGAGGGATCGCAAAGACAGTGAAGCCAGTGATAAAACGCTTCTATAGACTTAACTGTGGTCTCTGGATACGGAGAAGGGTAGGTCTAAGCATAGAGTTGTTTGTATCTGTCAAGTCAAGCTTGTTCTAAAACATGTTGATACTTTTTACATGTTCATTTTTACTTGTGCTCACCAGTGTCTTCCCTTCTTGTTTTTGCCACAGGCTGGCTACAAGAAGCGCCTGTGGAAGAAATCAGCGCAGAGAAAGTATCGTCTTCGTCAACACGTCTTCTGCAACAATCAGCAGAACTGTCTCCTGGACAAGATGGTCACCAAGTACTGGAAGACGCGCAAGTGGTACATCAACGACCCTTTTGAAAAGTACCACACGAGGTACAACGAGTTCACCGGGGAGCCAGGAACACATTACAGTCATGTGTACAGCACGCTGAATAACATGCAGAGGCACAGGAAGTATTTCAAGAAAGGGTACAGAGCGAAGTACCAACATGGTGGCAAGGTCACGCATTCTACCTACTGGACATCTCCAGGTCAATAGTCTTGTGAACACAATGTAATGTCTGTAGTGCAGATACCCTTGTGATGAGGCAAATGTACATGTGACTTTAAAATATCATTATACAACCATTGCTAGCACTTGTGGAAGTTGATGCATCTTGTGCAGGTGTGATTAGTATGAGAATGTAGCAGTTTTGTTTTCAGTTTATTGCTGGGTCCAGAGAAGATGTAGATTCAATATGTGTATAGTCATGGATGTAGAGATAGCTGCAGAAAACACACTGTAGAAGGGTATGTATCCGGAGATCTTTCTTTATCATTAGAATCACTAACTCTTGTTGGAACTGTGAGCTCAATATTGGACAATAAGCAGTAGCATGATGCATTGGTGTCCATCTCAACCAATGTTGGGTAGAGTAATGTAGGTATGAAGAAGCTGAATAAAGCACAAACTACAAACATCTCGTTTATTAGTTTTGTTTCATATCTCCAAGCTATTTGACAAATAAGCTTCATTACATACTAGCAAATTTTCTCCAATGCTATACTTATGTACAAGGTAGGCATTTTGCTCTATATCGACTTGCAATGTTTTCTTGTTAACCTGATAGGAGCATGCAATCCTACAAAAAAGATGTTCCATATCCTATTGTCTAATATTTGTCTATAAAGATTCATGTATGAATTTTTGTAAGGAAGCTAGACAGGTTTTACGAATAGAGTAATATTTAGAGATAAATTGTTTTCCCTTTGCGCTGCTTGTGACATCTAGTGCAGTGCCTGTAAGAGTTTCGCTATGTTGACGATGGCTAAGTGTCCTATCGCCACAAGAATGAGCCATTCCCAGAATGCCATGCTCTCCTCCACCTGAAAGTTACAGAATAAAGAATCATAAAAAGCACAAACATAGTATTTTACCTACTACAAAAAGATCATATAAAATGGACATATAGTGATGAAAGTCTATGAATGGCGGTTACCTGTTCTCTTTTATCTTTTAAGTCACCAGAATCAGCAGCCTGTGTCTGAGACATATTGTCAATGACGTCACAGATGAGCACGTGCTGATCACGTGCGTCCCCCGCGGCAAGGACTCTCCTCTCGTCGTCTGCCTGGCTGTCATTCCACGTCTGGGACGCCTGGAGGATAGACACATATTTGTTCCCAATGTCTTTGATGTTCCTTAGTAAAAGGTCCGTCTGCCATTGAATTGCATGGTGCATGGTATGCAATTTGCGAGTAGGCTATTGGGATGCCTTTGAGATGTAGATTCAGATTTAATGACTTAGAAATTTAGATTCAGATTTAATTTGATATGCATAACTGTTATGTACCAAAATGTTTAGAAGTCACAGTGACATAAAAATCAGATTCAGCACAGTGTGCCATATCAACGGTTCCCATGATAACGGTGACATGTTGCCGGACACCTTTTCAGCACCATGGACAGTATTTACACTCACGCGCACATGTTGATAGTTGTACTCACCACGTCTAGCGCCTTTAGGTAATGTTTCATGTCTGAGTTCGCCATCAGTGCAGGATCATCTTCGATAGCAGCCTCCAGGGCACGGAGGTTGACGCTACACGCCTCAAATGCTATGTTCACCTGTATTGAATTGTTAAGAAGTTAGAAAAAAGGAATAGTGTCGATGGTGCAAGAACTAGGAGTACAGTATATCACCATCACTTGTCTTAGAAGCAAGAGCCAGATGACCATAATCAAATGTTGAGGATATACAGCGTATTGTTAGAGTTAACCAATCTACGATCGAACAAAAATCTGTGAGGGATGGTTTACCTGCTCGGCGTTGTTTTGTAGCAGCGCTGTGATAGATTCCATGATGTCATCTGGGATGGGACCACTCTTTTCCATCTTGTCCACTAGGTCTACATACGTCACAACAGAACCTAGAGCCTGTAACAGAACAGCAATGGTATATAGATAGATAACTTTCTTCATTGAACTATTCTGTTTTAGATTGAAACGAGAAAAGTATGAGAAAAGCTTATATGTTACTGGTACTTCCTAAATACTAAACGTATGCCTTATGTATACAGTCAAAACTGCAAGCCCAAGAATACCACTCAGGGGACCGAGAAAACTGGTCTATGAAGACAGGTGGTCATCATAGACAGGGATTTTAATTCCTATGTCAATGAGGAAAAGTAAGGAACCACCAAAAAGTGGTCACATTGTCCAGGTGGTCTTCATGTAGAGGTTGACACTTGTACAGGTATGACTGTATTCGTTCATGTTGCACTTGGCTCAAATGTATGATAGACTGTGTATAAATTGTCGCACCGTGCATGCCACCCCAGCTGCTGTGGCCAGGTTGTAGCAGGCGAGGTTCCGGTAAGAACTGCGAACCCGCCCGGCCAACTGATGACGTGCCCAGTCCGGAATGGTCAGTTTCGTCTTCAGATTCTCCACAATTTCTACGACCTGTGGAGAGAAAAATGTTACCATCTATCCGTTTGATATTTGTAGATGAGCCAAAAGAGCCCTTTGTTTTCATGCATATCAATCAATCGCCTCGTGAATGTTTGAATAATAACATAAATTCTAAGTATAAGGCTAACGCTTAACGATATATTTGTAGCGTTTTGCTGTTAGATATGAGATGGCGAAACGTTTGGATACTGCGTAGGTATCACTACACACAGATCCATGGAGACAGACAATTTGATACTAGATAAACTGACTATAACCTCAAAAATTCCTTCCTTTCATTTTATATCACATTATACTAATGTGTAATATATAGTCTACATCGAAAGAAAACACAATGATCCCCATTCCTCATAATCGTGGAGTACTAATTTGAACTCACCTGTCGCCTTCCTTCAGGACGAGCAAGGTCAATGGATACCAGGTTTTTGACCACCTCTAGATCATTCTTCCACCCCCGTGAGAGAAGTGGTCTCGCCTGGGCCATAATTGCTTTTCCCGAAAATAAGAAGGAAAGCATTACAGAATGCAACCGATAACGGTGTGGTAACAATTAGAATCAGAATTATTACGTTGACTTAGAATTAAAATTCATGATCTAACTTTTGTTAACCATGCTATCAATAGATATTGAATTTTTAATTGCGACAGTAAAAATATATATACTACATCAAGGTCATTGCCAAGTATAATTGTCACGTATGCTTGGGATTATTGTCTCAGGCGTCAAATTTATTTTTTGAATCATGGGCTATAACCTTTCCATGTAATCTGTTCACATGATATAGTGCCCGTCCTGTTGTACATGCGAATAGTAAATAATTCAAAGGTACTTGAAACGTCTTTTCCTCAAACATGTATGAAAATACTGAATCATGATTCCAACTGAAATTCACATAATATCAGAACTTTGGATAAAGATTGATCAAGACAACTACGGGAAAATAACCAATTAACCGTTATAGTATAACGTCTTTGATATTGCAATTAGGACGTGATCATTATCATTCGGTATGACTGAGGTTACAGGAGATAATATATCTTTTTCTATTTCGTCAACCTTTCCTCTGAAGCAACAATACATCAAATCAAACATTTGAAACACACACACACGCCTTACCGTTATGCTATTCACGCATCCCTAGACAATAAACAGCCCAAAAGGACACTGCGTCATGATCTGGCGAGCTAAATTGCAGCTACTGCTCATGCGCATCCGCTGATCGATCGTCGCGTGACCAGCAACGAGACTACCTTTCACCGGGCCAGCCGGCATCATTAAAGTAAGATGAGCTGAATACAACCTTTGGGTCAAACGGTATTGTTTGAAATTGATTGATGATGTAAATAGATTTTTTTGTGAGAAGGGTAGCATTTACTGATATGAATATGACCTAAATATCACGTTTTGAGGTATGATATGATGTTGATCTCGCCTACTTCAAATATAGGCAAATGCCATTGACACTGTTCCCAGAAATACATGTACGTAGCTTGGATTAAGAAAACAACAACAAGAATTCTGATGTCAATTCTAAATGTAAAGGCAAACAGAAATATATGGCCCAATAAAAATGATAAGCTTGTCCTGGTCATTCATAACAAAGCAAAGTTCATAATTAAAAAAAACGAGGCAGTCGGTTCTAACACTAGATTTTATTGGTTATAGATGAAAAGCGAACAATGGAATATACCATTGCAGACCAAGCAAGAGTTTACATATGGACCAACAGCAATAGATGGAAACGACCTTACTTACTTTCTTGGTATTTTCTGAATTGTATCTATTTCAAGCATACCACTTTCAATGAACAAGGTCCTTGCAATGACCCTCTCGTTTGCTGACATTTTCTCGCTTAATTCTTTTTACGTCCACTGCATAGCGCCATACATTTACCTGCGTTCTGTTCGGAAACAATCCCTTTGAACCCTTTAATTTGAATGGCAACGTAATCATATTGTCAGCTATACAGAAATATCATAAATAGAGTATACCAATAACTGATATATATGTAAAATCTTATCATGCTTTGCTCTAGTCTGCAAACAATTGGAATTTTTTTAATTCTAGAAACAAATAATATATTTTTGCACCCCGTACATGTTCACCCTATATAAGTCAATCAATTCCAGTTTGAAGAGTTTCTTGAAAACAATTGGGTGTCTTCGGCAGCTTTTCTACACCATTACCATGACTTGATATAAAATCTATATTTTGATGAAACTCTGACGTCTTATTATAAAAGTTAAAAGGTATGAAAATATCAGTTTTAGGACTAAGTATTTTATATTTAGCAGATAAAGCAAGTCATAGAATACGAACATGCCACCGGTTGGCCTGTGAAAAGTCACCAAACGTCTTCTTTTTTGTCAAAATATTTCACTCCAGTGTGTCTACACTAGACTTACACAGACATATGATGTATACAGCATAACGGATTGCAAGCATAAAGCACAAATATACATAAGTGATGTAATGAGCAATAGTCTTTTCACTACAAATTGAGGTCTTAGATACAAGTCATTCTAAAACGTTTGCAATAAGTGCAGTCCTTATCAAATAATGAGGGCTTACTGTCATCAGTTTGCCATTACCACCAGTAAGCTGGCTGCGCATTTATATACATGAATCAATTGATAGGCTCACTATGTACAAAAAAGTGCGTGTGACATTTGTCAATGAATTTGATGTATCCGTGACAAAAATATGCAGTGATTTTCTTATGCGATACGCTCGCATCGCCAATTCTACTGTGGGCTGTTGTATGCAAAGACCCATTCCAAGCACCCTACTAGTCCCATTTATAAATAGTTCTTAGTTTATATATCTTGCTACACATAATATGTAATATGGTTAAGAGAACATAAATTTTCTATTATGAAAAGAGCAATTAATTTTTTTAGCAAAGAACCATTATTTTTATTGATTTTGCCATTTTTTCCTTTAAATGTCTTTTTGCTTCCACAGATATCCTCTTCAATGTACATAATTGTAAAGAAAGTGACAATGAACCATGTCAGCACCAAATTATAGTCTAATAGCCTTATAGTCTTTGATTATGAAAACTTCAAATCAGGACAAATAATTCTCTGCCGTGATATGCCTTAAATTGTCTCTCGTATTGTAAAATGTGTGAAATCCAACAATAAAGCTTGAAAATGATTGGGACTCCATAGATTAAGTACGTTTGACAAAGTCAGTAAGTAAACTAGTCTGCTGATGAATTAACAATTTGATTACGCGATAAATCTGTGAAGAAAATAAAATATGCTCATATCTATGAGTGCCCACAAAAATGTTAGGATATTGCTGCTCGCAATCTCCAGCCAGCGATGTTCGTTTGAAGACGTCTGTGGACGCATCATCACGGAGCGCGGCCGATGGGTGGTGTTCCTGAGCAAAAAGAAAAAAAAATGTCCTGATTTTAATTTTTACTATATATAGTAAATAATAACACATTTCTGATTATGATCCAACGTACAGAATTATCCAAAGTCAAGACATGTCTGATCGTCTTGCCAGTCAGCCCCTTTTAATTTCGATGCCCCCCCCCCCCGTTGTCTTCAGGCTCTTTTGGGTGGTAACAACGTTGTAGATTTACTTTAACATGCAGAGAGCCTTTTATCTGATTAAACAAATCACTAAAATAAGGCGAAGATCAATAAAACACAAAACGTTTCTGGACAATTATGGCAGCAGCAAGTTAGTTACGCATGCGCACCTCTTGCTGAAAAGTATCCGATGAATCCCAGTGCCATGAGGATGCCAGCTATAGCCAGTAGAGCCAGTGCCCCCACACCAATCCAGCCGAACTTCTCATCATCTGTGTTGGCTTGTTTGATCATGCGCTGGCTGGGCGTGTTGGGTCGCCGTCTGCAGGCCTTCGGGCAGAGGCTGAAGCACGGTAAGCTGCAACAACTGTAAGAAATACATCAAGGCATGGGTTAGCTTCTCTGTTAAAGCTTGGGAGTATGCTTCTTGGTCCGTATCATTACCTTCGCCAAGAAGGTTATGTTTTCATGGCCGTGTGTGTGTCTGTGTGTGTGTCTGTGTGTCAACAGCATAACTTGAGAAGGCAAAGATGGATTATGTTGATATTTCTTAGGTGGGGAGGTCTTGATGAGACCTCGAAATGATTAGATTTTTGGCCCCCTGGCGGCTTGGTATGGTACTGCAGCGGAACTTCCGGTTTTGATATCTCGTGATCTGGACATGCTAGGGTCATGATTTTTGGCTGGTAGGTAGCTCTTGTGCTCAGGAAGAAGTGATGTAAGTTTGGGCCCCCTAGTGGCTTGCTCTGGAACTGCATGAGCATTTGTATTGAAAATGTTTAAAGTAGGATAACTCAATAACCGCTCGACGGATTGTCTTGATATTTGGTGTGTAGGAAGCTTAAGAGATGCTTGACATAATCAGATGACAATTATGCAAATAATGATATAATTTGCATAATTAATTAGGGAATTCTATAATTCAGTTACCTTCCATGATAGGACTATTCTACCTTGTGACATGAGTAATTAAGAATGTGAGGAACATTGCCATATATTTATTATGTAAATGAAGACCTAATTTGCATAATTAATGAGAAAATACTATAATTCCATAGTGGTTGATGCGGGCAATTTCATACTTGTGCATTTCGAAGTTGACTAGGGGTGAACATCATTCAACATAACTTATTCAAATCAGGACCTCATTTGCATAATTTATCAGGAAATGCTAGAATGGCCTTCTTTGTTAAGATAACACTGCCATTGGGATGAGAATATGATCAAGTGATGTAATTCATGCAAAAGAGGATCTTATTTGCATGATTAGGGGGAAAATCTACAATTTGTCAGTCATAAAGGGTAACCTCATTTGGCGAAGGTATGAGGTCGTGGAACTCTAGTTTCGTCATGTTTTGATCCATAAGAGATGCAGACATATAGTATGTAAGAAAATATATTCATGTAACGAACAGATCTGGATGTTTGCTGTTTGCATACAATTGATTGATATGGTAGTTTAAAAAGGCACACAACTAACCACTGTTCTGTGTATGGAAGGTCAGATGTGTCTACCCATTGTTTTTAATCGGCTGTCCACAAAGAAGAATTCAGTCACATTGGTGATGTTATTGCTAGTTTATTGTCATTGAACTGGAAGCACACTTAGCTTCTTTGTAATTAACCAATTATGTGGGGTCGTGTGGCGTAAATGGTAGCGTGTTAGACTCGGAACCAAGAGGTCCCGGGTTCGCACCCTGCCATGCCCCCGATCTTGTGCCCTTGGGAAAGGCACTTTACACGACTT